>JAEVHH010000005.1:3915000-4515000 GCA_017607445.1 Histoplasma ohiense | reverse complement strand
CACCTACTTCTCCGTTGCTAGAAATTACCAAGCCTGACAAACTCTTACTTGATACTAAGGAGTTTGGGGATGGGTCGTCTTCTTTTTCAAACTCGATTAGGGGCTCATTTCGCAAAGAAGTTGCTGGTCGTGGGACTCTTGGTTTCGCAATTTCTGAAGTGCCATCTACTTGGCTTTTAGCGGGAGAAGTGTCAGGGTAAGGAATGTGAATCCAATCCGATTCTGCGGTTGTAGAAAACGGATTCGGAGGCCGGTGTTGGTTAACCATGAAACCGGACGGTGGCTTTAAGGTCGATTTGGCTGGGAGACCTAGTGTGGGTTAGAACAAGTAAATAGCAAACCTAGACAGGTAGGATGCTTAGTTACCTTGGTCGAGCCACCATTTATGACGGTCAGAGCTAGCTGGTGGGAGATACGGGTCGATAGCATCAAACCCTATCAAATCCTGGTCATCCTCATCGTCCGTCTCCTCCGACCCGGAATCCATCTCACGACCATTCGCCACTCGATCCTGTTCAGCCTCGTAGAGTTGCCTGCGTATATACTCTTTCAGATTTTCATTCACTATGCTTATATCGCAATCAAAGGTTGCGTATACAGGACGATGGTCTGAGAATTTCAAAGGTGCGGCGTTATACTCCAGCAGGCGAATGTTTGCGCCTTTCCACAGAATCCTGTCACACCAAGCTGGAGTACGAGCTTTTTCTCTACGATCGGTTAGCATAATGTTTGAATCCGAGTGTTTCAAGGTGGAATAACATACGATGTGTCATATTGGTCAGTGCCGTTGTCATACTTATATGTCGGAGGGAATGTGATTCGTGCTTCCGAGTAGAAGGGAAATGTGAGGCCGGCAACCATTTGTAGATTGAGCTGTATAGCAGTCAGAAAAAGATCAATTATGTTGCCCCGTTCCACAGAGATATACCTGATCATGTGAATACAGGGACTCAAAGTCTCCTGCTTTTATAAGCCCCCGCACAGTATCATCCGGCAAACCGATTCTGTAATTGAAGTCCCCGAGCCATATTATGGTGTCATGGTCTTCGATCGATCGATTTCTTTGGAAACGGAGCCCTTGGTTGATTGTCTGATAATCTCTATTCCGCTCATCGTAATTCGAAAATCCAGCCGCAAGGTGTGCTGTAACAAAACATATTCGAGTGTTCGAATACTGGAAACGAATGGCGCAT
Organism: Histoplasma ohiense; assembly: GCA_017607445.1. Lineage (NCBI taxonomy): Eukaryota > Fungi > Ascomycota > Eurotiomycetes > Onygenales > Ajellomycetaceae > Histoplasma > Histoplasma ohiense. The sequence goes on along the minus strand of JAEVHH010000005.1, from coordinate 4,513,807 downwards.
CCACCTTTGTTACCGGCCATTCCGGACATGCCAGTCTTATTTAAATGTTAGTCGAAGCAAACTAGGAATGACATGGACATATTGAGGTAAGGACATTATACCTTCTTCACACTACCCTCAACAACTTTTATCTCGGAGAGCAATTCCGATTTAACAAAGATCAATAAAGCCGTACCGACAAGTTGGCCACTTCGAAGCAAGACATATTCGCTCTCACCCTTCCTATTAGCGTAGTCATTTAAGGTATGTTTAACGGCGTTCTCCCATATCATTCGATTCCCGGGATCAGTTGACATAATCTGTTGCGGGCTGAGCTCGACAATTTCTTGGAACCCGATGGCGAATATCGAGGGAGTCTCCTGTAAGTTGTCCAGTTGCGGCAATAGCCAAGGCGATAGGTTTGTCCCGTTGGCTCCATTGGTTCGCCCGTTGAGGTTGAATGTACCGACCCATATGCGTACTGTTTTCGAGGAAGTATACTCTAGTGCTCGTTGCCTGAGAGCTCTGTTCACGGAATCACTGATGGGGTCATAGAGATGCACGGTACTCTGTCCAGTTAAAGTACCCAGAAGGAGGTCTATAGTGTTTTGTCTCGCACTGTCGGTGAAAGTATTCATATATAAGCGAGCTGCGCTTTTTCGTATGTCTGCAAATGCACCTGCGAGCGACATCTTGCCGTGCCGGGTGTATGACGATTTTAAAGCACCAGAGCCAGCGTATATTTTGGACAGGTTGTCACCGTTGTCTGCCCACAGGGTTGAATGCCGCCTCCAAAAGTCATCAGAGGTTTTTCCACCTTGCTGTTCCAAAAACGATTCAAGAGCCATGCGACTGATAATGGTCTGAACAAGATTTGTCCTATCAAGGCAATCCAAGCAATTTGTTCGGAAAACCCCCTGCTGCTGAAGAACAACCGTCAGGCCGTTGTTTGCATCATCTGTCGAGATCAAGGTTTCTTCCTTCTGGGGGACATCTGTACATAAAAAGAACGCAAATGCGTCGGCCGAATCTTGAATCAAATGACGAATTATGAATGCGCTTTGGTAGCCTGCAGGTCCCCTGGTTTCCGCATGGAAATCGAAATCTGTCGCCCGTAGAAGATGATGTTCTGATGATGTATTGGGATCACGGCCCTGCCTTAATGGGCTTCGAGAAATGTGATATCGGTATCGTTCTGACAAATCTGCCTCCCCAGGCTTTAGTTCCGTAAGCAGATTTACTACATGCACAGCACCATAAGTCAAAGACAGATTATCAAAATGTTTGTCGAACGCAAGTTGGGAGGCGTCTGTGGACCTGGTAACTTGAATTTTCTGCCCTCCTATCGCAACGCTTTGTTCCCAGAAAATTGGAAGGGATCCCCGGACCTGCGTATACGAGAAACACATTCCAGGCGGAATCCATACTACGGTCTCGGTTTCTACGAAATTAGAAACATTCCCCTCGTCGTCGATACCGCGAGAATTGAACCTGGTTCCAGCCCTTCGAGAGGAGAGGCGCGATATCAGGGTCAAACTCGAGGGTAAATTCGAATGAGAAGATCTCAACAGAGGTGTCGACGCGGGGATGGTTAATGTGTGAACAAAGCCACGAATTGCTGTGGTCAATATCCTGCATGAGTCGAGAGTGACCCGCTCAGCTTCCAACAAATGGCTACGAAACAGCAACAGGGGCTCGATCATAAAGGAGTTCCATAAGAAGTCCCTATCAAGGCTGTCAATATCAAAAGAAGAAATCTCCTCAGCTCTATTAATCAATCAATTAGTTTACAATCATTTCTCTCTTTTTTGTTCCAGCACGATCGTGAGTAAAAATACCTATCTTGAAGGCGGTCAGTGAGATTGAAGTCAACACTGAAGTAAAAACTACCATCGCTAAGGAGCTTCTTCAGAGGGAGGAACGGAGATTCGGTGATAACTTCGCGGCCTTCATAGCCAGTTCCGTAGTCACCATCGTCAGTGGGATATGCAAATGTTGTTGGTCTGGATTCATAATCCACATTATTATCATAATCGGAGCGGTTCAAACAGTCTGTTGGTAAAAATTGTAAGAACACCATCAGGGACGATAGAACAATAGACTGGGAATAGACTAACAAAATTCTACATTGATAATCCTCTGGACAGTCTCTCCAGGACGCACAGTGGCGGCCTGTGTCGCTTGGGATATTGTGCCGAGAAAAATATCACTGTTTAGAGCAATCAGCCCGATTGTTCCGTGTGCACGACCTAGGGTTCTGTAGCCCGACAGGTCCAGCGCATCCAGACCTGCGAATTCGATATGGCATTTCGGCGGGCTAACATGGGAGTACGAGGCGGTTGAGGTCGATTCAGAGGTGATGGGCACATGGTGAAGGATCAAGGCATGGTCGTCAGAAATCAATGCTAACGCGCGATCAGGGTGATCTCGACAGAGAACTCGCAGCGACATGGTTTCTGGCTCTGTCTTGTCCGGCTATGCAATACGATCAATTGGCAGTAGTATTTAATAATGTAGGCTGGCCGCCAAAGCCGGAAGACCAGCGAGAATGGCTGACCTCCAGTTATTCGAAGAACAGGTACTGCATTACTATCATCTTCTCAGCCTGGCGTGTAGTTTAGAATGCGATGATGCGATGTTTTAAAGCCGCATATACGTATTGATATATATATATATATAGAGAGAGAGAGAGAGAGAGAGAGAGATAGAGAGGCGTGTGTGCCTGTTGGTTCCGGCTGACGTTTATCGCAGTTGAGAAAGGTTGGAGTTTGTCGATGTCGAAGTGGCGGAATGGAATGAATGGAGCATAAATAAATAAATACCTGGCTGTGGCAGACAGCGACAAGCAGAGCAACCTTGCAGCTCAATGGTACTGTGGGCCTTATATCTAGATAGATGGAAGCGTTTGTGTTTTTGGCATTTTCGCATTTTATTTTGACTTCTATTGTCTTTGTTACATACTCTCTACCTTTACGTTGTATTTACTAAATCTTAACTTGCAATTTCCCTTGCTTTTCGCCAGAAGCCGAGGGGCACAGTATGGAAACGGATTTTAAGCCGTAAGTCAGGAAGCCGGCGTAAATGCATCGTGGTAATGAATTTGGTCTTTGTATAAAGAACACACAAAGTGGCTAAATATATAGATTAGACCCATAACGGATACACATCTGTAGGGGAGGCCATATCCCTCTCAAGGGTCTTGAGACATGCCATCCATCAGTCCCTTCGCATCCATTAAACACGCAACTGTGGAGGGTGTATTAAAGATAGAAACAAAGGTGCGAGTATAAAACGCCATCCCATATACGGAGTAGACGCCTAACAATCTGTAGAAGGAACGCCCGCGCGAAGTAACGCTCTGAACGTCAAGCAATGGAGCTCCCGTACCCTCATAAATCGCTCTTATCGAGGACTATATTGATAAATCGTAAAAATACATCCATAATCCATTCATAGGCCGCTGGTTTTTGTCATTCATTTGAGGCGGGATAGCCGGCTCGTCAAAATAGTGTGTAATTCGCCACTAGCAGCTTCATACAAATCGCTGAGTGTCTGCATATCGGCCACGATCTCTGCCTCGAGCTCTGTCCTCTTCTTGACAAGTTCTGCCAGCTGTTTGATCTGAGCTTTGCGGCGTTTCATGCTATGTGGAAAGGGATAGTGTATCGTTAGCAAAATTTGTCGATCTAGCGACATTGAAATGTATTCTATCAACGCAATTAAACGCAAGCTAGAAGCAAGTATCTTAAGAACCCACAGGGCCAATTTATTGGAACGAGCCATTGACTGAATCCCTTCCTCAGTCTTCTTGACTCGAGCTCTATGCTGCATACGGAGTTTCTGCCATTTATCCTTGTTGCGCTTGTCAACCTGTGAGAAATGATAGGGTCAGGCTGGCTCCTGCGAACATTGGGCTTTTAAAGCAGTAGTAACAAGCAACAAGCTAGGTATGCAGGCGTGCCTCTCACAGCACTGTTCAGGTCCTTGAGCAGATCTGCAGGAGTTGACGAGATGCTGGCTGGTTCATGGTCCGGGTCGCTCCTTGAAGTGGCTGCTCTTGATGGGCGTCCATGCCGGCGAGGGGGGGGTTTCTTGCCTGCCATAAGTGCCTAGGATCAGAGCTTGAAACTGTTATATTTATTGAGCGCTGTTGGATGTTGTTGAAGGAAATCTAGAGCCAAGTTGGACAAAACCAACGAATCTTTTGCTCTCCAGAAGGAAATGGAAACCAGCATGTGGTCACGTGGACATTCGCCGGCAAATTTCCAAGGTTCAATATATAATTTTTTTTTTTTTTTTCTCGGAAGAAACAAGGTATATTTCCAGGACATTACCCCTCCAGCTTCTGTCAATCCCCCCAGCTTACAATGGGGTTAGCCGGCCCTCGAAAGTCAGTAACTATTTGTCCCAATCTGTGCCCGTCCCCCTCCAATATCCCCTGCTAACTCTGTTTATCTCTCACCCCAGGAGGACCAAAATCTCCCACGACCCCAACAATATAGCTTGGTCCCGCTCGACCTCCGGCTATGGCCACAAGATCATGAGTGCCCAGGGCTGGACGCCTGGCAGCTTCCTAGGGGCCTCCAACGCCGCCCATGCGGACCACTTCACCGCCGGCAGTGCTGGCCATATCCGTGTCATTCTAAAGGATGATAATCTAGGGCTGGGCGCCAAACTTCGTGCGGAGGACGAGCCAACTGGCTTGGATGCTTTCCAGGGATTACTGGGCCGGCTTAATGGAAAGAGTGATGAGGAGCTGGAAAAGGAGCAGAAGAAAAGACATGACCGGCAGCTGGCTAATTTTGTTGAGAAAAGATGGAAGACAATGCAGTTTGTGAGCGGGGGTCTACTGGTGCATGAGAAAATCCAGGCGCTTGCGGATGTGAAGAGCGCTGGTGGCGAGGAAGTACAAACGCCTGAAATCTCGCATGGTGAATTGAAATCGGAGAAAAGGCCGAAGAAGGCATGCAAGAAGGAGAAGCGAAGAGCCAGGGGTGATGATACTGGCTTGGATCTCGCTGAGCAATCACCAAAGAGGAAAAGGAAAGATAAGAAAGAGAAAAAAGAGAAGAAAAAGTCAAGCGATGACTCCTCGTGTGCTGATCAGGGGACACCCTCAGGAGATGCACTCGTCGATAAAATCCAAAAAAAGCGGAAAAAACGAAAACAAAAGGATCCGGAACCTAGTAATACAGAAGTGTACGATGATTCTTTACCTCCAGATACCCGCTCTGCGCCACAGGAAGAACAAGAGTCAAGATCTTCAGCGAAAAATGAGAGTATCCGCAAGATTAGGGAGCATAGGCCGATGGGTCGCCAGTTTACCCGGGGTCGGCATATACAGCAAAAGAAGCTGGCTCTAATGGATTCGAAATCTATCAGCGAGGTAAATTTTCACATATATCTGTCTTCCTATTGAGCCATCTCGTCCATCGCTAATTTTACCTTCTAGATATTTATGGTGAAGTGCTAGCCAGATAGGGGTCATCTGCAATACATTACAATGTACATACATAATGTACATCCGGGATATCCTTTTGGAACTCAGCCTGCGCGGCTACTGGCTCTGCTTTGTTTTCCATGTTCATTTGGTTGTTTTGCTGGCATTCCATGATCCAACTTCTCTGTTCCTTACCACTAGTAGATCATAGAGCTGCGATTCTAAAATTTACAAGCCTGTTAATAATATTACAAGTTGACAAACATCTTCCCGATGTTCACTACCTCTTAATTTGAATTGAATTCATATTACACGCCATACAGCGCGCCGGTGACAGAAGCCACTTGAGAAAAGTGAATAGGAGAAGTTGTCTTGACAACCTCTCCCGCATAACACGGCAACACTGCAATGAATATGTATATAAACAAAAACATACCCCAAGGGGGAGCTCTTCTTTTACATCTGGGTTCCTGGCCATCCTCTGAATCTTCCTAACACGTCCCAGCGGAAAACATGGGCGACAGGATTCTTTCCGACCCTATGCCCAGTCCCTGGCTGATCAGCTTCGAGGGCGGAGCGATAGCAGAAAACGTCCGTGGATCATCAGTTCGGGACCAAATGGAGAATGACAAGCGAGAGCTTGGGTTGAGAATTGTGAGTCTTGACTTGATGAATGCCGATTCAACATCAAGTAGTAGTATCCACCAATATGACCCCTCAGGGATGGCTATAAGCAAGCATATATATAGACTGTTGGCTTTTGTCAGTCCCGTTGCCTTTGGCAATACTGACTCTGCATCTGAACATATAGGATAATCTCTCAGGCAGCTCTCTCTCCCCTCCTCGCATTAACAACAATATAACCACTGCGTCACCACCGCGACCAAACGCCACCACTATCATTCCGATAGACTCATTCTATGCCCTCGCCGCGAGAGCTTACCAAGAATCCATACGCTTCCCCGATTCCCCGCCACCTTCTGTCTGGGCGCCTGGCGATCCACTCCACCCGTACTATACGCAAATCCTCAGCGCGTTTTTTGTCAACTTCTACGAGCAGCTCCAGCTCCAGCTCCAGCAACATCAACACCAGGGGGCCCCAACACTAATGACCAAAGATGCCTTCTATGCTGAGTGGCTCAAACACTCTCGCAGCGTCCTGGACAATATCCGCGCAGACTGGGGCAAGCAGGCAGGTGGATTCGGGGCGGGCTCGGCGACTGCGACGACGACCATTGCCATCAAAACGACAGCGAACAATACGGTGCATAGGTCAGCGGCGAACGTTGCACTGCAGCAGACGATGTTGCAGCCAGTGGCACCGCCGGACGAAGGGTGGAGGAGGGGGGAGCCGCTGCATCCATATTACGTGCTCATGTTGGGTCGATTTGAGGATCAACTGGGCAGCGTGTTGGAATCAGAGTTTGGGGGATCCGTGGTGTTCGAGGAGCGAGCATTGCAGGCAGGGATCTTCGAGTTTGAGGCTATTATCATGCGGGAGTATAGGAAGATGTGGATTGAAATGTTTGGGTTGTGAGCGCAAGGGAACCGGAAGATCTGGTTTCTTGCTTGAGGATGGCTCATCTATCTACATTCAATGCCCAGCGACCGCTGCAGCGAACGCTCACTTGAGGGGGAAATAGGATAAATAGAGAAACGTAGCCATAATGCCCATGATACCCATAGTCAAATATTTACATACAACAACAACAACAACGCCGTCTTCTTTTCCTTTTCTTCCCTTTTCTTCGCCGATAATCAAAGACCTGATAATGATATCTCAGTCCCATGATGTCATCGCCAAGCCCGCGTTCTCGTGTTATGACTTCATCCTCGTCTTCTATCTCAACCTTCAACCTTCAACCTTCAACCTTCAACCTGACTTTCTGCTCTCTGGGATATCTGCACTCCTGTTGTTTCCTCTCAGCCCTCGCGGCGCTCTCTCTTCCTCCCCTTGCTGCCATGGGAGCTCCTTTATTCCTAGACTACACCTTACATGCTTACCTGGAGCTCTCCCTCCTGCTTATCCGCCCTCTCCGCTCCCTGCCGGAAACACAAAATCATGCGTTCCCGCTCTCCATCCCCCTCCGTTCATTTGAGCGCGGAGCCTTCACTGCCTGAAGATCTCGCTGCGCTTGGATTGCCCCCGATGTCCTATGTCCAAGCCGTTGTGTCCCGTGAACGTGGAATGTCCGACAACTCAGCTCTCCAGAACAGCGGATCCCCGCGCCAGATAGATAGCCAACCCTCCGGAGCGCCGTCATTAGGTACGCAAGGCCTCTCTCAGCGGAATGGGCTCACATCGTCTCCTCTGCCGCGCGGAGCCCATACCCACCGCTGGGACTCAGGGTCAACCAGGGCAAATGGCTCCCAGGGAAGTGGCCTAAGGAGCAGTCTCAGTAATAAAAGCCGCCCAGGAGCTTCTGAACGCATCGGGTACGAAATCCCCTAGTTCCTGTCTTTCTTCTGCGGGTACTGCTATAAATACTCTGGTTCTCTTTACTCCGATATACTAAATATTCTCTACGTATATACACGTGTGTGAGAGTGGTTTGTAGCTTGCGCTGGGCCCCACTGAACATCGGCCTTGACAGGCGGCTCCAAACCCTCGTCGTCCTCTGCCACACCATCTCCATGCCCATCTTCCTAACCGCTTTCTTCTTCTCCTGCGCCATCCCGCTCTTCTGGCCTCTCCTCCTCCCCTACCTGGTCTATATTTCTCTGTTCTCCGATACCGCAACCTCTGGCACTCTGAGCCGCCGTAGCTCCTTTCTCCGCTCACTCCGCATCTGGAATTACTTTGCATCCTACTTCCCCGCGCGTCTCCACCGCTCTGTTCCTCTCCCCGCTACCCGCAAATACATTTTCGGCTACCATCCCCACGGCATCATCTCCCACGGCGCTTTCGCCGCTTTCGGGACTGAGGCCCTGGGCTTCTCCACCCTCTTTCCAGGAATCACCAACACCCTCCTCACCCTTGACTCCAACTTCCGCCTCCCCTTCTACCGTGACTACGCCCTCGCCATGGGCCTGGGCAGCGTCTCCCGTGAGTCCTGCGAAAACCTCCTTTCAAAAGGCGGCCTTGACAACGCTGGCATGGGCCGCGCTATCACCATCGTCGTCGGAGGGGCTAGCGAGTCGCTCGATGCACAACCCCATGCCATCCGCCTCGTCCTGAAACGCCGCAAGGGATTCGTCAAGCTCGCCATCCGCACGGGGGCAGATCTCGTCCCCGTGCTCGCCTTCGGCGAAAACGAACTCTACGAACAGGTCTCCTCCGATCAACACCCACTCATCCGTAGGGTTCAGCTTCTCATTAAACGAACGATGGGCTTCACCGTGCCCTTGTTTCATGCCCGTGGCGTCTTCAATTATGATGTTGGCTTGATGCCCTATCGTCGTCCATTGAATATTGTCGTGGGTAGACCGATCCAGGTTGTGCAACAGCATGATCGGGCGAAGATTGAGGAGACGTATGTTGATGAGCTGCATGCAAGGTATGTGCGTGAGCTCCAGCGATTGTGGGAGGAGTATCGTGGTTTGTTTGCTACGGAGAGGACATCGGAGTTGGAAATTGTTGCGTAGAATAGTGGGGGACTTCACTGGTTGTAGTCGGACTAATTAGATTAGAGGATTAGATGTGGGTGCGTTATTCTAGCATTCATTTTAACACATATCTTCTTTTCACTCTTCTGCGAAGGAAAGCGGGCCGGGTGATTTTTAGGTCTGACGATTCGACTTAGAGCTTTTTGCTAGGTTAGCATATTTTTCCTTCTTTACTTGTCAGTGTGGAAATCATCGTCAGAGAGATACATAACGAAGATTATAGAGTATTTTTATTTGACCGTCTAGTGCTTGCTTGGCTATCATAAATCGTTCCTCGCGTCCTTTGCATCGGTGGCTGGCATGATATAACCCTTTTCAGCTGTGCGCCATTGCAAAACCCTTGTCAGACAACAAGATGTCCTTCCAAGTGTAGCCAACGACCGAGTGGGAAAAAAAAAAAAAAAATTGAAAAAAATTGAAAAAAATGAGACATGAAACTTCGTGAGATGAAGGAAAGGATGCTCGCTGCAAAGAATCAAGACGCCTGAAAAAGGGAAAACAAAAAAAAAAAAATTCAATGCCAGACAAGTTTTACCATATAATCCCCTTCCAATGCCACGTCCCATCGACATTCTTCCACCTCTCTTGCTCAATAGCCTTATCCCATCCTAGCATAACAGCTAGCAACCGACACCCAATGCTACTAACACCACAGACAACAGCATCCGCTTGCCCCAGCACAGCTAGGTCAAGCAGATACGCCCGCCCAACCAGCTCGCGCAGACGCAGCGCTTCTTTGGACGGGTGGAAACGGAACGCCTCCGTGTCGGTCACCTCCATGCTTCGTGGGCGCAAGTGTGGTTCATTCTTCGAAGCAGGAGGGCTCCCTTCCGCCCGCGGAGGCGGCGGCGCCCCCAAAGACCAGAACATGTCAGGGAAAAACCCGCCTTCCCAGCCTATGTTGCCATCCATCATGCCTGCGGTCCCGCCTTTCGCAGCTGTAGCGGCGTCAAGTACGGTCTTGCTCACTAGCGAAATCATCGATTGTGCCTTTTCAGCATCGGACATCTCCGCCGCTGAGTAGACGTCCGGGTCATCGGAGGCAATTAAGATTTTGGAAATTTCCTGGCCAGATGACGCAGCGGGTGTTGCGCTGTGACGGTCGAAGGAAATCATCATGTCATACGCAGCGTCGGTGTATGTTGCTAAAGGCAGGTAGGACTTCTGGTATTGAAATTCCATGGGGTGGCAGTCGCCGTGTCGGACGTGGACACCAACTTCAATACCCCCTTTCCTCCGTATCGATGTGTTGAGTTCTTTCGTACGTAGTTCGAGATACCTAGCATCATTTCCCTTCAGGTGGAATAGGGCTTCATAGCCGCTGCGGAGGAAGCCGAATATTTTCTTCTGGCGCTGCACTCCTCTCCCGTGCCCGTCTTCGAATTTTTCATTGAAGCCGTGCCCAAAGGCCCAACTTGTGGTGGCCGAAGATATAAGGAGGTGTTTGGCTTGATGTGGACAAGGCACTCGTTGTGGCTGCGGAGGAGGACGACAAGAGGGCATTGGTGGGGGCTTAAAATATGTCGTGTATCGACCATAAGCCCAATTGGTATCATCGACAAAGAAAGCCCTTCCTTCGTATTGAGCCAAGCCATAACTCATCCATAAACCCATTAATGTCGCGCCCATCCCGGCATCGTCTGTCTGCATGACATAAGTCAAGGACTTCTCGCAAACTGGCACGTCGGGACTCTCCATGTATACCCCGCCGCCGACCACACCGACCCCGTTCTCAGAAAGTTTATGATAGCGCGAGTGAGGGAGCAACCCGTCGCGTTCCGCGTCGGGGATGTCCATGAAGTTCTTATCATTCCAGTAATACGCATGATGTGCAGCATGGGGGGTAGAGGCGGGCTTGTTATTTTTAATGTTTTCCACATTGTGCGACAGCTCTGCTGCCTGCGAACAGATGCGATTGTAGGCGGATGGAGGCAAGGGGAACTCAAGATTGTGTGGTATCGAAATTGTCCATCGCGATCGCCCTCGTTCGTCCATCACCATCACTGGGCTGGGGCCCTTTGGAAGGTCATCACTACCGACTATTTCAAGGCGATCACCCTCGGTATGAACATGACTGAGAGCAAGGGGGAGACGCTCCGATTGCTGCCATGAAAACCCAAACCAAATAATCAGAACTACCCCGATTACCCAACTGAAAACTTGCCAGGCTCTCCTAGGCCATCTCGGGGACGGTTTTTTCCCGTGGCGGGGAATTATCGAGGGTAAACTGGGCGAGGGGAGCGGGGAATCAGGAGTAAACGGGAGTCGGAGGTGCTGTTTTGACAGAGGAGTTGGACCAAAGGTGCTCCTCGTCGGGGTCCGTCGAAGTGTCACGTTGTGGGAGCTATGGCTTGAGACAATCATTTTGGTAGGCATGTCGTCGCTCAACGACGGTTGAAGTGAAATAAACAAGAAAAGAAGAAGAAGAAGAAGAAGAAGAAGCCCCCCGCGAACGAATAATGCTGCTGAAGATCGGGAGCCTCTCTGCCTGGTAGCCCGCCACGGACGTCAACGAAATGCTCCTCCACTCACTCGCTGTTCCAAACGAAGATCCCACCGTGGCAAAACTGGACGATATGCAAAAGCCTGCACTTCGTAATGGCATACCATGCGGGTAGGGAAGTCCTAGAACAAGCGGGATTGGTGCTCATGAAAAAAAAATGGAAGCGAGGCTGCCAGACAACCAAGCAACTGACAGGAATTGAACGTATTTGAGTGGTGAAATTGCTAGACTCCGGGGGTCAGGCAAGGGATATCTATATAGAAGCTCAATAGAGGTAGCCGAATTTCGGATTTTGCGTCGTAAATTGAATGTAAATAGCCACACTTTCTCCGCCAGGGGGAAAGAGATGCTTCGCCGCAACAAGAGCAGTATATAAAAAGTGCAGACGTATATTCAAATGCACGTATATATATGTATACATGTATATATATATATATATATATATAGGCGGAATGGATCGTTTTATGGGAATCTTTGAAGGTGCGCAGCCGAAAAAAAAAAAAATGGCTATGGCCGAACGATCACATATCGAACATGAACTCCCGTCGTCGCCCGTCGCACACAGAAGAGAGAAGGGGCGCGTGAAAGAAGCCCAGGAGAACTGCCTGGCAGACAATCAATCACGGGGAGATGCCAACAGGAGCAGCGAGTTGGTTGATCCCGGGATGTTGGCCTGCAGCCTTGCTGTGTCAGTCGTCCACCATGGATTGCCAGACGCTGCGTTTGAGACCAGGGATTCAGCGCATCGAGGGGAGAGGAAACAACTTCTCTTGCATATGTAGATTTTTTTTGAATGACAAGATAGAAAACGGGAGACGTCTTGTTGGTTTTTTTCTCTTTTTTTTTCTTTTTTTCCCTTTTCCCTTTTCCTTTTCCTCTTTTTCCTCTTCCTCTTTTTTGTGGGATCCACTCGACTCCAGCGAGTCCGTCCTTCAAGATTTCTTGACAACAACGGAGAGTGGCGAGATCACTGGTCCAGGTCGTTTTAACCTCAAACCGTCGGCCACTAACTCGAGCCAGGTCCAAGGTGGATAAGTTCCCGGCAGCCCCCCAGCTGGAGCAGTTGGGATGATTTGTGGTCAGGGATTCGGATAGGTCGAAAAGGCCACAAATCGGGTCCATTCGCAGCGAAGCCGATGGGGGGCTTGGAACACCCGTTGCAGCACGATCTGGCGTTGTTACTCGAGATGTTTTGAAAGCGTTCCAACGAGGATCCTCAGCCAGTCGAACGAGAGGGATGGTGGATGGTGGATGCGCTGGATTCTGGCGCAGCGCCGGTGTTTCATGTTCAAGAGGGACTCAGGTCGTCGAGTTTGCCTTTGCGCCAATTCTGTGTCTTTTTATTTTACCTTACAAGCCGCAATCGCTCGCTTGCGCTCGCTTATCCAGCTTGAAAACGCGCTGTTTAATCCCTCAGGTGAACATAATGAGATCAATGATACAGAGAATAGTGCAGTTCAGACTCTTGTAGACATATTTGTTGATATATTTAATAACTTCAACAGAGATACAGATCTCAATGTTTATATAAACTTTATATATATAAATGAAATAGAGATTGTATGAAACAATTCATCAGTTGTCAATTACAATCTCACTGTTGTTGATAGTATATTTGAAGAAGATAGATAAATCATGCTGCTGTCTATAGTATATACAGAGAATAATCATTCTCTTCAACAGCTGTAGCACTCTGAAAAACTTTGAAAAAATATTTTATATATCTATCATTCTTGTAACAGAGATTTATCACATCAGTATTATATGAATTATGAATTATGAATTATGAATTTACAGATCAATTCATTCAATCTATCTGTATTCTCAATAATGTTTGAAAGCTCTGCAGATATAATTTCATCAATTATTTCAGACTGTAAAAATCATTCTGAGTTCTCTAATCAAATCAATAAATGTATATAAAATAGTTTATATTTTTGATATTCAATTGTTTATATTCTAATCAACATTGATTCAAACAGCTACTCAGATTTGAGAATATCAAAAAAATAAAAAATCTTTATTATAAAAATATATACAATCAAATCTGAACAGTTTATTGCAGTCTAATTAAAGAGAAATTTATAAGTAATTTTTTTTTATTCAGAATTAGTTGTAAATATAATGAAAAGAGTTGAGTATCTGTAATTGAAAATAATTATTATAAAATTCTGAAACAGTTTATATATAAAATATTTACTGTCTGAATAAAAAACAGATAATATTATATAGTGATTAAACTGTTCAAAATTCATATCATCTGTCTATATAGTATTACACAGATCATTATATTAATCAGTATAGATTTCTGATTAATGAATATAAACTCAGTTCAACTATTATTCATCAATATTGATATAGACATCAATTAAATACTACTAAAACAAACATTCAGTCTGAAAAAGAGAAGCATCAACATCATTTTATTAAAAAAAATTAATATATATATCACATATACAGAATCAGATTATAACTGTGTAATAGACGCAACGGAGATATCTATATTAGAAAATAGCTATGTGGCGATAGAAGAACACAGAACATGTCAAAACTAATAAGAATGAATATAGTACACAGCATTATAGACAGCTGTAGAGCATGATGATTGTCTATATAATGCTTGCTGATATCTGTAGATATTAGAAGATCAGTGATTAGCTTTGAATAATAGAGATTGCTATCTTCTTAACATTCTATATATATACTTCATATTACTCTCATAATTACATCTAGAATCATCTCTTACAATTCTAATCACTCTAAACTTTATTTGAGTGATTCATTGTTACACACATCTACAATAAAACACACAATATTAGTTAAAACACACAAGATGATTTCAATATATACAAGATCTCTTGAAAATCAATCTGAATACTCTATCATCTTCAATGATCACAATGTGTGTTTGCAACAGTTGAATAATCAAATCTGTGAATAAGAGCAGCAATTAGCTATTCTGCATGCACAACAGCAGTTCAACAAGTTGAAAGCACAGATTTGTGAAGATATTCTCATTAAGTCTCAATTAATTCAGAATATCATCACAGAACTGCTGCAAAATCAATCTGCAAATGATATGAATGATGATAATGAAACATCACTGAGATTAGAGATTAAGAACTATTATCAAGAAAAAAATATATTAGAATTCAAGAACTATAAAAATCACATATTGACTCTCTTTACACATCATTGTTGATATTATTGAAAGAAAGAATACAAGATAAATGATGCTAAACTCTATCTTAATACTCATATTAAGCAGAAATAATTGAATTTTGTATCATTGTATAAGAGATATGAAGAAGCAACACTGTTGACTTTTAATGATATATTATCACATCTAGAAATACAAATTAACAATCCACAGAATCAGCATCAATTGATGAATCAAAAGTTTCAAAATACAAAGTAACAAGAATGACAATTGATACACAATTTCTCTAAATATCTCAAAAACTGAGAATATTATTTATTCTTATATAGTGAAGAATAAAGAATGAATAACTTATATAGTAAGATATTGAAGATACTACACACTGAATTCAACTGTTAAAATCAAGAATCTTAGAATTACAAAGAGTTGCTTCAAACTTTACAGACTCTCAAGAAAAATATATCAGAGTAACAGCATACTATTTACAAAGACAGATCTGTGATATTCATAGAAAATCAGCATCATTCTGATAAATCTAGCAACTATCAAAACAAGAGAAAATGAGAGAAATAAACAGATTCAACTGAACAAATTAAGAAAGATAAATATAACTGAATGAAGAAGTGTTCTCACTGCTATAAGAAGGGTTATATTACAAATGATTGCTGAATATTACACTCTGAAAAATGCAACCAAGTCTGACAAGCAAAAAACCAATAATTTCAATTATAGAAGCAGCTGCTGCATTGAGAATATGAACAACTAAGCTGTAAGATAAAAAATCAACAATCTCAATTGTAGAAGCAGCTGCTGCATTGAGAATACAAACAACTAGACTATGAGATAAACAGTTATTGATGATGAATATGTGAATGCTGACAGAAGTGAGATGATCAATGATGTGGACACTAGTGAATTCTGATATGAATGTGAACTTTATATCTCATATCTGAGCATCAAAATATTTCTCAAAGGCAGAAGGTAAATCAAAAGTAGTGGAAGCAGTTGATAATCATAAGATTAAATCATATGAATAACAAAGAGCTGCAATGAAGATTATTGATGATGAATATATTCTCTGAAAAGGATTCCACCATTTCAAAGAGGCTGATATTAGTGAATATGATGTAATTTTAAGCATGCTATGATTGAAAGCTGCAAACCCTGATATTGATTGAATGTGAAGATGCTGAATCTATAGAAAAGCATCAAATATTAATCATGTACATCTGAATACTGTCAAAGAATTCACAATACTAATTGTGACGGGTTAGCACCCGTTAGCAATTAACTTACGCAATCAACTCCTGTCATTGCGACCACGCGTAACCCTCAATGTTCTTTCACTCTGTGCTCTGCACTCATGTAGTCTCTAACAATTCTTCTGTGTAGCTTTTAATGTTCTTCTGCTTCATGCTCCACACTCATGTAGTTTCTAACAATTCTTTCACATAGCTCTCAATGATTCTTCCACCTCACACTCTGCATTTGTGTAGTCTCTAATGATTCTTTCATGTAGCTTTCAATGATTCTTTCACTTCATGCTCTGTGCTTGTGTAGTTTCTAATGATTCTTCTGTATAGCTTTTAACATTCTTCTGCTCTGTGCTCTACTGTGAAGTGGCTTCTGATATTCTTTCATCTCAAATTTCTCTCTATAAGAATCCTTTTTATATAATCTTTTCTTCTGATTTCTTTTCTCTTTCTTTTCTTAATCAATTTGTAATCTGTAATTAGAATAGTATCAAATCATTAATCAAAGTACATCTGTTACATTATGAATTGATTCTTCTATATTTAAGATCTGAGTGTCTCATTATTAGTTCTTACATCTGAGTGTGTTGTTATCAATTCTTACATCTGAGTGTGTCATTTACAGATCTGAATGTCTAGTTGTTACAAGAGATCTCTCATGAATCTGAATGTTCTTATCATTAGTTATATAGACTGTCATGTCTAAGTATCTGAAACACAATCAACTATGTTCTATAAGGTCTGAGTGTCTACAAACTATAACACTGCAAATAGTGTTTATAAAGAAGCTTGATCAAGCTTAGCATTACAACACTGTGAATAGTATCTGTTTGTTTGTTTGTTTGTATTGATTTAACATTCTGAAGAAAACACAGACAGTGTCTGTGTTTCAGAAGCCTTCTGAAGGGTATGGAGATGTGCTACACTGAAGAGATTTCTATATACACAGAGAGAAAGAAAACAGAATTCAGATGGCAACTCTTGAGAAGATTCAGCTCATTGAAAGAGATTTTACTGAGCTGCACATTCACTTCTGATCTGACATATGATCATTCATGATGAAGCTATAGTGTGGTTCTCAAGAGAAACCACTGCTGCTGTGTCTGAAAGGCTTTACAGTGAATGAAGAGAAATAACTTCCTCAGTTGATTCAAGAACTGTCTGTGCTTCTAACAGCAGAGAAAAGACAGATGAGATAGACAGAAGAAAAGAAGAAAAGTGAGTGTTCTGAAAAGAAAAATAAAAGAAAGAGTGAAGAAAAGACTGTGCTCTCTGTGACACCTTGCAGTCACATGACTCAGTGCAAACCCAGGGGAAGAGAGAGGAGAGAGCACTGAAGAAGATTGTGAGAGAAAAGAAGTAGAGAGAGACAGAGAGAGCAGTAAGAAGAGAGAAGAAGAGTATATGTCTGCAGCTGAAAGCTGAGTCAGCATACAGACTGTACTGATTACATCACAGCTAGTTGAAACAGATGAGCTCATCATACTGATTTAATCATTTGCATCAGTTGAACTGATTGAACTGATTGAACTGATTGTATCAATTGTATCAATTGTACTGTTTGTATTGATTGAACTGATTGAACTGATTGTACTGATTGAACTGATTGAACTGATTGTACTGTTTGTACTGATTGAATCGATTGAGCTGATTGTATCAATTGAATCAATTGTATCATTTGTACTGATTGCATTGATTGAATCTATTGTACTGATTGAATCAGTTGTATCAGATGTTGTGCTATCTGTACTGTCTGTATAGACTTGGAACTGCTGTGAAGATCTGTCAGATGATGTGTGTCCAAACAGCTGTGTTATCTCATGCAGTATTGTGTGTAGAACTATATGCAGTCAAGCAGCTCTACAAAGTCTGTAGAGATCAGAGACTCTAGATAGACAACAGCTGTCATTCAGTTGTGTGGCTGTGCTGCTGATCTCTTGAGTCAGTGAAGAAAGTGTCTCTGTGAGTGTCAACAGAGCATCAAATGTTCTGAGCTTTTGTTGTGTCCACAGACACAGATGAGCCTCACATCTGCATGCTGAAAGCATCTGTGGTATCAGAAAAAGTCTCCATGAGAGGAGCAGAGTGCAAGTCAGTGGTGAAGAATATACTGTGGTATGATAAGCTCTGAAGAAATCTTCACTTGATATTTCACAGTCAGTCTGCTGAATCTTCAGCTCTGATATCAGTCAGAGAGCTTTCCACAGACTCTGTTTCATCACTCTCACTCTGTCTCTTGACTGAGCTGCTTGATCACTGTGCAGACCCCACTGACTGTGGGTATGATCTTGAGTTTATAGACTGAGACTGTAGTAAATGAGACTGTCTGCTTAGTCAGATGATCTGCTTCCTCATTGCTCTCTATTCTCATATACTCAGAGACTCATTTCAGATTCATATTATGTTGTTTGAGAAGCTTGTGACAGCAGCTGTAGACTCAGTTCAAGAAGACTGCTGCACTGCTTCATATGTCTCAGATGACTGAGATGTTGTCAAGACAGAGCCAGATCTGAGAGTTGATGCTGTCATCTATAATACAGAGTAGAAGCTTCACCACACACTCTAATGCACAGCAGACATCAACTATCTCAGTGTTGAAGACATGTGATATAGAACTCAGTGCAGCTGAGAAGCTGATCAGCTGTTTGTTTCTCTGATAGACTATGAAGTTATAGTCAATCCATCTGCTGTTGTCAAGAATCTGTTCTGATTCATCTGAGAAAATATATAAATCTGTTGAAGATTGACTTTCTCATCATTTCTTGAATATCTGAGCAGCACTCTTTTTATCTACACCCTCTGTGAGATCTGTTTCACATCTCTCTGAGTAGTGTGGGATGATAAGTGTGGATCTATTGACTGCAGACAGCAGCATCTTCAACCTCTGAATCTTGATCTTTGAATGCTGTCAGATTCCAGCCCCCCTTCCACATGTGATTATTGGGGGAGCTATTCATGAAGTCAGTGAGTGTCTCTCATTCATCATCTGAAGCCTTGTCACAAAATGCATTTTGGCCTTCTTCAGAGCTATCATTGCTGATGGGAGCTCAGCATTCTGATATAGAGTTGCAACAGATGTTGTATGGAAAACTGAAAGAACTTCTCTGACTGTCATGATAAGTATCTTCTCAACTGTTTTCATATGTCATCTCAGATGAAAGCTGATCTCTCCACTTCTACTCATATGTCTTGCTGGCTGCATGCAGCTGCTGTATCAGATCTCTGTGTCATAGAGCAGCAAGAGAACCATGCAGATAGTGATCATCTTTCACAGAGCATCTGCTGAGAGCTCATCTCTGATCTTCTCTAAACTTCAGATATGCTGAGTCACAGCTCTTGTCTTCTTTATCTGAGCAGAGATGTGTGATCTTCAGATGAGCCTTCTGTCAAAATGTACACTCAGTCAATGAAGTACTGACTTCTGTTCAGCTGAAGCAGTGACAGAGTGTATGATCAGATTCTCTGACACAATCACTGATGATGCTTCATTGTGTCACTTTCTTGTGAGATGAATCATCTCAAGTTTCTCTGATGTGAAGATCATCTTGTTTGTCTCTCTTCATCTCAGAATACTCTGTATATCATGGCTGAGAAGAGTAGTATTGCTGTTAAGTGAGTGTATAGTCTGTCAAGTATTCAGATCATCTGCATAGTCAAAGCACAATTTCAGATTCTGTCACAGCAGCTCTGTCAGATACAGAAGAAACAGTATTGATGACAGAGAAGATCTCTGTGACATGTCACATTGCATCTGATATGCTGCTGTGATGGTTCTCTTCAGTCAGATCTGAGCTCTGTGTTTGATGAGAAAGCTGTCAATGAGTTGTAGCAGCTCATGCAGCCATCTCTGTTGTGTCATTCACTGAAGCAGCTGTCTGCACAGCACAGTATCAAAGACATTCTGCACATTCATTGTAATCATGGATATCTTCTTGTTTTGTGTGAAGACTGTCTTCATCTCATGAATGAAAGCAGCTATCAGATTCATTGCTGATCATCTGAGCAGTATCTCTTCATACTGCAAGCTGACTACATCATGAATAAGTGCTGTGTATGTCAGTTGTCTTGCAACAATGTGTTTCAGCTTCTTGAAGATTACTGAGAGAAGAGTAATGAGTCTTCAGAAGTGGACTGAACTTCTGTTTCTCTTATCTATCTTGAATATCATTGCCATCTCTGTCAGCTTTCAGGTTTGTGGGAAGTGACAGAGTCAGAGACAGCAGTTGTATAGCTGCTGTACAAAAAGAGACACATACTGTCAATATATCTTGAGCAGCCATACTGTGATTCCATTCATGTCTGAAGAGATACTCTGTACTTCAATGATGTTGTACTTTACCTTCTTCATCTCAATCTGAGGGTCTCAGAGCAGATTTCTCATGCCACTTCAGTGCTCATCATTCAATGAATTGTATTTCAGATCATTGACTGAGTTGTATCACTTCAGAATAACTTATCAAAATATCTCAGCTTTGACAGCTGTCTCTTCTATAATCTGATTCTCAATCATCAGAGAGAGTGCTCTGAGGTTGAGTTTCAGCTCATGTTATACTATCACTCAGTATAGATCTCTGTCATCTCTGATTTCATTGATCATCTGTCTTCAGTATGCACACTTGGCCTTGTGCACTGTGTTCTTGAATCAGTGCTTCACAGTCTCTGTCTGATGAGTGGTGAGCTCTCAATGTGCTCTTTGATAGTCTGCTGTTTATCAAAGAGCTGTAGTCTGTTTTTGTTGCACTGACTTGCTGACTGTCTGAGCTGCAGTCAGAAGATTCTGGGTGAAGTGTTGAATCAGATCATCAAGCTGTGCCACATTCTCAATTCTATCTGAGTAAGATATATTCATTATGAGATCTCTGATAAGATCTGCAAAGAGCTTCAGCTGAGAGTCTATAATCTTGATCTGAGCTCTGCTCTGCTGTGTCTGAGATGTTGTTGGCAGTATAGTAATTATAGACTGATGGTCTGAGCTGCAGTGTAAATTTTGACACACTGAAGTGAAAGCAAAGATCATATTGAAGAAGATGAGATCAATCATATAGTCTGCTGTATGAGTTGAAATGTCTACCTCTTCCACAAAGTTCATTCTGTGTTCACTGATCCACTGAACAAACTCTCCTCCTCAGTGCAGATTCACTGTCTCTGATTCAAAGATGTCATATCATACATTGAAATCCTCATCTACTAGACAGTAGACTGATGAGCTCAAATTGATCAGATAGTTTATGACTGTATCTGTCTCAGACTGTCTGTACACATTGAGAATGTGACAGTCATTGACACTGATTCACAGCAGATCTCTGTTTTGCACAGATCAGTGTTGCTGTATTCTTATCTTTGAACTTTTGTGTATGTATGTCATGATCTGGGATCTCTTCTTCTCTCACTGCTTCAGATTAGTGTCATCTCAGTGATCTATGAGTGCAAAGCACTCATATGCTGAGTGATTAGAAGTCTTGATATCAGAGTGTGTGTAAAACTTCTGTATACAGATCACTTCACAGCTCTGCTCAAAAGTAAGCTGTAGAGCTGCTGTGTGACAGAGAATCACTCTGACTGTATTTGCTCAAAAGATCTGCAGAGAGCAATTTTTCTACTGATTGTTTCTGCAGCATCAGCTGTGTTGCTGATGTTGATGTTCTAGTATAAGAAGTCACTTAATGAGCTGCTGTCAAAGTTCATCTGTGAGATGAGATTGAAGAGTCTCAGATCTGTTGTCTGCATGCTGAAGCTAGACTGCTTTTTGACTGCTTGACTATACTGCTGCTCTGCTGTGTGAGCTGAGTGTTGTCTGATGCAGATCATCTGTCAGATGATGTTCTCTTCACTGATGAAGCTCTGAGTAGCTGCTTACTTGCAGAATGCTAGCTCAGTGAACTGTGTTGACTGAATTGATTGAGTGAATGATGTAGATACCACCACTGTGATCATTGATGCTGGCTGTGCTGATGATAGTTGCCATTTCTGAGTGTCTCTGTAACATCTGTCATCAAAACAGTGAACAGCTGCTAGCTTCTTTTGAGTTAAATGTCTGAGGATGCTGTTCACACATCTGAGTGTGGCAGAGCAGTGCTGATGCTCAGCTGAGTAGAGTTGACAGCAGTTGATACACTGTGATGCTTTCTTGCACTCCACATCTGTTGATCTCTCATGCTGACTTGTGAGCTCACTGCAGTTGGAGCATCTTATCAGTTGCACATACTTTGATGAATGACAGTATCTCTGGTATTCTGAGTCATGTCTCACTATCAGTGACCTTTTCTCAATGAGTCTGACTCTCTCACTGGCATTGAAGAGTGAGAAGCCTTTCATCAGAGTGAGGAAGAAGACAATTCATATAATCTTCTCTGTCTTGAGATTCACTTCATGTCATGAGAATTGACAGCTCACTGATTTTATCTTTGCCTGAGTCAGAATCTCTCTCTCAATCATCTTGTCTATGAGGATTCTAGCTTCTTTTCAGTTCTGAATAAATTCTGAGATCTCTGAGACAGCATAATTGTACCACTGCTCTGGTAGCTGAATCTTCATGATGTCAAGAACTTCATAGAGAGTAGCCACTGTCTTCTCAGTGATCAGAGCATCATATATGTCTCTGTTGCTTGATATGATTGCTCAATCTGTTCTGATGAGCTTCATCTTCAGCACATTAGCCACATTTCTCATCCTCTGAATGTTTGCAATGATTGTCTGCTGCACAGCATATAGCTGCAGCTGAGTGATCTGTTTCTCTGACTGAAGAGTGATGAGAACTTGTGAGTTCTTCTACTGCTTTGTATTCTCTGTGGGGTTTCTTGGCTGACTGATGTTCTTGAGCTGCAGATCAGCTCCACTAGCTCTGTCAGCTGAGAAAGCTGCAGTCTTGACAGAGATAGCTTCAGAAAGAACAGAATTTTTCCTCTTCTGTATGATGTCTGTTCAGATAGTCAGCTCTCTCACAGTTGTCTTTGTTGGATTTGACTGTGGATGAGTATTCAGAGCAGCATTCTTTCTCAGAGTTGATGCTGCACTCAGATCTGCTGTCACATATGTGATGAATCTTTCACAGAAGACTCAGACAAAGTTCTGACTGACTGACTGCTTCTTCTTCTCAACTCAGCTGTTCAGAGTTCTTGTCAATCTGATGAGAATCTTCTGCTGCAGATTCTGTTGCTGTTGAGCCTTCTCAAACTGTTTCTGTAGCTGAGAGATGGCTGTGGGAATGCTGTCACTGACTTCTTTGAGAACTGAAGAAGACATTGTAACAGTCTTTCTCTGTCTCTTGCCAGTCTTTTCAGTAACAAAATTGACTGGTGACTTCAGCTCCAGTGGTCTGGTGTAGGCTGTGTCGATGTTTTTGAGTGGATGGGAGGGTGTTGAGGGCTCCATGATCACTCAATCTGTGCAGTACACACACATGGAGTAATCGCAGAGGGTGTGTGATGATGATGAATGGGTTGAAGGGTTAAAATTATATGAAAAACAGTTAGAAAATGGAAAAATTCAAATGTACCTCTACATTCATGAGTAGTTGTAAGGATGTGAATAGTATCTGTGAGAGAACTGAATGTCTATAAGTATTTCTTTTCTTTTTTTTATATTATTATTACATATTCTTAGACATTGAAATGAACTATGAACAATTCTACAAACACTCATCACATTCAAATGCAGTGGACAATAACTTAGATCTATGAAGCATTCTTCAGCAGCAGACACTACAGATGACTGAATTGCAACAATGATTTGCTGAAATGAGCACTTCTGCATTCACTGTTTCTTCTACATCCACATCTCATGAAAAGCCTTCAAGAGAGAAGCTCTCAATCCTCAATAAATATGAGGGAGATCTAGTGCTCTACCTCATGTGGAAGTTGAAAGTGAATGTCAAATTGGACATTGATGGACAAGCAATAGACTCGCTATTCAATCAGATGTGGTATATTCATAGCAGATTGAATGATAATGCATTAGCAAAATTTCAACTCTGAATGAGTTATTGTCAGAATCATCAGCATATATCAGAGCTAGTCTTTCAACAACTCAACTCTCTCTTTCTCAATTCTACACTTCAAGCCAAGATGTTGAACTGAATAAATCAGACTTGTCAGATAAATATTGTGTTGACAACTTATCTTTCTGAATTCAATTACAAGCTTCTAGAAGCAGATGAGTAAGACTGAAATGATATCATCAAAATCAATATATTGTTCAAAAACTTGAACTTTCAATTGTATAATCAAAGTATAGAGTGTTCAAAGCTCTCAACATACAGTGAATTCTGTGCTGATTTTTGTCTGTTGAACAACAATCTGTCTTAGTTCTGTGTGCTTCAAAATTGTAGAGAATTTCATCAAACAAATATGTACACTCTGAACCACTCTGCAGCACTCCCCACCTCTGAATCAGAATCAATGAACTGAATCTCATATGTGAATGCAAGTCATTCAAGAATTCTCAATGTCTCAGAGAAGAATATCACTGATCAAATTGTCAGAAAAGTCTGCATACACTGTGACAAGTCAGAGCACTTCACAAATCAATGTCTGAATGCAATCACTTCAAGTAAACTCCTCACATACATGAACACTGTGTCATCTGTGGATAGGCAAGAACAGAGAAAAGATGAGCTCTCATTCTAAAATATGAACAAGAGCTCAAGAAGCAAAAAGCTAGCTGAAGATTTGAGCAGAAGATGCAAGTGAACACAATCATAGTCTCTGTCATTGTAAATAGCTTAGTCAATGTATGAGCAATGATAGACAGTGGTTTTCTTCACTATGCTCTTATAGACACTCAGCTGATTGAGAAGCATAAGCTTCAGTGTATTCTCTTTCTCAAATCATATAAGCTCAATGAATTTGACAGCCTCAGAAGATCCGCCTCCTACAACATGATAAGATTTAATATCAATGTAGAAGAACATGAGAAAAAGAATGTATACACATACAAAATACAAGATCTTGAGTACAATCTAATACTCAGTCTATCATGACTCACAGAATTTGAAACCTTGTTGAATGCATGCAACTGCTGCCTTATTTTCTCAGAAGATGATTATATTTATAAGAAGAATGTCAATAGAACCACTGATCTCATTCAGATATCAGTGAAAGTGTACAAACTACTAATTCATCAAGTATATGAGAAGAAGAACATCCAAATATTCACTGCTAGTATGATGAATATCAAGAAAGCATTAGAAAAGTTAGAACTCAAAAACTCTAAGAAATCATGTAAGAAACTATCTGAATTGTATGAAGACTTCACAGACATGTTCAATGAGAAAGAAGCTGAAAAGCTTCCCTCTTATCAAGAACCTGATATAGATCATATAATTGAGCTTATCAAGAAAGATGATAAGAACTCACAACTGCTCTGAAATTCTCTCTACAGCATGTCACATAACAAGCTTCTTGTTCTACAAAAAACACTCAATGAATTACTAGATAAAGATTTCATTTGTGTTAGCAACTCATCCACTGCAGTATCTGTACTGTTTGTGAAGAAATCAGAAGAAGGCTTACAATTCTGCATTGACTATTGAGAACTCAACAAGATTATGTGGAAGGACTGATACTCTCTTTCACTTATCAATGAAATGCTCAAACAGATAGAAAAAACAAAATGATTTACAAAACTTGACATCTCTGTGACCTTCTACAAGATAAGAATTAATGAAGATGATGAATGGCTAACTGTCTTTTGTATATATTATGGATTATACAAATGGACAGTGATCCTCTTTGAATTAGTGAATGCTCTGAGTATGTTTCAGAAATACATTAACTGAGCTCTATGAGATCTGCTCAATGAGATTGTCTCAGTATATATGGACAATATCTTGATCTTCACTGATGAATTGCTCACTGAGCACTGTAAGTATGTACAACAAGTTCTTGACCACCTATGAAAAGCTGGACTGCAAGTGGACATTGATAAATGTGACTTTGAGATCAAGTCTACAACCTATCTAGAATTCATCATTGAAGCTGAAGAAGACATATGTATGGATTCTAAGAAGATGAAAGCAATTCTCAACTGAGAGATATCAGTCTCAGTAAAAGAGATTAGAAGCTTTCTAGAGTTTGTCAACTTCTACTGAAGATTTATCAAGAACTTCTTCAATATTATACAATCACTAATGAATCTGATCTGAAAAGACACTGTATTTCAATGAACTGATGAAGTGGACACAGCATTCAAAAAGCTGAAGTGTATGTTCACAAACACTCCAATGCTACAATCATTCAATTCAGATAAGTATATGATTCTCAAAACAGACATCTCAGATTATATAGTAGATGAAGCACTGATGCAATATAACAATGAAGATGTTCTATAATCTTATATCTTCATCTTGAAAAAGATGTCATCTGCTGAATGCAACTATGAGATCTACAACAAGAAGCTTCTAGTGATTATACAATGCTTTGAAGAATAGGAATTCAAACTCATGAATGTTGAGAGATTTGAGATTGTTACTGATTATAAAAATCTAGAGTACTTCACAACCACTTGTAAGCTCACTGAGAGGTATATGCATTGATCATTGTTTTTTAGCTGTTTTTTGTTCACAATTTATTATCAATCTGAAGTAGAGAACACTCTTGTGGATGCTCTGTTCTGCTGAGAACAAGATATGCCATCTGATGACTTGAATGACAGATGGAAACACTGAGAGCATTGATTAATTGACTCTGCAATTATAGAAAGTTCTATACAATCAGATGAACTCTGTGTACATATCAATCAGTTCTGAGCTCAAGAATTCTCATTCAAAGAACAATGAAGACTAGTGACAGAGACAGATGAATTCTGACAATAAACTGCTGAAGTCATATGAAGCAAAGCACCTCAATTCCCTACAGATGTATACTCAAGAATGAATATCTCAGTATATTTGATTGATGATGACAACTGCTTACACTTTTGAGATAGGTGATGAGTCCCTGATTCAGAATCTCTATAAACACAGATCATGCAAGAAATTCATGACTCACTGATAATCAGACACTCAGAATGCAAAATCATGTACAACATTGTTGCTCAAGAATTCTACTGGTCAGATATGTTGAAAGACATACACTGATTTGTATGCAACTGTGATTGCTGTGGCTCAGTAATGATATGATGTGAATACTGAAAAGAGATATTGAAGCCTCTATCTGTCTTCAATCAAACTTGACATGATATAGCTATTGATTTTGCAGTTTCTCTATCTGAAAGTGAAGATTCTACAAACATTCTAGTCATTGTTGATCAACTCAGCAAGGATGTAATACTACAGCTCTGTGACAAGATGAATGCTGAAGTAGTTGCAGATGTCTTCATCAGAAGTCTGTTCTATCATATACACAATCTGCCTTCATTCATTGTGTCAGATAGAGACAGTCAATTTGTCAGTGCACTCTGAACTCATATATGCCAATTATTAAGAATCAAATGAAAGTTATCAACAGTGTACCACTCAGAGACTGATGAAGCTACTGAGAGAATGATACAAATGATAAAGAACATCCTCTATAAGTTCTGCAATTACACACAAAACAACTGAAGCAATCTGCTGTTATATACTGAGATTGCAATTAACAGTTGAGATTCTGCTACAACAGATGTAAGCTCATTCTTTCTTTTATATGAATACAACTTAGAGATTCTGAACTTCTCTGAGACTTTCTGAGAAACCATGTACATCCACAGCTTCATACAGATGACAGAGAATATTGTGAGCAAGTTGAAGAAAGTCTGTGAATGAGCAGAAGCTTCAATGACTAGCACTCAGTAAAATTATAAGAATCAAATGAACATCAGAAGAAGTTCTGTGATCTGATATCATATAGAAGACAAAGTCTGACTAGATCTCAAGAATATAAAAATGAACTGCCTCTTGCATACACTAGATTACTGTCACATCAAGTATACAGTGAAGGAAGTGCTAGACACACACAATTATCAACTCAACACTCTGTCTGACATCCACAATGTCTTTCATATGAATCTGCTCCAACCTGTGGCTGAGGATCCATTCCCCTCACAGAGAATCTCTGATTGACAGCCACTCACCATTATAGAAGAAGATAATAAACTCAAGTGAGAAATCAAAACAATTCTTGATGATAGAATCAATCACCATCATCATGAATATCTTATCAAATGAGTAGAATACAATTGTCTGATCTGGGAATCTGTATCTGCTTTGGAGGACACTGCTGCCCTCGACATCTATGAGTCCTCACTCATCCTGATAGGGGGGGATAATGTGATGGGTTAGCATTCATTAGCAATTAACTTACACAATCAACTTCTGTCATTGCAATCATGTATAACTCTTGATGTTCTTCTGCTCTGTGCTCTGCACTCATGTAGTCTCTAATAATTCTTCTGTATAGCTCTTAATGTTCTTCTGCTCTGTGCTCTGTGCTTGTGTAGTTTCTAATGATTCTTTCATATAGCTTTCAATGATTCTCTCATCTCATGCTCTGTGCTTGTGTAGTCTCTAATGATTCTTTCATGTAGCTCTCAATGATTCTTCTGCCCCATGCTCTGTGCTTGTGTAGTTTCTAATGATTCTTTCATGTAGCTCTTAATATTCTTCCACTTCACACTTCACTGTGAAGTGGCTTCTAATATTCTTCCACTCTGAATTTCCCTCTATAAGAACCCTCTTTGTACAATCTTTTTTTCTGATTTCTTTTCTCTTTCTTTCCTTAATCAATTTGTAATCTGTAATTAGGATAGTACCAAATCGTTAATCGAAGTACGCCCGTTACACTAATTGATGATGGCAATATTATATTCACTGTCTTATCATTACAAGCTGTGAATGCAGCAACTGAGTTAAATATCTCAGATGATTATAAAGATTATCTTGATGTATTTCAAGAAAATATATCTGATGCAGAATATGCATCTCACAATCATGCTATAGATCTCAAATCTGATAAACTCTTATATCAACTGATATATAACTTATCATCTCAGAAACTCTCTGTTCTCTGAGAATATATTGAAAAGACATTAGAGAAGAATTGAATACATTCATTCAAGAGTTCAGCTGATATATCAATATTATTCACACTGAAGAAAGATGAAACTCTGTGTCTTTGTATGAATTATTGAGAATTGAATGAAATAACAGTCAAGAATTGATATCCACTGCTCTTAATAAGTGAAATACTTGATAGATTAGCAGATGCTAAAATATATATACAGCTGAACCTTAGAGACATATATCACAGAATTCATATATAAGCAGAGAATGAATGAAAAACAGTATTTCAAACACAATATGAATATTTTAAATATCTAATTTTATCTTTTGAGCTAATCAATGTCTCTGCAATCTTTCAATCTTATATCAACAAAGCTCTCAGTGATCTTTTAGATGTATATTGTGTGGCTTATCTTGACAATATCATAATCTATTCAAACATACTTGATGAACATGTCATCCATATTAAGAATGTGCTGGAATGGTTAAGATGATGGAGACTATATACCAAACTTAGTAAGTGTACATTTCATACAACAGAAATTGAATTTTTGAGTTTTGTAATTATCACACAGAGCATTACTGTCAAGAAATACTGTGTCAACACAATTCTAAATTGATCAGAACTGTGAACTATAAATGAATTGCAAACATTTCTAGAATTCATTAATTTCTATCATTGATTCATATACAAGTTCTTGATAATAACAGCATCTCTGACTGAATTGTTAAAAGATTACAAAATGAAAAGAGGAAAGAATAATGTATCTGTTCAGTTAGATGAAAACTACAAGTATACAATTTTGCAGTTAAAAGAATGCTTTACAAAAGCACTGTTGTTGATTCACTTTGATTCACAGTGAAAACTCTGTATGGAAATGAATGAATCTGATGTTGCAATTGCTGCAGTAATATCACAATTAATGAATGATGATCACTGACACTTAATTATGTTTTGATCTAGAAAGCTCACAGAAGCAGAAAGATGTTATCAAATATATAATCTAGAAATATTACTAATTGTAGAAGCTTTCAGACAATGACATTACTATCTACATAATAACAGATATTCAATAATTATTTTATCTGATCATATCAATCTCCAGCATTTCATGACAACAAAGCAGCTAAATGAGTGTCAGATTCATTGAATGAAAATACTCTCAATGTTCAATTTTGAAATAGAGCACTATTCTGAAAAAAATAATTCTGCAGATGTATCAAATTGTTGCTCAGATTTTGTAAAATACACAGCTCTTTTGATAAGACTCTCTACTCTGCAAGAGAAGCTGTATAAAAGAATCTTTAAATCACTAAAAATAAAAAAAAATACAAAGTTAAATCAATGTGTCAAAATGATGTGAAAAAATCTGTAAGCTAATGAAAATTATTGAATGAAGAAGTTTATAGTTGTTGATGACAACAATCTCTACAGAATAAAGAATGTATCTGTGAATGAGAATAAAATTGCAGATATTACAGAGTTAGATTTAGAGACTCTGATGTTATGAATTCTAATTGTCAAGATATTTGAATCTGAGACAATCTATTATAAAAAGATAGTCAAATCTATCATCAAACTCTTACTGCAGATTCAGAATAGAGATACTGATATATCTGAACTTTGTAGAAGACTAGAGATGAGTGATATTAATGTAGATAATTATTCAATCTGAACAGTAGATAAAGATAATCTGTTTAGAAAAGATGATAAAGTCTATATACTGCAAAATAAAGCTATAAGATATGAAATAATGAAAATGAATCATGATGATCTTCAAGATGACCATTTTGAATGTGACAAAATCATCAAAGTGATCAAATGCAAGTACTTGTGGCATGATATGAGCAATGAGATTGCAGAATATATGAGAACTTGTGATGTTTATCAATATATCAAGATACTGCAGCACAAGCTGTATGAGTTGCTACAATCACATTCAGTGTCAGATAAGAAATGACATACAATTAGCATGGACTTTATTGAAGATCTATCAGATAATAAAAAGAGAAGTCAAATCTATAATACTATTGTTGTATTTGTTGATTTATTCATTAAATGAGCTATAATTGTGTCCACATCTTCAGAGTGGGCTGCGAAGTCCGACTCTGCCACCTCCTCATGATGCAGCCTGGTAACATCATCTAGTGATGATGATCAAGAGCAGAGTGGTTTGTTATGAGTGTCTGATTCTTAGTGAACTCAGCATTCATTGGCCTTCAGACCTTGATCTTTGCTCTCTGTGAGCAATCACCCTGCCACTGCTCCCTGCGAGCAATCGTTCTGCTGCTGCTCGCTACAAGCAATCGCCCTGCCGCTGCTCCCTGTGAGCAATCGCTCTGCCTTCACCCTGCCTCCGCCCTGCCTCTGCTCTCTGTGAGAGCAATCACCCTGCCGCTGCTCACTATGAGCAATCACCCTGCCGCTGCTCCCTGCAAGCAATCGCTCTGCCACTGCTCCCTGCGAGCAATCACCCTGCCGCTGCTCACTACGAGCAATCGCCCTGCTGCTGCTCCCTGCAAGCAATCGCCCTGCTGTAGCACTTGTGTGCTTTGATTATCTCTACCATGAATGGCCATATGTCAGGCCAGAAGTGGATGAACAGTCTATATAGACTGAGTCTTCTCAAGAGTTGCTATCTGGATCCTGTGTCTATCATTACTGTGTATATAGAGATTTCTCCAGCATAGCACATCCCCATGCCCTTCAGAAGGCATTTGAAGTGCAGACATTGCCTGTGTCTTCTCTGAGATGCTAAACCAATACATACATACATACATCTTCAGAGCTAGATGCAGAAGAACTCATGAACATTATTGTATAAAGAATTGTGAAGAATTTTGATCTATCTGTGAACATTATTAGCAACTGAGATTCATTAATAAATAGCAAGTTTTGATTGACATTATATTATCTGCTTCATGTCTGATGAAAATTATCAATGACATTCCATCCACAAACTGACGGCCAGACAGAACAATTGAATCAGATGATTGAACATTATCTTCACACATATTGCAGCTATCAACAAGATAATTGAATAGAATGAATTCCTCTGATGCAATGAGTATATAACAACATCTTTCATGCATTGATAAAAATGACATCATCTGAAGCAATGATCAGTCAATCAACTGAACTTTGTATAGATGTGGAACTTTCAAGTAGACTGACTGATGAGACCATGAATTTCATGTTTGATTTGATTTGATTTGATCCCAGTTCATTTCTTGGTGTGATTTTCAGTGGAATCAGAATCAGAATGAGAGTGTAAAGTGACTAGAATTATTAGAACATGAGTGAAATGAGACTAATAAATCTTGATATTTCATGTAAAGTGACTGACTATCAAAAATAAGAACATGACCTGGGACTGACTATGATTTTGACTGTGATGAGTTAGCATCTGTTAGTAATTAACTTACACAATCAACTCCTTTTCTGCACTCACTCATTTCTGGCTGTTGTGACCTTGTGTAACTCTTGATGTTCTTTCACTTCATGTTTCACACTTGTATAGTCTCTAACAATTCTTCTGCATAGCTTCTAACATTCTCTCACTCTATGTGTAAGAAACCCGCACTAAGTTACCAGTGCTAGGCCGAAATTGGCGATTGCCCTAAAGATATGACATCGCCGAACATAGCACCACCAACGTCATATCAGGTTTGAAATCAAGGCATTATCTTGCCACTTGCATCATACTACGCCATCTACATCATAGCAAGTTCGATCTGTTTACAATACAGATGCCGCTGCGAAAAGTTTTGTCTCATGCTAAGAATTTACCTTGAAATATCCTTACTAGTGTATTGTATCTCCAGGCCACACCACCTGGAATTTAGAGACTGAGCTAGTGGGTAGGCTAGGGGTGTTGGCCTCTATAAGCCCCCTGGGACTCCCTCTCCTTTTCATTAAGAGATGCAACACAACACTTAATGCCGGTATCAGCATTTCAGCTTAAAGTATTAGCGCAAGTCAAAACTTTTCGCAGGAGCATCTGTACTGTGTATATAGATAGCAGCTGGCCCAATCTTCTAGGGGCCAGCGGATCATTCTGTTTTAATTTGACTCCTACGTTCTACGATATCGATATTAATCCGAATCCCCTCCGATATATTACCTTTGATCCGCTCGATCCCTTACCTCTTCAAGGATCGAGTATTCTAATCATCATGTCTGAGGTCGATCCACCCTTGAATACTCCTCGATCAGCAGTTGTTGAGCTAGCAGCATCTGCAATATCTGCCTCAGCTAACTGGTGGGAAATTCGGCTCGCTGATCCACCTGCCTATTATGGCAGCAATCTACATGAATACCATATATTCATAAGAGCTCTCGAACGCATATATAAGTTGAACCCAACTCAATACAATATCAATGAAGTCAAGATTGTTTATACTTCAGAATGGTTATGGAAAACAATTGAAACTACTTGGACTACTAA
Organism: Histoplasma ohiense; assembly: GCA_017607445.1. Classification (NCBI taxonomy): domain Eukaryota; kingdom Fungi; phylum Ascomycota; class Eurotiomycetes; order Onygenales; family Ajellomycetaceae; genus Histoplasma; species Histoplasma ohiense. Next base: position 4,480,442 of record JAEVHH010000005.1, on the reverse strand, counting down.
AGAGAGAGAGCTTGAAAGATTAAATCAATCTTTCTCATGGAAGGACTTTAAGGAATTCCTGCACAATGATCTGAAGGATGTCCACAACTGCGGCTTTACAGCAGTGATTCACTTTGAAGAATTAAAGCAACCACTGAATCAATCAGTTCAACAATTTGTCTTCAGATTTAATGAGATTTGTGATGGTCTAACAATCAATATAGAAGAACTATTTGCTCAATTATTCTTTGCTAAATTACCATCAGCAATACAAGATCAAATTCAAACTCATCATAATTCTTCTATCAATCAAGCTGAATTGATTGTGTTAGTTGCTTGAATTCAAGCTGTTAATAGAAGCCATGCTAGAAGGAGTAACAACAAACAAGAATTCTCTTCACAAAATAGATATCAGAAGAGTGATGATAAATGTGAAATCAAGTGATTCTCTGATGACTCTTTTTCAAAGACTCAACAGAATCTAATCTCAGCTGGAAAGCTTATCATAGAGAAATGTCAATGTTGTATGAATAATAATCTTTGTCTATTCTGTGGGGAGACAGGTCATCTTCTTAAGAATTGTAATAAGAAGAAAAAACAAACTCAAATCACAGACAAACTGAAACCCACATCTGTGATAGCTCATATCACTGAAACTCAGAATGATGAGAAGTGACTAGATGATAGATTTCATATGTACATCACTATTCAACTAGACATCTCTAATGATTCTGAGCTGATTCAATGCCTAGTCAATTCTGGAGCAGATTTCAATTATATCTCTCATACTTACACTACTTCTAAAGAATGAAAACAGATTGGACCACCATCTCAAGTGCAATATTCTGATGAATGATGAGGATATCAATATGGCATCATTAACACTATTCATAGAGCCACTGATGGGCTAGATGAAACTCAAGCAAGCAAACTTAGCTTTCTGTGATGGATTAGCATCTGTTAGTAATTAACTTACACAATCAACTTCTCTTCTGCATCTGCTTGTTTCTGACTGTTGTGATCTTGTGTAACTCTTGATGTTCTTCTGCTCTGTGCTCTGTGCTTATATAGTTTCTAATGATTCTTCTGTGTAGCTCTTAATGTTCTTCTGCTCTATACTCTGTATTTATATAGTCTCTAACAATTCTTCTGTATAGCTTCTAATATTCTTTCACTCTGTGTTCTGTACTTGTGTAGTCTCTAATGATTCTTCTGTGTAGCTCTCAATGATTCCTCCACTTCACACTCTGTGCTTGTGTAGTTTCTAATGATTCTTATATGTATCTCTTAATGTTCTTTCACTTCACACTTCACTGTGAAGTGGCTTCTGATATTCTTTCACTCTGAACTTTTCTTTATAAGAACTTTCTTTGTACAATCTTTTCTTCTGATTTCTTTTCTCTTTCTTTTCTTAATCAATTTGTAATCTGTATTAGAATAGTGTTAGATTGTTAATCAAAGTACACTCATTACATTATGAATTGATTCTTCTGCATTTTAGATCTGAGTGTCTTATTATTAGTTCTTACACTCAAGTGCATCATTTAAGGTCTGAGTGTTTTGTTACCAGTTCTTATATCTGAGTGTGTTGTTTACAGATCTGAGTGTCTAGTCATTATAAGAGATCTCTTGTGAGTCTGAGTATCTTTATTGATAGTTATATAGACTGTCATATCTAAGTGTCTGAAACACAATCAACTGTGTTCTATGAGATCTGAGTGTCTACAAACTGTAACACTGTGAATAGCATTCACAAAGAAGCTTGATCAAGCTTAGCACTGCAACACTGCAAATAGTGTCTGTGAGAGAACTGAATATCTACAAGTATTTCTTTTCTTTTATTATTATTACATATTCTTAGATATTGAAATGAACTACAAACAATTCTATAAACATCTGTCATACTCAAATACAGTGGACAACAACTTAGATCTATGAAGCATCCTTCAGCAACAGACACTACAGATAGCCAAATTGCAACAACAATTTGCTGAAATGAGCACTTTCACATTCACTGTTTCTCCTACACCCACACCTTACAAAAAGCTCTCAAGAGAGAAGCTTTCAATCCTCAACAAATATAAGAGAGATCTAGCACTCTACCTCACATGAAAGTCAAAAATGAATGTCAAATTGGACATCAACAGACAAGCAATAGACTCACTATTCAATCAAGTGTGGTATATTCATAGCAGATTAAATGGCAATGTGTTAGCAAAATTTCAATTCTGAATGAGTCATTGCCAGAATCATCAGTGTACATCAGAGCTAGTCTTTCAACAACTTGACTCTCTCTTCCTCAATTCTACACTTCAAGTTAAGGTGTTAGACTGGCTTAATCAGACTCATCAGATGAACATCATATTGACAACTTATCTTTCTGAATTCAATCACAAACTTCTAGAAGTAGATGAGCAAGACTGAGATGACATTATCAAAATCAACATACTGTTCAAGAATTTGAACTTTCAGTTGCATAATCAAAGTATAGAGTATCTGAAGCTCTTAATATACAGTGAATTCTGTACTGATCTTTGTCTGTTGAACAACAATCTGTCTCAGTTCTGCATGCTTCAAAATCACAGAGAATTTCATCAAACAAATATGTACATCTCAAACTGCTCTGCAGCACTCTCCACCTCTGAACCAGAATCAATGAACTGAGTCCCACATATAAATGCAAGTCACTCAAGAATTTTCAACATCTCAGAGAAGAATACTGTTGACTGAATTGTCAGAGAAGTCTGCATACACTGTGACAAATCAGAGCACTTTGCAAACCAATGTTTGAATGTGATTGCTCTGAGTAAACCCCTCACATGTGTAAACACTGCATTGTCTGCAGATAGGCAAGAACAGAGAAAAGATGAGCTCTTGCTCTAAAACACAGATGAGAGCTCAAGAAGCAGAAAGTTAGCTGAAGATTTGAGCAGAAGATGCAAGCAGATGCAATTATAATCTCTGTTATTGTAAATAGCCTAGTCAATATACAAGCAATGATAGACAGTGGTTTTCTTCATTACACTCTTATAGACATTCAGCTGGTTGAGAAGCATAAGCTTCAGTGTATTCTCTTTTTCAAACTGTATAAGCTCAGTGGATTTGATGGCCTCAGAGGATCAGCCTTCTACAACATGGTAAGATTTAACATTGACATAGAAGAACACAAGAAAAAGAATGTATACACATACAAAATACAAGATCTTGAGTACAATCTAATACTCAGTCTATTATAGCTCACAGAATTTGGAACCTTGTTGAATGCACACAACTGCTGTTTTATTTTCTCAGAAGATGACTATGTTTATCAGAAGAATATTGATAGAACTGCTGATCTCACTCAGATATCAGTGAAAGTGTACAAACTACTAATCTGCCAAGTACATGAGAAGAAGAATGTTCAAGTGTTCACTGCTAGCATGATAGATATCAAAAAAGTGTTAGAAAAGTTAGAACTCAAAGATCTCAAGAAACTGTGCAAGAAACTATCTGAATTGTATGAAGACTTCACAGATATGTTTGATGAGAAAGAAGCTGAAAAGCTTCCCTCTCACTGAGAACTCAGTATAAATCATACAATCAAGCTCATCAAGAAAGATGATAAGAATCTGCAACTGCTCTGAAGTTCTCTCTACAACATATCACATGATGAGCTTCTTGTTCTATGAAAAATGCTCAATAGATTACTGAACAAAGGCTTCATTCATGTTAGCAACTCACTCACTGTAGCATTTGTACTGTTCACAAAGAAATCAGAAGAAGACTTATGATTCTGTGTTGACTACTGAGAACTCAACAAGATTACACAGAAGAACTGATACTCTCTCTCATTCATCAATGAAACATTCAAATGAATAGAAAAAGCAAAATGATTTATGAAGCTTGACATCTCTGCAGCCTTCTATAAGATAAGGATTAATGAAGGTGACAAATGGCTAACTGCTTTTTGTATGTGTTACAGATTATACAAATGGACAGTGACTCTCTTTGAATTAGTGAATGCTCTGAGCACATTTCAGAAATACATTAACTGAGCTCTATGAGATCTGCTTGATGAGATCATCTCAGTGTACATGAACAATATTCTGATCTTCACTGATGGACCACTCACTGAGCACTGCAAGCATGTACAACAAGTGCTTGACTGTCTATAAAAAGTCAGACTACAAGTGAACATTGACAAATGCAACTTTGAGACCAAGTCTATAATCTATCTAGAATTCATCATCAAAGCTGAAAAAGGTGTACATATGAATTCTAAGAAGGTGGAAGCAATTCTCAATTGAGAGACATCAGTCTTAGTAAAAGAGACTAGAAGCTTTCTAGAATTTGTCAACTTCTACTGAAGATTGTAACAGGCGTACTTCGATTAACGATTTGGTACTATTCTAATTACAGATTATGAATTGATTAAGAAAAGAAAGAGAAAAGAAATCAGAAGAAAAGGTTGTACAAAGAGAATTCTTATAGAGAGAAGTTCAGAGTGAAAGAATATCAGAAGCCACTCCACAGTGGAGCACAGAGCAGAAGAACATTAAAAGCTATGTGAAAGAATCATTAGAAACTACACAAGTGCAGAGTATGAAACAGAAGAATCATTGAGAGCTATGCAGAAGAATTGTTAGAGACTATACAAGCACAGAATACAGAGTGAGAGAACATTAGAAGCTACATGAAAGAATTGTTAGAGACTATACAAGCACAGAGCACAGAGCAGAAGAATGTTAAGAGCTACACAGAAGAATCATTAGAAACTATATAAGTGCAGAGCATGAAGTGAAAGAATATTGAGAATTACACAAGATCACAACAGTCAGAAACAAGTGAATGCAGAAGAAGAGTTGATTGTGTAAGTTAATTACTAACAGATACTAATTCATCACATTATCCCTCTCTACTGAAGTGAGTGAGAACTTATAGATGTCAAGAATGGCAGTGTTCTTCAAGACAGACACAGATTCTCAGATCAGACAATTGTATTCTACCCATTTAATAAGATATTCACAGTGATGATGATTGATTCTATCATCAAAAATTGCTTCAATTTTCCACTTGAGTTTGTTGTCTTTTTCTACAATGATGAGTGACTGTCAATTGAAGATTCTCTGTGAGGGGAATGGATTCTCAGCTGTGGGTTGGAGCAGGTTTGTATGAAAGATGTTGTGAATGTCAGATGAGGTGTTGAGTCAATAATTATGTATATCTAACACTTTCTTCACTGTATATTTGATGTGATGATAATCTAATGTACATGAGGGATGATCTGTTCTTATGTTCTTGAGATTCAGTCAGACTTTGTCTTCTACATAATATCAGATTGCAGAACTTCTTCTGATGTTTGCTTGATTTTTATAATCTTGCTGAGCACTGATCATTGAAGCTTCTGCTCATTTGTGAGTTTTCTTCAGCTTGCTCATGATGTTCTCTGTCATCTGTATGAAGCTGCAGACATACATGGTTTCTCAGAGAGTCTCAGAGAAGTTCAGAATCTCTAAGTTGTATTCATATAGAAGAAAGAATGAGCTTATATCTGTTGTAGTGGAATCTCAACTGTTAATTGCAATCTCAGTGTGTGGCAGCAGATTGCTTCAGTTGTCTTGTGTGTAATTGCAGAACTTACAGAGAATGTTCTTTATCATTTATATCATTCTTTTGATAGCTTCATCAGTCTCTGAGTAGTATGCTGTTGATAACTTTTGTTTGATTCTTAATAATTGATATATGCAGACTCAGAGTGCACTGATGAATTGACTGTCTCTATCTGACACAATGAATGAAGGCAGATTGTGTATATAATAGAATGAGCTTCTGATGAAGACATCTGCAACTACTTCAGCATTCATTTTGTCACAGAGCTGTAGTATTACACTCTTACTGAGTTGATTGACAATGACTAGAATGTTCATAGAATCTTCACTTTCAGATAAGAAAACTACAAAATTGATAGCTATATCACATCAAGTTCAGTCAGAGACAGATAGAGACTTCAGCATCTCTTTTCAGTGTTCACATTATACTGTCACTGAGCTGCAGCAATCACAGTTGTGTACAAATCAGTGTATATCTTTCAACATATCTGATCAGTAGAATTCTCAGATAACAATGTTGTATATAATTTTGTGTTCTGAATGTTCAATTATTGATGAGTCATGAATTTCTTGCATGATCTGTGTTTGTAGAGATTCTGAATCAGAGACTCATCATCTATCTTGAAAGTGTAAGTGATTGTCATTGTCAATCAAACATGCTGAGATATTCATTCTTGAATATACATCTGTGGGGAATTGAGATGTTTTACTTCATATGACTTCAGTGACTTGCTGTCAGAATTCATCTGCTTCTGCTGCTAGTTTTCATTGTTCTTCAAGTGAGGGTTCTTGAGCTTGGAACTGGTTGATATGTATGTGGGGTTCATCTGATTGTATAGAACTTTCTATGATTGCAGAGTTGATTAATCAATGCTCTTGATGTTTTCATCTGTCATCTAAGTCATCAGATAGCATATCTTGTTCTCAGCAGAACAGAGCATCCACAAGAGTGTTCTCTACTTCAGATCAATAATGAATTGTGAATGAAAAATGACTAAGAAACAATGACCAACATATATGCCTCTTGATAAGCTTACAAGTGATTGTGAAATATTCTAAATTCTTATGATCAGTAACAATCTCAAACTTCTCAACACTTATAAGTTTGAACTTTCATTCTTCAAGACATTGTATGATTGCTAGAAGCTTCTTGTTGTAGATTTTATAGTTGCATTCAGCAGATGACATCTTTTTCAAGATGAAGACACAGAGTTATAGAACATCTTTGTTATCATATTGTATTAGTGCCCCATTTACTACATAACTCAAGACATCTGTTTTGAGAATTGTATGCTTATCTGAATTGAATGATTGCAGCATTGAGATGTTTGTGAATATATGCTTCAGCTTTTTAAATGCTGTGTCTGCTTCATCAGTTCATTGAAATACAGTGTCTTTCCAGATCAGATTCATCAGTGATTGTATGATATCAGAGAAGTCTTTGATGAATCTTCAGTAGAAGTTAGCAAATTCTAGAAAGCTTCTAGTCTCTTTTACTGAGACTGATGTCTCTCAGTTGAGGATTGCTTCCACCTTCTTAGAATCCATGTGTATGCCTTTTTCAGCTTTGATGATGAATTCTAGATAGATTGTAGACTTGATCTCAAAGTCACATTTGTCAATGTCCACTTGCAGTCCAGCTTTTCATAGACAGTCAAGAACTTGTCATATGTGCTTACAGTACTCAGTGAGTGATTCATCAATGAAGATCAAGATATCATCCATGTACACTGAGGCAATCTCATTGAGCAGATCTTATAGAGCTCAGTTAATGTATTTCTGAAATGTACTCAGAGTATTCACTAATTCAAAGAGAGTCACTGTCCATTTGTATAATCTGTAACATATACAAAAGACAGTTAGTCATTCATCATCTTCATTAATTCTTATCTTGTAGAAGGCTGCAGAGATGTCAAGTTTTGTAAATCATTTTGCTTTTTCTATCTGTTTGAGTGTTTCATTGATGAGTGGGAGGGGATATTGATTCTTCTGTATAATCTTGTTGAGTTCTCAATAGTCAACACAGAATTGTAAGTCTTCTTCTGATTTCTTTGCAAACAGTACAGATGCTGCAGTGAATGAGTTGCTAATATGAATGAAGTCTTTGTCTAGTAATTCATTGAGTGTTTTTTGTAGAATGAGAAGCTTGTTGTGTGACATACTGTAGAGAGAATCTCAGAGCAGTTGCAGGTTCTTACTGTCTTTCTTGATAAACTCAATTGTATGATTTATACTAGGTTCTCAGTGAGAGAGAAGCTTTTCAGCTTCTTTCTTGTCAAACATATCTGTGAAGTCTTTGTATGATTTGAGTAGTTTCTTGTATGATTTCTTAAGATCTTTGAGTTCTAACTTTTCTAATGCTTTCTTGATATCTGTTATGCTAGCAGTGAACACTTGGATGTTCTTCTTCTCATATACTTGATGAATTAGTAGTTTGTATGCTTCTGCTGATATCTGAGTGAGATCAGTGGTTCTATTGACATTCTTCTTGTAAACACAATCATCTTCTGAGAAAATAAGACAGTGGTTGTATACATTCAACAAGGTTTCAAATTCTGTGAGTTATGATAGACTGAGTATTAGATTGTACTCAAGATCTTGTATTTTGTATGTGTATATATTCTTTTTCTTGTGTCCTTCTACATCAACATTAAATCTTATCATATTGTAGAAGGTGGATCCTCTGAGGCTGTCAAATCCACTGAGCTTACACAGTTTGAAAAAGAGAATATGCTGAAGCTTATGCTTCTCAATCAGCTGGGTGTCTATAAGAGTGTAGTGAAGAAAATCACTGTCTATCATTGCTTGTATGTTGACTAAGCTATTTACAATGACAGAGATCATGATTGTGTTCACTTACATCTTCTGCTCAAATCTTCAGCTAGCTTTTTGCTTCTTGAGCTCTCATCTGTGTTTTAAAGTGAGAGCTCATCTTTTCTCTGTTCTTGTCTATCCACAGACAACACAGTGTTCACACATGTGGGGGGTTTACTCAGAGTGATCACATTTGAACATTGATTCACAAAGTGCTCTGACTTGTCACAGTGTATGCAGACTTCTTTGACAATTCAGTCAACAGCATTCTTTTCTGAGATATTGAGAATCCTCAGACAGCTTGCATTCATGTGTGAGACTCAGTTCATTGATTCTGATTCAGAGATGGAGGGCACTGCAGAGTGATTTGAAATGTACATATTTGTTTGATGAAATCCTCTATGATTTTGAAGTGTATGGAACTGAGACAGATTGTTGTTCAACAGACAAAGATCAGTACAGAATTTGCTGTATGTTGAGAGCTTTGAATGCTCTATACTTCAATTATGCAATTGAAAGTTTAAGTTCTTGAACAATATGTTGATCTTGACAGTATTATCTCAGTCTTGCCCATCTGCTTCTAGAAGCTTGTGATTGAATTCAGAAAGATAAGTTGTCAATACAACATTTATCTGATGAGTCTGATTAAGTCAGTCTAATGTCTTGACTTGAAGTGTAGAATTGAGGAAGAGAGAGTTGAGTTGTTGAAAGACTAGCTCTGATGTACACTGATGATTCTGACAATGACTCATTCAGAATTGAAATTTTGCTAATGTGTCACCATTCAATCTGCTATGAATATACCACACTTGATTGGATAGTGAGTCTATTGCTCATTTATCAATGTTCAATTTGGCATTTGTTTTTGACTTCCATGCAAGATAGAGCACTAGATCTTTCTTGTATTTGTTGAGAATTGAGAGCTTCTCTCTTGAGGGCTTTTCATGAGACATGAATGTAGAAGGAATAGTGAATGCAAAAGTGCTCATTTCAGCAAGTTGTTGTTGCAATTCAGCCATCTGTAGCATCTGTTGCTGAAGAATGCTTTGTAGGTCTAAGTTGTCATCCACTGCATTTGAATGTGGTGGGTGTTTGTAGAATTGTTTGTAGTTCATTTCAATATCTAAGAACATATAATAATAATAAAAGAAAAGAAATACTTGTAGACACTCAATTCTCTCACAGATATTATTTACAGTGTTGCAGTGCTAAGCTTGATCAAGCTTCTTCATGAACACTATTCACAGCATTACAGTTTGTAGACACTCAGGCCTTATAGAACACAATCAATTGTGTTTCAGATGCTTAGACACAACAGTCTATATAACTAACAATAGAGACACTTGAGTTCATGAGGGATCTTTTGTAACAACTAGACACTCAGACCTGTAAACAACACACTCAGGCATAAGAATTGATAACAACACACTCAGATGTAAGAACTAATAATGAGGCATTCAGATCTTAAACACAGAAGAATCAATTTGTAATGTAACAGATGTACTTTGATTAATGATTTGATACTATTCTAATTACAGATTATGAATTGATTAAGAAAAGAAAGAGAAAAGAAATCAGAAGAAAAGATTGTACAAAGAGGGTTCTTATAGAGAAAAGTTCAGAGCAGAAGAATATCAGAAGTCACTTCACAGTGAAACACAGAGCAGAAGAATATTAAGAGATATACATAAAAATTGTTAGAAGCTATATGAGTGCAGAATGTGAAGTGAGGGAATCATTGAGAGCTATATGAAAGAATTATTAGAGACTATACAAGTGTGAAACACAGAGTGGGAGAATGTAAGAAGCTATATGGAAGAATTGTTAGAGACTATATGAGTGTGAAGCATGGAATGAAAGAATGTTAAGAGCTACGCGGAAGAATTGTTAGAAACTACATGAGTGTGGAGCACAGAGTGGAAGAACATCGAGGGTTACACAAGGTCACAACAGTCAGAAACAAGTGGGTGCAGAAGGGGAGTTGATTGTGTAAGTTAATTACTAATGAGTGCTAATCTGTCACAAAGATTCATCAAAGACTTCTCCAACATCATACAATCACTGATAGATCTGACTTGGAAAGATGCTGTATTTCAATGAACTGATGAAGTGGATGCAGCATTCAAAAAGCTGAAGTGTATGTTCACAAATGCTTCAATGCTGCAATCATTCAATCTGAATAAGCATATGATTCTTGAAATGAATGTCTCAGATTATGTAGTAGATGAGGCACTGATGCAATATGATAACAAAGATGTTCTACAACTCTGTGCTTTCATCTTGAAAAAGATGTCATCTGCTGAATGCAACTATGAGATCTACAACAAGAAGCTTCTAGTGATTATACAATGTCTTGAAGAATGAGAGTTCAAACTTATAAGTGTTGAAAAGTTTGAGATTGTTACTGATCATAAGAACTTAGAGTACTTCACAATCACTTGTAAGTTCACTGAAAGATATATGTGTTGATCATTGTTTCTTAGCTGTTTTTTGTTCATAATTTGTTATTGATCTGAAGTAGAGAACATTCTTGTGAATGCTCTGTCTTGCTGAGAACAAGATATGTCATCTGATGACTTGAATGACAGATGAAAACACTGAGAGCATTGGTTAATTGACTCTGCAATTATAGAAAGTTCTATGCAATCAGATGAATTCCATGTACATATCAATCAGTTCTGAGCTCAAGAACCCTTGCTTGAAGAACAATGAAGATTAGTGACAGAAGTAGATGAATTCTAACAGCAAGCTGCTGAAGCTGTATGAAGTAAAGCACCTCAATTCTCTGCAGATGTATACTCAAGAATGAATATCTCAGCATATTCAATCAATAATGACAACTGCTTATGCTTTTGAGATAGATGATGAGTTCCTGATTCAGAATCTCTACAAACACAGATCATGCAAGAAATTCATGACTCACTAATAATCAGACACTCAGAATGTGAAATTATGTACAACATCATCATTCAAGAATTCTACTGATCAGATATGTTGAAAGATATACATCAGTTTGTACACAACTGTGATCACTGCAGCTCAGTGACAGTATGATGTGAATATTGAAAAGAGATACTGAAGTCTCTATCTGTCTCTGACTGAATTTAATGTGATATAGCTATCAATTTTGCAGTTTTCTTATCTGAAAGTGGAGATTCTATAAATATTCTAGTCATTGCTGACTGACTTAGTAAGAATGTAATACTACAGCTCTGTGATAAGATGAATGCTGAAGTAGTTGCAGATGTCTTTGTCAGAAGTCTGTTCTATTGTATACATGATCTGTCTTCATTCATTGTGTCAGATAGAGACAGTCAATTTGTCAGTGCACTCTGAGCCTGTGTATGTCAATTATTAAGAATTGAATGAAAGTTATCAATAGTGTATCACTCAGAGACTGATGAAGCTACTGAGAGAATGATACAAATGATAAAGAATATTCTCTGTAAGTTCTGTAATTATATGCAAGACAACTGAAGCAATCTGCTGTCATATGTTGAGATTGTGATTAATGATTGAGATTCTGTTATGACAGATGTAAGCTCATTCTTTCTTCTACATGAATACAACTTAGAGATTCTGAACTTCTCTGAGACTCTCTGAGAAACTGCATACACCCACAGTCTCATACAGATGGCAGAGAACATTGTGAACAAGTTGAAGAAAGTTCACAAATGAGCAGAAGCTTCAATGATCAGTGCTCAGCAAGATTATAAGAATCAAATGAATATCAGAAGAAGTTCTGCAATTCAATATTATGTAGAAAACAAAGTCTGACTGAATCTCAAGAACATAAGAATGAACCATCTCTCATGTATACTAGATTATCACCACATCAAGTATATGGTGAAGAAAGTGCTAGACACACATGATTATTGACTTGACATCTCATCTGACATTCACAACATCTTTTATATGAACCTGCTCTGATCTGTGGCTGAGGATTCATTCCTCTCACAGAGAACCTCTGATTGACAGTTATCTGTCATTGTAGAAGAAGACAATGAACTTGAGTGAGAAATTGAAGCAATTCTTGATGATAGAATCAACCACTGCTGCTGTGAATATCTTGTTAAATGAGTAGAATACAATTGTCTGATCTGGAAACTCATGTTTGTCTTGAAGAACACTGCTGCTCTCAACATCTACAAGTTCTCACTCATCTTGATAGAGAGGGATAATGTGATGGATTAGTATCTGTTAGTAATTAACTTATGCAATCAACTCCTTTTCTGCATCTGCTTGTTTCTAATCATTGTGATCTTGTGTAACTCTTGATGTTCTTTCACTCTGTGTTCTGTATTTGTGTAGTTTCTAATGATTCTTCTGTGTAGCTCTTAATATTCTTCTGCTCTGTGCTCTGTGCTTATGTAGTCTCTAATAATTCTTCTGTGTAGCTTCTAATGTTCTTCTGCTCTGTGTTCTGTACTTATATAGTCTCTAACAATTCTTCTGTGTAGTCTTCAATGATTTCTCTGTCTCATGCTCTGTGCTTATGTAGTTTCTAATGATTCTTATGTGTATCTCTTAATGTTCTTCTGCTCCACACTCCACTGTGGAGTGGCTTCTGATATTCTTCCACTCTGAACTTTCCTCTATAAGAACCCTCTTTGTACAACCTTTTCTTCTGATTTCTTTTCTCTTTCTTTTCTTAATTAATTTGTAATCTGTATTAGGATAGTGCTAGATCATTAATCGAAGTACGCCCGTTACACTTTCATTCTGTTAATCTAGCAGATGAAGACCTTTATCTAGATCTTCTATGATTATGAACAGTCAATCCTTTAATCAATTGAAAAGCATTATCATGGCGATATTGAATTGGAGATACTAGGATTGAAATAACAGAATCAGAAGAATTTATCCATTCTATACAAGAAACATCTACAACACCACTCTACTTTTGAAACAGCAATATCAAATCTTCTTTGAAATGACTATGTTCTATTAACAAAACTACTTTATCTCAAAATCTACAAGATCTCTTAACTGAATTTAAAGATATCTTTTCTGCTGAAGCAGCAGCCAAGTTGAATGAGAACCCCATCATATCACATCATATTTGATTGCAAGATGGAAAGGAATCCCCTTATGAATCTTTATACAATCTCTCAATAGCAGAACTAGATGCCTTACACAAATATCTAGAAGAAATGCTGTCATGGCAGTGGATTCATTCTACAAAGAGCTCTGCTGCTGCATCTATTGTATTCACAAAGAAAAAGAATGGAACTCTATGCCTTTGTGTAGATTATCGAGGCCTTAACAAGATAACTATAAAGGATTGATATTCAATCCTCTGCATTGAAGAAATGTTAGATCAATTACAGAGCACTATCATCTTCTCTAAAATAGATCTTCAAGATGCCTACTACCACATATGAATAGCAGAAGGAGATGAATGGAAAACAGTGTTTTGAACTCAATACAGCAGCTACAAATTCTGAGTTATGTCTATGAGGCTCTGTAATGCTTCTGCTACATTTCAATCTTATATCAATGAAGTGCTGAAAGGTCTAGTTGATATCTGTTGCATTGTTTATCTTGATGACATTCTTATCTATTCTCAAAATACTGAAGACCATACAAAACACCTCTGATTAATCTTTGAATGCTTACAAAAATATTGACTTTATGCTAAGGAAAGCAAATGCATCTTTTTCACTACTGAGGTTGAATTTCTTGGCTATATTGTATCACCTACTGGTATAGCCATGGATCGCAACTGAGTTGAAACTATTCTAAATTGACCGGAATCTAAAGATGTCTGTGATATTCAAGTTTTCATAGAATTTGCGAACTTTTATCACAGATTCATATATGCTTTTTCATGGATAGCTGCATCTCTTACAGATCTTCTTTGAAATGCTACAGATAAGCAAACTAAGTTCCAACTTAGTGATTCAGCAAGAAAAGCTTTTGTAAATTTGAAAGAAGCATTTGCACAAGCTATTCTACTGATTCATTATAATCCGCGGAAGGAAACCCAAGTTGAAATGGATGCAAGCAAGGATGGAATTGCTGGTATTCTATCTCAATGTCTAGAACCAGTATCAGAAACCTATCAAAAAGCTATGGAAATAGCATCAGAATGAAGCAAAGATATAGATAATTCAATGTCTACTCAAAGAAAAGAGTGGAGGCTCATTGCATTCTTTTCACAGAAGCTTTCTGAAGCTTCTAGAAACTATGACATTCATGATTTGAAACTTCTGACTATAGTGGCATCATTTCATCACTGATGACACTATCTGCAAGGTAATCTGTACTCAATTCAGATCATAACTGATCATGATAATCTGAAATACTTTCTTAGTATCAAAAGCTTGAACAATCATCAAATGCATTGAGTGGAAGAGCTATCTGCTTATGATTTCTATATGATCTATCAATCAGAACAGCTAAACCCCACTGATTTATCTTTGAGACATTCAGACTATGTTATTTCCTCTGGAGATGTAGATTCAAAGCTGTCAATGCTGCTGATTCTACAGAAAAAAATCCATCAGAGATTTCATGACTCTGATCAGAACAGCTTAGTAGATACTGAATCATTTTCAGTATGAAAAAGCTCAGATTGTTCTGCAGAGTATTCTTGTTTCTGAGGTTTCTTTGGAACTGACATTGAAGATCATGAACTTCTCATGCCATATCTAGCAGTAATGAAAGCTGCTGAGAATGAAACAGACCACAAACTGCCTACTAATCAGCTTCTAGACTTCATTAAAGAATTACAGAAGAGGGACATCTTTACTGTAACTTGAAGTCAAGAAGTTGAGAATAGTGTGGAGTCTGAAACTCTTAGAGAAGTCTCTGATATCTCTGGAGATTCTTCAATCATCTGATGAGTAGATGAAGATTGTGGACTTCTACATTGCAATCATGCTATCTACATTCCCTCTAGCAAAGCAATCATTCAGAAGTTATTATGAATATATCATGATGACCTCTGAGCAGGCCACTTTAGTATTGCCAGAATCTTAGAGCTTCTATGTTGCAAATATTACTGGAATATGCTCTGAAAAGACATTGAAACATACATCAGAGAGTGTGATATCTGCCAGCATGTTAAAGCTAAGAGGCATAAATCATACAGACAACTTGTCAAAATCCTCATGTCTACTAGACTGTTCAGTTCTCTTGCTATGGATTTCATCATTGGATTACCACCAGTAATTTGAAAGGGAATCATCTATGATAGTATTTTGATCATACTGGATTGCTATACTAAACTAGCTAAGTACTTCCCTTGCATGACTTCAATTACTGCTTCTGATTTTGCAGAGTTGTTCATAGATGCTATTCTAAGTGATTACAGTTCACCTTCATCTATCATATCTGATAGAGATAAGTTGTTTACCAGTCACTACTGATCAACATTCTGTTATTATTTACAAGTTAAGTGCAATCTGAGTACGGCATTCCACCCTCAAACCAATGGACAAATGGAATGTCAGAACCAAACATTAGAGAACTATTTATGAGCATACTCAAACTATCATCAGAATAACTGAGTGGATCTACTTCCACAGGCACAATTTGTCTACAATTCTGTTTCTCAAGCATCTATTGATATGTCACTGTTTTGAGCACTACTAGATTATGATTCTGTTTCACTGAGAGAGGTAATTGATAAAGAATCTGAATCTGTAACCTCTATTGATCTTGAGCTCTTAGCTACAGCAAGGGTGAAGAAATTACAAGAGATACAAAGCAATCTTCAAGTCAAAGTTCAAAAATCCTTTGAAAAGCAAGCAGAATACTATAACAGAAGACATCAAGAGAAATTCTTTGTCATTGAAGATCAAGTTCTTCTATCTTTCATGAATATAACAACTTCTAGATCTTGCTGCAAGCTTGAAGATAAATGGTTTGAACTGTTTACAATTCTGAACATCATTGAATCACAAGTATATTGACTAGATCTTTCAAGAATCTTTGGATCTATGCATTCTGTCTTTCATGTTACTTTGTTGAAACTCTATTATCAGAGATCAGATGAAGAACCTAAGAAAT
Organism: Histoplasma ohiense; assembly: GCA_017607445.1. NCBI lineage: Eukaryota > Fungi > Ascomycota > Eurotiomycetes > Onygenales > Ajellomycetaceae > Histoplasma > Histoplasma ohiense. The sequence continues at coordinate 4,464,045 of JAEVHH010000005.1, read as the reverse complement.
CTTCTGATATTCTACTCAAAGATGAAACAGAATATTTTGTTGAAGCCATTTTGAATAAATGATTGCACTGTAATAAGGAGCAATATCTTGTCAAGTGGAAAGGATATTCTAATACTGAGAACACTTGGAAATCCTTTAATAACCTTTTGAATTCCTGTAACCTTCTCAAAGAATATGAGAAGGTAAATCAAAATCAATCTCTTGTTAAGAAGAAGTATTTCAGAACACAATATTAGTAGTTCTTCTATTTTTTTCTATAAAGATTTTGGAGTTTCTACTTATCTATACTTCTGCTTTGAACTGTGAAAGATTCTTGAAGCTTAGTGACACTCTTCTCCTTTTTATCCTGCAAGGTTTTAGGAGTTTAATGAGGCTATGATATGATTTTGAACCCTGATTGGAAGGAAAAAGCAAAGAACCAAGATATTATTCTGAGCATTATGCCCTTAGTGAAAAAACTATTTAAAAAAAAAAAAAAAAAAAAACACTCAAAGAACCCTTCAGAACACTGTCTATAATTTATTCTTCTTTCATGATATCAAATTCTCTTTCAATTTTCCTGATTCTTTCTATCAACTACAATCTGTAGCAATTAGCTAGTGAAATTCTTTTGGTTATATGTACTGTATAAAATGTCATCTCCAAGCATTCAATATTCTGGGCCATCTCCCCCATCCATGTAATCATTTTTTCCATTTTTTTGTTCATTTCTTTCTGAGCGGTTTCAATCCGCTGCAGAATCGCAAGAACTTCGGGGGCAGGGGATGAGTTCAGTACAACCACAGAAGCAGCAGCAGAAAAAGCAGAGAGAGCAGCAGAGACTGACACAGCAACAGATTTTCCCTTGATAGAGATTCTGTCAGCAGCAACACAGGTCTTTCAACACTGTGAAGCACTGAGAATGTCTCTGTCAATCTTATTATGTTCAAATAAGTAATACACACTGAGTTCCTTCACAAATTGCTTCTGCATTGCTAACAATTCAGAGTATTTTCTCAGATTCTTCTGAAATAATGCCTCTAATGCCATTGCTTGTTCTTTGAAATGTGAGGGAACCTATTCCAGTGTTAATCTTATTGTTAAAAACCTTTGATATCCTTTTGATAAACTCATGGGATCACAATGGGATTGATTCATATGGCATCTTTTACAGTTCTTAAATGCCACTTTTCAGACACAAAGAGAAACATCTTCTATCAATTTAAAACAGTGAACACAACTCTTCAGCTTCAGGCTGTGAGTGTACCACTCCTCTTTCAGTTGCTCATTGATTTCTTCACACAGTTCCATGGATACATTCTCTGTGAGAATTTTTTCCATTGCAGAATCAGCTGTGATGTTCTTCTCAGTGACAAAATCCTGGATTTGCTGATTAACTAGAGTAAACAACATAATATCTGATTCTATTCAAAACAAGTTAGCAACCCCTTACTAGAAATAGAGACAAAGCAACACAATACTTACTGGCTGAGGATTTCTCTGGAAAATATTGTTAAAAAACTACTTTTACTGTTAACAAATGTTTCTATATCAATAACTCATCAGTTCTCTAGTGATTACTTACATTCTTTCTTCAAAATATCAATGGCAGAGACAGGGGAAGAAATCTCTTGATAGCTTACTAGAATCAGAATTTGCTCAGAGGTTCTGATTCTCTATATTCTTTGTGAAATCATGTGTTCTATAATTCTATTTACTTCTGTATTGTCAGTTATGATTCTATTTACTTCTATGAGTTTTGTGTTATCAGTGAAACAACAAAGATTCACTGTTGCTTGTTACTATGAATTATCTACAATTATTCTATGATTTTTTGGCCTGCTGGGACAGCAGCTCTTTCAGAGGGGGCAGTTGTAAGAAATCTGCACTAAGTTATCAGTGCTAGACTGAAATTGATGATTGCTCTAAAGATATGACATCACTGAATATAGCACCATCAATGTCATATCAGGTTTGAAATCAAGGCATTATCTTGCCACTTGCATCATACTACATCATCTACATCATAGCAAGTTCGATCTGTTTATGATACTGTGTATATAGATAGCAGCTGATTTAATCTTCTAGAGGTCAGTGAATCATTCTGTTTTAATTTGACTTCTATATTCTATAATATTGATATTAATTCAAATTCTCTCTGATATATTACTGTATTATCTTCTACAACTTAATCCTTGCAGAGTCTTAAGAACTTCTTGTGATATAAGCAGCTAATTCTCATACCGCTGCTTACACTATATTCCACACTCATATAGTCTCTAACAATTCTTTCATGTAGTTTTCAATGATTCTCTCATTCCACACTTTACACTTGTATGATTTCTAACAATTCTTTCACATAGCTTTCAATGATTCTTTCATCTCATATTTCATATTTATATAGTTTCTAACAATTCTTTTATGTAGCTTTCAATGATTCTTCTGCCTCACACTCTGCATTTGTGTAGTTTCTAACAATTCTTTTATGTAGTCTTTAATATTCTTTCACTTCATACTTCACTGTGAAGCAGCTTCTGATATTCTTTCATCTCAAATTTTTCTCTATAAGAATTCTCTTTGTATGATCTTTTCTTCTGATTTCTTTTCTCTTTCTTTTCTTAATCAATTTGTAATTTGTAATTAGAATAGTATCAAATTGTTAATCAAAATATATCTGTTACATTACAAATTGATTCTTCTGCATTTAAAGTCTGAGTGTTTTGTTATTAGTTCTTACATCTGAGTGTATTGTTATCAGTTCTTATATCTGAGTGCATTGTTTACAGATCTGAATGTCTAGTTGTTATAAGAGATTTCTTGTGAGTCTGAATGCTCTCATCATTAGTTATATAGACTGTCATGTCTAAATGTCTGAGACACAATCAACTATATTCTACAAGGTCTGAGTGTCTACAAATCATAACACTGTGAATAGCATTCACAAAGAAGCTTGACAAAGCTTAGCATTACAACACTGTAAATAGTATTTGTAAGAGAATCAAATGTCTACAAGTATTTCTTTTTCTTTTTCTTTTTTTTTTATTATTATATGTCTCTAGTATGATGGGTTAGCATCTGTTAGTAATTAACTTATGCAATCAACTCCTCTTCTACACCCACTTGTTTCTGACCATTGTGATCTTGTGTAACTCTTGATGTTCTTTTGCTCTGTGCTCTGTGCTCATATAGTTTCTAACAATTCTTCTGTGTAGCTCTTAACATTCTTTCACTCTGTGCTTCACACTTATATAGTCTCTAACAATTCTTCTGTGTAGCTTCTAACATTCTTTCACTTCATATTCTGTGCTTGTATAGTCTCTAACAATTCTTCTGTGTAGCTCTCAATGATTCTTCCATCTCATACTCTGTGCTTGTGTAGTTTCTAACAATTCTTCTGTGTAGTTCTTAATGTTCTTCCACTCTGCACTTCACTGTGGAGCAGCTTCTGATATTCTTTCACTCTGAACTTCCCTCTATAAGAACCCTCTTTGTACAATCTTTTCTTCTGATTTCTTTTCTCTTTCTTTTTTTAATCAATTCATAATCTGTATTAGAATAGTGCTAGATTGTTAATTGAAGTATGTCTGTTACATTACAAATTGATTTCTTCTGTGTTTAAGATCTGAGTGTCTCATTATTAGTTCTTACATCTGAGTGCATCATTTACAGATCTGAGTGTCTAGTCATTACAAGAGATCCCTCATGAGTCTGAGTGTTCTCATTGTTAGTTATATAGATCATCATATCTAAGCATCTGAGACATAATCAACCATGTTCTATAAGATCTGAGTGTCTATGAACTGTAACACTGCAAATAGTGTTCACAAAGAAGCTTGACAAAGCTTAGCATCACAACACTGTGAATAGTGTCTGCAAGAGAACTGAGTGTCTACAAGTATTTCTTTTTCTTTTTTTTTATTATTATATGTTCTTAGATATCAAAATGAACTACAAACAATTCTACAAACACCCATCACATTCAAACACAGTGGATGATAACTTAGACCTACAAAGCATTCTTCAGCAGCAGACACTACAGATGACTGAATTGCAACAATGACTTGCTGAGATGAGCACTTCCACATTCATCATTTCTTCTACACCCACATTTCATGAAAAGTCTTCAAGAGAGAAGCTCTCAATTCTCAACAAATATGAGAGAGATCTAGCACTCTATCTTATGTGAAAGTCAAAAGCAAACATCAAATTGAACATTGATGAACAAGCAATAGACTTGCTATTCAATCAAGCATGGTATATTCATAGCAGATTGAATGATGATGTGTTAGTAAAATTTCAACTCTGAATAAATCACTATCAGAATCATCAGTGTATGTCAGAGCTAGTCTTTCAACAACTCAACTTTCTCTTTCTCAATCCTACACTTCAAGCCAAGATATTAGACTGGCTTAATCAAACTTGTCAGATGAATGTTGTATTGACAACTTATCTTTCTGAATTCAATTGTAAGCTTCTAGAAGCAGATGAGCAAGACTGAGACAATGCTGTCAAGATCAACATATTGTTCAAGAACTTGAACTTTCAGTTGCATAATCAAAGTATAGAGTGTCTGAAGCTCTCAATATACAGCAAATTCTGTGCTGATCTTTATCTGTTGAACAACAATCTGTCTCAGTTCTGTATGCTTCAAAATTGCAGAGGATTCTGCTGAACAAATGTGTACATTTCAAACCACTCTGCAGCATTCCCCATCTTCAAATCAGAATCAATGAACTGAGTTCCACACATAAATGCAAATTGTCTGAGAGTTCTCAATGTCTCAGAGAAGAACACTGCTGACTGAATCATCAGAGAAGTCTGCATATGCTGCAACAAGTCAGAGCACTTCACAAATCAATATTCAAATGTAATCATCTCAAGTAAACCCCTCACACACATGAACACTGTGTCATCTGTGGACAGGCAAGAATAGAGAAAAGACAAGCTCTCACTCTAAAACACAGATAAAAGCTCAAGAAGCAGAAAGCTAGCTGAAGATTCAAGTAGAAGATGCAAGCAGATGCAATCATAATCTCTGTCATTGTAAATAGTCTAGTCAATGTATGAGCAATGATAGACAGTGATTTTCTTCATTACACTCTTATGGACACCCAGCTGATTGAGAAGCATAAGCTTCAGTGTATTCTCTTTTTCAAATCATATAAACTCAGTGAATTTAACAGCTTCAGAGGATCCACCTTCTACAACATGGTAAGATTTAATGTCAATGTAGAAGAACATGAGAAAAAGAATGTATACATATACAAAATACAAGATCTTGAGTACAATCTAATGTTCAGTCTATCATGGCTCACAGAATTTGAAACCTTGTTGAACACACACAATCACTGTCTTATTTTCTCAGAAGACAACTGTGTTTACAAGAAGAATGTCAATAAAACCACTGATCTCATTCAGATATCAGCAGAAGCATACAAACTACTAATTCATCAAGTGCATGAGAAGAAGAACATTCAAGTGTTTGCTGCTAGCATAATGAATATCAAAAAAGTGTTAGAAAAGTTAGAATTCAAAGATCTCAAGAAATCACACAAAAAACTATCTGAATTGTATGAAGACTTCACAGATGTGTTTGATGAGAAAGAAGCTGAGAAGCTTCTCTCTCACTAAGAACTCAATATAGATTATACAATTAAGCTTATCAAAAAAGATGATAAGAACTCACAACTGCTCTGAGATTCTCTCTACAGTATATCACATAATGAACTTCTTGTTCTATAAAAAATACTCAATGAATTACTAGACAAAGACTTCATTTGTGTTAGCAACTCATTCACTGCAGTATCTGTACTGTTTGCAAAGAAATCAGAAGTGTGACGGGTTAGCACCCGTTAGTAATTAACTTACGCAATCAACTCCTCTTCTGCACCCACTTGTTTCTGATCACTGTGATCTTGTGTAATCCTCAATGTTCTTCTGCTTCATGCTCTGCACTCATATAGTTTCTAACAATTCTTCTGTGTAGTTCTTAATGTTCTTCCACTCCATGCTTCACACTTGTATAGTCTCTAATGATTCTTTCACATAGCTTCTAATATTCTCTCACTCTGTGTTCCACACTTATATAGTCTCTAACAATTCTTTCATATAGTTCTCAATGATTTTCTCACTTCACACTCTGCACTTGTGTAGTTTCTAACAATTTTTATACATATCTTTTAATGTTCTTCTGCTCCACACTTCACTGTGGAGTGACTTCTGATATTCTTTCACTCTGAACTTTTCTCTATAAGAACTCTCTTCATACAATCTTTTCTTCTGATTTCTTTTCTCTTTCTTTTTCTAATCAATTCATAATCTGTATTAGAATAGTGCTAGATCATTAATCAAAGTATGTCTGTTACATTACAAATTGATTCTTCTGTGTTTAAGACTCAAGTGTCTCATTATTAATTCTTACATCTGAGTGCATTGTTATTAGTTCTTACATCTGAGTGCATCATTTACAGATCTGAGTGTCTAGTCATTACAAGAGATCTCTCATGGGTCTGAGTGCCTTCATCATTAGTTATATAGACTGTTGTGTCTAAGCATTCAAAACACAATCAACCATGTTCTACAAGGTCTGAGTGTCTACAAATCATAACACTGTGAATAGCATTTACAAAGAAGCTTGACAAAGCTTAGCACTGCAATACTGTGAATAGTGTCTGCAAGAGAATCAAATGCCTACAAGTATTTCTTTTTCTTTTTTTATTATTACATATTCTTAGATATCAAAATGAACTACAAACAATTCTACAAACACCCACCACACTCAAACACAGTAGATGATAACTTAGATCTACAAAGCATTCTTCAGCAGCAGATGCTACAGATGACTGAATTACAACAACAATTTGCTGAGATGAACACTTTCATATTCACTGTTTCTTCTACACTCACATCTCATGAAAAGCCTTCAAGAGAGAAGCTTTCAATCCTCAACAAATACAAGAGAGATCTAGCACTCTATCTCATGTGGAAGTCAAAAGTGAATGCCAAATTGAACATCAATGAACAAGCAATAGACTCACTATCCAATCAAGTGTGGTATATTCATAGCAGATTGAATGGTGATGTGTTAGCAAAATTCCAATTCTGAATGAGTCATTGTCAGAATCATCAGTGTACATCAGAGCTAGTCTTTCAACAACTCAACTCTCTTTTCCTCAATTCTACACTTCAAGCCAAGACATTAGACTGGCTTAATCAAACTCATCAGATGAATGTTGCATTGACAACTTATCTTTCTGAATTCAATCACAAGCTTCTAGAAGCAGGTGGGCAAGACTGAGACAACACTATCAAAATCAACATATTGTTCAAGAACTTGAACTTTCAGTTGTATAATCAAAGTATAGAGCATTCAAAACTCTCAATATACAGCAAATTCTGTGCTGATTTTCATCTGTTGAACAACAATCTGTCTCAGTTCTGCACACTTCAAAATTGTAGAGGATTTCATCAAACAAATACATACATCTCAAACCACTCTGCAGCACTCTCTGTCTCTGAATCAGAATCAATGAACTGAGTCTCACATATGAACACAAGCTGTCTGAGAGTCTCTAACATCTCAGAGAAGAACACTGCTGACTGAATTGTCAGAGAAGTCTGCATACACTGCAACAAGTCAGAGCACTTTGCAAATCAATGTCTGAATGCAATCACTCTGAGTAAATCCCCCACACACATGAATGCTGTGTTGTCTGTGGATAGACAAGAACAGGGAAAAGATGAGCTCTTGCTCTAAAATATAGACAAGAGCTCAAAAAGCAGAAAGCTAGCTGAAGATTCAAGCAGAAGATGCAAGTGAACACAATCATGATCTCTGTCATTGTAAATAGCTTAGTCAACATACAAGCAATGATAGACAGTGGTTTCCTTCACTATACTCTTATAGACATTCAGCTGATTGAGAAGCATAAGCTTCAGCATATTCTCTTTCTCAAATCATATAAACTCAGTGGATTTGACAGCCTCAGAGGATCCACCTTCTACAACATGATAAGATTTAATGTCAATGTAGAAGAACATGAGAAAAAGAATGTATACACATACAAAATACAAGACCTTGAGTACAACCTAATGCTCAGTCTATCATAACTCACAGAATTTGGAACCTTGTTGAATGCATGCAATCACTGTCTTATTTTTTCAGAAGACAATCATATTTACAAGAAGAATGTTGATAGAACTGCTGATCTCACTCAGATATCAGCAGAAGCATACAAACTACTAATTCATCAAATGCATGAGAAGAAGAATGTTCAAGTGTTCACTGCTAGCATGACAGATATCAAGAAAGTGTTAGAAAAGTTAGAATCTAAAGACTTCAAGAAACCACACAAGGAACTACTCAAATCATACAAAGACTTTGCAGATGTATTCAACAAGAAAGAAGCTGAAAAGCTTCCCTCTCATCAAGAATCTGATATAGATCATACAATTGAGCTCATTAAGAAAGACAGTAAGAATCTGCAACTGCTCTGAGATTCTCTCTACAGCATGTTGTGCAACAAGCTCCTCATTCTACAAAAAACACTCAACAGATTACTAGACAAAGACTTCATTTATATTAGCAACTCATTCACTGCAGTATCTGTACTGTTTGTGAAGAAATCAGAAGATGACTTACAATTCTGTGTCAACTATTGAGAACTCAACAAGATTACACAGAAGAACTGATATCCTCTTCCACTCATCAATGAAACACTCAAACAGATAGAAAAAGCAAAATGATTTATGAAACTTAACATCTCTGCAGCCTTCTACAAGATAAGAATTAATGAAGATGATGAATGGCTAACTATCTTTTGTATACATTACAGATTATACAAATGAACAGTGACCCCCTTTGGATTAGTGAATGCTTCAAGTACATTTCAGAAATACATTAACTGGGCTCTACAAGACCTGCTTGATGAGATCACCTCAGTGTATATGAACAATATCTTGATCTTCACTGATGGATTGCTCACTGAGTATTATAAGTATGTATGACAAGTTCTTGATCATCTACAAAAAGCTGAACTGCAAGTGGACATTGACAAATGCAACTTCAAGATCAAGTCTACAATCTATCTAGAATTCATCATTGAAGCTGAAAAAGGCATACATATGAATTCTAAGAAGATGAAAGCAATTCTCAATTGAAAGATATCAGTCTCAGTAAAAGAGACTAGAAGCTTTCTAGAGTTTGTCAACTTCTACTGAAGGTTTATCAAGAACTTCTTCAATATCATACAATCACTAATGAATCTGATCTGGAAAGACACCATATTCCAATGGACTGATGAAGTGGACACAGTATTCAAAAAGCTGAAGTGTATGTTCACAAACACATCAATACTGCAATCATTTGATTCAGATAAGCATACAATTCTCAAAACAGACACCTCAGATTATATAGTAGATGGGGCACTGATGCAATATGACAATGAAGATGTTCTACAATCTTGTGTCTTCATCTTGAAAAAGATATCATTCACTGAATGCAACTATGAGATCTACAACAAGAAGCTTCTAGCAATCATACAATGTCTTGAAGAATGGAAATCTGAACTCATGAGTGTTGAGAGATTTGAGATTGTTATCAATCATAAGAATCTAGAGTACTTCACAATCACTTGTAAGCTTACTGAGAGATATATATGTTGGTCATTGTTTCTTAGCTGTTTTTCATTCACAATTCATTATTGATCTGAAGTAGAGAACACTCTTGTGAATGCTCTGTTCTGTCAAGAACAAAATATACCATCTGATGACTTGAATGATAGATGGAAACACTGAGAGCATCAGTTAATCAACTCTGCAATCATAGAAAGTTCTACACAATCAGATGAACCCCACATACATATCAATCAGTTCCAAGCTCAAGAACCCTTGCTTGAAGAACAATGAAGACTAGTGACAGAGACAGATGAATTCTGACAACAAGCCACTGAAGCTGTACAAAGCAAAGCACCTCAATTCCCCACAGATGTATACTCAAGAACAGATATCTCAGCATATTCAATCAACAATGACAACTGCTTACACTTTCAAGATAAGTGATGAGTCCTCAATTCAGAATCTCTATGAACACAGATTATGCAAGAAATTCATAACTTGCTGATGACTGAGCACTCAGAATGTGAAATTATGTACAACATCATCACTCAAGAATTCTACTGATCAGATATGTTGAAAGACATACATCAGTTCATATGCAACTGTGATTGCTGTGGCTTAGTGATGACATGATGTGAATGCTGAAAAGAGATGCTGAAGCCTCTATCTGTTTTCAACTGAACTTGATGTGATATAGCTATCAATTTTGTAGTTTCTTTATTCAAAAGCAGAGATTCTATAAACATTCTAGTTATTGTCAACTGATTCAGCAAGAGTGTAATACTACAGCTCTGTGACAAGATGGACACTGAAGTAGTTGCAGATGTCTTTGTCAGAAGCTCATTCTATCATATACACAGTCTGCCTTCATTCATTGTGTTAGATAGAGACAGTCAATTCATCAGCACACTCTGGGCCCACATATGTCAATTATTAAGAATTGAATGAAAGTTATCAACAGTGTACCACTCAGAGACTGATGAAGCTACTGAGAGAATGATACAAACAGTAAAGAACATTCTTCATAAGTTCTGCAATTACACACAAAACAACTGAAGCAATCTGCTGCCACACACTGAGATTGTGATTAATGATTGAGATTCTGCTATGACAGATGTAAGTTCATTCTTTCTTCTACACAGATACAACTTAGAGGTTCTGAACTTTCTCAAGACTCTCTGAGAAACTGCATACACTCACAGCTTCATACAGACAGCAGAGAACATCATGAGCAAGCTGAAGAAAGTTTGTGAATAAGCAGAAGCTTCAATGATCAGCATTCAGTAAGATTATAAGAATCAAACAAACATCAGAAGAAGTTCTGTGACTCAATATCATATAGAAGACAAAATCTGACTAGATCTCAAGAATATAAGAATGAATCACCCCTCACATACACTAGATTATCATCACATCAAGTATACAGTGAAGGAAGTGCTAGACACACATAATTATCAACTCAACACTCTGTCTAACATTCATGATATCTTTCATACAAATCTGCTCCAATCTGTGGCTGAGAATCCATTCCCCTTCCAGAGAATCTCCAATTGACAGCCACCCATCATTGTAGAAGAAGATAATGAACTTGAGTGGGAAATTGAAGCAATTCTTGACAATAGAATCAACCACCACTGCTGTGAATACCTCATCAAATGAGTAGAATATAATCATTCAATCTGGGAATCTGTGTCTGTCTTGGAGGACATCACTGCCCTCAACATCTACAAGTCCTCACTCACTCTGATAGAGGGGGATAATGTGACAGATTAGCATCTGTTAGTAATTAACTTATGCAATCAACTCCTCTTCTGCATCCACTCATATAATCCTCAATGTTCTTCCACTCCATGCTCTGTGCTCATATAGTTTCTAACAATTCTTTCATATAGCTCTTAACATTCTTTCACTCTGTGCTTCACACTCATATAGTCTCTAATGATTCTTCTGTGTAGCTTCTAATGTTCTTCTGCTCTGTGTTTCATACTTGTGTAGTCTCTAACAATTCTTTCATGTAGCTCTCAATGATTTCCTCACTCCACACTCTGCACTCATGTAGTTTCTAACAATTCTTACATGTATCTCTTAATGTTCTTTCACTCCACATTTTACTGTGGAGCAGCTTCTGATATTCTTCTGCTCTGAACTTTCCTCTATAAGAACCCTCTTCATACAATCTTTTCTTCTGATTTCTTTTCTCTTTCTTTCCCTAATCAATTCATAATCTGTATTAGAATAGTGCTAGATTGTTAATCGAAGTACACCCGTTACAAGAAGAAGGCTTACAATTCTACATCAACTATTAAGAACTCAATAAGATTACACAGAAGAACTGATACTCTCTTTCACTTATCAATGAAACATTCAAACAGATAGAAAAAGCAAAATGATTTACAAAACTTGACATCTCTGCAGCCTTCTACAAGATAAGAATTAATGAAGATGATGAATGGCTAACTGTTTTTCATATGTGTTATGAATTATATGAATGGACAGTGACTCTCTTTGAATTAGCAAACACTCTGAGTATGTTTCAGAAATACATTAACTGAGCTCTACAAGATCTGCTCAATGAGATCATCTCAGCATACATGAATGATATCTTAATATTCACTGATGAATCATTTACTGAGCACTGTAAACATGTATGACAAGTGCTTGACTGTCTATGAAAAGCTGAACTGCAAGTGAACATTGACAAATGCAACTTTGAGATCAAGTCTATAATCTATCTAGAATTCATCATTGAAGCTGAAAAAGATGTATGCATGAATTCTAAAAAGATGGAAGCAATTCTCAACTGAGAGGCATCAGTCTCAGTAAAAGAAACTAGAAGCTTTCTAGAATTCATCAACTTCTACTGAAGATTCATCAAAGACTTCTTCAATATCATACAACCACTGACAGATCTGACTCAGAAAGATGCTGTATTTCAATGAACTGATGAAGTGGACACAGCATTCAAAAAGCTGAAGTGTATATTCACAAGCACTTCAATACTGCAATCATTCAATTCAGATAAGCATACAATTTTCAAAACAGATGTCTTGAGTTATGTAGTAGATGAGGTACTAATGCAATATGATAACAAAGATGTTCTACAATCTTATGTCTTCATCTTAAAAAAGATGTCACTCACTGAATGCAACTACAAGATCTACAACAAGAAGCTTCTAGTGATCATATAATATCTCAAAGAATGAGAGTTCAAACTTATGAGTGTTGAGAAGTTTGAGATTGTTACTGATTATAAGAACTTAGAATACTTCACAATCATTTGTAAGCTTATTGAGAGACATATGCATTGATCATTGTTTCTTAGCTGTTTTTTGTTCACAATTTATTATTGATCTGAAGTAGAGAACATCTTTGTGAATGCTCTGTTCCCACTGAGAACAAGATATATCATCTGATGACTTAGATGACAGATGAAAACACTGAGAGTATTGATTAATCAACTCTGCAATTATAGAAAGTTCTATACAATTAGACAAACTCTGCATACACATCAATCAGTTCTGAGCTCAAGAATCCTCACTCAAAGAACAATGGAGACTAGTGATAGAAGCAGATGAATTCTGACAGCAAGTCACTGAAGCTGTACAAAGTAAAGCATCTCAATTCCCCACAGATGTATACTCAAGAATAGATATCTCAGCATATTTGATTGACAATGACAATCATTTACACTTTTGAGATAGACAATGAGTCTCTGATTCAGAACTTCTATGAACACAGATCATGCAAGAAATTCATGACTCATCAATAATCAGACACTCAGAACACAAAATTATGTACAATATTGTCATCTGAGAATTCTACTAATCAGATATATCAAAAGACATACACTGATTCATACACAACTGTGATCACTGTGGCTCAGTGATGACATGATGTGAACACTGAAAAGAGATGCTGAAGCTTCTATCTGTCTTCAACTGAATTTGATGTGATATAGCTATTGATTTTACAGTTTTCTTACTTCAAAGCAGAGATTCTATGAACATTCTAGTCATTGTTGACTGACTCAGCAAGGATGTAATACTACAGCTCTGTGATAAGATGAATACTGAAGTAGTTGCAGATGTCTTCATCAGAAGTCTGTTCTATTGTATGCATGATTTGTCTTTATTCATTGTATCAGATAGAGACAGTCAATTCATCAGCACATTCTGAGCTTATGTATGTCAATTATTAAGAATTGAACAAAAGTTATCAACAGTGTATCATTCAGAGACTGATGGAGCTATCAAAAGAATGATACAAATGATAAAGAACATTCTCTGTAAGTTCTGTAATTACACACAAAACAACTGAAGCAATCTGCTGTTACATGCTGAGATTGCAATTAACAGTTGAGATTTCACTACAACAGATGTAAGCTTATTCTTCTTTCTATATGAATACAATCTAGAGATTCTGAACTTCTCTGAGACTCTCTGAGAAACTGTGTACATCTGCAGCTTCATACAGACAGCAGAGAATATCATGAGCAAGCTGAAGAAAGTCTGTGAATGAGCAGAAGCTTCAATGATCAGCATTCAGTAAGATTATAAAAATCAAATGAACATCAGAAGAAGTTCTATAATCTGATATTATATAGAAGACAAAGTCTGACTGAATCTCAAAAACATAAGAACAGATCATCTCTTGCATATTGTGACGGGTTAGCATCTGTTAATAATTAACTTACACAATCAACTCCTCTTCTGCACCTGCTTGTTTCTGATTGCTGTGACTTTGTGTAATCCTCGATGTTCTTCCACTCTGTGCTCTGCACTTGTGTAGTTTCTAATGATTCTTCTGTGTAGCTTTTAATGTTCTTTCACTCTGTGCTCTGTGCTTGTGTAGTCTCTAACAATTCTTCTGTGTAGCTTCTAATGTTCTTCTGCTCTGTGTTCCACACTCATATAGTCTCTAATGATTCTTCTGTGTAGCTCTCAATGATTCCCCTGCCTCACACTCTGTGCTCATGTAGTTTCTAATGATTCTTATGCATATTCTTTAATGTTCTTCTACTTCATGCTTCACTGTGAAGCAGCTTCTGATATTCTTCTGCTCTGAACTTTTCTCTATAAGAATCCTCTTTGTACAATCTTTTCTTCTGATTTCTTTTCTCTTTCTTTCCTTAATCAATTTGTAATCTGTAATTAGAATAGTATCAAATCATTAATTGAAGTACATCTGTTACATTATAAATTGATTCTTCTGTGTTTAAGGCTTGAGTGTCTTGTTATTAGTTCTTACATCTGAGTGTGTTGTTATCAGTTCTTACATCTGAGTGTATTGTTTACAGATCTGAGTGTCTAGTTGTTACAAGAGATCTCTTGTGGATCTGAGTGTTCTTATCATTAGTTATATAGACTGTTGTGTCTAAGCATCTGAAACACAATTGACTGTGTTCTACAAGGTCTGAGTGTCTATGAACTGTAACACTGCAAATAGTGATCACAAAGAAGTTTGATCAAGCTTAATGCTGCAACACTGTGAATAGTGTCTGTGAGAGGACTGAGTGTCTACAAGTATTCCTTTTCTTTTATTACTATTACATGTTCTTAGATATTGAAATGAACTATGAACAATTCTACAAACACCCACCACATCTGAACACAGTGGATGATAACTTAGATCTACAAAGCATCCTCCAGCAGCAGATGTTACAAATGACTGAATTGCAATGACAACTGACTGAGATGAGCACTTCTGTGTTCACTGTTCCTTCTACATCTGCACCTCACAAAAAGCCCTCAAGAGAGAAGCTTTCAATCCTCAACAAATATGAGGAAGACCTAGTGCTCTACCTCATGTGGAAGTCAAAAGTGAATGCCAAATTGGACATTGATGGACAAGCAATAGGCTTGCTATTCAATCAAGTGTGGTATATCCATAGCAGATTGAATGGTGATGTGTTAGCAAAATTCCAACCCTGAATGAGTCATTGTCAGAACTATCAGCATACATCAGAGCTAGTCTTTCAACAACTCAACTCTCTCTTCCTCAATTCTACACTTCAAGCCAAGGTGTTAGACTGGTTTAATCAAATTTGTCAGATGAATGTTGTGTTGACAACTTATCTTTCTGAATTCAATTGCAAGCTTCTAGAAGCAGATGGGTAAGACTGGAATGATGCTGTCAAAATCAACATATTGTTCAAGAACTTGAACTTCCAGTTGCATAACTGAAGTATAGAGTGTTCAAAGTTCTCAATATACAGTGAATTCTGTGCTGATCTTTGTCTGTTGAACAACAATCTGTCTCAGTTCTGTATGCTTCAAAATTGCAGAGAATTCTGCTGAACAAATGTGTACACTCCAAACTGCTCTGCAGCATCCTCCACCTTCAAACCAGAATCAATGAACTGGATTTCACATGTGAATGCAAGTCATCTGAGGATTCTCAATGTCTCAGAGAAGAACACTGCTGACTGAATTGTCAGAGAAGTCTGCATATGCTGTGACAAGTCAGAGTACTTCACAAATCAATGTCTGAATGCAATTGCTCTGAGTAAACCCCTCATGTGTGTGAACACTGTGTTGTCTGTGGATAGACAAGAACAGAGAAAAGATGAGCTCTCACTCTAAAAATGTGAATGAGAGCTCAAGAAGCAAAAAGCTAGCTGGAGATTCAAGCAGAAGATGCAAGCAGATACAATCATAATCTCTGTCATTGTAAATAGCTTAGTCAATGTACAAGCAATGATAGACAGTGGTTTTCTTCACTACACTCTTATAGACACCCAGCTGATTGAGAAGCATAAGCTCCAGTGTATTCTCTTTTTCAAATCATGTAAACTCAGTGGATTTGACAGCCTCAGAGGATCCGCCTCCTACAACATGATAAGATTTAATGTTGATATAGAAGGACATGAGAAAAAGAATATATATGTATACAAAATACAAGACCTTGAGTATGATCTAATGCTCAGTCTATCATAGCTCACAGAATTTGAAATCTTGTTGAACACACACAACCACTGTCTTATTTTCTCAGAAGATGACTGTGTTTACAAGAAGAATGTTGATAGAACTGCTGATCTCACTCAGATATCAGTGAAAGCATACAAACTACTAATTCATCAAGCACATGAGAAGAAGAACATCCAAGTGTTCACTGCTAGCATGATGAATATCAAGAAAGTGTTAGAAAAGTTAGAATCTAAAGATCTCAAAAAACTGCACAAGAAACTACTCAAATCATACAAAGACTTCACAGACATGTTTGATGAGAAAGAAGCTGAAAAGCTTCTCTCTCATCAAGAACTCAGTATAGATCATATGATCAAGCTCATCAAGAAAGACAGTAAGAATCTGCAACTGCTTTGAGATTCTCTCTACAGCATATCACACAACAAGCTTCTTGTTCTATGAAAAACACTCAATGAATTACTAGACAAAGGCTTCATTTATATTAGCAACTCATCTGCTGCAGCATCTGTACTGTTTGTGAAGAAATCAGAAGATGGCTTATGATTCTGCATTGACTATCAAGAACTCAACAAGATTACACAGAAGGACTGATACTCTCTTCCACTCATCAATAAAATGCTCAAACAGATAGAAAAAGTAAAATGATTTACAAAACTTGATATCTCTGCAGTCTTCTACAAGATAAGAATTAATGAAGATGATGAATGGTTAACTGTCTTTTGTACATGTTACAGATTATATGAATGGACAGTGACCCTCTTTGAATTAGTGAATGCTCTGAGTATGTTTCAGAAATACATTAACTGAGCTCTATGAGATCTGCTTGATGAGATTGTCTCAGTGTATATGAATGATATCTTGATCTTCACTGATGGATCACTCACTGAGCACTGTAAGCATGTATGACAAGTTCTTGATCATCTATGAAAAGCTGGACTGCAAGTAGACATTGACAAATGCAACTTTGAGACCAAGTCTATAATCTATCTAGAATTCATCATCAAAGCTGAAAAAGGTGTACATATGAATTCTAAGAAGGTGGAAGCAATCCTCAACTGAGAGGCATCAGTCTCAGTAAAAGAGACTAGAAGCTTTCTAGAGTTTGTCAACTTCTATTGAAGATTTATCAAGAACTTCTCTGATATTATACAATCACTAATGAATCTGATCTGGAAAGATGCTGTATTTCAATGAACTGACAAAGTGGATGCAGCATTCAAAAAGCTGAAGTGTATGTTCACAAACACTCTGATGCTGCAATCATTCAATTCAGATAAGCATATGATTCTCAAAACAGATGCCTCAGATTACATAGTAGATGGAGCACTGATGCAATATGACAACAAAGATGTTCTACAATCTTGTGCCTTCATCTTGAAAAAGATGTCATCCACTGAATGCAACTATGAGATCTACAACAAGAAGCTTCTAGCAATCATACAATGTCTCAAAGAATGAAAATCTGAACTCATGAGTGTTGAGAGATTCAAGATTGTTATCAATCATAAGAATCTAGAGTACTTCACAACCACTCATAAGCTCACTGAAAGGCATATGTGTTGATCATTGTTTCTTAGCCATTTTTCATTCACAATTTGTTATTGATCTGAAGTAGAGAACACTCTTGCAGATGCTCTGTCTCATCAAAAACAAGATATGTCATCTGATGACTTGAATGATAGATGGAAACATCAAGAGTATTGATTAATTGATTCTGCAATTATAGAAAGTTCTATACAATCAGATGAACTCTGTGTACATATCAATCAGTTCTGAGCTCAAGAACCCTCACTCAAAGAACAATGGAGACTAGTAACAGAGACAGATGAATTCTGACAATAAGCTGCTGAAGCTGTACAAAGCAAAGCATCTCAATTCTCCACAGATATATATTCAAGAACAGATATCTCAGCATGTTTGATTGACAATGACAACTGCTTACACTTTTGAGATAGATGATGAGTCCTCAATTCAGAATCTCTATAAACATGAATCATGCAAGAAATTCATAACTCATCAATGATCAGATACTCAGAACACAAAATCATGTACAATATTGTTGTCTGAGAATTCTACTGATCAGATATATTGAAAGATATATACTGGTTTGTACACAACTGTGATCACTGTGGCTCAGTGATGATATGATGTGAATGTTGAAAAGAGATGCTGAAGTCTCTATCTGTCTCTGATTGAATTTGATGTGATATAGCTATTGATTTTGCAGTTTTCTTATCTGAAAGTAGAGGTTCTACAAACATTCTAGTCATTGTTGACTGACTCAGCAAGGATGTAATACTACAGCTCTGTGACAAGATGAATGTTGAAGTAGTTGCAGATGCCTTCATCAGAAGTCTGTTCTATTGTATACACAGTCTGCCTTCATTCATTGTGTCAGATAGAAACAGTCAATTCATCAGTACACTCTGAGTCTGCATATGCCAATTATTAAGAATTGAATGAAAGTTATCAACAGCATATCACTCAGAGACTGATGAAGCTACTGAGAGAATGATATAAATGATAAAAAACATTCTCTGTAAGTTCTGCAATTACATGCAAGACAATTGAAGCAATCTGCTACCACATGCTGAGATTGTGATTAACAGTCAAGATTCTGCTACAACAGATGTAAACTCATTCTTTTTTCTATATGAATACAACTTAGAGATTCTGAACTTCTCTGAGACTTCTCAAGAAACCACATACATCTGCAGTCTTATACAGATGATAGAGAACATTGTGAGCAAGCTGAAGAAAGTTCACAAATAAGCAGAAGCTTCAATGATCAGCACTCAGCAAGATTATAAAAATCAAATAAACATCAGAAGAAGTTCTGCAATTCAATACTATATAGAAGACAAAGTCTGACTAGATCTCAAGAATATAAAAACAGATCATCTCTCATGTACACTAGATTACTGTCATGCCAAGTATACAGTGAAGAAAGTGCTAGACATATATGATTATTGACTCAACATCTCATCTGACATTCACAATGTCTTTCATACAAATCTGCTCTGATCCATGGCTGAGAATCCATTCCTCTCTCAGAGAATCTTTGATTGACAGCCACCTGCCATTGTAGAAGAAGATAATGAACTCAAGTGGGAAATTGAAGCAATTCTTGATGATAGAATCAATCACTGCTGCTGTGAATATCTCATCAAATGAATAGAATATGATTGTCTGATCTGGGAATCTGTGTCTGTCTTGGAGGACACCGCTGCTCTCAACATCTACAAGTCCTCACTCATCTCAGTAGAGGGGGATAATGTGATGGATTAGCACTTATTAATAATTAACTTACACAATCAACTTCTCTTCTGCACTTACTTGTTTCTGATTGCTGTGATTTTGCATAATTCTTGATGTTCTTCCACTTCATGCTTCACACTTGTGTAGTTTCTAATGATTCTTCTGTGTAGCTCTTAACATTCTTTCACTCTATACTTCACACTTGTGTAGTCTCTAATGATTCTTCTGTGTAGCTTCTAATGTTCTTCTGCTCTGTGTTCTGCACTTGTGTAGTCTCTAATGATTCTTCTGCATAGCTCTCAATGATTCTCCTGTCCCACACTCCACACTTGTGTAGTTTCTAACAATTCTTATACATACTCCTTAATGTTCTTCCACTCCACACTTCACTGTGGAGTGGCTTCTGATATTCTTCCACTCTGAACTTTCCTCTATAAGAACCCTCTTTGTACAATCTTTTCTTCTGATTTCTTTTCTCTTTCTTTCCTTAATCAATTCATAATCTGTAATTAGGATAGTACCAAATCGTTAATCGAAGTACGCCCGTTACACATATACTAGATTATCATCACATCAAATATACAGTGAAGAAAGTGCTAAACACACACAATTATCAACTCAACATCTCATCTGATATTCATAATATTTTTCATATGAACCTGCTCCAACCTGCAGCTGAGGATCCATTCCCCTCACAGAGAACCTTCAATTGACAGCCACTCATTATTGTAGAAGAAGACAATGAACTTGAGTGAGAAATTGAAGCAATTTTTGACAATAGAATCAACCACTACTGCTGTGAATATCTTGTCAAATGAATAGAATATGATTGTCTGATCTGAGAATTCACATCTGTCTTGAAGAACACTGTCACTCTAGACATCTATAAGTTCTCACTCATCTCAGTAGAGAGAGATAATGTGATGAATTAGTATCTGTTAGTAATTAACTTACACAATCAACTCTTCTTCTGCATTCACTTGTTTCTGACTGTTGTGATCTTGTGTAATTCTCAATATTCTTTCACTTCATGCTCTGCACTTATGTAGTTTCTAATGATTCTTCTGTGTAGCTCTTAACATTCTTCTGCTCTGTGCTCTGTGCTTGTATAGTCTCTAACAATTCTTTCATGTAGCTTCTAATGTTCTCTCACTCTGTATTCTGTGCTTGTATAGTCTCTAACAATTCTTCTGCATAGCTCTCAATGATTCTTCTGTTTCATACTCTGCACTTGTGTAGTTTCTAATGATTCTTTCACATAGCTTTTAATGTTCTTCTGCTCTGTGCTCCACTGTGGAGTGGCTTCTGTTATTCTTTCACTCTGAACTTCTCTCTATAAGAATTCTCTTTGTACAACCTTTTCTTCTGATTTCTTTTCTCTTTCTTTCCTTAATCAATTCATAATCTGTATTAGGATAGTGTTAGATCATTAATCGAAGTATGTCTGTTACATCTAGATATTGAAATGAACTACAAACAATTCTACAAACACTCACTGCACTCAAACACAGTAGATGACAACTTAGATCTACAAAGTATTCTTTAGCAGCAAGCACTACAGATGACTGAATTGCAACAATAACTTGCTGAGATGAGCACTTTCACATTCACTGTTCCTTCTACATCCACATCTTACAAAAAGCCTCTAAGAGAGAAGCTTTCAATTCTTGACAAATACAAGAAAGATCTAGCACTCTACCTCACATGAAAGTCAAAAGCAAACACCAAATTGGACATTGATGAACAAGCAATAGACTCACTATTCAATCAAGCATGGTATATTCATAGCAGATTGAATGGCAACACATTAGCAAAATTTCAATTCTGAATGAGTCATTGTCAGAATCATCAGTGTACATCAGAGCTAGTCTTTCAACAACTCAACTCTCTCTTTCTCAATTCTACACTTCAAGTCAAGATGTTAGACTGGCTTAATCAAACTTATCAGATGAATGTTATATTGACAATTTATCTTTCTGAATTCAATCACAAACTTCTAGAAGCAGGTGGGTAAGACTGAGACAACATCATCAAGATCAATATATTGTTCAAAAATTTGAACTTTCAGTTGCATAATCAAAGTATAGAGTATTCAAAGCTCTCAATATACAGTGAATTCTGCACTGATCTTCATCTATTGAACAACAATCTGTCTCAGTTCCACACACTTTAAAATCACAGAGAATTTCACTGAATAAATACATATATTCTGAACTGCTCTGCAGCGCCCTCTGCCTCTGAATCAGAATCAATAGACTGAGTCCCACATATAAACACAAGTCACTCAAGAGTCTTCAACATCTCAGAGAAGAACACTGCTGACTGAATCATCAAAGAAGTCTGCATACACTGCAACAAGTTAGAGCACTTCACAAATCAATATCTGAATATAATCACTCTGAGTAAACTCCTCACATATGTAAATGCTGTGTCATCTGTGAATAGACAAGAACAGAGAAAAGACAAGCTCTCACTCTAAAATATGAATGAGAGCTCAAGAAGCAGAAAGCTAGCTGAAGATTCAAACAGAAAATACAAGTAAATGCAATCATGATCTCTGTCATTGTAAATAGCTTAGTCAATGTATAAGCAATGATAGACAGTGATTTTCTTCATTACACTCTTATAGACATTCAGCTGATCAAGAAGCATAAGCTTCAGCATATTCTCTTTTTCAAACTGTATAAACTCAGTGAATTTGACAGCTTCAGAGGATCTGTCTCCTACAATATGATAAGATTTAATATTGATGTAGAAGAATATAAGAAAAAGAATATATACATATACAAAATATAAAATCTTGAGTATAATCTAATACTCAGTCTATCATGGCTCACAGAATTTGGAACCTTGTTGGACACACACAATCACTATCTTATTTTCTCAGAAGATGACTGTGTTTATGAGAAGAACATTGATAGAACCACTGATCTAACTCAGATATCAGCAGAAGTATACAAACTACTAACTTATCAAACATATGAGAAGAAGAACATCCAAGTATTCACTGCTAGTATGACAGATATCAAAAAAGCATTAGAAAAGTTAGAATTCAAAGATCTCAAGAAATCACACAAGAAACTACTCAAATTGTATGAAGACTTTACAGATATATTCAATAAGAAAGAAGCTGAAAAGCTTCTCTCTCACTGAGAACTTAGTATAGATCATACAATTGAGCTCATCAAAAAAGACAGCAAGAATCTACAATCACTCTAAGATTCTCTCTACAGTATATCACACAATGAACTTCTCATTCTACAAAAAACACTCAATGAATTACTAGACAAAGACTTCATTCATATTAGCAACTCACTCACTACAGCATCTGTACTGTTTGTGAAAAAATCAGAAGAAGACTTACAATTCTGTATCAACTATCAAGAACTCAACAAGATTACATAGAAGAACTGATACTCTCTTTCACTCATCAATGAAATACTCAAACAGATAGAAAAAGCAAAATGATTTACAAAACTTGACATCTCTGCAGCCTTCTACAAGATAAAAATTAATGAAGATGATGAATGACTAACTGTCTTTCATATGTGTTACAGATTATACAAATGAACAGTGATCTTCTTTGAATTAGTGAATACTTCAAGTACATTTCAGAAATACATTAACTGAGCTCTACAAGATCTGCTTGATGAGATTGTCTCAGTGTATATGAACAATATCTTGATCTTCATCAATGAATCACTCACTGAGCACTGTAAGCACATACAACAAGTGCTTAACTGCCTACAAAAAACTGAACTGCAAGTGGACATTGATAAATGTGATTTCAAGATCAAGTCTACAATCTATCTAGAATTCATCATTGAAGCTGAAAAAGATGTACACATGAATTCTAAGAAGATGGAAGCAATTCTCAACTGAGAGATATCAGTCTCAGTAAAAGAAATTAGAAGCTTTCTAGAATTCATCAACTTCTACTGAAGATTCATCAAAGACTTCTTCAATATTGTACAACTACTGACAGATCTGATCTGAAAAGATGCTGTATTTCAATGAACTGACAAAGCAGATGCAGCATTCAAAAAGCTGAAGCATATATTCACAAACACTCTGATGCTGCAATCATTCAATTCAGATAAGCATACAATTCTTAAAACAGATATCTTGAGTTATATAGTAGATGAAATACTAATACAATATAATAACAAAGATATTCTACAATCTTGTGTCTTCATTTTGAAAAAGATATTGTTCACTGAATACAACTACAAGATCTACAACAAGAAGCTTCTAGTAATCATACAATATTTTGAAGAATGAAAATCTGAACTTATGAGTATCAAAAGATTTGAGATTGTCATCAATCATAAAAATCTAGAGTACTTCACAATCACTCATAAACTTATCAAAAGATATATACATTGATCATTGTTTCTTAATCATTTTTCATTCACAATTCATTATCAATCTGAAGTAGAGAACACTCTTGCAGATGCTCTATTTCATCAAGAATAAGATATATCATCTGATGACTTGAATGACAGATGAAAATATCAAGAGTATCAATTAATCAACTCTGTGATCATAAAAAGTTCTACACAATCAGACAAACTCTGTGTACATGTTAACCAGTTCTGAGCTCAGAAACTCTTACTTGAAGAACAATGAAAGCTAACAGTAGAAGCAGATGAATTTTGACAATAAATTGCTGAAGCTGTACAAAGCAGAGCATCTCAATTTCCCACAGATATATATTCAAGAATGAATATCTCAGTATGTTTGATTGATGAATGACAACTGCTTACATTTTCAAGATAGATGATGAGTCTCTAATTCAGAATCTCTACAAACACAGATCATGCAAGAAATTCATGACTCATCAATAACTGAGTATTCAGAACACAAAATCATGTACAACATCATCACTCAAAAATTCTACTGATTAGATATATCAAAAAACATACATCAATTTGTACACAACTGTGATCACTGCAGCTCAGTGACAGTATGATATAAATATTAAAAAAAGATGCTGAAGCTTCTATCTGTTCTCAATCAAACTTGATATGATATAGCTATCAATTTTGCAGTTTTTTTATCTGAAAACAGAGATTCTATGAACATTCTAGTCATTGTCAATCAACTCAGTAAGAATGTAATACTACAGCTCTGTGATAAAATTAACACTGAAGTAGTTGCAGATGTCTTCATCAGAAGCTCATTCTATCATATACACAGTCTGTCTTCATCTATTGTATCAGATAGAGACAGTCAATTCATCAGTGCACTCTGAGTCTGTGTATGTCAATTATTAAGAATCAAACAGAAGTTATCAACAGCATATCACTCAGAAATTGATGAAGCTATTAAGAGAATAATATAAACAGTAAAGAACATTCTCTGTAAGTTCTATAATTACATATAAAACAACTGAAACAATCTGCTGTCATACACTGAGATTATAATTAATAGTTGAGATTTTACTACAACAGATGTAAGCTTATTTTTTCTTTTATACAGATACAACTTAGAGATTCTGAACTTTTCTGAGACTTCTCAAGAAACTGTGT
This sequence comes from Histoplasma ohiense, assembly GCA_017607445.1. NCBI lineage: Eukaryota > Fungi > Ascomycota > Eurotiomycetes > Onygenales > Ajellomycetaceae > Histoplasma > Histoplasma ohiense. Next base: position 4,438,736 of record JAEVHH010000005.1, on the reverse strand, counting down.
ACATTCACAGTCTTATACAGATAGCAGAGAACATTGTGAATAAGTTGAAAAAAGTCTGCAAATGAGCAGAAGCTTCAATGATTAACATTCAATAAAATTATAAAAATCAAACAAATATCAGAAGAAGTTCTGTAACTCAATATTATATAGAAAACAAAGTCTGACTGAATCTCAAAAACATAAGAACAGATCATCTCTCATATACACTAAATTATCATCATATCAAATATACAGTGAAGAAAATGCTAGATATATATAATTAAAAACTCAATATCTTATCTAGCATTTATGATATCTTTCATACAAACCTGCTTCAATCTGTGGCTGAGAATTCATTCCCCTCACAGAGAATCTTCAATTGACAGTTATCTGTTATTGTAGAAGAAAACAACAAACTTGAATGAGAAATCAAAACAATTCTTGACAATAGAATCAATCATCATCACTGTGAATATCTCATCAAATGAGTAGAATATGATTGTCTGATCTGAAAACTCATATTTGTCTTGAAGAACACTGCTGCTCTCAACATCTATAAATTCTCACTCACTCTGATAGAGAGGGATAATGTGATGAATTAGTATTCATTAGTAATTAATTTACACAATCAACTTTTCTTCTGCACTCACTCATTTCTGATCATTGTGATCTCATATAATTCTTGATGTTCTTTCACTTTATGCTCTGTACTTGTATAGTCTCTAACAATTCTTTCATATAGTTTCTAACATTCTCTCACTTCATGTTTCTGTGACGGGTTAGCATCTGTTAGTAATCAACTTACGCAATCAACTCCTCTTCTGCACCCATTTGTTTCTGGTTGCTGTGATCTCATGTAACCCTCAATGTTCTTCTGCTCTGTGCTCCACACTTGTGTAGTTTCTAACAATTCTTCCATGTAGCTCTTAACATTCTTCCACTCCATGCTCCACACTCATGTAGTCTCTAATGATTCTTCTGTGTAGCTTCTAATGTTCTTCTGCTCTGTGTTCCATGCTTATGTAGTCTCTAATGATTCTTCCATATAGCTCTCAATGATTCCCTCATTCCACACTCCACACTTGTATAGTCTCTAACAATTCTTACACATATCTCTTAATGTTCTTCCACTCCATACTTCACTGTGGAGTGGCTTCTGATATTCTTTCACTCTGAACTTTTCTCTATAAGAACTCTCTTTGTACAATCCTTTCTTCTGATTTCTTTTCTCTTTCTTTTCTTAATCAATTTGTAATCTGTAATTAGAATAGTACCAAATTGTTAATTGAAGTACATCTGTTACATTACAAATTGATTCTTCTGTGTTTTAGATCTGAGTGTCTCATTATTAGTTCTTACATCTGAGTGTGTTGTTTAAGGTCTGAGTGCCTTATTATCAGTTCTTACATCTGAGTGTGTTGTTTACAGATCTGAGTGTCTAGTCATTACAAGAGATCCCTCATGGATCTGAGTGTCTCTATTGTTAGTTATATAGACTGTTGTGTCTAAGCATCTGAAACACAATTGATCATATTCTACAAGATCTGAGTGTCTATGAACTGTAACACTGTGAATAGTGTTCATGAAGAAGCTTGATCAAGCTTAGTGCTGCAACACTGCAAATAGTGTCTGCAAGAGAATCAAGTGTCTACAAGTATTTCTTTTCTTTTTTTTTTTTTTATTATTATATGTTCTTAGATATTGAAATGAACTACAAGCAATCCTACAAACACCCGCTGCACTCAAATGTGGTGGATGACAACTTAGATCTACAAAGCATCCTCCAGCAACAGATGCTACAGATGGCTGAATTGCAATGATGACTTGCTGAAATGAGCACTTCCACATTCACCATTCCTCCTACACCCACATCTCATGAAAAGCCCTCAAGAGAGAAGCTTTCAATCCTCAACAAATATGAGAGAGATCTAGCACTCTATCTCATGTGAAAGTCAAAAGTAAATGTCAAATTGAACATCAACAGATGAGCAATAGACTTGCTATCCAATCAAGTGTGGTATATCCATAGCAGATTGAATGGCAATGTATTAGCAAAATTTCAACTCTGAATGAGTCATTGTCAGAATCATCAGTGTATGTCAGAGCTAGTCTTCTGACAACTCAACTCCCTCTTTCTCAATTCTATGCTTCAAGTCAAGATGTTAGACTGGCTTAATCAGATTTGTCAGATGAATGTTGTGTTGACAACTTATCTTTCTGAATTCAATCACAAACTTCTAGAAGCAGATGGGCAAGACTGAAATGATGCTGTCAAGATCAATATATTATTCAAGAACTTGAACTTTCAGTTGTATAATCAAAGTGTAGAGCATTCAAAGCTCTCAATATACAGCAAATTCTATACTGATTTTTGTCTGTTGAACAACAATCTATCTCAGTTCCACACACTTCAAAATCACAGAGAATTTCATTAAACAAATGTGTATGCTTCAAACCACTCTGCAGCACCCCCCACCTCTGAATCAGAATCAATAGACTGAGTCTCATATGTAAATGCAAGTCATCTGAGAGTTCTCAATGTCTCAGAGAAGAACACTGCTGACTGAATCATCAGAGAAGTCTGCATACACTGCAACAAATCAGAGCACTTCATGAATCAATGTCTGAATGCAATCATTCTAAGTAAACCCTCCATGTGTGTAAATGCTGTGTTGTCTGTGGATAGAAAAGAACAGAGAAAAGATGAGCTCTTACTCTAAAATATGAATGAGAGCTCAAGAAGCAGAAAGCTAGCTGGAGATTCAAGCAGAAGATGCAAATGAATGCAATCATAATCTCTGTCATTGTAAATAGTCTAGTCAATGTACAAGCAATGGTAGACAGTGGTTTTCTTCATTACACTCTTATAGACACTCAGCTAGTTGAGAAGCATAAGCTTCAGTGTATCCCCTTTCTCAAGCTGTGTAAGCTCAGTGAATTTGATGGCCTCAGAGGATCCACCTTCTACAACATGGTAAGATTTAATATTGATGTAGAAGAACACAAGAAAAAGAATGTATATGCATATGAAATACAAAACCTTGAGTATAATCTAATACTCAGCCTATCATGACTCACAGAATTTGGAACCTTGTTGAACACATACAACCACTGTCTTATTTTCCCAGAAGATGACTGTGTTTATAAGAAAGATGTCAATAGAACCACTGATCTCACTCAGATATCAGTGAAAGTGTACAAACTACTAATCCATCAAATGCATGAGAAGAAGAATGTCCAAGTGTTCACTGCTAGCATAATGAATATCAAAAAAACATTAGAGAAACTAGAACTCAAGAATCCCAAGAAATCACACAAAGAACTATCTGAATTGTATGAAGATTTCACAGATATGTTCAATGAAAAAGAAGCTGAAAAGCTTCCCCCTCACTGAGAACCTGATATAGATCATATAATTGAGCTCATCAAAAAAGATGATAAGAATCTGCAATCACTCTGAGGTTCTCTCTACAGCATGTCACATGACAAGCTCCTCATTCTATGAAAAACACTCAATGAATTACTGAACAAAGACTTCATTCATATTAACAACTCACCCACCACAGCATCTGTACTGTTTACAAAGAAATCAGAAAAAGGCTTACAATTCTGTGTTGACTACTGAGAACTCAACAAGATTATGCAGAAGAACTGATACCCTCTTCCACTCATCAATAAAATACTTGAATAAATAGAAAAAGCAAAATGATTTACAAAGCTTGACATCTCTGCAGCCTTCTATAAGATAAGGATTAATGAAGATGATGAATGACTAACCACTTTTCATACACATTACAGATTATATGAATGAACAGTGACCCTCTTTGAATTAGTGAACATCTCAAGCATGTTCTAGAAATACATTAACTGAGCTCTATGAGATCTGCTTGATGAGATTGCCTCAGTGTATATGAATGATATTCTGATCTTCACTGATGGACTGCTCACTGAGCACTGCAAGCATGTACAACAAGTGCTTGACTGTCTATATAAAGTCAGACTGTAAGTGAACATTGATAAATATGACTTCAAGATCAAGTCTACAATCTATCTAGAATTCATCATTGAAGCTGAAAAAGATGTATGCATGGATTCTAAGAAGATGAAAGCAATTCTCAACTGAGAGACATCAGTCTTGATAAAAGAAACTAGAAGCTTTCTAGAATTCATCAACTTCTATCAAAGATTCATCAAAGACTTCTTCAATATTGTACAATCACTGACAGATCTGACTCAGAAAGATGCTGTATTTCAATGAACTGACAAAGCAGATGCAGCATTCAAAAAGCTGAAGTGTATGTTCACAAATATCTCAATGCTGCAATCATTTGATCTGAATAAGCATACAATTCTTGAAATGGACATCTCAGATTATATAGTAGATGAGACACTGATGCAATATGATAATGAAGATGTTCTATAACTCTGTATCTTCATCTTGAAAAAGATATCACCCACTGAATGCAACTACAAGATCTATAACAAGAAGCTTCTAGTGATTATATAATGTCTCAAAAAATGAGAATTCAAACTCATGAGTGTTGAGAGATTTGAGATTGTTATCAATCATAAGAATCTAGAGTACTTCACAATCACTTGTAAGCTCACTGAGAGACATATGTGTTGGTCATTGTTTCTTAGCTGTTTTTCATTCACAATTTGTTATTGATCTGAAGTAGAGAACACTCTTGTGGATGCTCTGTCTCACTGAGAACAAGATATGCCATCTGATGACTTGAATGACAGATGAAAACACTGAGAGTATTGATTAATTGATTCTGCAATCATAGAAAGTCCTATACAATCAGATGAACTCCACATACATATCAATCAGTTCCAAGCTCAAGAACCCTCACTTGAAGAACAATGAAGACTAATGACAGAGACAGATGAATTCTGACAACAAGTCACTGAAACTGTATGAAGCAAAACATCTTGATTCCTCACAGATGTATACTCAAGAATGAATATCTCAGCATATTTGATCAATGATGACAACTGCTTATACTTTCAAGATAGACAATGAGTCCCCAATTCAGAATCTCTATGAACACAAATCATGCAAGAAATTCATGACTCATCAATGACTGAGCACTCAGAACACAAAATCATATACAACATCATTGCTCAAGAATTCTACTGATCAGATATATTGAAAGACATATACTGGTTCATACACAACTGTGATTGCTGTGGCTCAGTGATGACATAATGTGAATGCTGAAAAGAGATGCTGAAGTCTCTATCTGTCTTCAACTAAACTTGATGTGATATAGCTATTGATTTTGCAGTTTTCTTATCTGAAAGTGAAGATTCTATGAACATTCTAGTCATTGTCAACTGACTCAGTAAGGATGTAATACTACAGCTCTGTGATAAGATAAATACTGAAATAGTTGCAGATGTCTTCATCAGAAGTCTGTTCTATTGTATATATGATCTGCCTTCATTCATTGTGTCAGATAGAGACAGTCAATTTGTCAGCACACTCTGAGTCTGTGTATGTCAATTATTAAGAATCAAATGAAAGTTATCAACAGTATATTACTCAGAGACTGATGAAGCTACTGAGAGAATGATACAAACAGTGAAGAACATTCTCTGTAAGTTCTGCAATTACATACAAGATAACTGAAGCAATCTGCTGCCACATGCTGAGATTGTGATTAATGATTGAGATTTCACTACAACAGATGTAAGCTCATTTTTTCTTCTATATAGATACAACTTAGAGATTCTTAACTTCTCTGAGACTCTCTGAGAAACTGTGTACATCTGCAGCTTCATACAGACAGCAGAGAACATTGTGAGCAAGCTGAAGAAAGTTTGTGAATGAATAGAAGCTTCAATGATCAGTGTTTAGCAAGATTATAAGAATCAAATGAACATCAGAAGAAGTTCTGCAATCTGATACTATATAGAAGACAAAATCTGACTAGATCTCAAGAACATAAGAACAGATCACCTCTCATGTACACTAGATTATTATCACATCAAGTATACAGTGAAGAAAGTGCTAGATATATATGATTATCAACTCAACACTCTGTCTGACATTCACAATGTCTTTCATACAAACCTGCTTCAATCCACAGCTGAGGATCCATTCCCCTCCCAGAGAATCTTCAATTGACAGCCACTCATCATTGTAGAAGAAGATAATGAACTTGAGTGAGAAATTGAAGCAATTCTTGACAATAGAATCAATCATCACTGCTGCAAATATTTTGTCAAATGAGTAGAATATGATTGTTCAATCTGAGAATCTGTGTCTGTCTTGAAGAACATTGCTGCTCTTGACATCTATGAGTCCTCACTCATCTCAGTAGAGGGGGATAATGTGATGGGTTAGTATCTGTTAGTAATCAACTTATGCAATCAACTCTTCTTCTGCATTCACTCATTTCTGATCACTGTGATCTTATGTAATCCTCAATGTTCTTCTGCTTCATGCTCTGCATTTATGTAGTTTCTAACAATTCTTCTGCATAGCTCTTAATGTTCTTCCACTCTGTGCTCTGTGTTTATATAGTCTCTAATGATTCTTTTATATAGCTCTTAACATTCTTCTGCTCTGTGCTCTGCATTTGTATAGTTTCTAATAATTCTTCTGTGTAGTTTCTAATGTTCTTCTGCTCTGTGTTCTGTGCTCATATAGTCTCTAACAATTCTTCTGTGTAGCTCTCAATGATTCCCTCATCTCACACTCTGCACTTGTGTAGTCTCTAATGATTTTTATGTATATCTCTTAATATTCTTCTGCTCTGCACTCCACTGTGGAGTGGCTTCTGATATTCTTCCATCTCAAACTTTCCTCTATAAGAACCCTCTTTGTATGACCCTTTCTTCTGATTTCTTTTCTCTTTCTTTCCTTAATCAATTTGTAATCTGTAATTAGAATAGTATCAAATCATTAATCAAAGTACACCTGTTACAGTTTCACACTTATATAGTCTTTAACAATTCTTTTATATAGTCTTCAATGATTCTTCTGTCTCACACTTCATACTTGTATGATTTCTAACAATTCTTTCATATAGTTCTCAATGATTCTTTCACTCCACACTCTGCACTCATATAGTTTCTAACAATTCTTTCATGTAGTTTTCAATGATTCTCTCATCTCATACTTCACACTTATATAGTTTCTAATAATTCTTCTGTATAGCTCTTAACATTCTTTCACTCTGCACTTCACTATATAGTGGCTTCTGATATTCTTTCACTCTGAATTTCTCTCTATAAGAACCCTCTTCATATGACCTTTTCTTCTGATTTCTTTTCTCTTTCTTTCCTTAATCAATTCATAATCTGTAATTAGAATAGTATCAAATCATTAATTGAAGTACATCTGTTACATTGACTGAGGTTTGATTCTGTTCTGATGATTATATAATACATATCTTAGATATCAATCTGATGATATGATTGGTGGAGATATCACCTCTATCTAGTGCTGTCAACCAATCTATTGCTGCTAATCTATCGCTGCTAATCTATCGCTGCCAATCTATCTATCGCTGCCAATTTATCTACCACTGCCAATCTATCTATCGCTGCTAATCTATCGCTGCCAATCTATCTACCGCGGCGAATCTATCCATCGCTGCCAATTTATCTACCACTGTCAATCTATCTATTGCTGCTAATCTATCGCTGCTAATCTATCGCTGCTAATCTATCGCTGCCAACCTATCTACCGCGGCGAATCTATCTATTGCTGCCAACCAATCTACCACTGCCAATCTATCTATCGCTGCTAATCTATCGCTGCTAATCTATCGCTGCTAATCTATCGCTGCTAATCTATCGCTGCCAACCTATCTACCGCGGCGAATCTATCTATTGCTGCCAACCAACCTACCACTGCCAACCTATCTATCGCTGCCAATCTATCTACTGCAGTGAATCTATCTATCACTATCATTACTAGTTCAAAATAGAACTAGAGCATAAATACACTAAACTTCTTTTGATAGATAATGATTTTTGGTAACACTCATAGCATTATATCATCTATATAGGGTAAATCATGGTCCCATTTGGTCCCATTTTGTTAAAATGGGACCAAATGGAACCAGAATCAGTAATTTATAAGAAGAACATGACCTGGGACTAGATTTATAATATAAACAGTGTAAAGTGACTAATTTAATAAACACTATATGAGACCAGGACTAAGAAATTTGATAATGGAACTGGAGAAATATTTAGTCTCAGTTCCATGCATGGTCACACAGTCAGTCTAATTTCTAAATTATATATTTGATAACACCTTTCTGCTTCTGTGAGCTTTCTAGATCAAAACACAATCAGATGTCAGTGATCATTATTTATTAATTGTGATATTACTGCAGTAATTGCAACATCAGATCTGTCCATTTCTATACAGAGTTTTCACTGCAGATCAAAGTGAATCAACAACAGTGCTTTTATAAAGCATTCTTTTAACTGCAAAATTATATGCTTGCAGTTTTCATCTAACTGAATAGATGCATTATTTTTCTCTCTTTTTGTTTCATAATCTTTTAACAATTTGATCAGAGGTGCTGTTATTATTGAGAACTTGCATATGAATCAACAATAAAAGTTAATGAATTCTAGAAATGTTTGCAATTCATTTATAGTTCATGATTCTGATCAATCTAGAATTATATTGACACAGCATTTCTCAACAGTAATGCTCTGCATGATAATCACAAAACTCAAAAATTCAATTTCTGTTGCATGGAATATACACTTACTAAGTTTGACATATAGTCTCCATCATCTTAACCATTTCAGCACATTCTTAACATGGATGATATGTTTGTCAAGTGTGTTTGAATAGATTACAATATCATCAAAATAAGCCACACAATATACATCTAAAAGATCACAGAGATATTGATTAGCTCAAAAGATAAGATTAGATATTCAAAATATTCATATCATATTTGAAATGCTGTTTTTCATTCATTCTTCACTCATATATGAATTCTATAATACATGTCTCTAAGATTCAGCTGTGTATATATTTTGGCATCTGCTAATCTATTAAGTATTTCACTTATTAAAAGCAGTGGATATCAATTCTTGACTGTTATTTCATTCAATTCTCAATAATTCATACAAAGACACAGGATTTCATCTTTCTTCAGTGCAAATAATACTGATGTACTGACTGAGCTCTTGAACAGATATATTCAATTCTTCTCTAACATCTTTTCAATATATTCTCAGAGAACAGAGAGTTCTTGAGGTGATAAGTTATATATCAATCAGTATGAGAGTTTCTTACCAGGTTTGAGATCTATAGCATAATTATGAAATGCATGTTTCATATCAGATATATCTTCTTGAAACACATCAAGATAATTCTTATAATTGTATGAGATATTTGACTCAGTTGCTGCATTCACAGCTCATAATGATAAAACAACAAAGATAATATTATCATCATCAATTAATGTTGTGAATTCTTTGACAGTATTCAGATGTATGTGATTAATATTTGATGCTTTTCTATAGATTCAGCATCTTCACACTCAATCAATATCAGAATTCACAGCTTCCAATCACAGCATGCTTAAAATTACATCATATTCACTAATATTGATCTCTTTGAAATGATGGAATTCTTCTCAGAGAATATATTCATCATTGATAATCTTCATTACAGCTCTTCATTGTTTATATAATTTAATTTTATAATTATCAACTGCTTCCACTACTTTTGATTTATCTTCTGCCTTCAAGAAATATTTTGATGCTCAGATGTGAAATACAAAGTTCATATTCACATCAGAATTCACTAACATCCACATCATCACCCATTCTGCTTCTGTCAGCATTCACATATTCATCATCAATAATCATTTATTTTATAGTCTAGTTGTTCATATTCTCAATACAGCAGCTGCTTCTACAATTGAAATTGTTGATTTTTTGTTTATCAGACTTGATTGCACTTTTCAGAGTGTAATATTCAATAATCATTTGTAATATGATTTTTCTTATAACAGTGAGAACACTTCTTCATTCAGTTATATTTATTTTTTTTAATTTATTCAGTTGAACTCATCTGTTTCTCTCATTTTCTTTTGTTTCAACAGTTGCTAGATTTATCAGAATGACACTGATTCTCTACAAATATCACAGATTTGTCTTTGCAAATAGCATATCATCACTTCAATATATTTTTCTCAAGAGTCTGTAGAGTTCAAAACAACTCTTTATAGTTCTGAAGTTTTTGATTTCAATAGTTGAGTTCAGTGTATAGTATCTTCAATATTTTACTACACAAGTTATTTATTCTTTGTTCTTCATTATATGAGAGTAAGTAGTATTCTCAGTCTTCAAAGTATTTAGAGAAGTTGTGTATCAATTGTTATTTTTGTTACTTTATATCTTGAAACTTTTGACTTGTCAATCAGTGTAAGAGATGATTGTAGGTATAATTATGAGAGTAGTGTGAAGTACACATATAGAATGTTAAGAAGATAGCAATCTCTATTATTCAAAGCTAATCACTGATCTTCTAATATCTACAAATATCAGCGAGTATTATATAGATGATCATCATGCTCTACAGCTGTCTATAATACTGTGCACTATATTTCTTCTCATTAATTCTGATGTGTTCTGTGTTCTTCTATCATTATATAGCTATTTTCTAATATAGATATCTCTGTTGCATCTATTACAATTATCTTTCTTCTTCAAAGATCTGATCTTCAGAGCTTTTTACTGCAACATGTGAAGTTTGTAACATGTGCTGTGTGATTGATATTGTATAAAGTTTGCAGGATTGAGCTGAATTATTGTTGAGATTAATTTCAAAGTGTTGCTGTTTCAGAAGAATGTTTTTCTAACTTCAGTGTCATTGCAGTTCAATCATGATTTAGACACAACTTCTGAACCTCTTTTCTTTGACTTTTACATCAAAAAATTGTATTCTAATGAAATCATCATCACTATCATCATCAATAATTTTTTATTTAAAAAGAATACATTAATTTATCAAACAAAGTACACTGTATTCTTCTATGCAATTTTTATTGTGAAATTTGAAGTTTTGATTGTGTGATTGTGTTTTTCATTTTGGATTGAGTTTTGTGTTGTTGCAATCTTTTTGATCTACATTGCAATATTGATTTCAATCTTCAACATCTGTTTTTCTTTCTTATTGTTTTTGCTTCTCCTTCTCTTTTGAACAAGGTCTTGATATTAATTAAAGTTATGATAGAATGTCAGAACCAGCTGTTTCCATTGCTGATTTGAAGTCTATGAAGAATGATATGCTGTCTGTCATCAAGAGCATTTGCTTGGATTGTCTGAAGAGATTGCAGAACCCTTCAGTATATTCTTACTTTGTGAACAATGAACAGACACACTGTCATATCTGTCATATATCAAATAGAAGTTGTGCTGCTGTAAGTTTTCTTAAACTGAGACTGTTATGAGTACTAATGAGTTATAGATGTCTGAGTGCTTTCATGAAATCAGTCAATCTTTGATCAATGAATTTCACAAGATGCTGTTCTCTGACAAAGTTCTGAATGAGAGATTTGTCATGTATCAAACTGTTATTGCAAGATTTGTACTTGATGTGCAGATCTATGAGAATATAGATGAGATTCTAGAATTCTATATGAACTTTGATGATCTGTTGTCACAGCAGAGTGTGGTATTTGATCATAGCAGTATTTCAGAAAGCATGTTTTCTCATTCTGCTATTACATCAGTGTCATTCTCACTAAGTCAAGATCTTGGTATATTATTTGAGTTGACTGATAATGTAGATGAAGATGAGAAAGTGAATGATTCTGTTGAAGTGTTAGAAAGAAACACAGTAGCATATTACTGTTGTTGTATTCAATATTTGACAACATCCCTCCATCATCATTGTGAGTCTGCTGAGAATTGATACAAAAAATGCAAGCACTGCTCAGTGACAAAGCACATCTGCATTCTGATAAGTTATTATTCAAAACAGATGTTTTTTACAGTATATAACATTAACTTTCTATTAGATGTCAGTGGATGCTGTTGAATTGACTCAGACAGTTATCAATGCTGCTGAGGATCTAATTGTCACTGATATGAACATTTCAAATATTAATGTTTTGCAGAGTGCTGTGACTGCAGCAGTTAAATTCTTTGCTGTGAAGATCTGAGAGATTCAATAAGACAGTTCTTCTGAGACTTCAGCTGAAACAGTGATTGATGAGATTCTGATGATTACATTGCTGATCACAGCTCTCAAGTCATTGTTGAAACATCATGCTTCATCAGTTGAGAAAATCCAGAATAATAAACAGATTTGTCTTGATGACAATTTCTCAAATGACACTGGCCAAGCTGAGACAGATCTGTTTTTTAATCTCTGAATGAAATAAATATATTCAGCAGTTATCATCATCTTCTTTATTTTTGTTTACTGACTGACTTCTGATAGATTTTATTAAACTGTTCTAAGTACTTCTGACTGTTCATCAAATTTTTCTCAGATTTCCAAGAATTATCTGTGTCTGTATAATCTTTTCATTTGATAAGATATTGTGTTTGACTGTGATACTGATACTTGTCTAATATAGCTTCAACTTCTCATTTCTCTTACATATCTATAATTATCAGTTCTGCTTGCAGGATTTGTCTGTCGCACATGTGATATGATTCAAAAAGAGAAATATGAAATACAGAATGAATTTCTTTATATTACAGTGTGAGTTTCAATTTATACATCTGTGTACTGCAGATATCAATTATTTGAAAGAGACTCAAAAATCAATGATCTAGTTTGAGTGAGAATCACAAAATGAATATATTTTTTGCATGCAGCATTATCCAGTCCTCTATCTTAAAGCTTTTTGATATATGACACTGATTATAATACTTTTTCTCAGCTGCTTTGACAGTTTTCAGACATTCTCAGATTTTGTTCTTCACTTACTTCATTCATTTCACTTGTTTCATCACTGATTTTGACACATCTGCACTTGGAGGCTCCACATCTATATGAAGTTCAGTTGATCAGCTGATCATTGCTTCAGATGATGTCATTTTTATCAATGCATGGAAGATATTGTTATATGCTCATTGCATCAGAGGAATCCATTCTATTCAATTATCTTGCTGATAGCTGCAATATGTGTGAAGATAATGTTCAATCATCTGATTCAATCATTCTATCTGACCATCAGTTTGCGGGTGGAATGCTGTTGATAATTTTCATCAGATATGAAGCAGATAATATAATGTTGATCAAAACTTGCTATTTATTAATGAATCTCAGTTGCTAATAATGTTTGCAGATAGATCAAAGTTCTTCACAATTCTTCATACAATAATATCTGTAAATTCTTCTGCATCTAGCTCTGAAGATATGAGCACAATTATGACTCATTTGATGAATAAATCAATAAATACAACAATAGTATTATAGATTTGACTTCTTTTTTTATTATCTGACAGGTCTTCAATAAAGTCCATGCTAATTGTATGCTATTTCTTATCTGACACTGAATGTGATTGTAGTAATCTGTACAGCTTGTGCTGTGGTATCTTGATGTGTTGACAAACATTGCAAGTTCTCACATATTCTGCAATCTCATCACTCATACCATGTCATAAGTACTTGTGTTTGATCACTTCAATGATTTTGTCATGTTCAAAATGGCCATCTTGGGGATCATCATGATTCATTTTCATTATTTCATGTCTTACAACTTTGTTTTGTAGTATATAGACTTTATCATCTTTTCTGAGCAGATCATCTTTATCTACTACTCAAATTGAATAATTATCTACATTAGCATCATTCATTTCTAGTTTTCTGCAAAGTTCAGATATACTGACATCTCTATTCTGAATCTGCAGTAAGAGTTCAATGATAGATTCAGCTATCTCTTTGTGATAGACTGTCTCAGACTCAAATATCTTGACAGTTAGAATTCATAGTATCAGAGTTTCTAGATTTAATTTTATAACATCTGTAATCTTATTCTCATTCACAGATACATTCTTTATTCTGCAGAGATTGTTGTCATTGACAACTACAGATCTCTTCATTCAACAATTTTCATTAACTTACAGATCTTTTCACATCATCTTGACATATTGATCTAATTTTGTATTTTCTTTTATCTTTAGTGACTTAAAGATTCTCTTACACAGCTTCTCTTGCAGAGTAGAGAGTCTCATCAAGAGAGCTGTATATTTTACAAAATCTGAGTGACAACTTGATGCATCTGCAGAATTATTTTTCTCAGAATGATGCTCTATTTCAAAATCAAACACTGAGAGCATTTTCATTCAGCAAATCTGACATTCATTTAGCTGCTTCATCATCATGAAGCATCAGAGATTGACATGATCAGATAAAACAGTTATTGAATATCTGCTACTATATAAATAGTGACATCATTGTCTGAAAGCTTCTACAATCAGCAACATTTCTAGATCATATGTTTGATAACATCTTTCTGTTTCTGTAAGCTTTCTAGATCAAAATGTGATTGAGTGTCAGTGATCATCATTCATTAATTGTGATATTACTGCAGTGATTGCAACATCAGATTCATCTGTTTCTATACAGAGCTTTCACTGCAGATCAAAGTGAATCAACAACAGTGCTTTTGTAAAGTATTCTTTTAACTGCAAAATTGTGTGCTTGTAGTTTTCATCTAACTGAACAGATGTGTTATTCTTCCCTCTTTTCATTTCATAACCTTTTAACAATTCAGTCAGAGGTGCTGTTATTATTGAGAACTTGTATATGAATTGACAATAGAAATTAACAAATTCTAGAAATATTTGCAATTCATTTATAGTTCATGGTTCTGATCAATCTAGAATCATGTCAACACAGTGTTTCTTGACAGTAATGCTTTGTGTGATAACCACAAAACTCAAAAATCCAATTTCTGTTGCATGGAATGTACACTTACTAAGTTTGGCATATAGTCTCCAACATCTTAACCATTCCAGCATGTTCTTAACATGGATGACATGCTCATCAAGTGTGTTTGAATAGATTACAATATTGTCAAGATAAGTCATACAATATACATCTAAAAGATCACTGAGAGCTTTGTTGATATAAGATTGAAAGATCACAGAGACATTGATTAGCTCAAAAGATAAGACTAGATATTCAAAGTGTTCATATCATATTCAAAATACTGTTTTTCATTCATTTCTTACTCATATGTGAATTCTATGATACACATCTCTAAGATTCAGCTGTGTATATATTTTGGCATCTGCTAATCTATCAAGTATTTCACTTATTAAGAGCAGTGAGTATCAATTCTTGACTGTTATTTCATTCAATCCTCAATAATCCATGCAAAGATGCAGAGTTCCATCTTTCTTTGATGTGAATAACACTGATATGCTGACTGAGCTCTTGAACAGACATATTCAATTCTTCTCTAACATTTTTTCAATATATTCTTGAAGGACAGAGAGTTCTTGAGATGGTAAGTTATATATCAGTTGATATGAGAGTTTCTTGTCAGATTTGAAATCTATAGCATGATTGTGAGATGCATGTTCTGTGTCAGATATGTCTTCTTGAAACATATCAAGATAATTTTTATAATCATCTGAGATATTTGGCTCAGTTGCTGCACTTGCAGCTTGTAATGATAAGACAGTGAATATAATATTGCCATTATCAATTAGTGTTGTGAATTCTTTAGCAGTATTCAGATGCATGTGGTTAATATTTGATGCTTTTCTATAGATTCAGCATTTTCACACTCAATTGATATCAGAGTTCACAGCTTTCAACCACAGCATACTCAAAATTACATCATATTCACTAATGTCAACTTCTTCAAAATGATGGAATTCTTCTCAGAGAATATATTCATCATTGATAATCTTTTTTGCAGCTCTTTGTTGTTTATATGATTTAATCTTATAATTATCAACTGCTTCCACTACTTTTGATTTATCTTCTGTCTTTGAGAAATATTTTGATGTTCAAGTGTGGGATATGAAGTTTGCATCTGTGTCAGAATTCACTAGCATCCACATCATCAACCATTCTGCTTCCATCAGTATTCACATATTCATCATCAATAACCATTTATCTCACAGTCTAGTTGTTCATATTCTCAATGCAGCAGCTGCTTCTACAATTGAGATTGTTGATTTTTTACTTATCAAACTTGATTGCACTTTTCAGAGTGTAATATTCAACAATCATTTGTAATATGACTCTTCTTATGACAGTGAGAACACTTCTTCATTCAGTTATATTTATCTTTCTTGATTTGTTCAGTTGAATCTGTTTGTTTCTCTCATTTTCTCTTGTTTCAACAGTTGTTAGACTTGTCAGAACAACACTGATTCTCTATGAATATCACAGATCTTTCTTTGCAAATAGCACACTGTTGTTCTGATATATTTTTCTTGAGAGTCTGTAGAGTTTGAAGCAACTCTTTGTAGTTCTGAGGCTCTTGATTTCAATGATTGAGTTCAGTGCATAATACTTTCAACATTTTACTATGCAAGTTATCCATTCTTTGTTCTTCATTATATGAGAGTAAGTAGTATTCTTAGTTTTTGAGATATTTAGAGAAATTGCATATCAATTGTCATTCTTATTGCTTCATATCTTGAAACTTTTGACTCATCAATCAGTGCTGATTCTGTGGATTGTTAATTTGCATTTCTAAATGTAATAGTATATCATCAAAAGTCAACAGTGTTGCTTCTCCATATCTCTCATATGATGATACAAAATTCAATCATTTCTGCTTAATGTGGATATCAAGATAGAGTTTAGCATCATTTATCTTGTGTTCTTTCTTTCAATAATACTGACAGTGGTATATAAAGAGAGTCAATATGTGATCTTTATAATTCTTGAATTCTAATATATTTTTTTCTCAATAATAGTTCTTAATCTCTAATCTCAGTGGTGTTTCATTATCATTGTCTGTATCATTTGCAGATTGATTTTGCAGTGATTCTGTGATGATATTCTGAATTAATTGAGACTCAATGAGAGTATCTTTATGAATCTGTACTTTCAACTCATTGAGTTGCTGTTGTGCATGCAGAATAGCTAATTGCTGCTCTCATTCACAGATTTGATCATTCAACTGTTGCAAATATACATTGTGATCATTGAAGGCAGTAGAGGATTCAGATTGATTTTCAAGGAATCTTGCATATATCAAAATCATCTTACATGTTTTAACTAACATTGCATGCTTTATTGTAGATGTGTGTAACAACAGACCACTCAAATAAAGTTTAGAGTGATTAGAATTGTAAGAGATGATTGTAGATATAATTATAAAAGTAGTGTGAAGTACACATATAAAATGTTAAGAAGATAGCAATCTCTATTATTCAAAGCTAATCACTGATCTTCTAATATCTATGAATATCAGTGAGCATTATATAGATGACCACCACACTCTACAGCTGTCTATGATGCTGTGTGCTATGTTTCTTCTCATTAATTCTGGCGTGTTCTGTGTTCTTCTATTGCTACATAGCTATTTTCTAATATAGATATCTCCGTTGCGTCTATTACAATCAGTGCTGATTCTGTGAATCATTAATTTATATTTCTAGATGTGATAGTATATCATCAAAAGTCAACAGTGTTGCTTCTTCACATCTCTTATATAATGATACAAAATTCAATCATTTCTGCTTAATATGAGTATCAAGATAGAGTTTAGCATCATTTATCTTGTATTCTTTCTTTCAATAATATCAGTGATGATATATAAAGAGAGTCAATATGCAATTTTTATAGTTCTTGAATTCTAATATATTTTTTTCTCAATAATAGTTTCTAATCTTTAATCTCAATGATGTTTCATTATCATCATCTGTATCATTTGTAGATTGATTTTGCAGTGATTCTGTGATGATATTTTGAGTTAATTGAGACTCAATGAGAGTGTCTTTATAAATCTGCACTTTCAACTTATTAAGCTGCTGTTGTGTATGTGTGACGGGTTAGCACCCATTAGTAATTAACTTATGCAACCAACTCCCCTCCTGCACCCGCTTGTTTCTGGCTGTTGTGATCTCGTGTAACCCTTGATGTTCTTCTGCTCCATGCTCCGTGCTTGTGTAGTTTCTAACAATTCTTTCACATAGCTCTTAACATTCTTCCACTCTGTGCTCTGTGCTTGCATAGTCTCTAACAATTCTTTCATATAGCTTCTTACATTTCTCTGCTCTGTGTTCTGCACTTATGTAGTCTCTAACAATTCTTTTATATAGCTTCTTACATTCTTCCACTCTGTGTTCTGCACTTATATAGTCTCTAACAATTCTTCTGTATAGCTCTCAATGATTCCTTCATTCCACATTCCACACTCATGTAACTTCTAACAATTCTTATATATATCTCTTAATGTTCTTTCACTTCACACTTCACTGTGGAGCAGCTTCTGATATTCTTCCATCTCAAACTTTCCTCTATAAGAACTCTCTTCATACAATCTTTTCTTCTGATTTCTTTTCTCTTTCTTTCCTTAATCAATTCATAATCTGTAATTAGAATAGTATCAAATCATTAATTGAAGTACATCTGTTACATTACAAATTGATTCTTCTGTGTTTAAGGCTTGAGTGTCTTGTTATTAGTTCTTACACTCAAGTGCATTGTTACCAGTTCTTACACTCGAGTGTGTCATTTACAGACTCAAGTGTCTAGTCATTACAAGAGATCCCTTGTGGGTCTGAGTGCTCTTATTGTTAGTTATATAGACTGTTGTGTCTAAGCATCTGAAACACAATCAACTGTGTTCTACAAGGTCTGAGTGTCTACAAACTGTAACACTGCAAATAGCATTCATGAAGAAGCTTGATCAAGCTTAGCATCACAACACTGCAAATAGTGTCTGTGAGAGGACTGAGTATTCCTTTTCTTTTTTTTATTATTATATGTTCTTAGATATCAAAATGAACTACAAGCAATTCTACAAACACTCACTGCATCTGAATGTGGTGGACAATAACTTAGACCTACAAAGCATCCTTCAGCAGCAGATGCTACAGATGGCTGAATTGCAACAACAACTTGCTGAGATGAGCACTTCCACATTCACCATTTCTTCTACACCCACATCTCATGAAAAGCTTTCAAGAGAGAAGCTCTCAATTCTTGACAAATACAAGAAAGATCTAGCACTCTACCTCATGTGGAAGTTGAAAGCAAACATCAAATTGGACATTGATGAACAAGCAATAGACTCACTATTCAATCAGACATGGTATATCCATAGCAGATTGAATGGCAACACATTAGCAAAATTTCAACCCTGGATGAGTCATTGCCAAAATCATCAGTGTACACCAGAGCTAGTCTTTCAACAACTCAACTCCCTCTTCCTTGATTCTACACTTCAAGTCAAGGCATTGAACTGACTTAATCAAACTCATCAGATGAATGTTGCATTGGCAACTTATCTTTCTGAATTCAATTGCAAGCTCCTAGAAGCAGATGGGCAAGACTGGGATGACATCATTAAGATCAACATATTGTTCAAGAACTTGAACTTTCAGTTGCATAACTGAAGTATAGAGTGTCTGAAGCTCTCAATATACAGCAAATTCTGTGCTGATCTTCATCTGTTGAACAATGATCTGTCTCAGTTTCATGTGCTTCAAAATTGTAGAGGATTCTGTCAAACAAATGCATACACTTCAAACTACTCTGCAGCATCCCCCACCTCTGAATCAGAATCAATGAACTGGGTCTCACATGTGAATACAAGTTATCTGAGGGTCTCTAATGTCTCAGAGAAGAATGCTGCTGATCAAATTGCCAGAGAAGTCTGCATACACTGCAATAAATCAGAGCACTTCACAAATCAATATCTGAATGTAATTGCTCTGAGTAAACCCCCCACACATGTGAACACTGTGTTGCCTGCAGACAGACAAGAACAGAGAAAAGATGAGCTCTCACTCTAAAACACAGATGAGAGCTCAAGAAGCAGAAAGCTAGCTAAAGATTTGAGCAGAAGATGCAAGCAGACACAATCATGATCTCTGTCATTGTAAATAATCTAGTCAATGTATGAGCAATGATAGACAGTGGTTTCCTTCATTACACTCTTATAGACACCCAGCTGATTGAGAAGTATAAGCTTCAGTGTATTCTCTTTTTCAAGCTATGTAAGCTTAGTGGATTTGATGACCCCAGAGGATCAGCCTTCTACAACATGGTAAGATTTAATGTCAACATAGAAGAACATGAGAAAAAGAATGTATACACATATGAAATACAAAGCCTTGAGTACAATCTAATGCTTGGTCTATCATGACTCACAGAATTTGGAACCTTGTTGAACACACACAATCACTGCCTTATTTTCCCAGAAGATGACTGTGTTTACAAGAAGAATGTTAATAGAACCACTGATCTCACTCAGATATCAGCAGAAGTGTACAAACTACTAACTCATCAAATGCATGAGAAGAAGAACATCCAAGTGTTCACTGCTAGCATGACAGATATCAAAAAAGTGTTAGAAAAGTTAGAACTCAAAGATCTCAAGAAACTGTGCAAGAAACTATCTGAATCATATGAAGACTTCACAGACATGTTTGATGAGAAAGAAGCTGAAAAGCTTCCCTCTCACTGAGAATCTGATATAGATCATACAATTGAGCTCATCAAGAAAGATGATAAGAATCTGCAACCACTCTGAAGTTCTCTCTACAGCATGTCATGCAATGAGCTTCTCATTCTATGAAAAACACTCAATGAATTACTGGACAAAGGCTTCATTTGTGTTAGCAACTCACTCACTGCAGCATCTGTACTGTTTGTGAAGAAATCAGAAGAAGGCTTATGATTCTGCATTGACTACTGAGAACTCAACAAGATTACATGGAAGAACTGATACCCTCTCTCACTCATCAATGAAATACTCAAATGAATAGAAAAAGCAAAATGATTTATGAAGCTTGACATCTCTGCAGCCTTCTATAAGATAAGGATTAATGAAGATGATGAATGACTAACCACTTTTCATACACATTATGAATTATACAAATGGACAGTGACCCCCTTTGAATTAGTGAACACCTCAAGCACATTTCAGAAATACATTAACTGAGCTCTACAAGATCTGCTTGATGAGATCACCTCAGTGTACATGAACAATATTCTGATCTTCACTGATGGACTGCTCACTGAGCACTGCAAGCACATATGACAAGTGCTTGACTGTCTATGTAAAGCTGGACTGCAAGTGGACATTGACAAATGTGACTTTGAGATCAAGTCTACAATCTATCTAGAATTCATCATCAAAGCTGAAAAAGATGTACACATGGATTCTAAGAAGATGGAAGCAATCCTCAACTGGGAGGCATCAGTCTCAGTAAAAGAGACTAGAAGCTTTCTAGAATTTGTCAACTTCTATCAAAGATTCATCAAAGACTTCTTCAATATTGTACAATCACTGATGAACCTGACTCAGAAAGACACTGTGTTTCAATGAACTGACAAAGCAGACACAGCATTCAAAAAGCTGAAGTGTATGTTCACAAATGCTCCAATGCTGCAATCATTCAATTCAGATAAACATACAATTCTCAAAACAGATATCTCAGATTACATAGTAGATGAGACACTAATACAATATGATAATGAAGATGTTCTACAACTCTGTACCTTCATTTCAAAAAAGATATCACCCACTGAATGCAACTACAAGATCTACAACAAGAAGCTTCTAGCAATCATACAATGTCTTGAAGAATAAGAGTTCAAACTTATGAGTGTTGAGAAGTTTGAGATTGTTATCAATCATAAGAACTTAGAATACTTCACAATCATTTGTAAGCTTATCAAAAGACATATGCATTGATCATTGTTTCTTAGCTGTTTTTCATTCACAATTTGTTATTGATCTGAAGTAGAGAACACTCTTGCAGATGCTCTGTCTCATCAAGAATAAGATATACCATCTGATGATCTAGATGACAGATGGAAACACTGAGAGCATCAGTTAATCAATCTCATGATTATAGAAAGTTCTACACAATCAGACAAACTCTGTGTACATATCAATCAGTTCCAAGCTCAAGAACCCTCACTTAAAGAACAGTGGAGACTAGCAGCAGAAGCAGATGAATTCTGACAGCAAGTCACTGAAGTCATACAAAGTAAAGCATCTTGATTCTCTGCAGGTGTATATTCAAGAACAGATATCTCAGCATATTCAATCAATGATGACAACTGCTTACACTTTCAAGATAGATGATGGATTTCTGATTCAGAACCTCTACAAACACAGATCATACAAGAAATTCATGACTCACTGATGACTGAGCACTCAGAATATGAAATCATGTACAACATCATCATCTGAGAATTCTACTGATCAGATATGTTGAAAGATATACACCAGTTTGTACACAACTGTGATCACTGTGGCTCAGTGATTGTATGATGTGAATGCTGAAAAGAGATGCTGAAGCTTCTACCTGTCCTCAACTGAACTTGATGCAATATAGCTATTGATTTTGCAGTTTCCTTACTCAAAAGTGAAGATTCTACAAATATTCTAGTCATTGTCAATCAACTCAGCAAGGGTGTAATACTACAGCTCTGTGATAAGATGAACATCAAAGTAGTTGCAGATGTCTTCATCAGAAGCCTGTTCTATTGTATACACAGTCTGTCTTCATTCATTGTGTCAGATAGAAACAGTCAATTTGTCAGCACACTCTGAGTCTGTGTATGCCAATTATTAAGAATCAAATGAAAGTTATCAACAGTGTATCACTCAGAGACTGATGAAGCTACTGAGAGAATGATATAAATAATAAAGAACATTCTCTGTAAGTTCTGCAATTACACACAAGACAACTGAAGCAATCTGCTGTCACACACTGAGATTGCAATTAACAGTTGAGATTTCACTATGACAGATGTAAGCTCATTCTTTCTTCTATACAGATACAACTTAGAGGTTCTGAACTTCTCTGAGACTCTCTGAGAAACCACACACATCTGCAGTCTTATACAGATGACAGAGAATATTGTGAGCAAGCTGAAGAAAGTCTGCAAATGAGCAGAAGCTTCAATGATCAGCATTCAGCAAGATTATAAGAATCAAATGAATATCAGAAGAAGTTCTGTAACTCAATATTATGTAGAAGACAAAGTCTGACTGAATCTCAAGAACATAAGAATGAATCACTTCTCATGTATGCTAGATTACTGTCATATCAAGTATACAGTGAAGGAAGTGCTAGACACACATGATTATCAACTCAACACTCTGTCTGACATCCACAACATCTTTCATACAAATCTGCTTTGACTCACAGCTGAGAATTCATTCCCCTCACAGAGAACCTCTGATTGACAGCCATCTGTCATTGTAGAAGAAGACAATGAACTCAAGTGGAAAATCAAAGCAATTCTTGATGATAGAATCAACCACCACTGCTGTGAATACCTTGTCAAATGAGTAGAATACAATCATTCAATCTGAGAACCTGCATCTGTCTTGAAGAACACTGCCATTCTCAACATCTACAAGTTCTCACTCACTCTGATAGAGAGGGATAATGTGATAGATTAGTATCTGTTAGTAATTAATTTATGCAATCAACTCTTCTTCTGCATTCACTTGTTTCTGATCATTGTGATCTCACATAACTCTCAATGTTCTTTCACTCTGTGCTTTGTGCTCATATAGTTTCTAACAATTCTTCTGCATAGCTCTTAATATTCTTTCACTTTATACTCTGCACTCATGTAGTCTCTAACAATTCTTCTGCATAGCTTCTTATATTTCTCTGCTCTGTGTTTCATGCTTGTGTAGTCTCTAACAATTCTTCTGTGTAGCTTCTTACATTCTCCCACTCTGTGTTCTGCACTTGTGTAGTCTCTAATGATTCTTTCATATAGCTCTCAATGATTCTTCCACCTCATATTCCACATTCATATAACTTCTAACAATTCTTATACATATCTCTTAATGTTCTTCCACTCTGCACTCCACTGTGAAGTGGCTTCTGATATTCTTCCACTCTGAACTTTTCTTTATAAGAACTCTCTTTGTATGACCTTTTCTTCTGATTTCTTTTCTCTTTCTTTCCTTAATCAATTCATAATCTGTAATTAGAATAGTACCAAATCGTTAATCGAAGTACGCCTGTTACAGTATGCAGAATAGCTAGTTGCTGCTCTTATTTACAGATTTGATTATTCAACTGTTGCAAGCACACATTGTGATCATCAGAGACAGTAGAGAATTCAGATTGATTTTCAAGAAATTTTGCACATATCAAAATCATCTTACATGTTTTAACTAACATTGCATGTTTTATTGTAGATGTGTGTAACAACAGATCACTCAAATAAAGTTTAGAGCAATTAGAATTGTAAGAGATAGTTATAGATATAGTTATAAAAGTAGTGTGAAGTACATATATAGAATGTTAAGAAGATAGCAATCTCTATTATTCAAAGCTAATCACTGATCTTTTAATATCTACAGATATCAGCAAGCATTATATAGACAATCATCATACTCTACAGCCATCTATAATGCTGTGTGCTATATTCATTCTTATTAATTCTGATGTGTTCTGTGTTCTTCTATCATCATATAGCTATTTTCTAATATAGATATCTCCGTTGCATCTATTACATCTATATTTGTATAGTCTCTAACAATTCTTCTGTGTAATCTCTTCTATTTCATGCTTCATATTTATGTAGTTCTAATAATTCTTTCATATAATTCTTAATGATCTTCTGCTTAGTGCTTCACTGTGAGACAGTTTTTTTCATTCTGATTTTCTTTCTATAAGAATTCTCTTTGTACAATTTTTTCTTCTGATTTCTTTTCTCTTTCTTTTCTTAATCAATTCATAATCTGTATTTAGAATAGTGCTAGATTGTTAATTGAAGTACATCTGTTACATGTACAGAGAGCTGTTCAATCAATTCATGGATTTGATAGGGTTCATGTGATATCACGTGAGGTCATGTTACAGTATTTTTTTCAGGGAAAAAGTTGGTTTTTCTATAATATAAAGAGAGATTTTTATTGGATTTTTGAATGATGACAGATTTCTGTCTGGGGTTTATTATTTTGTTATTACTGTCGGGGACATAAATCAGGCTGAAACTTGACAGAGGACTTTTCCTCGATGCTGTGGTGCCCAACGTCTTCCAGGCGGCGACCAACCCAGAGCGGAGTACTACAGCGTAGAGACACTGGAGAGCAGACCGAAGAGCATCGGGAATCTGTGCAATCGACAACACCGCGGTACTGTATTCCGACCAGGGATTGGTTTGGCGATTGACCTGGTTCCAAACAAGACATCGCGCAGGGAGGGGCTCGAATTGAAGGCGTATGTATGTATTGTTATCTCGGCTGGCAACGGTTTTATCTTTGATGCAAAGAAATCAATAAATACATTCTGAAAACAAAACACGAAGAATGGCAATCCCAAGGTTGTTCACTCCACAGATCCCGCCGAGGTCGATATCATGGAAGAGCCGACGAGGCACCCGGTTACACGATTCCACGAATTGTAGGGAACCAGCTGGCAGTCAACAGTGGAAGAAATAAAACACATAGGAAAACAAGCGGCGAGCAAATTGCAAAGCAAACACAGCAAGACAGAGTAAATATGGTGAGATAAGCATCTTTAACCCCATTCTTGTCTCTCATTCTCCCGTTTCCTCATTATTTAAGATAGGTAAGTTTAGCTACATAAATAGTGACAGACCAAAAACATAAGGTGGAAAAAAAAAAGGTAAGAAAAAAAGAAGAAGGGGAAGAGGAGAAACCCTATGGCTGGCACGAGAATGATGAAATAGGCGAAGTCGTAATGAAATGCTGCAACATAAGAAAAAATATGCCGATTAGAATCTTAGGTGACGAGAAAGAAGTGGCCAATATTGAAGGAAGAAGAAAAATGAGAAGAAAAGGCATAATACACTACCAAACCAGTCCTTGTGGAAAAATGGGCTTTGTTGATGCGAATTAAGACGAAGTGAGGCCAAAAAAAGTGGTAAGTAATTGAAAGAAATGTTTTCAAAACAAATATGGCGACGTCAAGGATTATGGGTATCAGAAGAGAAACAGAAGCTACTACTATACAAGAAAGGTTTAAAAGACGTGGGAAAGATGAAGAACGTGAACTAAAAAACATGCAACGAAAGGGGGGATGTGAGTGGTACAACAAAAAGATGTACAGCCACAAACGAAGACGCTCGTAGAACGCCGTCAGGAGAGGGACCTTGTAAGGTGAGAGAAGGCGGTGAGAATGCAAGGAGGAAATCACAGGATCCTCCTCTTCATCCCTGGCGCCAACTCGGCCTCGACATCAAAAGGTAAGAGGAATGGAAAAAAAAAAAAAAAAAAAAAAAAAAAGAGAGAGAGAGAGAGAGAAAGCAGAAAATCATGAGGATGGAACATCTGCGGCCGAGCCGCGAAGGGCGCTTACCATCGCGCTCATTCCGGGTACAGTATTCGATCCTGAGGACGATTGTCGCCTGCCGTCGCCATTAGCAACCCGCACGCTACCTCGGGTCCCCTTCACCAAATGACCGCTTTCGACCCTATCCTGGATCATCTCATCAAGCATTCGCGACATTTCATCAACGCTTCGTCGTTTCTTCTCCTTCTCCTTCTCCTTCTCCTCTCTTCTCTCCAGCTCTTCGGTTTCCTTCTGCTTTTCCTTCTCCGTCACGCCTATCTTCACAGGGGACAGGAGTGCAACAGGACTAATCGTCCCCATAGCGCCAACTCCACTCTTAGTTGAGCTGCTGTTATTGCTTTCGACGCTCTGATGACCTGGTTTCTGCTTTACTTCGGGAGGTATCGACTCGGGCGTCGATTGCGCGAAGTCTCGTTGGCGCGCCGCTGAACGCAACGCTGCAACCATTCTATCCTTGTCATCCAGCTGGATACGCAATTCTGATATTTCCATGTCCTTCTCGCGAAGCAAGGTCATCACCTCCGCGTCATCTGCTGATGCCATTGCGCCTTTGAGATGAGAAAATCCCATGGACATGCGCGAATGACTTGATCGGCGAGCTTGTAGAAGTCGCCGTTCGAGGGTTGAGATGTATCGGTTTTTATCGGTGAGGTCTGCTTGAAGCGCGTTGACTTGCATCTGGAGACTTGCCATCCCATCGGCAAACTCGCCCATCGTGTCGTCCTCGTATTCATTGTTGGCAAAATGGGAGGAGTTTGATTGTTGCGTTGAAGCCATTGCGCTGTGGCTTCGCATTGAAAGCATAGAGGCGGATCGATTTAGAGCGGTACCACTCGCGCCCAAAGTTGACTGAGATGCCGAGGATCGAATAGACCTGATGCCAGACTCATTGCCTCCAACAGAGATCCCTGAAATCCTTCCGAATGCAGAGATATTCCCATTTGAATTCACACCAGTTGATTTGGAGCATAAAATCAAACGGTTCAAATGTTCGATTCGCTCCTTGAGCGCAGTCCGCGCGAGTTGCATTTCTAGCATCTGTTCCTCATGCCGATTCTCTGCCTCTTTCTCGAGCATCTTCCGTTCCCATTTCTCCTCCTTCTCGTTTTGAGCTTTCGCTTGGCCTTCAAGTTGGGATCTGAGTGATTGGATTTCCATGCGATAACGCTCCAAAAGAACGCGACTACCGGCATCTCCCGCGCCGCCACCCAGGGCATCCTCTGCCCTTTTGGCGTGGCTGACAATGTTGTTCTTCGCCCTGGCTGCAAATTTCAGCGTATTCAATGTTTCTCCCGTGTGAGAATTGGCAGATGCGGCACTCCCACTGGATCCTATTTGAAGAGTGCAAAGGATGCTGACAAGAGAATTGCCTGACAAAGCAGGTTGCAGTAGCCGGGTTAGTTTACTATCGCGGTATGGCAAATGTTTTCCATCTCGATCAGTGGGGTTGCCATTTTTATCCCTATCTACTGAAAGCCTGGCAATGACCGTGCCTAGAGTAAGTAAGCTCTTATTAATGTGAGCACCTTCGGTTCTCCGTTCCTTGTTTTCCGCGGCACGTTCGGACCCTGCAAGATCAATCAGACTCAGGGTTGAGACACGCACTCCACCCGGAACTATTGCAGTACGCTTCTCCTGCGAAGAGTTCCCTGCAGGAGCTCGTTCTCGACTTTCCACCACAATTTGCACAACGGCATGACTCCGGGAACTGCGTGCGTTAAATTGGGTACTTCCGGTCCTCCGGGCATGGTCACCCCTCGCAATAACTCGCAATAATTGGGTTGGACTTTGCACGATTTCCTCCTTTAAAGGGGAGGCGTATACACCACGTTTGCTGTCTTCTCTCAGCTTGATTTCCTCCTGTTGGGCAGCTCCAGGGCCTGTCCCAGAAGGAGGTGGTGACAACAAGTCGTGGATTTTCTCATTATAAATTTCCAGATAACTGACACGAAGTAGAAACTCGCGATGTGGAGTTTCCCTGATGTAGGAAAATATGTCAGTAATAGCTAGGGGGATAACACCTGGAGACGTAGCAGTGCCCTGCATCGAAAACGTCTTTCCAGTTCCAGTCATTCCGTAAGCGAAAACGGTGCCATGATAGCCTTCCATTACCCGACGAACAAGACGCTTCGCGCATGAATCGTACACTCTAGCATTGTCATCATGCGCTGTAAATACATTATCTGTAGACAACGTTAGTGTTGCTACTAATAATAGTTCATAATATTTCAACTGTTGCGAGGGAATTTACCATAAAAGTAATCACCCGATTCCTTTCCACGGTGGGACACAAGCGATCTTCGGCCATCGACCATCCATTCTCCATCGGATTGGGAGTTTTCTGAGTTGCCCGCATCTGGTCGAACTCTGACGCTCACTATGACATTTCCTTTTGACTCTTTTCCCTTGGAGGAACGTTTTCCGTTACCAGAGGTAGCGTCGAATTCCTCCCGTCCCCTTCGTCCGCCTTCATCGACGTCATCGTAGGTTGTGGCGCTAGTTGAGTAGGATTCCTGGGCCGATGAGCTCCTGCTCTGTGGTGGAGAGGGAATACTGAAATGACCCTCGGAATTTCTAGCATTTAGCGCATTTGGAATAGACTTCCCATCGCCGCTGCTATTCAAGAGGCTAGGTGTTCTAGATGTAGGAGGTCCTTTGAAAGTATTTCCCGAGCTAGTAGAAGGTCTCGTTTTCTTAAGACGTAAACTACTAGAAGGAGTGATTTGTTTCGGCTGGTCTGGGGATCGTGATTTGGTCGAAAGTTGGGAGAGTGAAGCAGTACTCGAGTTGAGAGAGGGACGATTTCCCGTTTTAGGGGGTTGGGGAAAGGCGGCAATGCTGACCGCACGACGCAGGGTTTTATCAGGACTGCCCGGGGCGAGACCAACGGAGGGAGATCCTGGAGCAGTGACGCCAGAAGAAGGATTGGACGATTGGGGCATGGCCAAGGTAGAAGGCCGGGGCGAAGTAGAGGGTATGCGGAGTTTCGAGGGTTTTAGGGTGGACGAAGGAGCTTTAGGATTTTCCGAATGCGCCATGATGGTGTTCTTCTTTGACTTTGAAACGGGCAACGGAGGGAGAGCAGTGGTAGGAGGATTTGTGGAGGGTCGTGACGGCTGTGGAATTGTCGAAGTCATGTTTGGAAGCCTTGTGTAGCCAGACTAGAGTATTCGAGAGGAGAAAATGCAAACCTGCAGTCACCCACTTGGGAGAAAAAGTGACACAAGAGGACACAGGCAATAGGATAGGATGGGAGAGGGAGAAAGAAATATTATTGAATCCGCGCACGATATCCAAAGAGATCGGAATAACCACTAATGTAACAAATTGTCGTGTCCATGAACGTTAGAGGTGTGTGGTGACTGAATACAATCGTGGAGCTTTGGCTAAGGCTGGCCGATGCAAAATGATGCAAGGCAGTAGAGGCGGATGCGAATGCGGTGGGGAATAAAGGGGTTGAAAAATCTATCTCAAGCGCGATCGTACAGGCGGTCACAATAGGTTTAGCTGGAGCATCGAAAGGGGGGGCTTGCATATGTTCTGTGAAGTGATCATTAGCGGTTGGCCTGCAGATGTCAACAAACAGTAAAGAAGATAAGGTGTCCATGAACTGCACATCTCACTGGTCTTTTGAATTTATAAAACGGATACGCCGGTACACAAAGGAGGAGTTATTCAAGACACAAGAGGCACACAGCATCAGAAGTGCAGGCGGGGGAAACTGGATGAAAATAGAGAAAAAGTTACATTTTGGTGCACCGTCAACTGCCCCCAGCGTGTCCAAGTGTGTCCAAGCGTTTTTGGAATTGCGTGATCGACTGATTGAAAATGAGTTGCTGTCACTGAAATATCATGTTACCACGCAGACGAACGGCTAGAATGGGACGAAGAGACAGGTCAAGGATTAAAAAAACAAAAGCGAAAGCAAAAAGGGCGGACAGGCAGCTAGGCAGGCGGAGAGATCTCTCAGGTCAGACAACCCCAGGCTCGAGAGAGAGAGAGAGAGAGAGAGAGAGAGAGTCGAGGAGAGCGTGTTGTTGTCGTTGTGAGGAGATTGCAGGAGAAGAAGATGAAGTTGTTGATGGAGAAAAGACGAGGAGGAGGCTGAGATGAGGCTGGAGACGGAGAGAATATCAGGAGAACAAACAACGACGACGACGACGACAGACAAAATGGTTCGACTACATGGTTACGGTTTGTATCTGATCCTTTTCATTCATTTACTGTTATATTGCATTACCGCACTACTGTTATTCTTCTTCTTCTTCTTCTTCTTCTTCTTCTTCTGATCTCTTCGTTGTCCGCCATTCATGAACGCGGTAGACACACGAGGTGTTTTTCATTATCCTTATCATCCTCTGACACCAGGCTAACCAGTTATGGTTCAGGCACAGGAACAGGAACCCGAATGTAAAAGGGGTAAGAAAGGTGGGAGAAATAAGGAAGAAGAAAAAAGAAAAGAGAAAAAAAAAGAAAAGAGAAAAAAAAAAAAAAGCCGGCGACCAAACAACAACAAGAGCTCGCCCGCTGGGCCCCGGCCCCTGCGCCACACGGGCGATTATTCTGACTTCTGACTTCTGACTCCTTGAGCCCGGCCCGGGGCCTGAAGCTAACCACAGTCGCTGCTACGCTCATTGCTTTGCCTGGCGGTATTTTAGCTCGGGCCTAGCCTCAGCGCCAGTGTTGACTCGGCCACCAGTGGATTCACCGGTTCAGGGTTTAAGCTCTCCATTGGCTGCCGGTGCCTGTCTTCTCATAGCAAATCCCACGTTTCGTGACGTTCCAAAAGGACTCCCGTGGTCGGCTAACTGCTGGACGGGATATGCTTCAAATGTGTATCGAGGACATAAGGGAGGGCTAAAATGGGGAGATTTACACACGACCAATAAGAACTATGTTCTGAAATAAGCATGGGCTACGGAGTACTCCATACTCTGTGCTCTTCTTTGTGAACTTGTCACTTTGTGATTTTTGTCTGGATTTCTTGGTGTGCACTGTGCAGTGAACAGAGCATGCCTTCTGATTGATATCATTCAAAATATTTTTGTTTGATCACCTTGATCTCTAGTTAGCAGTTACCAGCTATCTTGTCGACACTACGAACTCATTCAGCAACCATTCTTTTTTTATAACGATATACTATTGAAACAATGCTTGCAATCATCCTCAAGGCTTGAGAGTTCAACTTTTCCAACTTTTCTCTATCAGCTGTGACATGCGGGTGTGCACGGGCCACGGGTCGAGCTTGGCAACGAAAGCACAAGCCAAGCCTCCATTGGGTTTGATTGTCGAAGGGACAATGGCGATCGTGCTCTTCACAGCAGGCGGAACTCCAGCACATCGCGGGAATCATGAAAATGATTGCTATGTGTGATATGAGGCTATGCAGGCTCTTTGCTCTCCAATTCCCCTCCCTTCGCCTTCGGATACTGCACGCAAAAAAAAGGTGTTGATTGATTGATGACTCTTTGCTGGGCGTACAGCCAGATTCCATTGATTCCCGAGAGAACCGTCGTCTTCCCTCCAGATACCAGAGGCCCAGTTGGTTGGTGGAGAGAATAAAAAATATCCTTTCTGCTACGCCTCGTCACGCTCCACATAATCCGCGATACCGTTCAGTCATCCCGTTCCTCTCTCGGTACGTTCCAATTCCAACTACCCGTATATTCATATCCAGATACCCGATTTCATGTGAGAATGCCC
Source organism: Histoplasma ohiense (assembly GCA_017607445.1). NCBI lineage: Eukaryota > Fungi > Ascomycota > Eurotiomycetes > Onygenales > Ajellomycetaceae > Histoplasma > Histoplasma ohiense. Next base: position 4,406,603 of record JAEVHH010000005.1, on the reverse strand, counting down.
ACCAAGGTAAGGCCAAAATCATCAGTGCCTTAAAATGAGGATTAGATATGATAAGCTGTCGCATTATCTCTCTCTCTCTCTCTCTCTCTCTCCTCGATTCACGCGGCTGCCATAAATGGAGATGGAGATGGAGATGGAGATGGTTCAACGTAGTGATAGATAACATAATGCCGAGGATATCTGCAGGTGAAAAATTCACGCCGAACTCATTAGGATGTATGGTTAAGAATCTGGAGAGTGGGAAGATTAACTCCCGATGATTGTAGTAAATCCATTTCTGAACAGACCTGGTAGGAAATAAGAGATGGGACCGTGCATAACCCGCTGACTCTTCCGGAAGGAGACTTTGTCGCTTAACTAAATATTGTGTTGTTGTAACTATCATCTATGGAATCAGCGCCATGGCCATCCAAGCGGAAGGTCTCGTGCGTATCATTTGGTTCTTCTGTTTTCCCCAAGGAAAACAGCCTTGTATTGTCAGTCGGAACAGGTGACATTAAAGGTAGCATGTATATCTAGACAGCCATCGGATAGAGGATCGAATAGTCGACGTTTAGCCGGGTCTTTGTGTTGGCTTGGTGATTGTCGACCGCAGGTTGCGGTGTTTCGCCGCACGGATCGGATATGATGGAGACGACGAAAGATCGGTATTCCATCAAAAGTATTACCGCAGCATGGTGACATAGCTGTGAGATATCAATATATGGATACCGGCGCACGAAAAGAGGCCATTCATTGCGAAGAGTGAATGGAATAAATTGATTGCTCTCCGGGACAGGCGGGAGAGAATATCAGATTCATCGTCTGCGCGGTTCACTGATTATATATCGACAGCATGCATCAAACAAACCCCCATCCTCCATGACAAAGATATCATAGCCATTTGCACTAGAAGATGATTTCCAAGGTTATTCACGGCGGCGATTGGGGCTGGTGGAGATAGTTTATATCTCTGAGGATATGACATGACCGCCGCAACGACAACGAAGGAGGAAGTTGGTAAATACAGTCGCGAGAAGGGCTTAGCTATAGCTCGATGATTAGAGGCGGTTGCTGTCCAACGCATGACACAGCCGTTGCCGTTGTCATGATTGATGGTTGAGAATTGATGGTGATTGATGATGGTGTGTGTGTGTGTGTTGCTGGCCGAGCTTCTAAATCTTTATTGACTATTTCAGCCTCCGCCAATTTCCTCTTTTCTCTCGTCAACCAACTTCGGACTCTCTCACTCTCACACACACACACAACACCACCACCACCAGCACCACGATTGCTCCGTACTCCGTTCTCGACCACGACGTGTTGGCTCATTCTATTCCTCCCTGCATCCTGTATCTCCCTCCTGCTCCGATTTTCTCCAGTGCGCGTCCTCCTCACTCCTCTCTCCCCCACCATTTTCGCGTCGCCTTTCCCTGAGCCTACACCTCCCCCCATTAATCCCTATGGTCTGGAGGCGGCGAATGTCCCAGTAAACTCAGTTGCATGCGACCTGTCTCGAGTTAGTGTCCGAACTGTCAACGATGGTGTTTGCGGGCTGTCTCTGGTCGGTATCGGGCTATTAGCCATATCTCTCTACCCATTATGTCACGCGCCTCGGCGGGCTTCGCAGACTTCTTCCCAACCGCTCCCTCAGTCCTCCAGAAGAAGCGCTCCTCCAAAGCCGCCCAGGATCGACCAAAAGGCAAGCCCAAACACGATGATGATGCCCAGCCTTCCAATCCGGCACTCGCAGCCTCCGCCGCCGCTCGTCCTGCTGCCCCTGGTGCGGAGGTTACCGGGGCCTCAGGCAACAATGCCCGAGGCGATATCAACAACAACTACAGCAATAATCACAGCGACACCAATACCAATAGCAATATTACACCTGATGAATCCACTGCCGCAGTTGTTGCTCGCGAGGATGTAAATGTCACTCCAGGCGATGCCAACGGTGTCGGCTCGTCTAGCTCCACCAGCACGGGTTCTTCTATCTTCAGCACCTCCATTTTGCCCCAGTCTAGACTAACGCCTTCTAACGGGATAACACATCCTCATGCCCTCACCCCTCTAACCAATACAAATTCGTCTCCCTCGGGCAAAATTGGCAGTCCGTCGGGCCAAAAATCAAATGCCGGAACTGGCGAAATAAGGCCCACAAGTCGCTTTGTTGACGACATCAAAGCCACAGCCACCACCCCCCTTCAGACCCCTCCAACCCCACGAAACCAAGCTCGACCGGCAGGAGATGGACCAAAGGGTTACAGGCTGACCTATGACCCTGATTTGGAGCGCAAGCCCTTATCCAAGGAAAAACGCAGGAAACCTCAATACCAAGTCTTCGGGACCGCAGAGAATGAAGTTCCGCCTGCAGACCCTCGCCTTGCCATTGCCAATTATACTCGTGGCGCCGGATGTAAGCAGAAAACAAAATATCGCCCTGCGCCCTATATTCTTCGACCATGGCCGTACGATCCCGCTACCTCTGTTGGCCCCGGTCCGCCGACCCAAATTGTAGTGACTGGCTACGACCCTCTAACACCTCTAGCACCCATCAGCGCCCTCTTTTCTAGCTTTGGAGATATCGCAGAAATCAAAAATATGACAGATCCCAACACTGGTCGGTTTCTGGGTGTCTGCTCTATACGGTATAAGGATTCGAGAATGTTTCGTGGAGGCGGGCCACTCCTAGCGGCGCAAGCTGCCCGAAGAGCGTACCTGGAGTGCAAGAAGGAACAGCGTATTGGCGTACGTCGAATAATGGTCAGTCTCGATCGTGATGGTGTGGTCAGCGACCGGCTCGTTGAGAGAATTATTGGGTGGTCGCAAAAGCAGCAAGAGCCCCCCCCGCTCGTGATGAAAGAGAAGAGTAAACCGGAAGAGCAAAACAACCTTCCTCCCCCTACAGCGCCTAAGGGCCCATCACGAAAATCGAACATACCTATACCAGAAGGCCCGCGAGCGACGATGATGAAACCTCCCCTCCCTTCGCTCATCGAAGAAACCCCAATCCTCAGTCAAATTAAACGTGACCCTTACATATTCATCGCCCACTGTTATGTCCCCGTACTTAGTACTACGATTCCTCATCTGGAGAGACGGTTAAAACTCTTCAATTGGAAGTCTGTGCGCTGCGATAAAACTGGATATTATGTAATTTTTGAGAATTCCCGACGGGGGGAAGAGGAGACTGAGCGATGTTACAAGATGTGCCATATGACCGCGTTATTTACGTATGTGATGAACATGGAGAGCCAGCCGTATGGCAATCCAAACTACGTCCGCAGCCCCAGCCCTGAACGTGTCAAGGTAGAACTGCGGGAGAAAGCTGAGAGGGAGCGGCTGAAAAAGGAGGATGAGTTAGATATCGAGGAGGAGAAGAAACTACGTGCTGCGGATCTCGATCCTTCTCGGGAAGTGCTTCGTGTTCTTGTTTCTGAACTAAGAGACAAACTCCTGGAAGATGTCAAGTCCAGGATAGCTGCCCCAGCACTCTACGATTTCCTCGATCCCAGTCGCCATACTGCTAAGCGACAAAAACTGGGAATCTCTGATCCTGAGAGCAACGCCCGCCCCGCGTTCCGAATTGACACTTCCGACGATGCTATCATTGGAACTCCTGATTCGCGCGCAGAGTCCTTAGCACGGAGTCGCGGGCCGTTTGGCCATTCGAACATCCTCTCCCTCCCTCGTATTCGCAAATCGCAAGGTTTTGAGACAGCTAACGATGCCTTTATGGATGAGCGGCGAAGACGGCCGCCAAGGCGAAAGGAATTTAGACCCCTCTACCATCGGCTGCAGCAGCTCGAAGGAGAAGAGTCAGATGATGAACGAAGGACTTCGTTTACTCGAGACACTGAGGAACAAGACAGTCGACCACTTAGTCGTATGAGCATGACTTCGGTTTCGGAAAATGAAGATGAATTTGGATATGAACCAGTGACTTCCAAAGTTGACTTGCAGCAATTAGATCTCAAGGCCATTAAAGATGCCACCGTCGAGGAACTCGAGCATACTATTATCGACCTTTCGCCTACTTCTAAAAAAAGAAAGAGGATTTCGGAAGAACTCGAAGCGCGGAAAAGACAAAAAGAGGATGACGATCTTGATTCTGCGAAGCCTGATGGGCAAGTGAAGCCTAGAGAGGCTGAGTCGGATGTTGACGAAGCTGCAAAAGTTATCGAGCCAGTGACTTTGACCAAGGCCAAGAAACGCAGGATAAAGAAATCCAAGAAGCAAATCTTTGAGGAGCGGGAGGCACTAAAACTGAAGCAACTGGAAGGCACCGATCATGTTCCTTCGAAAGACGATATTCTGATCGAACCTCCAACAATAGAGGAAGAGAAATTGATCGAGGTGGGTGTTGGTGAAATTTTGGAGGAAACAAAGCCCGAAGTCGAGTGGGGTGTTTCCAGAGACGTCCCCAGACCTACTGTCGAGGATGATGAAACTATCATCTTGGATCTCGACGGCTGGCAAAGCCTCATCAAAGACGACGAGGATATCCGCTTCCTTCGAGAAGCGCTTGAAGAATATCCACCTTCTAACATTGGAAACCTTTCCGCCTGGGCCTGGAAACAAAAGGAAATCAAAGCTATCAATCGTGCCGGTGAAAGGGGACCTGTCCATACCGAAACTAAGATCAACGGCTACTACCTCCCCAACTCAACTGGATGCGCCCGCACTGAAGGGAGAAAACGAATCCTTGAATCCGAGAAATCGAAGTACCTCCCTCATCGTATCAAGGTCCAAAAGGCCCGCGAAGAACGCGAGGCTCTTGCAAAGGCAGACCCCCAAGCCGCCGCTGCAGAAGCCGCACGACTCGCTGCCGCCAGGACAATATCCAAGTCCACCTCCCGTTCCACCCGAGTCAACAACCGTCGTCTCATTGCCGACATTAATGCCCAGAAACAGGCCTTGCCGATGCAGAGCGGCGATGGCGACGTGCTCCGCTTTAACCAACTGAAGAAACGTAAGAAGCCCGTCCGTTTCGCGCGCTCGGCCATTCACAACTGGGGCCTGTATGCTGAGGAGAATATATCTGCCAATGACATGATTATCGAGTATGTCGGTGAGAAGGTCCGGCAGCAGGTGGCTGATATGCGCGAGCGGAGGTACCTCAAGAGCGGCATTGGGAGCAGCTATCTCTTCCGCATTGATGAGAATACGGTCATTGATGCAACGAAGAGGGGTGGCATTGCGCGGTTTATCAACCATAGTTGCACTCCAAATTGTACGGCGAAGATTATTAAGGTGGATGGGAGTAAGAGGATTGTAATTTATGCGTTGAGGGATATTGAACGAGGTTAGTGCGCGAGCCCAAATGCTCCCTTTCTTCTTCTTTTGTCTTTGTCTTTTGTCCGAATGTATTTTGCGTTGGCACGGATTCGGGATTTTTGGAACTAACTGAAGCCGAATTGCAGATGAAGAACTTACGTACGATTATAAATTTGAGCGGGAATGGGATAGCGATGATAGAATCCCTTGTCTCTGTGGCTCGACTGGGTGTAAAGGATTTCTTAATTGAATTGACTTTCATTATTCCTGTTCTATCCATCCTTTTACCCATACAGTCACCTTTTTGCCTGTCTCTAAAAATGTGATGCAATACTGTGGAATACAATGTTTTAGGCGCTTTTTTTTTGTTTACATTTTTATTTCTCTTATTCATTGAACTCATCACAGCACAATTCTAACAACATTTTCGTTCAATTATTAATTGCGTTTACTTTCTCTTTTACACATTATGTATAATTTATCTCGAGGGTTTTATTTTCTTTATATTTCTTCTGTCTTTGAATATTGAGATATTATTATTGACACCTTTGTCAATAAATCACTCTAATATTCTACTTGGGTATATAATCTTTATATATTATAGTTATCCTGCCTCGCCCCCCGTTTTAAGTATTGCTGGTTCTCCCAGTAGCTCTACGCAGTAGTTAACCAACAAACATTGTGATTTTTTTTTTTTCCCGCTCCAGTATAGGAGTTTCTGTGCTTTATATTTTGGATGGCGACTGATTTTTACTCTCTTACCCTCTAGAAAGAAGGGTCTTCTACACTTCCTGCAAAACATTTACTCATAAGCTGTTTTAGAACATATAATTGTGATCATATCATTTAAATCTGACTGTTTATCAGTGTCAATCACATATGCCAAGTTGATTTTATGTTTGACTATATTAATGTCTGTACAAGTACTTAAATTATCTTATAATATCTCAGCGAACTTCTGATTAGAGTTTCAGTAATGAGACTGCTGCTTTATTCTTCTCTATTCATCAGTAAACAGCTTTTTTGATCAGCAATGAACTGATGAAAACTTTGTCAATTGAGAGTCTTCATCAGTGTTTTCATCAGTGATTATAATACAAATAATTGTAGTATATTAAAAGATCACTGATATTGATATTTTCTAATCTGATGCTTTAGATAAAGAGAATGTACTGAATTAAAGAAAATAGAATCTACTTTAAGAATGTTTTCTTCTTCCTCTTCTTCTTCATCATCATCGATTTGAGAGTGACTGTTCAAATTTGTGATGCTACTCTAATCAGATAGAACATTGATCTATATCTTAAAGATACTACAAATATCTAATAAATTATAAAGTTAGACAATATCATTAGGTATAAATGTTCAGATAAATGTTGAGATCATCTGACAAACTAGAAATATATTTTCAACACGTCTTAAACAAGACTTTAATGAAGCTCAAGTAGCTGAGATATATCATTATACATATAATATCAAAACTATAGTATCACCTTCTAATGATAAGATAAAACTTTTGAAACCGGCCTCCGTACAAAGACATAGCAAGATAAGGAAAAGAGTACTGTTACATGGAGTTATTAAAAGTACATTTGACACTGTATGCTGGACAACGGGCAACGTTTGATACAACGTTCATATCATCTCTCGTATCAATTGAGATGTTTTTCCGGTGCGCTGGTAATCGCATAAATCTCACAACAGACTGCGTCTAGCAATTCGTCTGCTAGGGCCACTGGGACTCTCTCCCGGGCATATTTAATCGTAATGTCTATGGTGCTAGGGGCGATGGCATCGACTTCGCTCCGCGTCTCACTGATTTCATGGTTTGTCTGCCTATAGCGGATAGGTTGAGAGAATACAACCACGTCTGCAAAATCTCGTTCTGCGCCACAGGAAGTAATCTCAAATATGGCATCCCCAAGGGGAACGGTGCTGCGAGAATCTATGTTTTGATGCTGGACGTAGGAACTAAATACTTTTTCTGAAGACACTATCTTGCCAAACTCGGCATTTTCGAACGGAATACCCGCGATTTGTTGATCACGAATGTATGTCAAAAGATCTAAGTATGTCCATTGGGCTCCATTTTGCATTTGTCGATTGAATGGTACCCTGATGGGTAGGATGTTGAGACAGGGCCCAAAGACCTGGCTAATCCCCACAGACGTGTTGCGACTAGAAACAAAACCTCCGAAGATGATATCGGCGCCAGCCACGGAGGTGGAGGGTAAATAACTCGAGTTATGGAGACGGGCAAGAACAAGAGACCATGCTGCTTTGATAATGGTTGCGTCGGAGAAGAGGCGGCTGGTATAATTATGAGGTATTTGAATCTGGCGGGTCGACAAGAAAGCCATTTCCGATGAAAGATGTAGAGGAGGTGCAGCATCAGATCCCGCAACGATTTTTGAGCCTTCCAGGACCGTATTCCAATGATCCAGAGTCCGTTTATCATGGGTTTGGCGGTTAACGATGGCCATATAGTCGGCAAAGCCTAGACGCGGCAGAAGAAGATTTTCTCCTTTGTATGCTGACGCCAGATCGTCCCAAAGTCGACTCAGGCATATACCGTCATACTGAGCGTGAGACATGCGTAGTATAATTCTTGTCTGCTGGGGAAATTTCGACCCTTTGATGACTACTAGCTTCGCCCATGGCCTTCCTAGAGATGGAGGGTCGCGTAGATCTTGTTTCTCCAAATTATCACTTAGAGATATAATTTCCCCCTCGGCCTCATAGATGTCTACTTGAGGATGCCAAAATTTGGGGATCACTTGGTAATACGTTTCCTCATGGAGAGTGAAGATGGAGCGAAGGAGTTCATACGTATTTACGAGTTTCTCCCAGCTCTCTTGTAGTCTAGTAGTGTCTATTGTTCCTCGGCAGTCGAGGTGAAAATAGTTTAACGTCCAGCGGAACGGTGATAAAGCCCCAGAAAGGCACATCGCTTGAAATTCGGTAACTGGCAGGATATCGGTGATTTCGTTACTTAGAAGACGAGTCTGTGGAAGTATAGCACCATGGACAAAGGCATTTAGATCTGGTGCTTGAAGAAGGGAGAAAGGAGGCGTGTTCCCAGCCTCGGGGTCTTTGCAGTGACTGGGATCAATGATCGAAGACATGTCACGCAGTGAGGGGTGCGATATTATATCTCGAGCAGCGAGTGAAATTCCATTCGAACGGCATCGCGATGCCAGTCTCATTGCGCTCACGGAATCACCTCCTAGGGCAAAAAAATTATCCTCAAATCCGATTCGCTTCACTGGAACGCCCAGTTCTTCGGCCCACAGATGCCGAAGGGTTTCTTGCGTGGAGTTTTGGACCATTTTGATAGACTCGTCGCCATGTACATAGAGCAGAAGCTCATCTTGTCCTAGACATGATATTGCTGCAACGAGTACCTGACAATCTAGCTTTCCAGAAACGGTGAATGGAAGCCGGTGAACAGGAAAATAGTAAGACGGAACCATGTACGATGGTAATATCTGTGCGAGCTTCTCTCTTAGAGCATTGTGGGTATCTCGTAGGGCATCGGAACTCGGCATGAGAACATCAGAGGTGTTTTCCGTATCTATTGGACCCTCATACCGTATGAATGCGGCAAGAGTTTCTCGCACGGTATCTGTTTCTCCCTCGTGCATAGGAACAAGAGTCACCGCAACACCAGATGATGCTGGAGAGTCCATTGCAATGTAATGCTCAATTTCAGCAGCTTCGACCAGTTGTCTACGAACTTTTAGCTGGTTGTCAACACGACGAATGAATACAAGTGAGCCAGAGCCATCGTCACTGTACCGGACAAGGTCCCCAGTCTTATAGAAGCGACGTTCGCATCCTCCATTCAAGCGTTGTCCAGCGGCCCAGGCAGGGTTGACAATAAATGACTCTCTAGTCTTTATTTCATCATTAAGGTACCCACGAGCTAGAAGAGGGCCTTCTACGAGAAGTTCACCAGGTACTCCAATGGGGCTCAGCTTGTCGTGATTATCTTCGTCCACAATCCATGAAAGGGACCTAAGTGGTAATCCGATATCGCGTGCTTGAGTGACATGCTGTATTCCACGATTGAATGAAATGCTGATGGAGGTTTCCGCAGACCCGTATGAATTGATTAAAACGACGTTTTTCCATTTCTCGATAACATCTTCCCTCATTAATTCTCCAGCAAGTACTAATGTGGAGAGGCTTGGAACGTCTTCGGGTTGCAGTAACCGTGCGACAGTCGATGTCAAATTCATCCAGTTAACTCTGAGTGACCGAAGCGCGAACGCAAGGTCGTCCATGCGATGTCTCTCATCAATAACACAAATGCAGGCTCCTCGATGTAAGGCTAGGAAAATGTCTTGTATGCTAATGCCAAACGCATAGGAAGCAAATTGACCAATCCTAGTACTAGGTCCAACTCCGTAAACTTCACCAACCATGTCGAGGTTTGTACAAATTGCCCGGTGCTCTAAAACCACACCTTTTGGAACACCTGTTGTACCGGATGTATAGATGACAAACGCAGGATTGGATGGGGTGACTATTGAGCATGCATAGTGTGAAATATTGGGTAGGGCCCTGAAAGTGGCTCGGTCAATTGTAATAATCCTTTGGCTGGGGAGTAGCGATTTGGCTGGCTCAAAGCAATCAGTATCAACAAGGATCAGGCTTGCCTTAATGTCTTTGATAACCATGTGGAGACGATTAGGAGGGTGCTGCGGGTCTAATGGCACGCATGTTCCTCCTGCCTTCAGAACAGCTAATATTGCAACGATAGCCCAGGGGGATTTGCGGAACATCAGCGGGACCATTGTCTCGGCGCCAACTCCGCTATCATTGAGTGATTTTGCTAGAGTGGATGACAATCGTTCTAGTTCTACATATGTTAGGTTTTCACCTTCCAAGGACGATACTGCTGGATTCTTCGGGAAATTCAACGCCTGTTGTTGGAATGCATCATGAAGACATGCCTTCACCTCCTGGTAGCTCCGTTGATTCCATATATTGATTTGTTGAGTATCCTCAGGTGTAATAAATTCTATGTCCAAGAGGGGAGTGGTCCCTGGGAGATTTGCCAATTGTTTAATAAGATGACAGAACTGATTTAATAGGTCCTTCCCTTGGATCTCGGAAAGGGCCGCTGAATCAAAGAAAAGCTCGATCTGAACATTAGAATTTTTCAGGTGACACTGATTGATCAAAGGGAAATTTCCAAATTTGCGATAGGGAGAAACAATCTCTTCGAGCCCCAGGAATTCCTCCATGTCATCCGACGACGGGTGGATGGCCAGAAAGCTGTTAAAGTCTACTGCTGGCCGCATATCCTGGCATATTTGACGGATATTGTGGACACCGGTTTGTGCGTATGGTGCCATTTGCAATGCTTGTTGATGAATAGATTCTAGGAATGACGCCACGGTCGCATTACGGTAATCAATTCGGACTCTGATTGGAACAGTGGTGACAGTAGGCCCGACGATTTTCATTATATCTTCTTCTGGGATATCTCGGCCTGACAATGCGGCTCCGAAGATAATGTCATCGTGATTTGAGTATTTGCTAACAATCAAGGCCCAGGCGGCTCTTAATACTACCGCCACTGGAACCATTGGCAAAGCGTTATGCAGTTCTAGGTGTTGTTGAACATGTATGGTATAATTTGTATCTACTTTCCGAGGCAACGGTTGAGGGAATGCTCCATTGGGCTGGCCGGAAAGCTGTCCACGCCAATAGGGCTTCGCTGAGTCGGTAGGGCGACTGGCGAGGTATTTCACGAATCTATTGAATGGTACAGTCAAATTCGAACGTCCATGGGAATATATACGAGACACTTGTTTGAACAATAGAGCTATGCTCATGCCGTCATATATCGAATGGTGGAGGGTCCACACAAAATATAATCCTGACTTATCATGGACGAGGGCATATCGAGCAAGACGTGCGCCGTAAGTAAATGATGTGTTAATACCCATCTTGAGGTAATCCTTCAAAGAGGATCGCAACTCCCATTGTATATCCTCTTTGATGACTACTTGCAGGGAGCAAGGGCTGGATGGAATTATCCTTGTTCTCAGGATGGGATTAGACTTGACGGTCTTCTGCCAAGCAAATTTAAAATGTTCCAGAGAAAGATCCTCTGGAAGTTTGAAGATTTTCTGAAGCACATATACCGGCGCCTGCTGAGGTACTATTAGTGCCTCTTGGAGAGGGGTGCAAGGGTACACATCCTCAATATCATTTGGCTCAATTTGGCATTGTTCAGCTATGTCGCTAATTGCAACTTTCCTTTCCCCAGCGGCAACCAACCAGAGGCTGAAAGGTTCCACAGCGTCCTGTCCGTCGTACCCACTAGGCTTTTGTAAGCTTCGCGCAGTTGTAGCTGCCCGGGCCATTTCCGATAAAGTCGGGTATTGGAAGATGTCAGCGACCTTGAGTTGTATCCCATAGCGGCGCGACGCAGCTGCCAACCGCATTGCACTAACAGAGTCTCCGCCAAGGTGAAAGAAGTTGCTAGAGACACCGAAAGAGGTGGAATTAAGCTCAAATTCCTCAGCCCACAATTTTTGCAGTTTCAACTCCATCTCTGAGGTCGGTTGCTTTTTGTGAATGTCCAATCCAGACTCTCTGTCAGCATGGAGGAGGTTGTGCACCTTTTTGGGCCCTGACTGTTTTTTGAACGGGAGATTAAGACTTGACAATAACGTGTTTTGCTCTCCAGATGCCTCTAGCAATGTGTTGCTGACAAATGAAAATTGATCGAGAATCGATTGAATCTCAGTAGTAGATATCAAATCATCGTAATAGATGGCACGCACTTCGGTGATACCTTCAAGCATTAAACATTCAATAACCAGTGCATAATTTGTAAACCCAATGTCTAAGGCTTGTGTTGACTCAAAGGAATAAATTGACGGCACTACAGCTTGGGAGGGCGGTGATGATTGAACAACAAATAAGTGTTGTATCCCATCCAAAGCGGCCTGGATATCAGGTTCCAGCCGGCGGACGTTGTGCAACCCAAAATGCTGAAAGGGGAGCATCTCAGTGGCTTGGGCTTGAACACCACAGAGAAATTCATAAATTGGTGTTGTCAATTCCACTTTTGCTCTCACTGGAACCGTTGTGAAGAGTGGACCAATTATTTCTGAGGCACCGATTATTGGGGCCTCTCTGCCTGAAAGTGTCATAGCAAAGATAACATCGCCTGACTTAGAATATTGTGACAGAATTAATATCCATGCTGCGCGGAGTATTGTGGCCATTGTAACAAATTGCGGTTTGTGAGGCATGTTAATTTGCCTTGAAGATGTTTTCGTACAGTGATGCTTGGTATCTGCAAGTGTGGAAGATAGAAATCCTACATTTGGCGGTGACTTCAACTGCTTCCGCCAGTAGGCCTCATTTGCGGCAAGGTCAATCTTATTTAGGTATTGCATAAACTGCCCAAAGGGTTTGGTAACTGGTACAGGTATCCCCGAGTAAACGGCGGATACATAATCAGAAATTTTGGCAGCACTCCAGGCATCGTATATTCCGTGGTGAACTGTAATGACGAACAGTTTATTTATTATGCCGTCACGTCCATGGTCATCAATTAGCCCCAGCCGTAAAAGTGGAGAACCGTTCAGCATTGGTTCTTTCATGTCATTAGCAAGATAGTGTTTTAGAGAAGGCCCTTTATTCCAAACGGGTTCATGCCTTACGACGACCTGGAAGGTTCCCGATGCAATAGTGACAAGTCTTGTTCGCAAGATTGGAAGATCATCAACAGCTTTATTCCAGGCAGATATAAGTAACTCAACTGAGGTATTTTTACCAAGCTTGTGAATTCTTTGTGAAACGTACGTTCCCTTTTTCCGGGTCGAAATAGCCGTCAGCCCCTCTTGAAGAGGTGTAGCTGGAAGGATATCTTCTATCTCATCTTTCGAGATTTGACACAGGCTTGCAATTTCCTCAATTGCCTCTGGGCTTTCTGGATGCCAGAGATCATAGGGTCTGTAATCACAGTCAGCTACTAGGTTTGACTGCATTGCTGCCGACGCGAGGTTGCCCAATCTGGGGAATTGGAAGACATCTGCCACTGAGATGAAGATTCCAATATCGCGAGCTGCAGCTACAAGCCTCATTGCACTAATTGAATCTCCCCCGAGTTCGAAGAAGCTATCCTCCAGTCCAATGGGTCCGGAAACTTTCAACTCTTGCGTCCAAATATCTCGAAGTTGAATCTCCATTGCAGATTTCGGTTCTGTTTTAACTTCGCTTAATAGCATGAACTCATTAAGTTGAGTCGAAGAGAGGTTCATAAAATATTGTTGGAGTTTCTTTCGATCAAGTTTGCCGGATGCGTTTCTTGGTAGCCGTGCTAACGGTATAAATATTGAAGGAATCATGTAACTCGGTAGGTTGTCTTCTAGAACATGCCGTGCATGTTGAATCTGTCGTTTCAATGTAGGTGAAAATGTACCACAAAACTCAGACTCATCAATATCATCTGATTGTTCGAGGAACGCAACTAGTGTATGTCTGTCGTTTTGATATTGCTTTCTGACGAATTCCACGACAATTTGGGATACGAATTCTGATGGAATGTTTGATTTCAAATGATGAGCGATTTCCCCAAGATCCACTCTTTGACCATTTATTTTAACTTGACTGTCTTTTCTGCTCACAAATATCAAAGACCCATCATCTAGATATCGCACCAGATCGCCCGTTTTATAGAGGCGCTTAGGCTGCTCAAGACCGAGCTGAAGGACCCAAGACGGGTCGTATATAAACTTAGTAGATGTCAGTTCTGGGTCGTGAAGATAGCCGCGAGCTAGGAGAGGTCCCTCGATTAACAGTTCTCCCACACACCCGATAGGCACTAGATTGTGGTGGTTAGCCGGGTCCGCGACCCAGAGTCGGCTGGCAAGGCTTTTGCCAATATTCAGAGCTAAGGTATGCTCTCCGAGATTTTCATTGCACGCAGACCATATCGAAGCTTCTGCAGGGCCATAAACATTGTGTAGAGTGACATGACCCGCCCATACTGCAACAACATCCTGACTAGCAGGCTCGCCGCCAAGAACTAGGGTTGAGAGACATGGGACATCCGATGGTTTCAGAAGACTGGCGACGGTTGATGTAAGACATGCCCAATTGGCCTGAAGGATGTTGATCGATGATATAAGGTCTACGATGTTCACACGGGCCTCTTCAGATAGGATACAGACGCAGCCGCCACGCATGAGAGTTGTGAAATTGTCCTGGATGCTCACATCAAATGTGTACGCTGCATACTGCAGCACCCGGCTCCCGCGCCCTATCCCAAGTGATGATCCATGTGCTCTAGCGCTATAGCATATCGAGTCATGTTGCAGTACAATGGCTTTCGGCTGGCCAGTACTTCCTGATGTAAAAACAACAAACGCAGGTTCATTGCTCCGCACACCGGAGTCAATCGTCTGATCTGAATAGTCAAGGCTCATCATAAAGCACTCGCTTATGGTGATGAGTGGAATGCCAAGACTCTCCGATTTACATCTGTTTTCTTCATCTACCAGCATGAGAGGCGCATCCAGCGTCTGAATATTGCTAGCCAACCTTTGGAGAGGTGATCTCGGCCCGACAGCGACACTTGCCCCTCCAGCTTTGAGAATTGCTAGGATGACGACAATGACCCATTTCGATTTATTGAGACAGTGAGGGACCAGGTTTCCTCGACGGATGCCTTGTTTGATAAGGTGTCGTGCGAGTTGATTCGAAAAGAGATCTAACATTTCGTACGTCATATCGCCATCCCATGAACATATAGCAAGAGAACCAGGATGAGTACGAGCTGCTCTGGTAACAGTTTCATGTACACATTCGTGGACCGGCTCGAGGTCGTGTCCATTCCATTGAATGAGTTGCTGGGCATCCTCCGGGCTAATCGTTATGATGTCGGCTAGTGTTGTCTGGGTAGTGCCCTGGCATAATTGGTGTGCAACGTTGGCGAATTGATCTAACATCCTCCGCGTCTGCATGGGTGAGATAACTCCCGGGTTAGATCGAACATCAATGCTGATGTGGTTTTGCACCTTTGCGGTTCGACATTCTATGACAAGTGGATATGTATCGAATCCATCATCGGAAGTTGGTAATACGTCCATGTCGGGTATTAATTGTACATCCCTTTCATCTAAAGAATGAACGATAAGGAGGTTCTGAAGGTTAAGGAGATAATGTAACTCCGGAGATATGCGACGAATGTTCTGAAGGCCAAAATGTTCGAATGGAATCATGGTAGTTGCTTGCTCTTGAATCTTTAATAGGAAGCTAGGTACGTTGTCGGTCCGGTCGATGCAAACGCGAACCGGGACTGTAGTTATAGTAGGACCAATTATTTCTGCAATTTTTGGAACTGGGGCATTTCGACCAGAAAGGGTGACTCCGATCACGATATCATTCGAGTCAGCGTATTTTGAAATCAATATACACCAAGCGGCCCGGAGGATATTTGAGATAGTGACGTTATCTGACTCAGATTTCCGGGGTAACTCTATATCTTTGCTGACAGTGAAACTCGAGTGCGGTAGAGAACCATGAAAAGAAATCTGTTGAGGATAGGTAGCCGGTGATCCATGAGCGAGTTCGGAGAGCCAATATGATCTCGCCATAGATTCACTCCTTTCACACAGATGACGGATGAATAAGGAATATGGAGGCAGGTGTGCAATCAGCGAGCCAACTGTTATTTTGCGAGCATATAATTTGGCGAGATACTCGAAAATTTTGACTATGCTCCATG
This sequence comes from Histoplasma ohiense, assembly GCA_017607445.1. Lineage (NCBI taxonomy): Eukaryota > Fungi > Ascomycota > Eurotiomycetes > Onygenales > Ajellomycetaceae > Histoplasma > Histoplasma ohiense. Next base: position 4,390,591 of record JAEVHH010000005.1, on the reverse strand, counting down.
CATCGAAGATCGCGTGATGAACAGTCCATATAAAGTACCTACCGCCAGTATCATCGATAACCATACCAAGCCGGTGGAGCGGAGCGCAGTGTGAAATACTCATATTTGAATCGCATTCAACGAATTTGTCCAGAGAACTCTCTTCGCGCCATGTAATGTCGTTCTCCTTGATCACGACTTGCGAAAAGCCTGACTCAATCTTAACGACTCGGGTTCTGAGAATAGGTAAAGCATTGATAAGAGTTTGCCATGCATTTTTGAACTCTTCAAGGTCAATTCTCGACCCAAGACGAAAGACCCTCCTTAGGGTATATGCTGATTGGGTTTGCATGCTCAAGGCCAAGAGGCCCTCTTGAAGGGGAGAACAGGGGTAGATATCTTCGATTTGATTCGGTTGAACCCCGCAAACAAATGCGATCTCATGTAGTTTCTGAGATAAATCATTTTGTTCGATGTTAGATAATGAAAACGGTATCACTGCTTCATCCTCCTTACGGCTCGTCTCCTTGGAAGCTGCAGCCATACTGAGTAGAGTGGGACATCGAAATATATCAGAGACTGTAAGAGAAATCCCATTGGAACGAGCGGCGCTGGCGAGGCGGATTGCGGAGACAGAATCACCACCAAGGTTAAAAAAGTTATCGTTTATACCTATTGAATGTTCGGCGAGGTCGAGATAACTAGCCCACATGATACGCAACCTCTTCTGAATCACTGTCATCTGTTGCTGCTCATGCGACGAGCTAATGAGCATGTATCTCATAAGTTGGGTTTCGGATATTCTCAAAACAATATCACAGAGACATCTATGATCCAGCTTTCCATTTGACGTTAGAGGGAAATGGACAAGAGGTATATACATGGTTGGAACCATATAGATCGGAAGATAGTCTTTTAAAAATGTTCGAGCTTCTATTAGCTTCTGCATGAGTCCATCACTCATTGGTATAAGAATGCCATCACTCCTCGTTGGATTTTCGTTATCAGATATAAAAAATGTGCTAAGGATTTGTCTATTGTTCAATGGTATTAGGACCACCATGATACGTCGTATGTCTGGCATCAAATTCAACAGGTGCCCTTCGATCTCAGTTAGTTGGACGCGCTGACCATGTATTTTGACTTGCTTGTCCTTCCGGCCCACGAAGGAGATAGTCCCATTAAAGTTGTACCGGCCAAGGTCACCAGTTCTATAACATTTGCTCTTTGTCCATGGGAGATCTTGTACGAATGACTTAAGAGTCCTTTCGGGGTCATTAAAGTAACCACTACCTACGCCCGGCCCTTCAATGAGAATTTCGCCAACAGCACCGAGAGGTAATAGGGAACGATGGTCAGATTGATCAACTATCCAAACTCTGCACCCGATTGGTCTGCCGATATTCGTTGGGTCGGAGGTTTTCAACACAGAGTCGGTTCCAGTGGCGTACACGGAACATTCAGCTGGTCCATAGCAAATAATCAATTTCACTGCGTGTGCCCAACAACTGATGTTCTCAATTGTAGCTGCCTCTCCGCCGAGGACAAGCGTTCGAAGGCTTGGAACTTCTTCTGGTTGTAACAAATCTGCAACGCTAGGGGTGAGGAAACACCAATTGACCCGCATATTCCGCATAGCGCCTGCGATATCATCCATTCTCTGGTCTTCAGATGGAATGCAAACACAGCCTCCACGAATCAATGTTGTAAATACGTCAGTTATACTCACGTCGTGAGTAAAGGCTGCGTACTGGAATACCCTGCTTTGAGAATCAATGTCCCAGCGCTGGCCATGAGCTGCGGCGCTTGAACAAAGCGATTGATGGGAAATCAATATACCTTTTGGCCGGCCAGTGCTTCCTGATGTAAACATCAGGAAAGCTGTATCTTCCGGATCGACCTTGGGGAGCTGTCGCGAAGGGGTAGGGAGATTTTGTAAAAATCCCGAACTCAAGCTTATGATAGACAGCGCAGAATTCAAGAAACGACCTCCTTGTGAGGGGCTCGTTAATATTATGGGAGCCTCGATCTCCCTTAATATGGTTTCGAGGCGTTGGATAGGATGATTGATGGGTAGACAGACGAATACAGCACCTGTCTTCAAAACGGCAAGCATAGAGACAACAGCCCACAAAGACTTTTCGGAACATATAGGGACTATTCGGACCTGCGACCCCACATTGAGAGATATCAAATGCTCTGCAAGGCTTGAAGAAAGTTTATCAAGTTGCGTGTATGTCAAATTACCGTCCCAAGATGTTACTGCGTCTGCATTGGGTCGGCGCTTAGTTTGTTGTAAAACGGAGTCGTGGACAGTTGCAGACACGGTTTCAGGAAGTGTCCCGTTTGCTTCATCGAATATACGCCGATCTCGGTCGTGGAGGAGTGAGATGTCGGATATGGTGTTAAGTCTATCACTCACAATGGACTCAATTACCTGCAAAAAGGCGTTCCCAACACTCGCCGCTACTTCAGATGACATTATGGATAAAGAATAGCGCATGGATACGACTATCTTGTTCTGTCCGCATTCGATGTTGAGGAGGATATCGTACTATCAATGTATTAGCGAAAAATTCAGAGAAATTACACCAAATATCTTCATACCTCCGTGGGATCGTCCCCTCTCATACCGTCAAATCTAAGCATTCTCGGATTCAGGTCAGATTCTGAAAAGCCGTGTCGGTAGGACATGACAGTATTAAACAGATCGCTCGGAAGGTCCGCTCCCGCTATCATGTCAGCCAATGCACAATGCTGGTGCCCAAGGCCATTTAGGAAGTCGTCCTGCACTTTCGACACAGCATCAACGATGACTGTTGAGCTTGCTAGCGATTGATGGCAGACCATCATATTGACAAAGGTCCCCACAGCATCATCGATGCCATCAATAGGTGCGTCTCTTCCTCCAGAAAGGTAGCCGAAACATACGTGATCCGAGTTGGTGTACTTGTGTAATATCAGCGCCCAAGCAGTCTGGAACACGCTCGCCTGGGTTAATTGATATGTGGAACAGAATTGGAGAAGAGACACGAGATCAGGAATTTCAAAAGAGACAATCCCTGTTGACGTGGACATTTTATCTCCTTCAAGCTGAGGAAAGTGTGTTATCTCGGCACCATCAAGGTAGCCTTTCCAATACTCAATGTTCAGGATCCGATTTTGCTGCGCGATATGTTCAACATAGGAGCGGTACGAAGGACCAGGAACTAATGACAAAGATCCATCATACGCCAGTACTAAATCTCGAAGGAGGACGAAAATGGATGTCGCGTCGACCAACGCATGGCTTATTTCTAACTGATATATAATTCGCGAGCTGGAAAATTTAATCAATGAGAGTCGATGAGCAGGTCGAAATTTGCCGAAGTTAGTACACCCGCGTTGGGATTCTAGCTGCCGAAGGGCCGAATCCTCATCTTCGCATTCAGTGAATAGAATATCCGGAGTGACTTGTCCCATCACAACCTGTTCGAAGTTCCCTCGATGAACAATAGATTCAAAGAAGACAGTTCTCAGCGTATCGTGTCTAGCGCACACATGTTCCCACGCACGAATGAAGCGCTCCCCGTCCACGACAGGTGCTCCAGTTTTTGGTGGCAGCAATTCGCAGGAATGTCTTATAATGTACTTTGACGGATCTCGAACTTGACTCACTAAAATACCCTGCTGCATTGGGGAACAGGGGTATACATCCTGGATATTGTCCAAGTTGGGCGTGATTAACCTCAGCTGGGTCCTCACCAGCTCATCTAGCTGACGATATGACAACGACGGAATATGAACGTCACTCAACGTTATTTGTGGTTGTGTATCCCGGAGAACAGTAGAAAGCTGAATTAGTGACTGCTCAAAACCTCTGATCCATTGATGGATTTTGGTTTGGTGACGGATCTCTTTATTGAAAGAGAATACTACGTGTAGTCCACCCTCTTTCGCTTCAATGGTTATTTCGAAGATCGCCAGACGATTGACACCCAGACCGAATCTCGCTAGGGAGTCCCCTTCTAAATCTTCCATGCGGAATGATGTTCCAGGCTGTCTTAAGTGACTGGTGCTTCCGATAAAGTTCACAATGATCTCCATCTTCTCATGCTTTCGGAATTCTGCCCTAGCCGAATCATTGAAGAATCGTGAGGCGAAATATGGCTGGCCATTCCCGGGGATTCGCCTACGTACATCTTTTATTTTCCGTATGACATCTATCAAACTATCGCTGTCTTCAGCGTAAGCGTAAATCGGAGTCAATGTCGTGAACCAGCCAACGGTGCCTGATAGGTCCACTTCAGCGTTCAGTGATTCGCGACCATGCCCTTCGGTGAATATTGTCGGGTCGGAGCGGTCTGGAAATATATGGTGAAATGAATACAAGAGAGCAGAGATAAATACCTCTATCGATTCTGTTCGCAGAGGTTTGTTGCACTTGTCAAGAAGTAGACGACTAGCTTCTCCATTAATGGTAAATTCTTCCACGACCTCATCACTGTAGATATTGTCTTCAGGTAGATCCCAGTATGAGACTAGTGATGCACTAGTTTCAATTGGTAATACTGATTCGGGGGTAGAAAGCTGTCGAGAAGCCTCCATTTGAATATTACACCATGCACGAAAGGATGTTGGAGGGAGAGCTGGAATCTGCCCTCCTGTCAACAATTCTTCGAGATCGGAAATGATGATCCTCCAAGACATGAGGTCAACAACCAAGTGATGCGCACAAAGGAAAAGCCTTTGCTCCTGACCAGAAGGCTCTATCAATACAACGGCAAAGACAGGTCCTTTTTCGATGTCAATGTGGCTTTGAGTCTCAGCAATGACACTTTGAACGTCATCTCTTGTTGCAACAATACGCTTGCGAAAAGTGTACGGTCTTGGGCTCTCTTTGACGACGAACTGACACCATCCCCGACCTTCTATATGGCGAAAGCGGGCTCGCAACATTGAGTGCCTGTTTACAACACCATCCAGAGCTTCTTCAAGGGCATTCTCGCGTACTCGATGGCTAAGCTGCATGACGAAACTTTGGTTATAGTGGCGCATCTCCCGAGGCAAAACTTCCGGGGCGGCAATGACATCGAAATACATTTGCTGAATAGGTGAGAGCGGAAATACTTCCCCAGATTCTTCATAATCCACTACATGGGCTGAAGATAAATTCTTTGCTTTCGAATAAACTTGGCCGATGGTGTGGCTTTTAAGAATATCACGGACAGTTATCATGATACCTTTTCGCCGGCAATGTGATGTAACCTGCATTGCCGAAATTGAGTCTCCCCCAAGGCTCACAAATGACTTATGTTGAAGAGCCAGTGGTTCTGGGATTCCGAGAACATAACAGATTGCGTCGCGAATAATTTCTCCTGAGCGGGACAGTGGAGTTTCGCGGTCGTTCGTCATCAGGGCATACTTCCCAGCTAAAATGCTAGGGTCTAGCACCTCGCCATCCAAGATTGAAAGGTGTTGTTTCACATCCATACCCTCAGCCCACGATAGGAGTTTTCCTTTGTCCAGCTTCCTGGAACCTGTCAAAGGCAAAAAATGGACGGCAATCCAAACCGTAGGTATTTTGTATTCAACAATATCCTCCAAGAGTTTCTGTTTTATAGAGGATATCCGATAGTTGGCCAGTCGATTCGCATCACCAGTTACCGTCCTGAGTTCGTGCTCATCATCCATATCATGGGCAAACTCGTGAAGTAGAACGAAGGACACTAGACGATCCTTGCAAGGTCCTCTTAATGGCATGACGACGCCAGCCAGTTTTACGATGTCTTGAGAGCAAATGTGATGTTCGATTTCCTCGAGCTCAACCCTCTGACCTCTGATCTTAACTTGCATATCTTTTCGGCCCACATAGACAAAAGTTCCGTCCCAGTCCTGGCGTACCAGATCTCCCGTCTTGTACATTCTTCGGTGAACAGCGCTATCTGTCCATGTTGGATCCCAGACGAAAGATTGGGAAGTCCTTGCTTTGTCATGGAGATACCCGCGGGCTAAGATAGGGCCTTCGATTAATACTTCGCCAACTGCTCCAATCGGTTGCAACACGTTATGGTTATCGGGGTGGACTATCCAAAAGTGACAGCACGGGAGAGCCGGTCCGATGTTTGAATGCTGCGCCTCTGTCGTTAGTGGTGCACTACACGTTGCATTTACTGAGCATTCAGCCGGCCCGTAAGAGTTAAAGATTGTAATGCCCGCATCCGCCCAGATATTAATGATATCTGGAGTAACTACCTCGCCAGCGAGAATCAAGGTTTTAACACTAGGTACGTCAGAAGGCGAAAGAATCCTGGCAACAGTTGGAGTAAGATCTATCCAATTGACTCGACGACGACCGATGGCCCCGCCCAAATCGTTGAGGCGCTCGAAATCAGAGAAAATACACACACAGCCTCCACGCTGGAGAGTCGTGAATATATCTTGTATGCTCACGTCAAAAGTGTAAGCAGCAAATTGGCCAACTCTGGACGTGGCATTGATTCCAAAGGCCGTCGCATGAGCCTTAGAGCTCGTACAAATAGCTGCATGTTCAAGAACTACACCTTTTGGAATGCCCGTGCTTCCTGACGTGTAGATTACGAAAGCAGCATTATTTGGCTTCACAGATGTAGAATTCGTATATAATGTCTCTCTCAATGTCGAGCTGGCTAGAAGCTCATCGATAGATAGTACCTGCACACTGAATGACTCGAAAAGATCAAGGCACTCAGCCCCGACCAAGACGATTGAAGCTCGCACACTTTCTAAAAAAGTTTGCAATTGTGCTGCTGGATATTCTGGGCTTACAGGAACACAAGCCCCGCCTGCTTTCAGGACTGCTAGCATCGCCACAACAGCCCGCTTTGACTTATTGCAGCATATCGGAACCATAGCTTCGGCCTGGACACCTAACTCCATTAGTTTTCGGGCCATACTTGATGCTTGGTCGTCCAATTCCCGGTATGTAAGGTCGCCGTCGAAAGAGCTGACTGCGGGTGAGTTGGGGTTGGCGAGCACTTGCCCATAGACGATATCATGAATGCACGCGTTGACAATCTCGGGAGCGTACGAATTCCGTTGCCGAATTCTCTCGTACGCTTCAGGAGCTACGAGTGAAGTGGATCCAACGAGCATGTCAGGCTGTCCGATTATGTTGGCAATAGCGTGACGGAAGGCGGAACCCAAGCTTTCGATGTACCGTGGAGATATCTTATCATTCCAATAATCCATATGAATCTCCACACGATCATCTCCAGTCTCTATTCTGATACACACGTCGTACTTGATGACGAGTTAGCAGGCTTTCCCGTGTCACAAGTTCTATCTCAAGCAAGATGAAGTACCTCTGTGGGGTTTGACACGCTGCATCGCTCTACTTTTAGTCCCATGTCCTCCGTTCCACTTAGATCGTCTCTTCCCTGAAAGGACATCAGGGTATTACTTAGAGGCTGACCTAAACTACGACTGAGTTTCCGCAGGGAAGCCATGAGTTCGTGTTGGTTCTGAATGCAAAGGAATGAGTTTTTCTGAAGGACTTGCAAAATTTGCAAGAAACTATTTGTGGGCTTCAGGACTATGTGGCATAGGAGGTTAGTAATGAAGATCCCGACAGCCGTATCGATTCCCGGGAGATGGATATCTCTCCCAGAAGAGATATAAGAGAAACAGATCCGGCTGTTGCCGGAAAACGTTCGAAGGACTAAGGCCCAGGCAGCCTGACAAATAGTAGATAGAGTAACCCGGTGTACTGCACAGAACGCACGTACGGCGCCATGGGGAATATCGAGGGGTAAACTGAGCGTGTTGAGAGACGCAGGAGATTGGGTTTGAAGGTCGGGCGGGAGGAGACATGGCACAACATCTCGGAGATATTCAGAGCAAAAAGTGGAATTGGCAGTCTCTGGTGGTTCGTTGAGGAGTGATGCATAGTCCCCAAAACGCGGCCCGCGAGGTAGAGGGGCATTTTGAGAATACGCCAGGCAAAGGTTTCGAACTAATATGAAAAGCGAGCCTCCGTCAACGAGTGCATGGTTGATGTCCAGCCGACAGTAGACCGCACCCGCTGGGTCTTGCAGAAGAGTCAAGCTATGCAACCGCTGTCCAGTGGTGCGATAACCCACTTGGCGAGAGTCGACAATCGCTTGCAGGTTTCCCTCGGTGAACGGCACATGTGTGACCTCTGCCTTTGCATGCTTCAGCACTATCTGGTCAAAGTGCCCGCTGGAAGAGCTGTTGTTGACGATCACAGTTCTCAAGACGTCGTGTTGGGCCACCACGCGCTGCCAAGCCTGCTCGAGCCGGGACGCTTCCACGGCATCGCTGGTGCCAGATATCTTCACGACATACGAACATTGGTATGTCTGCGGTGAAACGTTCTGGCTCAGCAGGAGTCCCTCTTGCATCGGCGTGCAACAGTAACTGTCTGCTATGTCACCAACTGACCACGAGGTCGTCTGAGCAAATGATTTTCTGACGGAATCCTGGTGTGCATCATCATCATCATCATCATCATGCTTTTCCTCCGTTGGGCGGGCTGGCAACCCCAACGCTGGAGTCAATTGGCTCTGAGCATCATTCAAACCATTTTCTCCAAAGCCGTGACGAGGACAGAGATCTAAAAGGGTTGCAGACTCAAGCAACTCTTGCATGGTGATCGTCAAGCCCACTTGCATACATCTGCCCAGCATCTGTATTGCTGTGAGGGAGTCACCCCCATGTGCTAAAAATGACTTGTTCATCTCAATGTTGCCCAAGGGCATTTTCAAAACTTCAGCGCATATCTTCCGAAGCTGCTCTTGGGCCTCGCTCGGCGGTTGATGTATCGGGGTGATCTCAAGCGTCGCCATCCTCACTGGTGTCTATTTGAAGGCGGGAACGGGGGGAAATAGCAAAGAGCAAACAGAGGTTTTTTTTTAAAAAAAAAAAAAAAAACAAAAAAAACCAAAATAAAGGTTATGTTTCCATTGATTCTTGAGTTAAGTATCACTACTGACTATATATTGGTATAACTCAAGAGTTAACGACTTTAACTAACTTAACTAATGGATTCTTACTTATGAAATGGTATTGTTGTTGAGTTATAGCAGTTTTATTCATTCTCTTTGCTTACTGCAATTTCAGATCGACATCAAACTTGATGGTTTTAACGCGAACACTACTTTAGCTGTCACTATTCATATCGTCCAATGAACGCTGAAGCTCTGAAAACATACTTTAGGGGCGGCGTGTGTTCATTCCGGTGATGCATTGCGATTACTAGCCCTGTTTTCTTCATCACACTACTCTGTACGGAGTACCGCTGTGGGGTATCTCAACTTCCCAACCACCGGAGGAGAACTGCCCTTGTGGACCAGGCTAGCCTGGTAACCCCGGGAGGTGAGTGAGACTTGAAGACTGCAGTGGGTGATCCGTCCATTGATCTCCCGAAATGTAAATAGCGTACCTCCGGGTGTAATTATCCATCCCTCCTATACAGCGTACTCACACAAACATGAGGGGAATTAAGATTGCCTCAATCACAATGGCATTTGCCCTTTTAAATTGGCAAAGTTTATATTTCCTGGAAAAGCTGTCCGTGAATGTACTAGTGCTGATGCTCACATTCGCAGCATTCATTCTCGCCGTGTTCGTCACATATCTGTTCACTCTATGCCGTTTCCATTTCCAGCTGAGGAAGAATCAACGTGGCCAGCGGCAAAATCCAGCATCATTACCTTATTTGCTGCCTTGGATAGGAAATGGGTTCCAGTTTGCTTGCTATCCGCATGCGCTGTTCCACTTTGCGAGGTTCGTCTGCGGTGTACTTGCTTGTTTATGAAGATGATATTTAGGGATCACCGGTTTTTCCAATTTTTATGTTGACTTGTTCTTTTCCTCGCAGTTCAACTAGTGTTGGCAATTCAATTGTCAGGGCCCGATTAGGGCCAAGCCATATGTACATTATCACTGGCGCTGAATATGTCAAAGCAGCATTTGGTAGCTCCAAGAATCTTACTTTCGATTCGAGAACTATCCAAATCATGGAGCAGGTCTATGGCCTTCCAGCCGGCGATGCGGCCCCGTACAAGCACTCTCCAGGAAAAGCAAAAGAGCTAGTGTCAAAGCTCGATCAATTGTATATCGCCAACTTGGCAAACCGCGAGTGCACTGCCGCCATGATCCGTCAGTTTGTCAAGAGTCTCAATGCCCAAGTTGGATGTCTACGGAACGACAAAGGAACCGAGGTTATGATTGGGACATGCTTGCGTCGCCTGATGGCAACAGCTTCCATTTCGGCTTTATTTGGAGATGCTATCATTGAGAAAAATGCCACCTTTGTCCAAGATTATTGGATATTTAGCAAAGATTTCAAGCGGCTTCTTTACGGCATGCCCAAACTCTTCTGCCGCAAAGGCGTTCATGCGAGAGACCGCATGCTTAAAGCGATCAAGGCTTTCATCCTGGACGCACTACAGGATGACGTTAGAGAAATGGAGCCGAAATCACCGACAGTAGAATCTTCTCCGCCTTATGTTTCGCTGGTCGTACGAGAGACCAATAAATTCTTCACTGAAGCCGGATTCAGTGTAGAGGGGAGAGCCTCTGAGGCGCTTAGCCTTGTCTTTGCGTGAGCATCAACCGGAGAGACTTCCCACTTTCCAAGTTTCCCAAGTTTCACCTACTCATAATGAATTCCTCTAGGATTAATGACAATGCTATCCCAACCACGATTTGGATGCTCCTAGAGATCCTTAAGTCACCAGGTTTGCACAAGCAGATCTATGAGGAGGTACAGACTTCCGTAGTCCCTGACCAAAATGGCAACGGCAGAAACTGTTTAGATCTCAGCAAGCTTCTCACCCTCCCCCTGCTGAACTCCCTCTACTCCGAATGCCTCCGCTATCACTTATCCGCGCAACTAGCCCGCCATCTCAAAAACGACATCGAGATCGACGGGTATCTGCTGAAGAAAGGAAATTTAGTCGTGGCACCAACGCTGACGGCGCACCGAGAACCTGAAGTTTGGTTCCGGCCGAATCACCTACCAAGCGAGGTCTGGCCAGAGCGGTTCCTTCATGTCCGCAATATCAAGCCTAGCAATTACTTTCCGTATGGAATGGGAGCAATAAGCTGCCCGGGCCGTGTCTATGCCAAAACTGTCATATTGACATCGGTGGCTACGATGCTTTTGACATTTGACTTTGAAGTGCTTGGCTTTGTGGACGATAAGGGAAAGGCGTGTCATAGAGCGCCAAAGCCTGTCGCTCAGGGGATGGGAGTCAGTTTGCCAGACCGCGAGCCATTGGTGAAACTGAAACCTCGATTTTCGCAGGGGATCATGTAGCCTATTTTTCATTCCGTCCATGGATATGTATTCCTTTTTAGCTCAAGATATATACTTTTGGCCAGGGATAGATAATTACACTCCTCAAAGGGGCGCTGTTATTTATAGGAATCCTTGATATGTAGTAGTGTTTTGCGCGGTAATGAAAATGTTCCATGATCAAGAAGAAATCCTTTCTCAATCATACTAGGAGTTATATTAGAGACCGGGATACTGTCATAATCAGCACTGACGGAATGACAATGTCAACCATCTCAATTGAAAAGATTATCCAGCATAAAACAGATGACTTTCTCTTAGTTCTACTCAATATCTACACCGTGTATAGTACTTATTATAGATAGCGTTCATCAGCGAAGATGATGATGATGATGATGATGATGATGATGATGATGATGATGATAATATTTCAAATCTACACGGTGTTGCGATGAGCTTTCTTCTTGGTTGTAAGGCATTCATTGAAATACTCGTTACTTTACAGATGCTCCTGCGAAAAGTTTTGACTTGCGCTAATACTTTAAGCTGAAATGCTGATACCGGCATTAAGTGTTGTGTTGCATCTCTTAATGAAAAGGAGAGGGAGTCCCAGGGGGCTTATAGAGGCCAACACCCCTAGCCTACCCACTAGCTCAGTCTCTAAATTCCAGGTGGTGTGGCCTGGAGATACAATACACTAGTAAGGATATTTCAAGGTAAATTCTTAGCAGGAGACAAAACTTTTCGCAGCGGCATCTGTAAAGTGTATCAACTACGGAGTATTCCTAACTCTAAAAAATAACCCCTATTTTAAGGGTGGAAATCAGCCTACGCCACGATCAAGGATGGAACGAGGATGGAACAAGGCAATGAACTAGGCCTACGACAGAGTTAGGACCCCTCTAATCAACTTACTTATGTTCCAGGAAGCCGATCCTGGTGGCTTTACCACAACACCCTGAACATGGCATGGGTGTTTCTATTAGCGACACACTTAAAGATGTAGCGTCCTACTAACCAAAATACTGGGGTTGGGGGGTTTGTCACCTTTTTTTCAAGTTTCAATTTACGCGGGAGTGATCAATGAGCCAGAAAATATATACAGTCTATTATGCATAGTTAACTATATCCCGCTTCTACCGTTCTAATATGAATATGAAAAAATTCCTGGTGTGTGGAGATATACTGATCCTCCAAAGAGATGCCGCATCTTAGTGATATATTGATTAATAACCCAGCCAAATCTGAATCCACCCACATCACATATATCCATGACTTTTTGCAATACAGAGTTACATGAAATCTCGTTCCTACAAGATCTTCAGATTAGTGGTCTTTCATTACGGAGGACCCTACCAAAAGTATTGCGCCGGCAAAAAGACAACTAGACAGCACTATAAACCTTGGTGGAAATTCACAACTGTATTTTATACTGAATGTTCAGTTCTTGATTGTTCCATTGTATGATCCTATCCTCATCCACTGCCATTCAATATGTAATCTATCTGCCTATCAATGTGTAATCTGGCTGCCAATCTGGCTCCCATTTAACATGGTATCCACCTGCCACCCACCACATAGCTAGATGAGTATTCTATTAGGGTTAACCCTAACCCTAAGATTAGATGCTGGAGATGAAAATTGGGAAAAAAAAAGGAATCAATTTCATAAAAACAGAGTGTGGGGTTGATCTGAAGCTAAATAAATGTAATTACTCATTAAAACGCAGTGGCGCTCCTTAGCTGTATAAATTGAATCTGAGCGGCGCAATACTTTTGGTAGGGTCCTCCGTACTCCATATTTAAACCCGTTCGGTACTACTTGGAACCACCGCGGTCCATACGTCGGGGATATCCAACGGGCGAAAATCCGAATCCGAAGCGTTAGTGTACGGAGGATCGGCGATGGATGTCATCTGCAGGTACCAGGCCTGACCTGAAACAGCTAAAATTCACATTTAAATTTCGTTTTGACGTTGAATACTTTGCTCAATAAATTACGACGAAACAGTAATCGCTGTTCTTGGAGAGAAAGAAATATAGAACTAAAGAAAAAAATAAATAAAAGAGTTGTTGTAGTGCATTGTAGCTACTTTGATAGATATAGAGAAGAGTTGATATAGAGGGAGAGCCTATAGGCTTAATAGAGAGTGACTACTGAATGGAACTACTATTCCTAATCAGAGCTATGTACTATCTCTCAACGACTTTCGCAACGGTTTCCCATTGCCCCCCTTTGGGATCTCGTCAAGAAATTCAATTCCTCCTCTCAACCACTGATGTTGCGCCGCATGCTGACGGATGTGAGCGTGGATACTATCTTTGAGTGCATCGTCGTCCTCTGTGAGGCCCGCCGTTCGCACGATGAATGCCTTGGGTGACTCCCCGAAAGTGTCATCAGGGACTGCCACCACCGCCGAGTCTGCAACAGCCGGGTGACGGAGGAGCAAAGCCTCGAGCTCGGATGGAGCAACTTGAATTCCTTTGACTTTGATAACATCCTTGAGGCGATCGATGACAAAAAGATGTTCTGTGCCGTCAGGTGCCAGTCTCATTTCCACCAAGTCGCCCGTTTTCAGCCAGTGGTCCTGAGTGAACGCAGACGCGTCTGCCGCCTCGTTGTTGAGGTAGCCTATGACGACACTTGGAGAGGAAACTATAAGCTCGCCAGGCTGATTGTATTCTGCGACCTCTTTTCCGTCCTCGGAGAGGAGCCGTGCCTGGATTTCTGGAATGAGAGTTCCCGCCGAACCCAGTAAATTGTGGCTGGGATTTATGTAGGCTATGACAGTAAAACTCTCCGTCATACCTAAGTCGGAATCCATGTCAGAAAACTACATTGTATACATGTTTTAGGCAATGCAATCGAAGGATGTAATGTTAGCGGCCGAGGGATAATAAATGCTTACCATACGCTGTTTGAAGAATAATATCCGGATATTGATTCTTGAACGCAGTAGCAAGCTTTTCATCGAGAGAAAGTGCGCCAACCACAATAGCTTTGACGCTCGAGAGATCGAATGCCTTGAACATTTCTGGATATGTAATCAAAGGGGAGAGAATTGGCGGGATCTAGGCGTAATCAAAAATTAGCTCGATTTGCTGAAGAACCTGCTTTCATATATTTCGTATAACGGACCAAGATAATCCTGTTCAGCTTGACCTCCTGCACTAGTTTCAACATTTGCATCATGTCGAATTTGGGAAGGAGATAGATGGAATCGCCACGAAAGAACCACGTATGGCAAAGGATGAGCCCGGAACAATGGCTCTGTGGTAAAATACATAGACATCTGTCCAGCGCGAGCTCTTTTTTGTATGGAAGTTCAAAGGCATACAGCTGTACAATGTTTGCAATCACATTGCGATGGGAGACTTTGACTATTTTCTATAGAGGTGAGAATCAAATCAGTCATCCTCCTAGAGACACATACAGAGAAAGGGAAGCATAGATACCTGATTTCCAGAGGTACCACTGGAGGAAATCAAATAAGCCGTCTGGGCGGCTCCCATCCCTTTCTTCAGCTGATACGGCTCGATCGCGTCCAGACATTGCCCTCTCTCCACTAGATCATCGAAGCTCAGATGTTCTGGTGTCCCTGGCGAGGACAAGGCGGTCTGGAGGAGGAAAATATTTTGGGGTGGGATTTGAAGGCGTGTCGCCGATGCCTTACAAATTGGAAGTAAGGGCTCGCATGTGAAGACGATCTTGCATCCAGCAGCCTGAAGCTGGCGTGTCACCTCATCTTCGGTGTTCGTTGGATGGATAAACATGCAGATGCCCCCCAGGCGATGTATCGCCCAGGCAAGAGTCATAGAATCAATCTGAATTGCACGCCCATCACCAATCAATCGCCTGCCAGTTCCACAGGCACCAGGAAGCAAAAACTTTCATAAGTTCGGAGGAGCTCACCGTATTCAAGCTATGCAGTCCCACAATTTTCTCCCATTCGGACCCTTTTGCGGACTCCCATTGAAACTGCTGACTCAAAGACCTTGCAAGCCAGTCCACCCGCTGACGCACTTCCCGCGCGGTGTAGGTCCTTCCTGACAACCCGCAAGTGAAAGGGTTACTGGATTCATCGATGGGTCGTGGCCGATAACCATCGTCGAAGACGAATTTTTCGACAGTCAAAGAATCCGGGATCTCGAAGGGAAGTTGAGGCACCCAGGAGGGTGTTTTGAAAGGCATATCGTGCTATGCGGGACCTTGTCCCTCTCGGGGTGTAAGTTAGTGGCTCTTAATTATTATCGGAAATTTCTCCCCATGGGACCCTGAAATCTCGCAAAAGCGGGCAGCCGAGGAAGGTCATGCAGTTAAGTATAGGCCTTAGAATAGGATATACGCGGCGTAGCACTGTGGGGGAGGTTGTGGAGCACATGAATATGTATTAAATGAGGAGGTGTAAAAGTAAAAATACCACCGGGAACCGGTATTCTTGAGATGGCCTGTTCCGAAGAAGGGTTACATTTTTGGCTGATTACTCGAATCTAACCAGGGGCCAAGTGGAGGGGATGGCCCGGGGGGGTCAGAAGCTGGTTGATCGAAGCCGTACACAGTTCTGCGAGCGCAGGCTCCTGAACGAAACCCAATCCCCCATAGATAGTAAGAACTACTGCATGGAGAGTTTTATTTCCAAACTTGACGCGGCGATTATCGAAGAACAAGGATGAATGTGATACTTGATTATATGTGGGATAATTTGTTGTTGCTCCATCGAATGCTCCGTTAAATAGGGAACAGTTTTGTACTGCGTATGACTGGGGAGACGATTGTTTCTGTCAATGGAGATCTGATATTGATATCAGATATGGCCAACTACCACTGGAGCAAGATATTATTGGATCTTTGTACAGCACATTAATATATGTGAGAGAGGAGCGAACCTGAAGGGTACAGACAGCACAATACTTGTTATGATCTTGACCAGCGCGCTCGCAGTCATCAGAAGCTGCTAAAACCTTAGTAGGCCACTTATTTCCCCTTTGGGGCAAATTAAACTCGAGGTTTAAACCAATATTTAGTGTATTGAGCTAAAGTCGACGTTACTCGAAACAGGGGCTGTACTGCGTACAGAGCTGCTCCACACGCGATACAGTGCTGACAGGAATATGCCCGAACAGTACGGAGTAGTGTGGTCAACACCTTTGGGATAATTCGAGAACTGCAGCTCGACATGGGATTACCGCTATCCTGTACAGATCTGTACGGCGTACTCTATGTTCCAACCCAGTACTGGGTTGGAGCTTCATGATGCTGGGCGTTTCGTCTATTTTTATCGGCGGGATGCCGCCTTCGATGTTGTGCCATTGGATTTCCAAAATCTTCGGGCCCTGGATTCATATCCATGTCCTTTCTGGGAAGCTTTGCTCCGTTGCTCAATATATTCTGGTTATGTCTGGCTTGTGTGTTTTGTTCACAACCTGCAACTGAGAGATTCGAAAGCTTGAAAAAAGACAAAATTTGGCATAAAAGGAACAATAAACAAATATCATTGATCAATTCTATCGCCTGATCCACACACCCTCCCTCATTCCCTCATTGGAAAGAGAAAGCAGTGTTGCCCATCCATCGCGCTGGCATGTAAGGAATCTTGGTCTTAATGTAATGGATTAGCAACCGGGAAGCTCACTGTGTATAGCTATATAAAATATGGGTGATCCATTCCCATTAACAACCGACGATATCGTCAATGGAGATGGTCAACAGCGAATGATCTCAGATGTTGTGCCCTCCCCAATCGCAATATGTGGTATGGCATTACGCTTGCCTGGAGGCCTCCATTCTTCCCAAGATTTGTGGGATTTTCTCCTCGCCAAAGGTGACAGCAGAGGCCCCATTCCCGAGACAAGATATCGAAGCTCCGCCTTCGTTTCTAGATCGAAGAAACCCGGCACGGTTGAAGCGGACTCCGGCTATTTCCTAGATGGCATCGATCTAGGATGCCTTGATGCCAGTTTCTTTAGCATGACGCAGACAGAGCTCGAGAGAACAGACCCACAGCAACGGCAGCTTTTAGAAGTGGCCAGAGAATGCTTGGAAAATGCTGGGGAGACCAATTGGAGGGGAAGTAAAATAGGCTGTTATATTGGAAGTTTCGGTGAAGACTGGTGTGAAATGATGGCGAAAGATCCGCAGCAGTACGGCTTGTACCGGATATCTGGTACCGGAGATTTTGTCCTGTCGAATCGAATTTCCTACGAATGGGATCTGACTGGCCCAAGGTAGTAGCATCACCTTCCACTCTTCCTAAGCTCAAGCTTCATGGCGAATGATAATGCTGATAAAGACAAAGCATGACGATCCGAACCGGCTGTTCCTCAGCGATAATAGCACTGCATGACGCTTGCGATGCAATACATAGAGGAGACTGCACGTCAGCAATTGTAGGGGGCTCCAACTTGATTATGACCCCGGCAATGACATCTGCCATGATGGAGCAAGGTGTGCTATCACCAGATGGCTCGTGCAAGACGTTCGACGCTGCTGCAAACGGCTATGCACGGGGTGAGGCGATTAACGCGATCTTCATCAAGCCTCTATCGGATGCACTGCGGGATAGGAATCCCATCCGTGCAATCATTAGGTCAACTTCGACGAATTGTGATGGGAAAACTCCGGGACTGGCAACTCCAAGTTCGATCGCCCACGAAGATTTGATCCGAAGGGCATATCAAGTGGCCGGGATTAAAAATCTTTCAGAAACCGGGTTTGTAGAGTGTCATGGAACCGGGACGGCTGCCGGAGATCCGCTAGAGACACGGGCCGTGGGTAATGTTTTTGGAGATAAGGGTGTATATATCGGATCAATCAAACCGAATGTCGGCCATTCTGAAGGTGCATCGGGTATCTCGTCGCTCATTAAAGTGGTGCTTGCGCTCGAGAACAGAACTATCCCTCCCAACATCAAGTTTTCCAAACCAAATCCAAAGATACCTTTTGCAGAGTGCAATTTGAAAGTCCCAATGGAGCCGATTCCGTGGCCACAGGACAAGAGTGAACGTGCGAGCATAAACTCGTTCGGGGTCGGAGGCGCCAATGCACATGTTATCCTAGAGTCTGCTGCAATGTACGGGATCGAAGCACCGACGCTCAAAGAAGACGGTCCTTGTCTACTAGTATATTCGGCCAACACTCAACTATCATTGAAAAAACAGGTAGAAAATCTTCGCGAATATCTGGAACGATACCCAAACAGAATATACGATCTCGCTTACACGTTGGGAAGAAGGAGAGAACATCTACCACATCGATCATTCTCAGTCATTCCTGGGGATGATGAGCCAATACACTCACCTTTGACAAAGGCCAATGGCAATGCAACCCTGACCATGGTGTTTACCGGGCAGGGGGCACAATGGCCTGAAATGGGACTTCCTTTGATGAGGAGCAATATAGTTTTCAGGCAGTCCATCCAAGCGATGGACAAAGTTCTCCAGAAACTCCCAGATGGACCCACCTGGACAATCGAGGCCGAACTGGCGCTACCAGCCGACCGCAGTAACATACATAAGTCAGAATATTCGCAGCCGCTTTCAACAGCGCTTCAAATCGCCCTTGTAAAAACCTTCGCATCCGTGGGTATAGAGCCCACGACTGTAATCGGACACTCCAGCGGAGAGATCGCAGCAGCGTTTGCCGCTGGGGCTCTGACTGCATCAGAGGCAATTCAGGTTGCGTACTATCGTGGTCTTGCAACTGTTAAATACGCACCTGAAGGAGCTATGGCTGCAATTGGTCTCGGTTGGGACGAGGTAACAGAATACCTTCTGCCTGACACTGTTGTGGCCTGCGAAAACTCGCCTGCTTCCGTCACCATAGCTGGTGAGAGGGCTTCCGTCCAAAGAGTCATCGAAGTTATCAAAAAATCACATCCCAGTTGCCTGGCAAGGATGCTCAAGGTCGGGGTTCCTTATCATTCACCCCATATGAATCATGCCGGAGAAGAATATCACAAGATGATCCTGAAGAAAATCGAAAGCAGAAGTCTGCGCAAACGCTTCATCTCAAGCGTAACGGGAACTGCTGAAGGGAATAACACTCTCGATGCCTCCTACTGGGTGCGGAACATGCTGTCTCCAGTTCGATTTCGAGGAGCTCTTGAGCATTTACTGCAGATGGAAAAGCGAGCAAACCACTTTCTCGAGATTGGCCCGCACGAGACACTCATGGGCCCACTGAGGCAAATCCTTAGCAATTGCTCAAGGAAATTCTCGTATACACCAGCGATGGTTCGACAGAAAAATAGTGTCCATACGTTCCTCAGTGCCATTGGCAATATCCACATCCATGGAATTCCAGTCGACTTGAGCTGCCTAACTCCAACCGGCTCCGTTTTGGTTGATCTCCCCTCATATCCTTGGGACCATCAGAATTCATACTGGTATGAATCGCGTCTCAGCAGAGAATGGCGTCTGCGCAAACATCCCCATCATGATCTTCTCGGGGTGCGTCTCCCGGAGAGCACTGACCTCGACCCGAGCTGGAGGAATGTTTTCCACATCCGCAATGCACCATGGATACGTGACCACAAGGTTCGCCATGATATTGTATTTCCCCTGGCCGGGTATGTCGCACTGGTTGGGGAGGCGGTCCGGCAACTTGAAGAACTCGGAGAAGGCTACGGGTTAGAGAATGTCATTGTCAGCACGGCAATGGTACTAAATGAAGAACAGCCAACCGAAATCATCACATCTTTCCGTCGTCATCGCCTGTCGGATTATCACGACTCCCCATGGTGGGACTTTACAATCTCATCTCATAATGGACGATCATGGACGAAGAACTGCACTGGTAAAGTTCGGTCTCACCAAACTGCTCCCGCCGCATTAAACCAAACTCAGGAAACCCCCCGCCTCGTTGACACGACAAGGTGGTATGAACAGATGCGACATGTTGGGCTCAACTATGGCCCGGCTTTTACGGGCTTGGAGAATATCCAATCATCCACCACTGCTCATTTTGCCTCAGCCAATGTGTTATATTCCTCAGTTCCTGATGAAGAAATCCCGTATCCCTTGCATCCTACTATCATCGACTTCTCGCTCCAGCTCTTCGGTGTAGCAATGACACGCGGGGTTTATAGAAAATTTTCTCAAATGGCCCTCCCCACGAGAATCGACACGATCGATATCTACAATTGCACGGCAGACATGCACCTTACATCCTCAGCCACCACAGCTGATTCAGGCGCATTCAGTGGCCATGGGGATATTTCATCCGATGGCAAAGCTGTCCTTCGAATTCGTGGACTGAAGTTTTCCACAGTGGAAGAGGAACTCTTTGAAAATCTCGATAAGCATGCAGCCTCCCGACTTATCTGGGCGCCAGATATAGACTTCCTTGACCCCAAACTGCTATTCCAGCCTCCTAAGATACCCAACCGTGACATTTCTTTCAGCCTTCTCAGCGAACTGACTACTTTATGTGTAATGGAGAATGAGAGAAGGGTTGATGGTCTTACCTCACAGCAAGAGCACTTTAACAAGTATCACTTATGGATGAAGGAGTACGTGAACAATGCCGACCAGTATTTAGGATCTGTATCAGATGTACAGTCTTTGGACGTGGAGTGCCGAATTCTCAAAATTCAGGAGCTCAAATCTCAACTCCTAGAAACGGAATTCTGCGATGTTGCACGAGCAATGACGGATATACTCGATAACTGTGAGGAAATCTTCCAGGGTACCGTTGAGCCGTTGGAAATCTTGATGAAGGATGATATCCTGACCAAGATATACAGAACCATTGATTCCTGGGATCGTTCTGCTTTCCTTGCTCTCCTTGGTCACAGCAAACCTAATATGAAGATCCTGGAGGTTGGTGCTGGGACAGGTGCCACCACACAAACGATTCTTTCTGGCCTAAGAACAAAAGAAGGCAACCTGGCGTACTCCAAATATACGTACACTGACATATCTGCTGGGTTTTTCTCCGCCGCGAAGGAACGCTTCAAGGAGTATCCAAACCTTCATTTTTCGGTCCTTGATATCAGCAAAGATCCTATTTCTCAAGACTTTGCACCGAATTCCTTCGACATAGTCGTCGCGACCAATGTCCTCCATGCTACCCCCAGCCTCTACGACGCACTGAAGCATATTAACCGTCTCCTGAAGCCTGATGGGCGACTCTTGCTCCAAGAGTTGTGGTCCTTAAACAAATTTGCCAACTACATTTGGGGTACCCTACCGGGCTGGTGGATGGGCGGGCAAGATGGACGTCCTTCTGAGCCTTATGTGTCCCCAGAAGAGTGGCGCAAGCAGATGATACTTGCAGGATTCAATGGATTGGACTCGGTTACTCTAGATGCAGAGGAGCCATATCAATTGAATGTGGCCATGGTTGCTAGGCCGTTGCGGACATCCACCGATAAACCTGTGACATTGCTGTACAATGAAGAGTCACCACTTCTACGAGTTCTGGAAAATGATTTGACGCAACGAGGCATAGAGGTGACAACTCGAACTCTTGAAGACAAAATAGTGCTGGGAGAAGACATCATCTCCTTGATAGATACTGAAAGACCTTTTTTCCACGGCATTACCGCCGAATCTTTTGAAAAATTCCAAAGCCTTATGACAACGATTGGGGACGCCCATTTCCTTTGGATCACACGTTCTAGCCAGATGAAATGCAAGGACCCGAGATTTGCGCAGTCAATCGGAGTGGCCCGAACTCTGAGATCTGAGTTACTGCTGGATATCGCAACCTGCGAAATTGACGATACTAGCCCTCACTATTCGGAGCGCATCATCGACGTTTTCGACAAATTCCGCTCTTCGGAAGGCGACCGTGACCTTCTCCAGGATTATGAATTCGCCATTTCGGATGGCAAGGTCTACCTCGGACGCTTCCATCCATTTTCGGTTAACCACGAACTCCAGGAAACTAGACCTGGCACCCACAAGATCATGAAAGTTAAACCAGGGCGATTGAATACTCTTGTTTGGGCTAATGCCACTTTCGATCAACAACTTGGTGAGGATGAGGTGGAGATCGAAGTTCGTGCATCGGGGCTAAATTTCACAGTAAGTCCTTCGAACCACTGAAAAATTTAAGCCTTGCATCTAACCCGTTTAGCACGTAATACTTGCCCTTGGTATCATTGAACCGTATGCCAAAGGTCGGGGAGGCGAAATTACTGGCGTGGTGAAACACGTTGGTAGAAATGTTAAAACCTTCTGTATTGGCGACCGCGTTGCAGCATTTCCTGGGGAGTGTTTTGCCACAACTGTCAGAGTTCGCCCTGAGTACTGTGTCAAACTCCCTGATGGCCTGAGTTTTGAGGATGCGGCGACGATGCCCTGCGTCTATGGGACTGTGATTTACTCTTTGATTCATGTAGCACGCTTGGAGAAGGGCCAGGTAAGATTGCGACCATTCGTACACTGAACCATTCAATAAACCTGCTGACTTTACCTCTGAAGTCTATTCTTATCCATTCTGCCTGTGGTGGAGTCGGCATTGCGGCGATTCAGCTCAGTCAAATGATAGGTGCAGAAGTGTATGCTACCGTTGGAAATCAAGAAAAGGTTGAACATCTGGTATCAGCTTTCGGGATCCCAAGGGCTCACATCTTCTCCTCCCACGATTCATCGTTCCGTAACACCCTGCTCCAAGAAACCAACGGCAGAGGGGTCGATGTTGTCCTCAATTCGCTTTCTGGAGAACTCCTGCATGCATCGTGGGAGTGCGTGGCGGAATTTGGCAAGCTGATTGAGATCGGAAAACGCGATCTTCACGGGCGCGCAAAACTAGCGATGAACATCTTTGAAGCTAATCGATCGTATTGCTGCGTTGATCTCAGTATGGTGGTGAATAGAAAGCCCACTGTTGCGAAGAGGTAAGAGATGTCCTTTATCCATCCAGATCCTCCTCTAGGCTAGATCAGACTAACACAGTCGAGTATAGTCTTCTTGAAGAAATGATAAGCTTATACGAAGCTGGCAATATCCAGCCCATTCGACCTATCCACGTGTTCCCAGCCAAACATATGGCGGATGGCATCCGATGCATGCAAAAAGGTCAACATATTGGGAAGATCGTCATTGCCGTGTCAGATGATCTGGACAACGAGGGTCACGAAGATAAAGGCACTATGGCCTCACGTATACCACTTGCTCTAGATCCTGAGTCATCATATCTCCTAGTCGGAGGCTTGGGAGGGCTTGGTAAAGCAATTGCTTCGTGGATGATAGAGCATGGCGCTCGTAGTCTTGTGTTCCTTTCTCGTAATGCAGGTAAACGAGAAGCAGACCAGCACACCCGCCGTGAGTTCGAGAGCGAAGGGTGTGTGGTTCATTTTGTCGCAGGTGATGTTTCAGATATGGACGTCGTGAAGAATGCCACCAATATAGCCCCGAAAGCCATACGTGGAGTAATTCACCTCTCCATGGTACTTCAGGACGAGGCTTTCCGGGAAATGACGTACGGTGCCTGGAATGCTGCGGTAGCGCCGAAAGTTACCGGCACTTGGAATCTCCATGAGGCCTTGGATCAAGCTGAACTTGATTTTTTCATTCTTTTCAGTTCTATCTCCGGCATCGTGGGATTCCCCGGGCAAGCTAACTACGCTAGTGCGAACTCCTTCCTCGACGCCTTCGTCCAGTTCCGCCACAGCCTTTCAAAGCCCGCGTCGGTGCTGGACATTGGTGTCATCGAAGATGTCGGATACATCGCGAGAACCCCAGGCCAGCTGTCTAAGTGGCGAGCCGGAACCGGTTACGGGATTCGAGAACAAGAACTTCTGGACGGGGTTCAACTAGCAATATTGCAATCACGGCCGGCTTCAGACCATTCTCCGGCGACTCCAGCCGATTCTTCCTTTGTACAAAAGTCACAGATTGTACTGGCGATGCGCTTGGCAAACCACATCACAGGCTTGAACAACCGCGCGCTCTGGAGGAAGGACCGCCGTATGGCCATATACCACAATGTTTCTCGAAAAGAGAACGACGTGGCCACCAGCAGCAAATCTGCCGAGGATGACAAGATACGCCAATTTCTTCAAGCCGCCAGAGCAAACCCGGAAATCCTCAAGGAAGCTAGCAGCAGTGAATTTCTCGCAGAGAAGATCGCCAGAAAGCTCTTTGATTTCCTTCTTAAATCGGAGGATATGGAGATTAATTTATCCTGTTCTCTTGAAGCAGCTGGAGTGGATTCCTTAGTCGCGATCGAATTGCGGAACTGGTGGAAGCATACCTTCGGGTTCGATGTAACAATCCTAGAGTTGCTTGGTGCAAACACAATACTGGGTTTGGGGGAGCAATGTGCAAATGGGCTATGGACTAAAATGATGGAGGATGAAGAGAGAGCACGGAAGTATCTAGACATGAAAGTCGTATAACGCCATGCGGTCTCATGCAACCGCGCTTCTGTTGTTTTGTGATAGATATATTTGAGCAGCTGAGTTACGCGAGGGGTCAGTTGAACTGCATCCTGATATATTTGTTTGATTTATTTTATGTATTTGCGTTCTTACGTACAGTAGATAGCTACAACAGCTGGTGTTTTATCTTCATCGTTTGGCGGGACAAGAGTTCATGACGTATCCCAACAATATGCAGCAACATCATCCATTATATGGCGTATAGCGTCCCCTGCAGCCCGTCAGCCGCCAATCCCCACGAATTTAGTCCTGTAAAGTATAACTACATTGAATGGAAACATCATGTATTAGCTTAGCTTACCACGGCGCGCTGAGCTAGTTATTTACCTCAGGTTACTCCGTACTTCTACTAGTCGTTACAGCATCGCCGAGATATTAAGTCGATTCAGCTATATTTAGAGAGATGAGCTGTAAAACTCGAAGGGACCGCTTCCAATACCCCCGTGAGTTCTCATAAATACTCTTTAGTTATCATAATAGTCAATCGTTTTTTTGCAGACTGACTGACAAACCCTTCACGCTGGCTTTATTTCGACTGTACTACTTAACTTACTGCGCATGCCACCAAAGAGCTGGCCAATCTCTATCTCCGATTCCTGATACCCTCTGTCCTTCCAAAGGAACAGAAGAAACGAGGGATTACGGTCAATCTATATCGAGCCAAAGTTTCAGGTTGACGGGCTGAATTGAACCAGCGCAAGCTCAGTGATATGATGTAAACGAGCAGCAAAGCACAGCATAATCCGCAAGGCTGCAGAGAAAATAATAGAAAAAAAAAAAAAAAAAAAAAAAAGAACAGCAAAAGATAGGTCCTTTCCGAGAACGTTCGAAGCGGCATGAGGGACATATACTTCTAGATGCACATCATACAATTCGTACAATGACTTCCGGGTCCAAACCGCTGGAATTCCACATCTATCCTCCAGAGCCAGACAGCAGCCACGACGCCCATTCAGCGCAACAGGCCGTCGCGGAACAGAAGAGACCGCATGAAACAACAGGGACTCTACCGTCCCGCTCACATTCATCGAGAAGTATTTCCTTCCAACTCGATCTAAGCCAGAATTCCATCCCACGACACACATCATCAGCGAGGCGCCCTTCAAATCGACGACGAAGCGGGGCGTCTTCCCTGTTGTTGAGAAACCTCTCTCAGCGCTGGTACAAGAAGCTACCATCCCCGCCCTCGTCGCCGCCACTCTCCTCTTTCATCGACTTTGCTGAGCATGACCCAGACTCTGTTCTCGCGCTGCCGCGTCGTTGGCCAAGTCTGTATGCGCCTCCCGGCCGACAGGATCAGATTGAACCGCGACCCGACGCGGAAGCCGAGCAGCGCCAGGGTTATGGTTCTGGCTACTTGCGCGGATGGCCATTAGCAACGGTATCAGTGGCAGCGCTGTTGGCGTGCTTTGTGACGCAACTTGACGAGTCGATTATCGCAACAGCATTGCCCAATATCGCAGCAGAGTTTCATTCCCTGGGTGATATTGGATGGTACAATTCTACATATTACCTACCACAGGCAGTCCTCCAGCCATTATTTGGGCAGGTATATACTCGCTGGCGCATCAAGCGGGTTTACCTGATATCTCTGTTCCTTTTTGAAGGTATGTTTCAAGTCGTTGAGAACTTTGCACCTCCAACCCTTATCGAGGAAATAATAATGATGATCCCTTCTTTTTGCTAGCTGGCTCACTCATGGCCGCTCTATCCAATTCATCGCCACTGCTCATTGTAGCCAGAACCATTGCTGGCATCGGCACAGCCGGCATCACAGCCGGGCACTTCCAAATATTCGCAGCATGTTATGCTCCGAAAGCACGAGCTATTATGCTGAACGCCGTGTCAGCTATACTCGGTGAGTTCCAGCCGATCCAAGTGATTTTTCGCATATAAATAGAGAAACCCCAACCACAAGGTTATACATATAACTTATTGATGCGGGACGCAGTAATCAGCAGCGTGCTGGGGCCACTCCTTGGCGGCATCGTTACCCAATATCTCAGCTGGCGCTGGTGCTTCGGCATCAATGTGCCCATCGGTTCTGTCATCGTCGCCATCATGGCTGTGTTGTTGAAAATACCACGCGGTAGCAATAGCACTACCAAGAGCACGTGGAAAAAGCGGCTTATGGAGCTAGATATCCTAGGAACGATCCTACTCACGGCGATGATCGTGTGTGTGCTCCTGGGGTTCCACATGGTGCAGAAGCAGCGGCCGAACAAGGCCAGAGTCGGTGCCGTATTCGTAGCGGCCATCGTCGCAGCAATTGCGTTATTTATCCAGCAGCGATTGACGCTGACGGAGACATTGTTACCCATCCGGATCTTTGGCAGGCGCCTGGTGTGGGCGACCTGTGGGTTGATGTTCAGCTTGTCTGTCGGAATAGCGACTCATATTTCATTTTTGCCTTTGTATCTTCAGGTATGCTGCGAAATGATATCCCTTCCTCGGCCCGTCAAAGAAAATCGTGCCGCCTCATGCTAACCATCAATAACAACCATCTAAAAAAAAAAAAAAAGCTCGTCCGCGGCAAATCACCCGCCTCAAGCGGAACGCATACCGTCCCTTATGTCCTCTCCATCTTCACTGGTTCCATAATCATGATGCTATCTTTAATCGTCCTGAAATATCTGAACATTCTCTTCTTAAGCGGAGTGGTCTGCTATGCCATCGCCGCAGGGCTATTCACAACGTTTGATGTCAACTCAACCCTGGGTGAAATAGTCGGATTCCAAGTCCTAGCCGGGTTGGGATTCGGGTTGTGCGTGTTATGTTTGGTCGAATGTCCACAGGCAATCCTAGCTGATAGAGATGTGCCATATGCGCAGGGAGTTATAAACATGTTCCAAATTCTGGGAGGGTACGTATATATGCATACATGTATATATATATATATATATATATATTTATATATTTATATTACCCCCCCAAGCATCATGAACTCAGCTAATTATTAGCCATCATTATTCAGAGCTACCTCGACCCAAGTCGCAACTTTAATCTTCATCCAAACACTTTCCCACCGCCTCGAACGCGTTCCGAACTTGTCACAGGACCAGATCCGCATACTCCTGGCAGACCCAACTACAATGCTATACGGCAACAGCAGCGACAGCAAAGGTAGCCACCATATCAACGACAGTCAAACTCTGCCATCTGGACCCCTCAGAAGCCGCATCCTCAACGAATTGTCCAGCTCCTTTTCCGCAACATTCCACCTTTCAATAGTAGCAGCCTGTCTAGCGTTGACGTTTGTCCTTTGCATGCCGTGGACGAGGAAACGGACGCTGGCGGCTACGTTGGCTGCAGAAACGGGCAAAGAAGGCAATTATGACAATGACAACCACAATAACAATAATAATGATGATGATGGTGATATTAATAACAATAACAATAATGATAATGATAATGAAAACGATATCAAAGGGACGCGCAGGATGAGGACGAGAAAGGCGGGACAGGGAAGTGTGTACAGACGGGAGCGCGAGGAGGAGCCGTTGACGACCATAGAATTAACATAGAGGACCCCCTTTTTTGCAGTTGTAAAAATAGTAAAAACCTTGGAAGATGGCAAGATAACAGCGTATTTGAGCGGGGCGCGTGTATATTATGATCTCTGGATGGAGAAATATAACTATGAATTTTTATTGATATACACTAGAGCCGAGCCGAGAATCAAAGATCGGAGGGTTAACGAACGAACATACATTACCTGAACCCAATTCAACGGTCCCAGTCCGCTTTAGTGATCCGCCATGGAGATATCAATATAGATGGATATACGGAATCCGGGAGGTTTTTACCAACCCAACGCCGCATTGCTAAGAGAAAAAGCAAGTTTTAGCGAGCGACGGAATTAATTGGAGATAGGCACCACTCAATCGCTGACCAACTTGGGGGAATGAGTTTCTCAGTTACAGGATAACTGCCATCTTCAGTTATATATATATTTCCATATATATAATTTTCTATGCTCTGCCATTTCAGTCACTTTGCTGATAAAGGTATTCACTGATTGGAAGGGCTGTCGCCAGCCGTCAGCCCTGAATTGATTATATATGACAATGGCTCCCGAATGACAACTAAATATGTTCAAGTTCAATACAATTCCAACGATGGAAAGAATGGAGGATGAATCAGGGCATACATACGGACCAGGGCTGAATAAACGATGTTGGCCAGAGAATATTTTTTTTTGGTCATGTCCTTATACTGTACTTCCCGATGCACGAATACTAGTAGACGAGAGCTGCGCCCGCCCCACTTCCACCTATTTTTATAATATACTTCCCAGGTCCTTACCCCTTGACCAACAATAATCCTAACCTTCCTCACGCGCGATGCTGTGTTGGAGTGGGTGAGTGTATAGTTAGTAACGTTGGTGCAGAGTAGTGGTGAGTGTGTTTCAGTGGGCTGTTCCTGGGTTGTTTTCAAAGGCCTCAACCAACCAAAAAAAAATAGAAAATAAATGGCTCTTTGACAGCTTCGTTCCGTGATCGATGTAGTTCAAATCATTAATGCTCTATCATCTGTAGAACAAACGGGTTTGTATGTGTACAAATAGGACCTGGTCTCCACTGAGAATATCGTCTTTGTAAGTCTGGAGCTGAAGCCTGAAGGGAAAATGTCTTGACTCTTGATTGACTGCGGCCTTCTGGTACATTTTCCGTGGCCTGAGATTGGCTAGCATAGGAGATCACCACCAGGGTTCTGCTAGTGTCGTGGCCACTGACTCACCGAGGCTCAGACAGACGGTGGATCAGCCTGAAGGAAAAGCGAGACAACGCATCCAAGTCGCGTTAGTTAGTGATCCCAAGTGACAAGTTTTCGTCGCGGTTCCACTGTTCCAGGCCGAAAGCAGCCATTGCGGGATCCAGAGGCTGCTTCTGAAGGGGGCGCGGTTAGGGGTCAGCCGCCTAATCCGCCTGGGTTTAGGGGCGCGCTCTCGGGGGGCTTAGGGGGTGCGTCGCCGGGAGCACCGCCCAAGAGCGCAGGACGTGGCCGCGTCGGCGGGGCCAATCGGGGCTTAGAGTTCACGCCTAACCGCAGGGATTCCGAAGCTTGTGATTCTCCGCCGTTGAACGTGGTTGTTGCTGCCACAACCCAACTTCTGTGCAATCCCAGCTACTACCACGTCAGTTGGCACTGATCCCGCTATTACCACTCCCCTGGGGATATACCGCCGTGGTTGGGTAACTGCCACGCACCTCCTCACAAAGAAGGGTTGGTGGTGCGTCTTCTTCATCTCAGCAGATCATGTATGAGATATGAAAGAAGTATCAGAACTTGCAGAAGATGTCTAAACAGAATCTAGATCAGTGATTAAATGTCTGAGCCTCCAACTTTGATCGAAACATAAATCAAACACTCTGATATAGATGACAACTTTGATGTATAAGAGAACTTGATTCTATTATCAGATAAAACTATTCAATTGAAATCTTATACTTTTTCAAATATTCAATCAAAAATTTATCTTCAGTCTCCGCGTTAAACAAAAGTTTTAAATTTAACTGTTTCAATTCAAATTTCTCTCTCAATCTCAATCTTAACTCTGTATACTTTGTATAAAGTAAAAGAAGGTGCTCTGGAGTTTTATATAACTGATAATCTGACCATAAGTCATTTAAATCACCTTTAATCTTTGTGCCACAGTGAAGTGTGAAATGAAAGAACATTAAAAGTTATACAGAGGAATTATTAGAAACTACACAAGTATAGAATAGAATTGTGATGAGAATATGAAAAATTATATAGAGAAATCATTAAAAACTATATAAATGTAAAGTAGAATTGTAATGAGAAGAATGAATAGATATAGAAGAGAAGTTAATTGTATAAATTAACTACTAACAGGTGTTAACTCATCACATTATCTCTCTCTACTGAAATGAGTAAAAATTTATAGATGTTGAAAGTAGTAGTATCTTTCATAATAAATGCAGATTTTCAAGTTGAGTAATTGTATTTTATTTATTTAACAAGATATTCACAGTGACAGCAATTGATTCTATTATCAAGAATTGTTTTAATCTCTTATCTAAGTTCATTCTCTTCTTTTGCAATGATAGATGATTGTCAGTTCAAATATCATAGACAGACAAGAAGTCAATCTGATGGAAACAAATTTTTGATCATCTGAGATTTGATCTAGATCACAAGATTTCAATTCAATGTGATAATCAAGAAACAGTTGACATTCTTACTAGAGAAGATTCATCTATCACAAATAAACTACATCATGTTGATATCTACAGCAATTGGTTACAAGAATGAATACAATCCGGTGATATCTCAGTGCAATGGACGCCTACAAACAGCATGCCAGCGGACGGGTTGACAAGCCATTATCACAATAGAAGTGAAGAGAATTCATAAAACAGATAGAATTAGTTGATATAACTGATCTTGTCAAAAAATAAAATATAAAAACACAATAAATTTGGACAGAAGGAATTTAACATTCTCAATTTCTCATACATCTTCTTTATCTATTTCCTTTTCATTTTGTTAATCATCTCATTTCTTATATTATTTCCTATTCTGGTAACTTATCCAGCTTCATTACAGATGTTTATTCAGCTGAAAGAAGTATGTCAAATCAAGGATTTGGTAGGTTCTATTAGCAAAGACTCTGTAACAACTTGAAACCTGGAATGTCTCAATCATATGAAACTTACCAATGCTTTGCTGTTAGTTAGTTACTCAGCATTACCTTGCTCATATAAGCAAGCATACTTTTCCCTATAAATCCTGCCTGTAATTATTTTTATTGATATTCGGTATTTGGGTCAATATTCGGACTTATTTAGTTCCGACATCCCTCTCTCTCCCGCAACGATCTTTTGCAACTGTCTGCCTATATATCTTCATCCTCTTCGCTTTTAGGACTCTGTCTCTCGCTCTCTACTCTCCCTCTCCCTCTCTTCTTCACCGGTTATTGGCTCTATCTCCCCCCACCATAACATCCCCCGCTTTTCAGCCGTTATCGCGCTTCTCATCCCAGCAGCAACATCACTCGTTCCTCATACACTCAGATCATTGAGATCATTCAGGTCATTCACATCATTCAGCAGTCACAATTCCGTTGAAGATATCCCATTTCCCCTTTTCCACATCGTAATCAGTCACCTTTGATTTACCCCACCTCGCTGGCCAAGATACAGAAACCATGTGGTAGGCTACCCTTCCCATGTCCCTCTCTCTCTCCTCCCAGTGTCATGATCCCAGCTGACAATAAAAGTGGAATTTTCGGATATATCAACTACCTGATTGAAAAAGACCGTGCCTATATCATCCAGACTTTGGTCAATGGTGCGTGGTTGATTCCTTTGTTTTGTCTTGCCTGTGTTGGGAACCTGGCCTGGCTGCTAACCCAGCCCACGTCTTGGCTTTAGGCCTTTCAAGACTCGAGTACAGAGGCTACGATTCCGCTGGTCTGGCTGTGGATGGAGACAAAAAAAATGAGGTCTTCGCTTTTAAGGAAGTGGGGAAAGTTGCCAAATTGAGAGAACTTATTGATAACTCGGACTTCGATCTCACCAAGACCTTCGACTCGCATGCTGGTATCGCTCACACTCGATGGGCTACCCACGGTCCACCCTCTAGATTGAACTGCCATCCCCACAGGTAGACAGACTACTCTCCTTTTTTACATCTCTTTCTCTAAGGAGGCTAAATAAAACTGACAACAACCAGATCTGACCCTAGCTGGGAATTCTCTGTCGTCCACAATGGCATCATTACCAACTATAAAGAGCTCAAGGCCCTCCTCGAGTCCAAGGGTTTCCGCTTCGAAACTGAGACGGATACTGAGTGCATAGCCAAGTTCGCCAAATACCTCTACGACCTTCATCCGGATATCGATTTCACCGTGCTCGCAAAGGCTGTCGTCAAGGAGCTGCAGGGTGCCTTTGGCCTCCTGCTGAAATCTGTCCATTACCCTCACGAAGTTATTGCCGCCCGCAAGGGTTCTCCCCTTGTCATTGGTGTCCGCACCACCAAGAAGATGAAGGTGGACTTTGTCGATGTCGAATATTCTGAGGATGGCGCTCTCCCCGCCGAGCAGGCTTCGCAGAATGTCGCCCTTAAAAAGTCTGCTGCCAGCCTGTTGGCACCCGCAGATAAATCCCTCTTGCGCCGCTCGCAATCCCGTGCCTTCTTATCAGACGATGGAATCCCCCAGCCTGCTGAGTTCTTCCTCTCTTCTGACCCATCCGCTATCGTCGAGCATACCAAGAAGGTGCTCTACCTTGAGGACGATGACATTGCCCACATCTTCGAAGGTCAATTGAACATCCACCGTCTTGCTAAGGATGACGGTACCTCCAACGTCCGTGCCATCCAGACCATCGAGCTTGAACTCCAGGAGATCATGAAGGGCAAATTCGACCATTTCATGCAAAAGGAAATTTTCGAGCAGCCGGAATCAATTGTCAACACAATGCGAGGCCGTCTCGATGTTGCCAACAAGAAAGTCACCTTGGGTGGACTAAGACAGTATATCACTACCATCCGCCGTTGCAGACGTATCATTTTCATCGCCTGTGGCACTAGTTTCCACTCTTGCATGGCTGTCCGGGGTGTTTTTGAAGAATTGACCGAAATCCCCATCGCCGTCGAGCTGGCGTCTGATTTCCTTGACAGACAAGCCCCCGTCTTCCGCGACGATACCTGTGTATTTGTCTCCCAGTCTGGCGAAACGGCTGACTCCCTCATGGCACTCCGATACTGTCTCGAGCGTGGCGCGCTGACAGTGGGAATTGTCAATGTCGTTGGCTCGTCCATTTCCCTCCTGACACACTGCGGTGTGCACATCAACGCCGGCCCCGAAATCGGTGTTGCGTCCACCAAAGCGTATACCTCGCAGTTCGTCGCGATGGTGATGTTTGCGCTATCGCTGAGCGAAGACCGGGCTTCAAAGCAGAAGCGACGGGAGGATATCATCGACGGCCTGTCTAAAATATCTGATCAGTTCCGCCAGATTCTGAAATTAAGCGAGCCGATTAAGGAAATGTGTGCCAAATTCTTCAAGAATCAGAAGAGTCTCTTGTTGTTGGGTAGAGGGAGTCAATACTCTACCGCCTTAGAGGGTGCGTCCTGTTCATGATCCCCCTTTTTGCCTACTTCCCGTAATAGTCTAATGCTGATTAATACCTGTATAGGCGCCCTCAAAATCAAAGAAATCTCCTACCTGCACTGTGAAGCCGTCATGTCTGGCGAACTCAAACACGGTGTCCTCGCCCTCGTCGATGAGAACCTACCCATTATCATGATCCTAACCCGCGACGGGATCTTCAAGAAATCCCTAAACGCATACCAGCAGAGTACGTACAATCCTTCTCAAAAAAAAAAAAAAAAGAAAGAAAGAAAGAAAGAAAAGAAAAGAGAAAGAGAAAGAGAAAGAAGAAACTAACAAATCTCAGTAATCGCTCGCCGCGGCCGACCAATCGTGATCTGCAACACAGGTGACGAAGAATTCCCCGCATCGGAAACCGAGCGCATCGAAGTGCCATCGACGGTTGATTGTCTGCAGGGTCTACTGAATGTCATTCCCCTGCAGCTGATCGCATATTGGCTGGCTGTTGCGGAAGGATTGAATGTGGATTTCCCGCGTAATCTCGCCAAGTCGGTTACTGTCGAGTAGACATTTAGATAGCTTGTGTCTGTAGTTGGGATCGCGGTATAGGGCAATGTTCTAGGGATGTATGGAGTTAAAAAAAATAAGCAATCAATCAATCAGCCATGGATAACTGGATGGGCAGGAAAGGACGTGGATTTTGCGATTTGGTTGCTCTTTTTTGCACTTCGGTTTCTTCTGCTCCATTTCTGCGAGATGATGATTTGCGTGCGTGTAATGGTTTGGTTCGATCTTTTAAAATAAAATAAAATAAAATAAAATAAAATAAAAGCGAAGTTGTAGCTATTCACCCGGTTAACTATCTTTGGCCGTACGAATGTGATGGATGAGAACAAAAACCATCCCAAATTCATTGACAACGCTGTAGAGTCTGTATGTTCTTCCCCTCCCTGAATATACAGATACAAACGACATCAATTGAGCATGTAGTATATCGTCTATTGCAAATATCATCCATTCCCTCTTATAGTTGAGACAACCTATCAAACGAATAGTTATTCTCAACGCTTATTAATAACCAGCTTCCGAAACCCTGCAACAGAGATGGGTAGTTAGCTATACTATTTATTATATATCAACAGCCCAATTCCGGTCCCGTTCCCGTTCCCGCCCCAATTCCACTTCCAATTCCAATCCTCCTCTAGATTGAAATCCTGTCCGAAATGGCTCTGGACCTCAAAGGCCCCGGCGCCTCTGCAAATCATGATGGCAGGTTCCCCCAACCCCACTCCATCATCCCATTTCTGCGGCGAAGCCCCGCAATCCGCATGCTTTTGAAAGAAAGCCCCTCCTCTCCCAGGCCCTGATCAACCTCTGCCAAACCCATTCCACCCACCTAACTAACGACAGTGAATAATGATATACAGGCTCGAACCTCCGCATCGCCATCGTCCACGCCAGGTGGAATGACAGGATCGTCTACTCACTGGTCGACGGCGCGAAGAAGGCGTTGAGAGAGGCGGGGGTTGTGGCGGAAAATATTGTGACGCAGAGTGTGCCGGGCAGCTGGGAATTGCCGGTTGCAGTTCAGAGGTATGGGCTCCTCCCATTTCCTTCCCTTGTTTGTATACTTTTCGTATGTTTTGCATATTGGGTGGGGGGTGGATGGATAGTTTTGATTCACCCCACACACAGTCCCAATCCCAATCCCACACAGCCATCCACTACACTACTGACATTATCTCAATATATCTAATTATATAGCATCTATGCCGCCTCCCTGACCCCTACGCGGTCGTCACCCTCACCAGCCCCCTTCGACGCCATAATCGCC
Organism: Histoplasma ohiense; assembly: GCA_017607445.1. NCBI lineage: Eukaryota > Fungi > Ascomycota > Eurotiomycetes > Onygenales > Ajellomycetaceae > Histoplasma > Histoplasma ohiense. The sequence continues at coordinate 4,355,028 of JAEVHH010000005.1, read as the reverse complement.
ATCGGCACCCTCATAAAAGGCGAAACCATGCACTTCGAGTACATCGCCGACGCCGTCTCACAAGGGCTCATGCGCCTGCAGCTGGAGAAGAGCGTGCCGGTGATTTTCGGGGTGTTGACGCTGCTGAACGAGGAGCAGGGGTTGGTGAGGGCTGGGTTGGCGGGTGGGAAGGGGAGTGCGGCGCATAATCATGGGGAGAATTGGGGACTGGCGGCAGTTGAGCTTGGGGTGAAGAGGAGGGCCTGGCGGGAAGGGGTTTTTTTGTAATTGAACAAAGAAGAAAGGATATGTTGGGGTGTTTGGGGTGTGAGGGTGTGGGGTTCACGGAGGGTGGAGGCTTATCTGTTATGTTTTTGTGTAAACATATTTATATGAATTTTCAGTGGACTTTATTTGGTTGTTGTCATGCCGAGTCAGCAGTTCTGGTGATATTCCGGTTTAATCTAGCAAATCTTGAAAGTAGAGAGAGGTTGGACGTTTGATAGAGTTGGATGCAACCGTGAGGAAGAGCCAAACTGGAATTAAAAAGGCTTTGGGTAGGTAGCATTGATACCGTATGAAAGAAAAGACAAGGTCACTACTCCTCCATCTTATCCCCTTCGCCCTCCCCTTGTTTTTCCTCTTCGTCATCCTCATCATCCCCCTCCATAGCCTGTTTAGCTTCCCGGATAGCTTCCTCAAGCAATGCCTTCGGCACCTCCTCATGACGGCCCTTCGTTGGCCCATCCATAGCACTAATCCACGTCATTTCCAGCTCAAAATCCTTATCCTTGCTATCCTCGTGGGCGACATATATGATGCGGGCGGCCTCCTTGACACCTTGTAGCAGCGTGAAGTTTCCCGAGGCCAGGTCAAGTTTCTCCAGCTCGGCTTTGGCAGCTTGGCGGCCCTTACCTGTGGCGGCACCGTAGTAGCCCTGTTTTAATATCGGCCATCAGAAATGGTTCTCTATAAACACCATGGACAAGGAAGATTGGCAACAGAGACTCAAATGAAGAAAAGCTGTAACACACCCAGTAAAGCCCACTCGGCTCAATCATAAACAATCCGGGCCCACCAGCCTTCGCACTCGCAACCTTCCCACCAGCACCAGACTTGGGACCAGCTCCTACCTCCCCGTCTACGGGGAGCTCTAGCTCCGAATCCCACCCGCCAATGATGGAGGTGACACCAAAAGGCCGCACAGAGGAGTACAGGGTATACGCCTGAGCATATCCACCTAATCTGCTAGCAAGGACATGTGTGGATATGGGACCTTTGTATGTAGTTCTCCAGCTATCAGCCTCGTCTCTAGCTCTGGATACGAAATGTCGGCCGTCGGGGAGAAGGCCTGAGGATACCTATTCCTCACAGTATGTTAGCGCTAGTGGTGGGCCATTCGGAGACACTGACGTGAAAAACGGAAAGTAGATAATGTATGGCCAGGACTGACAATTCCAATATGCCTGTCGACTGTAGCTATGCGTTTATTGGCGCCCGGTTTGAGCAGTTTGGACGATATGATTTTCTCGACAGCAAGGACGACGCCATCTTTGCATCTAATTCCTATGGATGTGCCGCCGTTCTCTACAGCTTTCACTGCGTATTCGACCTGTTATAATGTCGCAGTCCGAGCATTCCCTGTCAGAATCGCTTCTTTGCTTGTTTCCGGTTAATATAGCGGGTTAAAAAAAAGGCGGGCGAGGTACCTGGAAATTCCTGCCATCGGGAGAAAATATAGAGTTAGAGAGATCGTAGCCGGTACCTATGGACGTCTGGTTCCATATGGCAAAGGTGAAGGTAGTCAGTTATTCATTTCTTTTAAGCTTCATGTAGGTGGAGCGGGATATACCATATCTCTGGAACTGTGGTTTGCGATTTAAAGGTGGGAGCAGAGGGATTCGAAGGACGTAAGAGAATGAGACGACGAGGACGACGGGGGTGGGGTGTAGAAGTGAGAAAAAGAATGTTCCAGGGACCACGCTCGAAAGAATAGATTGGCTTCTGGATCTTGTATATATCGGCTCTATCTCAACTTTGGAGCTGGGAGTTGAGTTGAGCTCATGCGTCACGGGTTTGCTGCCTCTGTAGGAGGATAACTAGTGGTTGTTGTCATTACTATCTACGCGAGAGCAACACAATATGTTGGGTGGCACGTGATAGGGTAGCTGTAGCACCCGACCCACTAACAAAACCCCCAGCACCACCAACATGCTCTGCCGCCTGGGGGCCTCCCCTCACTCAAACCCTTTAAAAATGCAATAATAATTAATTACAGAATTCAGACCTTGATTTCCTTTTTAGAAATAGATGCTCATACAGTAATAATCATTAAAAAAAAAAAGAATAGCACAAGCAAAATTCATGTGATGGGTTAGCACCTGTTAGTAGTTACCTTACACAACCAACCACCTTCTACACCTGTTCGCCCTCTCACATGCTCACACACACCTATGAAACGCCCTTCTCATTGCAATCCCACTCCACTCTTGTACATCCTTACAACTACTCATGAATGTAGAGATATGTTTGAAATTTGCATTTTATCATTGATGTTCATAATATTTTAACTCTATAACTTGTTCAATAACATTCTACACTCTCTACAGCCTCTCTACAAGTGTATATTACACAAGTTGAGTGGTCATAAAGTCATCAATAGACTGACTATATGACCATGCATGGAACTGGGACTAAATATTTCTTCAGTCTCATTATCAAATTTCTTAGTTCTGATTCCATATAGTGTTTATTAAATTAGTCACTTTATACTGTTTATATTATAAATCTAGTTTTAGATCATATTCTTCTTATAAATTACTGATTCTGATCTCATTTGATTTCATTTTGTAAAATGAGATCAAATGAGATCATGTAATGAGTGTACTTCAATTAATGATTTGATACTATTCTAATTACAGATTACAAATTGATTAAAGAAAGAAAGAGAAAAGAAATCAGAAGAAAAGATTATATAAAAAAAATTTTTATAAAGAGAAATTCAGAATGAAAGAATATCAGAAGCTACTTCACAGTGAAGTATGAAATAAAAGAATATTAAAAGCTATATAAAAGAATTATTAGAAACTACATAAATACAGAGCATGAGATGAGAGAATTATTGAGAACTATATAAAAAAATCATTAAAGACTATACAAACACAGAGCACAGAGTGAAAGAATGTTAAAAGCTATATAAAAGAATTGTTAGAGACTATACAAATGCAGAGTATGAAGTAAAAGAACATTGAGAATTATACAAAATCACAATAATCAGAAACAAATGAATGCAGAAGAAGAGTTGATTGTATAAATTAATTACTAACAGATACTAATTCATCATATTATCTCTCTATCAGAGTGAGTGAGAACTTGTAGATGTTGAGAGTAGCAGTGTTTTTTAAAACAGATGTATATAACAGATTAGTATTTGTTAGTAATTAACTTACACAATTAACTTCTCTTCTGCATTGTGATGAGTTAGTATTTATTAATAATTAACTTACACAATCAACTCCTCTTCTGCATTCACTCATTTCTGATTATTGTGATTTCATGTAATCTTCAATGTTCTTTCACTCTGTGCTCTGCACTCATATAGTTTCTAACAATTCTTTTATATAGCTTTTAATATTCTTTCACTTCATGCTCTGCATTTGTGTAGTCTCTAATGATTTTTTCATATAGTTTCTAATGTTCTCTCACTCTGTATTCTGCATTTATATAATCTCTAACAATTCTTCTATATAGCTTTCAATGATTTCTTCACTTTACACTTCACATTTGTGTAATTTCTAACAATTCTTATATGTATTTCTTAATATTCTTTTACTCTGTATTTTACTGTGAAGTGGTTTCTGATATTCTTCTGCTCTGAACTTTTCTTTATAAGAATTCTTTTCATATAATCTTTTCTTCTGATTTCTTTTCTCTTTCTTTTCTTAATCAATTCATAATCTGTAATTAGAATAGTATCAAATTGTTAATCAAAGTACACTCATTATATTATAAATTGATTCTTCTGTGTAACAGATGTACTTCGATTAACGATCTAGCACTATTCTAAATACAGATTACAAATTGATTAAGAAAAGAAAGAGAAAAGAGATCAGAAGAAAAGATTGTACAAAGAGGGTTCTTATAGAGAGGAGATTGAGATGAAAGAATATCAGAAACCACTCCACAGTGGAGCATGAAATGAAGTACAGAGTGGAAGAATATTGAGAGTTATATGAAAGAATTGTTAGAACTACACAAGTGTGAAGTGCAATGACAGAGATGAGTAGATGTACATAAGCATGGAATGTGAGACAGAAGAGATTGATTGTATAAGTTAACTACTAATAGATGCTAATCTGTCACATTATCCCTCTCTATCAGAGTGAGTGATGACTCATAGGCATTGAGAATGGTGATATCCTCCAAAACAGACACAGATTCCCAGATTGAATGATTGTATTCTACTCATTTGACAAGATATTCACAGCAGTAGTGATTGGTTCTATCATCAAAGATTGCTTTGATCTTTCATTCAAGTTCATTATCTTCTTCTATGATGACAGATGATTGTCAGTTGAAGATTCTCTGTGAAGAGAATGAATCTTCAGCTGCAGATTGAAGCAGATTCATGTGAAAGACATCATGAATGTCTGATGAGATGTTGAGTTGATAATCATGTGTGTCTAGCATCTCTGTCACAGTATATTTGATGTAATGATAATTCAGTATACACAAGAAATAATCTGTCTTTATATTCTTGAGATCTAATCAGATCTTGTCTTCTATATAATATCAGATCACAGAACTTCTTCTGATATTTGTTTGATTTTTATAATTTTACTAAATGCTGACTATAAAAGCTTCTGTTCATTTGTGAGTTTTCTTAAGCTTGCTCACAATGTTTTCTGCTGCTTGTATGAGACTGCAGATGTATGTGATTTCTCAGAGATTCTCAGAGAAGTCTAGAACTTCTAAATTGTATTCATGCAGAAGAAAGAATGAGCTTATATTTGTTGTGACAGAGTCTCAGCTATTGATCACAATCTCAATGTGTGATAGCAGATGACTTCAATTGTCTTGTGTGTAATTGCAGAACTTATGAAGAATGTTCTTTACTGTTTGTATCATTCTTTCTATGACTTCATTGATCTCTGAATGATATGCTGTTGACAATTTTTGTTCAATTCTTAGCAGCTGGTATATGTGGGTTCAGAGTGCACTGACAAATTGACTGTCTCTATCTGATATAATGAATGAAGACAGACTGTGTATACAATAGAATGAGCTTTGAACAAAGACATCTGCAACTACTTCAGCATTCATTCTGTCACAGAATTGCAGTATTACATTCTTACTGAGACAATTGACAATAACTAGAATGTTCATAGAACCTTCACTCTCAGATAGAGAAACTGCAAAGTCAATTGCTATATCACATCAGATTTGTTTGAGAATAGACAGAAGTTTCAACATCTCTTTTTATTATTCACATTATACTGTTATCAAGCCACAGCAATTGCAATTGCATACAAACTGATGTACATTCTTTGATATATTCAGTCAGTAGAAGTCTCAGACTACAATACTGTACATGATTTTGCAGTCTGAGTGTTTAGTCATTGATGAGTTGTGAATCTTCTGCATGATTTGTGTTCATAAAGGTTCTGAATCAGGGATCCATTGTCTGTCTCAGAAGTGTAGACATTCATCATCATCAATCAAGCATATCAAGATGTCTGTTTTTGAATATACATCTGCAGAAAATCAAGATGCTCTGCTTTGTACAGCTTCAGCAGCTTGTTGTCAGAATTTGTCTGTCTCTGTTGCTTGTCTCCATTGCTCTTCAAGTGAGAGATATTGAGTATGAAATTGATTAATGTGTATACAGAGTTCATCTGACTGTGTGGGACTTTCTATAATTGCAGAGTTGATTAATCAATGCTCTTGATGTTTCCATCTGTCATTCAGATCATTGAACAGCATATTTTGTTTTTGATGAAATAGAGCATCCACAAGAGTGTTCTCTGCTTCTGATCAGTAGTGAATTGTGAATGAGAATCAGCTAAGAAACAATGATCAGTGTATATGCCTCTTAGTAAGCTTATGAGTGATTGTGAAATATTTCAGATTCTTATGATTGGTAACAATTTTGAATCTCTCAATGCTCATGAGTTTGAATTTTCATTCTTTGAGACATTGTATGATTGCTAGAAGCTTCTTATCATAGATTTTGTAGTTGCATTCAGCAGATGATATCTTCTTCAAAATGAAGACACAAGATTGTAGAACATCTTTGTTATCATATTGTATTAGTACTTCATCTACTATATAATCTGAGATGTCTGTTTCAAAAATCATATGCTTATCTGAATTGAATGATTGCAGCATTGAGATGTTTGTGAACATACACTTCAGCTTTTTGAATACTGCATCTGCTTCATCAGTTCATTGAAATACAGCATCTTTTCAGATCAGATCTGTCAGTGATTGTATGATATTGAAGAAGTTTTTGATGAATCTTCAGTAGAAGTTGATGAATTCTAGAAAGCTTCTAGTTTCTTTTACTGAGACTGATATCTCTCAGTTGAGAATTGCTTCCATCTTCTTAGAATCCATGCATACACCCTTTTCAGCTTCAATGATGAATTCTAGATAGATTGTAGACTTGATCTTGAAGTCATATTTGTCAATGTTCACTTGTAGTTCAGCTTTTTATAGATGGTCAAGCACTTGTTGTATATGCTTACAGTACTCAGTGAGCAATCCATTGATGAAGATCAAGATATCATTCATGTACATTGAGACAATCTTATTGAGCAGATCTTGTAGAGCTCAGTTAATGTATTTCTGAAATGTACTCAGAGTGTTCACTAATTCAAAGAGAGTCACTGTTCATTTGTATAATTTGTAATGCATATGAAAAGCAGTTAGTCATTTATCACTTTCATTAATTCTTATCTTGTAGAAGGCTGCAGAGATGTCAAGTTTTGTAAATCATTTTGCTTTTTCTATCTGTTCAAACATTTCATTGATAAGTGAGAGAGAGTATCAGTTTTTCTGTGTAATCTTATTGAGCTCTTGATAGTCAATGCAGAATTATAAGTCTTCTTCTGATTTCTTTGCAAACAGTACAGATGCTGCAGTGGATGAGTTGCTAATATGAATGAAGTCTTTGTCTAGTAATTCATTGAGTGTTTTTTGTAGAATGAGAAGTTCATCACACAACATGCTGTAGAGAGAATCTCAGAGTGGTTGTGAGTCTTTACTGTCTTTCTTGATGAGTTTGATTGTATGATCTATACCACATTCTCAATGAAAGGGAAGCTTTTCAGCTTTCTTTTCATTGAATATGTCTGTGAAGTTCTTGTACAATTTGAGTAGTTCTTTGCATAGTTTCTTGGGATTTTTGAGTTCTAGCTTTTCTAACACTTTCTTGATATTCATCATACTAGCAGCAAACACTTGAACATTCTTCTTCTTACATGCTTGATGGATTAGTAGCTTGAATGCTTTTGCTGATATCTGAGTGAGATCAGTGATTCTGTTGATATTCTTTTCATAAACACAGTCATCTTCTGAGAAGATTAGACAACAGTTGTGTGTGTCTATCAGAGTTTCAAATTCTGTAAGTCATGACAGACTGAGCATTAAGTTGTACTCAAGATCTTACACTTCATATGTGTAAACATTTCTTTTTTCATATCTTTCTACATCAATGTTGAACTTTATCATATTGTAGGAGGTGGATTCTCTGAGGCCATCAAATTCACTGAGCTTATATGATTCAGAAAAGAAGATACACTGAAGCTTATACTTTTCAATCAACTGAGTGTTTATAAGAGTGTAGTGAAGGAAACCACTGTCTATCATTGCTTGTACATTAATTAGACTATTTACAATGATGAAGACTATAATCATATTCATTTGTATTTTCTATTCAAATCTTCAGCTCACTTCTTGCTTCTTAAGCTCTCATTCATATTTTAGAGTGAGAGCTCTTCATTTCTCTGTTCTTGTTCATTTATAGATGTAGTTGTATTCACATGCAGTATAGAAGCTGAGATCACTGTGTTGATGCACTGACTTGCAAAGTATCTCAGTCTATTGCAATGAATGCAAACTTCTCAGACAATTCAATCAGTAACTTCTTGTCTGAAGAGATCAGATATTCTTGGCTATTCTGTGTTCACATAAGAGATTCAATTTATGGCATCTGTGAGGGTGGTTGATGTAGTTGAAGCAGTGATAGATGTAAAGTTCTGCCTGCAATTGTTATGGCTTTCTTGCACAGCATTGAAACACACAAGGTTGTTGTTGAGTTGACACAAGTGGATGCAGTAGTCATGATAATACAAGGGTATAAGATGTAAGATGCAGAGTTTAAATAGTTCAAAGCTGATATACTGACTCAGAAAATTAATTTTCACAGCATCATCTCAGTTCTGTTCTTCTGCTTCACAGATCTTGCTATCAAAATCAGACAGATAGTTTGCTAGAAGAGTATTCCATTGATGATTTCTGTTTAGCCACTGCATTGCATGTGCTTGCAGTGTAGAGTTCAAGAATAGAACATTCAGTTGATGGAAGACTTCTTCAGAAGTACACATTTCATACATATATGACTCAATTCAGAGTTGAAATTTTGCTAGAGTGTCTTCTTCTAGCTGACTATGAACATAGCAGACTTGTGAGAGCAGAGAGTCTATCACAGATTCATCTTTCTCAAGCTTGACTTTTGTCTTTCATTTTCAGATTAGATAGATTGAGAGCTCTTCTGCAAACTTGTCAAGAAGAGAAAGATGTTCTTTTCTTTCATATACAGAGAACATTGATATCTGTATGATTTCTGATGTATTTATGCTTAGATGATTCAGTTGTTGTTGAAGCTTCATCATCTGTAAGAATTGCTGCTGAAGGAAATTACAAAGTTCAGTATTATCTTTGATAAGACTTCAGTTCTTGCTTATGAAGAGATGTTTGTAATTCATTTTATTTTTGTATAAGACTATAGTTCTTAGTTCTGATAGCTTGAAGATCAGAAGATTCAGTTCTTATTCTTGAAGAAAATACTTTGTAAATACTCAGACTTCTTCACAGCACTATCACAGTGATGCAGCTTTGTAGAACTTTGGAAATTGTAGATATTATCACAACAACACAGCTTTGTGAAGACTTGATAACTTATTCTTAACTTGAGCACCTGGATGCAATTGTAAACATAGAGCACTCAGACTGACACAGATGAATCAATTTGTAATATAATGAGCATACTTCAATTAACAATCTAGCACTATTCTAAATACAGATTACAAATTGATTAAGAAAAGAAAGAGAAAAGAGATCAGAAGAAAAGATCATATAAAGAGGGTTCTTATAGAGAAGAGATTGAGATGGAAGAATATCAGAAGTCATTCCACAGTGGAGCACAGAGTGGAGTACAGAGTGGAAGAACATTGAGAGTTATGTGGAAGAATTGTTAGAACTACACAAGTGCAGAGTGCAAAGCAGAAGAGATTATGTAAAAGAATTGTTAGAGACTACACAAATGCAGAGTGCAATGACAGAGATGAGTAGATGTATATGAGTGTGAAATATGAGGCAGAAGAGATTGATTGTGTAAGTTAACTACTAATAAGTGTTAACCCATCACATTCTGTATTTAAGATCTGAGTGTCTTGTTATTAGTTCTTACATCTGAATATATTATTTAAAATCTGAGTGTCTCATTATCAGTTCTTACACTTAAGTGTGTTATTTACAGATCTGAGTGTCTAGTCATTACAAAAGATCTCTCATGAGTCTGAGTGTCTCTATCATTAATTATATAGATTGTTGTGTCTAAATATTCAAGACACAATTGACTGTATTCTATAAGATCTGAGTGTTCATAAACTGTAACACTGTAAATAGTGTTGATGAAGAAGTTTGATCAAGCTTAGCATCACAACACTGCAAATAATGTCTGTTTGTTTGTTTGTTTGTATTGGTTTAACATCCCAGAGAAAACATGGGCAGTGCCTGTGTTTCAGAAGCCTTCCAAAGAGCATGAAGATGTGCTATACTGAAGAGATTTCTATGTATATAGAGAGAAAGAAAACAGAATTCAGATGACAACTCTTGAGAAGATTCAGTTCATTGAAAAGGATTTTACTGAGCTGCACATTCACTTCTGACTCAATGTATGATCATTCATGATGAAGCTATAGTGTGATTTCCAAGAGAACTGCTGCTGCTGTGTCTGAAAGACTTTATAGTGAATGAAGAGAAATAACTCTTTCAGTTGATCTGAGAACTGTCTGTGCTTCTAACAGCAGAGAAAAGACAGATGAGATAGACAAAAGAAAAAAGAAAAAATGAGTGTTCTGAAAAGAAAAATAAAAAGAAGAGTGAAGAAAAGACTGTGTCTTCTGTGACATCTTGCAGTCACATGATTCAGCACAGACTTGAGAAGAGAGAGAGAAGAGAGTACTGAAGAAAATTGTGAGAGAAAAGAAGTGAAGAGAGATATAGAGAGCAGTGAGAAGAGAGAAGAAGAGTATATATCTGCAGCTGAGAGTATATTGACTGAGTCAGCATACAGACTGTACTGATTATGCCACAGCTAGTTGAAACAGATAAGTCAATCATACTGATTTAATCATTTGCATCAGTTGAACTGATTGAACTGATTGAATTGATTGAACTGATTGAATCAATTGTATCAACTGTACTGTTTGTACTGATTGAACCAGTTGAACTGATTGTACTGTTTGTATCAATTGAATCAATTGAGCTGATTGTACTGATTGAATTGATTGTACTGTTTGTACTGATTGCATTGATTGAGTCTATTGTACTGATTGAATCAGTTGTACTGAATGTTGTGCTATCTGTACCATCTGTATAGGCTTGGAACTGCTGTGAGGGGCTGTCAGATGATGTGTGCTCAAATGACTGTGTTATCTCATGCAGTACTATATGTAGAACTGTGTGTGGTCAAGCAGTTCTACAAAGTCTGTAGAGATCAGAAATTCTAGATAGACAACAGTTGTTGTCTGATTGTATGACTGTGCTGCTGACATCTTGAGTCAGTAAAGAAAGTATTTTTATAAATGTCAACAGAGTATCAAATGTTCTGAGCTTTTATTGTGTTCACAGACACAGATAAGCCTCACATCTGCATGCTGAAAGCATCTGTGATATCAGAAGAAGTCTTCATGAGAGAAGTGAAATATAAGTCAGTAGTGAAGAGTATACTGTGGTATACTGAGCTCTGAAGAAGTCTTTATTTGATATTCTACAGTCAATCTGCTGAATCTTCAGCTCTGATATCAATCAGAGAGCTTTTCACAGACTCTGCTTCATCACTCTCATTCTGTTTCTTGACTGAGCTGTTTGATCACTGTGCAGATTCCACTGACTGTGAACATAATCTCAAGTTTATAGACTGAGACTGCAGTAGATGAGACTGTCTGCTTAGTCAGACAGTCTGCTTTCTCATTATTCTCTATTCTCATATGTTCAGAGGCTCATTTCAGACTCATATTATATTGTCTGAGAAGCTTGTGACAGTGACTGTAGACTCAGTTTGAGAAGACTGCTGCACTGCTCTGTATGCTTCAGATGACTGAGATGTTGTCAAAGCAGAGTCAGATCTGAAAGCAGATGCTGTCATCTGTGATACAGAGTAGAAGCTTCACCACACACTCTAATGCACAGCAGACATCAACTGTCTTAGTATTGAAGATATGTGATATAAAGCTCAATGCAGCTGAGAAGCTGATCAGTTCTTTGTTTCTCTGATAGACTATAAAATCATAGCTCACTCATTTGCTGTTGTCAAGAATCTATTCTGATTCATCTGAGAAAATATATAGATCTGTTGAAGATTGATTTCTTCATTATTTCTTGAATATCTGAGTAGTATTTTTTTTGTCTACATTCTCTGTGGAGTCTGTTCTGCATCTCTCTGAGTAGTGTGGAATGACAAATGTGAATCTATTGACTGCAGACAGTAGCACTCTCAATCTCTGAATCTTGATCTTTGAATGCTGCTGAGTTTCAGCTCTTCTTTTATATGTGATTATTGAGAGAGCTATCTGTGAAGTCAGTGGATATCTCTCATTCATTATCTGAAGTCTTGTTGTGAAATATATTTTGATCTTCTTCAGAGCTATTATTGCTGATGAGAGTTCAGTATCTCAATATAGAGTTGCAATGAATGTTGTACAGAAAACTGAAAGAACTTTTCTGACTGCTATAGTAAACATCTTTTTGACTGTTTTTATATGTTATTTCAGACAGAAGCTGATCTTCTCATTTCTGTTTGTGTATTTTACTGACTGTGTGCAGCTGCTGTATCAGATCTCTGTATTATAGAGCAGTGAGAGAATTATATAGATAGTGACTGTCTTTTACAGAGCATCTGCTGAGAGCTTATTTCTGATCTTTTCTAGACTTCAGATATACTGAGTCACAGCTCTTGTCTTTTTTATCTGAGCAGAGATGTATAGTCTTCAGATGAGTCTTCTATCAAAATGTATACTCAGTCAACAGAATACTGACTTCTGTTCAGCTGAGACAGTGACAGAGTGTATGATCAGATTCTCTGATACAATCACTGATGATGTTTCATTGTGTCATTTTTTTGTGAGATGAATCATCTTAAGTTTCTCTGATGTGAAGACTATCTTGTTTGTCTTCCTTCATCTCAGAATACTCTGTATATTATGACTGAGAAGAATAGTATTGCTGTCAAGTGAGTGTATAGTCTGTCAAGTATTCAGATCATCTGTATAGTCAAAATGTAGTTTCAGATTCTGCCACAGCAGCTCTGTCAGATACAGAAGAAACAGTATTAATAACAGAGAAGATCTCTGTAATATATTACATTGTATCTGATGTGCTGCTGTGATGATTCTCTTCAGCTGAATCTGAGCTCTGTATTTGATGAGAAAGCTGTCAATAAGTTGTAGCAGCTTGCATGATTATCTCTGTTGTGTTATTTACTAAAGCAGTCATCTGTGCAGTATAGTATCAAAGACACTCTGCACATTTATTATGATTATGAATATCTTCTTGTATTATGTGAAGACTGTCTTCATCTCATAAGTGAAAGCAGCTATCAAATTCATTGCAGATTATCTGAGCAGCATCTCTTTATACTGCAAGCTGACTATATCATGAATGAGTGTTGTGTATGTCAGTTGTCTTGCAACAATGCATTTCAGTCTCTTGAAGATTACTGAAAGAAAAGTAATAAATCTTCAGAAATGAACTGAGCTTCTGTTTCTCTTATCTATCTTGAGTATCATTGTCATCTCTGTCAGCTTTCAGATTTGTGAGAAGTGACAGAGCTGAAGACAGCAGTTGTATAGCTGCTGTACAAAGAGAAATATATACTGTCAGTATATCTTGAGTAGCTGTACTGTGATTTCATTCATATCTGAAGAGATACTCTGTACTTCAATAGTGTTGCACTCTATCTTCTTCATCTCAACTCAGAGATCTCAGAGCAGGTTTCTCATACTGCTTCAGTGCTCATCATTCAATGAATTGTATTTCAAATCATTAGCTGAGTTGTATTGCTTCAGAATGATTTGCTGAAGTATCTCAACTTTGACAGCTGTCTCTTCTATGATCTGATTCTCAATCATCAGAGAAGATGCTCTGAGATTGAGTTTCAGCTTATGCTATACTATCATTCAGTACAGATCTCTGTCATTTCTAATCTTATTGATCATCTGTCTTCAGTATACATGTTTGATCTTGTGCACTGTGTTCTTGAATCAGTGCTTCACAGTCTCTGTCTGATGAGTGGTGAGCTCTTGATGCACTCTTCAGCAGTCTGCTGTTCATCAGAGAGCTGTAGTCTGCTTTTGTTGCACTGACTTACTGACTATCTGAGCTGCAGTCAGAAGATTCTGAATGAAGCATCAGATCAGATCATCAAGCTATACTGCATTCTCAACTCTATCTAAGCAAGATATATTTATTATAAGATCTCTGATAAGATCTGCAAAAAGCTTCAGTTGAAAGTCTGTGATCTTGATCTGAGCTCTGCTCTGCTGTGTCTGAGATGTTGTTGATAGCATAATAATTATAGACTGATGATCTGAGCTGCAGTGTAAATCTTGATGCACTGAAGTGAAAGCAAAGATCATATTGAAGAAGATGAGATCAATTATATGATCTGCTGTATAAGTTGAAATATCTATCTCTTTCACAAAATCTATTCTATATTCACTGATTCACTGAATAAGCTCCTCTTCTCAGTGCAGATTCACTGCCTCTGATTCAAAGACATCATATTGTACATTGAAATCTTCATCTACTAGACAGCAGACTGATGAGTTCAAATTGATTAGATAGTTCATGACTGTGTCTGTCTCAGACTGTCTGTACATATTGAGAATGTGGCAGTCATTGATACTGATTCACAGTAGATCTCTGTTTTGCACAGATTGATGTTACTGTGTTCTTATTTTTAAATTCTTGTGTATGTATGTCATGACTCAGAGCCTCTTCTTCTCTCACTGCTTCAGATTAGTGTCATTTCAGCAGTCTATGAATGCAAAGCACTCATATGCTGAGTGATTAGAAGTCTTGATATCAGAGTGTATGTAAGACTTCTGTATACAGATCACTTCACAGCTCTGTTTGAAAGCAAGCTGTAGAGCTGCTGTGTGACAGAGAACTGCTCTGACTGTATTTACTCAAAAGATCTGCAAAGAGTGATTTTTCTGCTGATTATTTCTGCAGTGTCAGCTGTGTTGCTGGTGTTGATATTCTAGCATAAGAAGTCACTTGATAAGCTGCTGTCAAAGTTTATCTGTGAGATGAGATTGAAGAATCTCAGATCTGTTGTCTGCATGCTGAGATTAGACTATTTTTTAACTGCTTGACTATACTGCTGCTCTGCTGTGCAGACTGAGTATCATCTGATGCAGATCATCTATCAGATGATATTCTCTTCACTGATGAAGTTCTGAGTAGCTGTCTGCTTGTGAGGTGCTAGCTTGATGAGCTGTGTTGACTGAGTTGATTGAGTGAATGATGTAGATATCATCACTGTGATCATTGATGCTGACTATATTGATGATGATTGCTGCTTCTGAGTATCTCTGTGATATCTGTTGTCAAGATGATGAACAGCTGCTAGCTTCTTTTGAGTTAGATGTCTGAGAATGTCATTCACATATCTGAGTGTGGCAGAGCAGTGCTGATGCTCAGTTGAGTAGAGTTGACAGCAGTTGATACACTGTGATGCTCTCTTACACTTCATATTTGTTGATCTCTTGTGCTGACTTGTGAGCTCACTGCAGTTGGAGCATCTCATCAGTCATGCACACTTTAATGAATGACAGTATCTCTGATATTCTGAGTCATATCTCACTGTCAGTGGCCTTTTCTTGATGAGTCTGACTCTCTCACTGACATTGAAGAGTGAGAAGTCTTTCACTGAAGTGAGAAAGAAGACAATTCATGTAATCTTTTCTGTCTTGAGATTCACTCTATATTGTGAGAGTTGACAGCTTACTGATTTTATCTTTGTCTGAGTTAGAATCTCTCTCTCAATCATTTTGTCTGTGAGAATTCTTGCTTCTTTTCAGTTCTGAATGAATTCTGAAACTTCTGAGACAGTATAATTGTACCACTGCTCTGATAGCTGAATCTCTGTGGTGTCAAGAATCTCACAGAGAGTAGTCACTGTCTTTTCAGTGATCAGAGCATTGTGTATATCTTTGTTGTTTGATGTAATCACTCAATCTGTTCTGATGAGCTTTATCTTTGATATATTAGTCACATTCTTCATTCTCTGAATGTTTGCAATGATCATCTGCTGCACAGTATATGACTGCAGTCAGGTGATCTGTTTCTCTGACTGAAGAATAATAAGAACTCATGAATTCTTCTGCTGCTTTGTACTCTCTGTGAGACTTTTTGACTGACTGATATTCTTGAACTGCAGATCAGCTCCACTAACTCTGTCAGCTGAGAAAGCTGTAGTTTTGACAGAGATAATTTCAGAGAGAGCAGAATTTTTCCTCTTCTGTGCAATATTCACTCAGATAGTCAACTCTCTCACAGTTATCTTTGCTGAATTTAACTGTGAGTGAGTGTTCAGAGCAGTACTTTTTCTCAAAGTTGATACTGTGCTCAGATCTACTGTCACATATGCAATGAATCTTTCACAAAAGATTTGAGCAAAGTTCTGACTGACTGACTACTTCTTCTTTTCAATTCAGCTGTTCAGAGTTTTTGTCAATCTGATGAGAGTTTTCTGCTGCAGATTCTGTTGCTATTGAGTCTTCTCAAACTACTTCTGTAGCTGAGAGATGACTGTGAGAATGCTGTCACTGACTTCTTTGAGAATTGAAGAAAGTATTGTAACAGTCTTTCTCTGTCTCTTGTCAGACTTTTCAGTAATAAAATTGGCTGGTGACTCTGGCTTCAGTGATCTGATGTAGACTGTGTCAATGTTCTTGAGTGGATGGGAGGGTGTTGAGAGCTCCATGACCACTCAACCTGTGCAGTACACACAATTTGGATTGAATAGTTTGAATAGTTGTTTGATTCTGGGCTGGAATTCTGTTAATGCATGTGTCAAATTGTTTTTGTATATTAGAATATTCTTGATTTGAAAAATCCTGAAGTATTTCAGGTAGATGTCATAGTCACTGACTGTATACATCTATAATTGAAGAATAATAATAATAATAATGTGCAGTACACACATGTAGAGTAATTGCAGAGGGTGTATGATGATGTTG
This sequence comes from Histoplasma ohiense, assembly GCA_017607445.1. Classification (NCBI taxonomy): domain Eukaryota; kingdom Fungi; phylum Ascomycota; class Eurotiomycetes; order Onygenales; family Ajellomycetaceae; genus Histoplasma; species Histoplasma ohiense. Next base: position 4,338,298 of record JAEVHH010000005.1, on the reverse strand, counting down.
AATAGATTGAAGGGTTAAAATTATACAAAAAACAGTTAGAAAATGGAAAAATTCAAATGTACTTCTATATTTGTGGGTAGTTGTAAGGATGCAAATAATGTCTGTGAAAGAACTGAATGTCTATAAGTATTTTTTTGTCTTTTTATTATTATTATTATATATTCTTAAATATTGAAATGAACTACAAACAATTCTACAAACATCTGTCACATCTGAATGTGATAATCAATAACTTAGATTTACAAAGCATTCTTCAGCAGCAGATGCTACAGATGACTGAATTGCAACAACAATTTGTTAAAATGAATATTTTCACATTCATCATTTCTTCTACACTCATATCTCATGAAAAGCTCTCAAAAGAGAAGCTCTCAATTCTCAATAAATATAAGAGAGATCTAGTGCTCTATCTCATATGAAAGTCAAAAGCAAACATCAAATTGAATATTGATGAACAAGCAATAGACTTGCTATTCAATCAAATATGATATATTTATAGCAGATTGAATGATGATGTGTTAGCAAAATTTCAACTCTGAATGAGTCATTGTTAGAATTATCAATGTATGTCAGAGCTAGTCTTTCAACAACTCAACTTTCTCTTTCTTGATTCTACACTTCAAATCAAGATATTGAACTGACTTAATCAGACTCATCAGATAAATGATGTGTTGACAACTTATCTTTCTAAATTCAATCACAAACTTCTAAAAGCAGATGAGCAAGACTGAAATGATACTGTCAAGATCAACATATTATTCAAGAATTTGAACTTTCAGTTGTATAATCAAAATATAGAGTATTCAAAACTCTCAATATACAGTGAATTCTGCACTGATCTTTATCTGTTGAACAACAATCTGTTTCAGTTCCACACACTTCAAAATCATAGAGAATTTCATCAAATAAATATATACATCTCAAACCACTCTGTAGTATTCTTCATCTCTGAATCAGAATTAATGAACTGAGTTCTATATATAAACACAAATTGTCTGAAAGTCTTCAATATCTCAGAGAAGAATATTGCTGATTGAATCATCAGAGAAATCTGCATATACTGTGACAAGTCAGAACACTTTACAAATCAATATTCAAATGCAATTGCTCTGAGTAAACCCTCTATATATATGAACACTGTGTCATCTGTGGATAGACAAGAACAGAAAAAAGACAAGCTCTCACTCTAAAACACAGACAAAAGCTCAAGAAGTAGAAAGCTAGCTGAAGATTCAAACAGAAGATGCAAACAGATACAATCATAATCTCTGTCATTGTAAATAATCTAGTTAACATACAAGCAATGATAGACTATGGTTTTCTTCATTACACTCTTATAGACACTCAGCTGATTGAGAAGTATAAGTTTCAGTATATTCTTTTTTTCAAGCTATATAAACTCAGTGAATTTGATGATCTCAGAGAATTCATCTTCTACAATATAATAAGATTTAATATTGATGTAGAAGAATATGAGAAAAAGAATGTATACACATACAAAATATAAAATCTTGAGTATAATCTAATACTTGATCTATCATGACTCACAGAATTTGAAATCTTGTTGAACACACACAACTACTGTCTTATTTTCTCAGAAGACAACTGTGTTTATAAGAAGAATGTTGATAGAATCACTGATCTCACTCAGATATCAGTGAAAGCATACAAACTACTAACTCATCAAATGTATGAGAAGAAGAATGTTCAAGTGTTCACTGTTAGTATAACAGATATCAAAAAAGTGTTAGAGAAGCTAGAATTCAAAGATCTCAAGAAATCATATAAGAAACTATCTGAATTATATAAAGATTTTACAGATGTATTCAATGAAAAAGAAGCTGAAAAGCTTTCTTCTCACTGAAAATCTGATATAGATTATATAATTGAGCTTATTAAAAAGAATGATAAAAATCTGCAATTATTCTGAGATTCTCTCTACAGTATATCACACAACAAGTTTCTCATTCTACAAAAAACACTCAATGAACTACTGAACAAAGACTTCATTTATATTAGCAACTCATTCACTGCAGCATCTGTACTGTTTGCAAAGAAATCAGAAGAAGACTTACAATTCTGTGTTGACTATTGAAAATTCAACAAAATCATACAGAAGAACTGATATTCTCTTTCACTCATTAATAAAACACTCAAATAAATAGAAAAAACAAAATAATTTACAAAGCTTGACATTTCTGCAGTCTTCTATAAAATAAGAATTAATGAAGATGATGAATGGCTAACTGTTTTTTGTATATGTTACAGATTATATGAATGAACAGTGACCTTCTTTGAATTAGTGAATGCTCTGAGCATATTTCAGAAATACATTAACTGAGCTCTATAAGATCTGCTGCCCCGGTGGCCGAATGGGTAATGCGGCCACCAGGTAGCGCCTTGGCGTGGGGACCCAGGGTGCGTGGGTTTGAAACCCACAGAGGACAACATTACATTCAGAGCCAACTTCTCAGCTTCTAAAATAATGGAATGTGAACTTGTTAAGTAGATATCTTTGAGTGAATCTACTATCTGATTTAGCTTATTGTTTCTGGGCTGGAAATCTGTATTGCATGTATCAATTCTGTCTTTCATTAATTTTTCTATGTTCTTGTTATTCTTGGTGCTGTTCAACACTAAGCATTCCTCCGGTATAATCAACTCTTGTCTGTATTTAACATCACACAAGGACTCGTCATAAGCTCTGCTTGCATATGAGTATAACAGAAGAATAATAATAATAATAATCTATAAAATCTGCTTGATGAGATTGTCTTAGTGTACATGAATAATATTCTAATTTTCACTAATGAATCACTCACTGAGCACTGCAAGCATATACAATAAATGCTTGACTGTCTATGAGAAGCTGAACTGCAAGTGAATATTGATAAATGTGACTTCAAGATCAAGTCTACAATCTATCTAGAATTCATCATTGAAGCTGAAAAAGATGTATGTATGAATTCTAAGAAAATGAAAACAATTCTTAACTGAGAGATATCAATCTCAGTAAAAGAGACTAAAAGCTTTCTAGAATTCATCAACTTCTACTGAAGATTTATCAAAGACTTCTCTGATATTGTACAATCACTGATGAATCTGATCTGAAAAGATGCTGTATTTCAATGAACTGACAAAGTGAATGCAGTATTCAAAAAGCTGAAGTATATATTCACAAATACTCTGATGCTGCAATCATTTGATTCAGATAAGTATATAATTCTTGAAATAGATGTCTTGAATTATATAGTAGATGAAGTACTAATGCAATATAATAATGAAGATGTTTTACAACTCTGTGTCTTCATTTCAAAAAAAATATTATCTGTTGAATGCAACTATAAGATCTATAACAAGAAGCTTCTAGTGATTAGACTGACTGTGTGATCATGTATGAAACTGAGACTAAATATTTCTTCAGTTTCATTATCAAATTTCTTAGTTCTGATCTCATATAGTGTTTATTAAATTAGTCACTTTACACTGTTTATATTATAAATCTAGTCTCAGATCATGTTCTTCTTATAAATTACTGATTCTGGTCCCATTTGGTCCCATTTTGTTAAAATGGGACCAAATGGAACCATGATTTACCCTATATAGATGATATAATGCTATGAGTGTTACCAAAAATCATTATCTATCAAAAGAAGTTTAGTGTATTTATGCTCTAGTTCTATTTTGAACTAGTAATGATAGTGATAGATAGATTCACTGCAGTAGATAGGTTGGCAGCGATAGATTGGCAGCGATAGATTGGCAGCAATAGATAGGTTGGCAGTGGTAGATTGGTTGGCAGCAATAGATAGATTCGCCGCGGTAGATAGGTTGGCAGCGATAGATTAGCAGCGATAGATTAGCAGCAATAGATTAGCAGCGATAGATTAGCAGCAATAGATAGATTGACAGTGGTAGATAAATTGGCAGCGATGGATAGATTCGCCGCGGTAGATAGGTTGGCAGCGATAGATTAGCAGCGATAGATAGATTGGCAGTGGTAGATAAATTGGCAGCGATAGATAGGTTGGCAGCGATAGATTAGCAGCGATAGATTAGCAGCGATAGATAGATTGGCAGTGATAGATAGGTTGGCAGCGATAGCTTAGCAGCGAGGGATAGCTTAGCAGCGAGGGATAGCTTGCAGCGAGGGATAGCTTAGCAGCGAGGGATAGCTTAGCAGCGAGGGATAGCTTAGCAGCGAGGGATAGCTTAGCAGCGAGGGATAGCTTAGCAGCGAGGGATAGCTTAGCAGCAATAGATTGGTTGACAGCACTAGATAGGAGTGATATCTCCACCAATCATATCATCAGATTGATATCTAAGATATGTATTATATAATCATCAGAATGGGACCAAACCTCAGTCAAAATCATAGTCAGTCCCAGGTCATGTTCTTATTTTTGATAGTCAGTCACTTTACATGAAATATCAAGATTTATTAGTCCCATTTCACTCATATTCTAATAATTCTAGTCACTTTACACTCCCATTCTGATCCTGGTCTCACTGAAAATCACGCCAAGAAATGGACTGGGACCAAACCAAACCAAATCAAACATGAAATTCATGGTCCCACTGGTCAGCCTACTAGTGATCATACAATATCTTGAAGAATGAGAGTCTGAACTTATGAGTGTTGAGAAGTTTGAGATTGTTACTGATTATAAAAACTTAAAATACTTCACAATCATTTATAAATTTATTGAGAGACATATACATTGATCATTGTTTCTTAGCTGTTTTTTATTCACAATTTATTATCAATCTGAAGTAGAGAACACTCTTGCAGATGCTCTGTCCCACTGAGATCAAGATATATCATCTGATAACTTAGATGACAGATGAAAACACTGAGAGTATTGATTAATTGATCTCACAATTATAAAAAGTTCTATATAATCAGATGAACTCTGTATATATATCAACCAGTTCTGAGCTCAAGAACTCTTGCTTGAAGAATAATGAAGACTAGCAGCAGAAGCAGATGAATTCTGACAGTAAGCTGTTGAAGTTATACAAAGTAAAGCACTTCAATTCCCCACAGATGTATACTCAAGAATAAATATCTCAGCATGTTCAATTGACAATGACAATCATTTACACTTTCAAAATAGATGATGAGTCTTCAATTCAGAATCTCTACAAACACAGATCATGTAAGAAATTCATGACTCACTGATAATTAAGCACTCAGAATATGAAATTATATACAACATCATTATTCAAGAATTCTACTGATCAGATATGTCAAAAGACATACACTGATTTGTACACAACTGTGATTGCTGTGATTCAGTGATGATATGATGTGAATGTTAAAAAGAGATGCTGAAGCTTCTATCTGTCTCTGACTGAATTTGATATGATATAGCTATTGATTTTGCAGTTTTCTTATCTGAAAGCAGAGGTTCTATGAATATTCTAGTCATTGTCAATCAACTCAGCAAGAATGTAATACTACAGCTCTGTGATAAAATGAATACTAAAGAAGTTGCAGATGTCTTCATCAGAAGCTTATTCTATCATATACACAGTCTATCTTCATTCATTGTGTCAGATAGGAACAGTCAATTCATCAGCACACTCTAAGCCCACATATATCAATTATTAAGAATTGAACAAAAGTTATCAACAGTATATCACTCAGAGACTGATGAAGTTATCAAGAAAATGATACAAACAGTAAAGAATATCCTCTGTATGTTCTGCAATTACATGCAAGACAACTGAAACAATCTGCTGCTATATACTGAGATTGCAATTTAAAAAAGATTGGAAAGAAGATCTTGTTTCATTTGAGTATTTAAAGAATATTAGAAATGATTATTTCTCAACAATTAAAAAGGCAAAGACTGATTGTTGGAACAACTTTCTAGAAAATGCTCAGGGGAAAGAGATCTTCAAAGCTTTTAGATATACTAAGTCAAAAACAATGTCTAAGCTACCAACATTAACTTATAATTTCCAGAATGAGGAAATTATAGCTAGCTCATTTGAAGATAAATGTCAAGCTTTTATGAGAATATTATTTCCATCATCAAATAATTCAACTGAGATTTGTTCTTTGCAAGAAGATAATGAATATGAACATGATAAGAAATGGAAATGGTCTGACTTAACTGAAGATGAATTAAAGACAGCTATTTTTTCATCTTCAAAGATCACAGCAGCAGGAGCTGATACTATAAATCATTTAATAATTCAAGAGCTTTATTCAGTACTAAAAGATGAGCTCTTTGAATTGTTCTCAAATCTTTTGAAATATGGGTATCATTCTAAGTGCTGGAGGCATGCTGTTGGAGTTATTCTTTCAAAACTCAATAGAAAACCAACTATTTCTAAATCTTATAGAGTGATATCTCTGCTGAATTGTCTGGGAAAAATTCTGGAAAAGATAATTGCAACTAGATTGTCTTTTCTATCTACTACTACTGATTTATTATATGATGATCAGATGGGAAGTAGAAAGCAAAACTCAGCAATTGATGCAGTTCTCTCTGTAGTTCATGATATTCAACTTGCAAAGAATGAAAAAATGGTTACAACTGCAATGTTTATTGATATAAAAGGTGCATTTGATTGTGTTTCACTTTCTCAAATGATCAATACTTTGATAGAACTGAGAATGCCAAAGTCTCTCATTAAATGGGTTATCTGTTTCATGTCAAAAAGAACTATTCAGTTGCTTTTTGATGGAATGAGACAAGATATAACAGATATTGAGATAGGAGTTCCTCAGGGTTCCCCAGTCTCATTCATTTTGTTTGCTATATTTGTCAAGTTTCTATTTATTGATAGACAAATGGCAATTATGGTGAGAACTCCAAGCTATGTGGATGATTTAGGCCTAGTTGTAAGCTCAGAATCAATTGTGAATAACTGCAATTTGATTGAGCAAGCAGCAACTGAAATGATTGAAAAAGTAAAATCAAAAAACATTGTTTTTGATATGGATAAAACTGAATTAATTCATTTTTATCCAAATTTCAGAGAAAAAGATACTGAAGTTAAGCTTTTAAATTATTCAGTTAAATCTAAAAACTCAGTTAGATGGCTTGGTGTCTGATTAGATTCTCAATTGAATTTTAAATCTCATGTGCAAATAAAAACTGCAAATGCTGAAAGAATTTTAAACAGTATATTGAGACTTTCAAATACTGAAAGAGGTCTGACATTTTAAGCAATGAGACAATTATATATTGCCTGTGTGACCTCTGTTTCAGATTATGCAGTTCAGGTGTGGTGGAGAGGTCAAAAACACTTTATAGAAAGGTTTCAAAAACTTCAAAACTCAGCTTTAAGAAAGATTCTAGAAGTATTCAAAACTACTTCAATTAAAACTATGGAAATTGAAGCCTCTATTTCTCCACCACAAGTGAGATTTGATAAAATCTGTATGAATTATGCTCTCAGAATTATGAAGCTATATTCACATCATTCTATTAGAAAGAGAGTTTCAAATTCTTTTTCAAATGAGTCAAATGAATTAGAATTAGATTGGGAACTTTATCTTGATTGAAATGAGACTGATTTATCTGAAAATTCAAGTTCTTTACAAAGAAGAAGGATACCATCTCAGTTATTTAGAATTTACTCAATGATTAAGAACTGTTTCTCTAGTTTAAATATAGAGAGAGTAGCTATTGAAAATCTCTCTCCTTGGAAGAAAAGTCTTGATAATCTTGTTGATTTAAACATTAGTCAACTTTCAAAAGAAGATCAGACTCAAGAACATTTAAAGCTTTTGAAACAAATGAAAAATAAAGCAATTCTTATATACATTGATGGCTCAAAATGTGAGAAAACAGGCAATCTTGGAGCTGGAATAGCATATTCAGAAAATGATAAAAACTATATTCTTGATTCTTGGCAAATTGGAAAAGAGTCAGAAGTTTTTAATGCTGAATTATTTGCAATTTCAAGAGCTTTCAAATTGATTGAAATGAAGATTGAACAATGGAAAAGATTTGAGTATATTTGAATATTCTCTGATAGTCAAGCAGAGCTTAAAAGACTTCAAAGTAATAAAATCAGCAGTGGACAGTCAATGCTAGAGCTGATTTTGAAAAGTCTTCAAAATATTCAAAGAAAAATCTCACTCAATTGTTCTATTCATCTTCACTGGGTGCCTGCTCACATGGGTATATATGGCAATGAAATGGCTGATAAAGCTGCAAAAAGAGCCACTGAGTTAGAAGTCTGTGTAAGAAACCCGCACTAAGTTACCAGTGCTAGGCCGAAATTGGCGATTGCTCTAAAGATATGACATCACCGAATATAGCATCATCAATGTCATATCAGATTTGAAATCAAGGTATTATCTTATCACTTGCATCATACTACACCATCTACATCATAGCAAGTTCAATCTGTTTATGATACTGTGTATATAGATAGCAGCTGGCTCAATCTTCTAGAGGTCAGTGGATCATTCTGTTTTAATTTGACCTCTACATTCTACAATATCAATATTAATCTGAATTCTCTCTGATATATTACCATATTATCTTCTACAACTTAATCCTTGCAGAGTCTTAAGAACTTCTTGTGATATAAGCAGCTGATTCTCATACCACTGTTTACAGTTTGATTCACTCAATCCCTTACCTCTTCAAGGATTGAGTATTCTAATCATCATGTCCAAGGTCAATCCACTCTTGAATACTTCTCAATCAGTAGTTGTTGAGCTAGCAGCATCTGCAATATCTGCCTCAGCTAATCAGCAGGAAATTCAGCTCACTGATCCACCTGTCTATTATAGCAGCAATCTACATAAATACTATATATTCATAAGAGCTCTCAAACACATATATAAGTTGAACCCAACTCAATACAATACTGATGAAGTCAAGATCATTTATGCTTTGAAATGATTATGGAAAACAATTGAAACTACTTGAGCTACTAAAGAGAGAGAGCTTGAAAGATTAAATCAATCTTTCTCATGAAAGAACTTTGAGAAATTCCTGCACAATGATATGAAGAATGTCTGCAACTGCGGCTTTACAGCAGTGATTCACTTTGAAGAATTAAAGCAACCACTGAATCAATCAGTTCAACAATTTGTCTCCAGATTTAATGAGATTCACAATGGTCTAGCAATCAATATAGAAGAACTATTTGCTCAATTATTCTTTGCTAAATTACCATCAGCAATATAAGATCAAATTCAAACTCATCATGATTCTTCTATCAATCAAGCTGAATTGATTGTGCTAGTTGCTTGAATTCAAGCCATTAATAGAAGTCATGCTAGAAGGAGTAACAACAAACAAGAATCCTCTTCACAAAATAGATATCAAAAGAGTGATGACAAATGTGAAATCAAGCAGTCCTCTGACAGCTCTTTTTCAAAGACTCAACAGAATCTAATCTCAGCTGAAAAGCTTATTATAGAGAAATGTCAATGCTGCATGAATAATAATCTTTGTCTATTCTGTGAGAAGGCAGGTCATCTTCTTAAGAATTGTAATAAGAAAGAAAAATGAACTCAAACCACAGACAAACTGAAACCCACATCTGTGATAGCTCATATCACTGAAACTCAGAATGATGAGAAGTGACTAGATGGTAGATTCCACATGTACATCACTATTCAACTAGACATCTCTAATAATTCTGAGCTGATTTGATGTCTAGTCAATTCTGGAGCAGATTTCAATTATATCTCTCATACTTACACTACTTCTAAAGGATGGAAACAGATTGAACCACCATCTCAAGTGCAATATTCTGATGAATGATGAGGATATTGATATGGCATCATTAATGCTACCCATAGAGCCACTGATGGGCTAGATGAAACTCAAGCAAGCAAACTTAGCTTTCATTCTGTTAATCTAGCAGATGAAGATCTTTATCTAGATCTTTCATAATTACAAATAGTCAATCCTTTAATCAATTGAAAAGCATTATCATGGTGATATTGAATTGGAGATACTAGAATTGAAATAACAGAATCAGAAGAATTTATCTGTTCTATACAAGAAACATCTACAACACCACTCTACTTTTGAGACAGCAATACTGAATCTTCTTCAGAACAACTATATTCTATTAACAAAACTACTTTATCTCAAAACCTACAAGATCTCTTAACTGAATTTAAAGATATCTTTTCTGCTGAAGCAGCAGCCAAGTTGAATGAGAACCCCATCATATCACATCATATTTGATTGCAAGATGGAAAGGAGCCCTCTTATGAACCTTTATACAATCTCTCAATAGCAGAACTAGATGTCTTATGCAAATATCTAGAAGAAATGCTGTCACAGCAGTGAGTTTGTTCTACAAAGAGCCCTGCTGCTGCATCTATTGTATTTGCAAAGAAAAAGAATGGAACTCTACACCTTTGCATAGATTATCGAGGCCTTAACAAGATAACTATAAAGAATTGATATTCAATCCCTCACATTGAAGAAATGTTAGATCAATTACAGAGTGCTATCATCTTCTCTAAAATAGATCTCCAAGATGCCTACTATCACATATGAATAGCAGAAGGAGATGAATGGAAAACAGTGTTTTGAACTTGATACAGCAGCTACAAATTCTAAGTTATGTCTATGGAGCTCTGTAATGCTTCTGCTACATTCCAATCTTATATCAATGAAGTGCTGAAAGGCCTAGTTGATATCTGTTGCATTGTTTATCTTGATGACATTCTTATCTATTTTCAAAATATCAAAGATCACACAAAACATCTCTGATTAATCTTCAAACACTTATGAAAATATCAACTTTATACTAAGAAAAGCAAATGCATCTTTTTCACTACTGAGGTTGAATTTCTTGGCTATATTGTATCACCTACTGGTATAGCCATGGATCACAACCAAGTCGAAACTATTCTAAATTGGCTGGAATCTAAAGGTGTCCATGATATTCAAGTTTTCATAGAATTTGCAAACTTTTATCACAGATTCATATATGCTTTTTCATGAATAGCTGCATCTCTTACAGATCTTCTTCAAAATGCTACAGATAAGCAAACTAAGTTCCAACTTAGTGATTCAGCAAGAAAAGCTTTTGTAAATTTGAAAGAAGCATTTGCACAAGCTATTCTACTGATTCATTATGATTCATGGAAGGAAACCCAAGTCAAAATGAATGCAAGCAAGGATGGAATTGCTGGTATTCTATCTCAACATCTAGAATCAGTACCAGAAATCTATCAAGAAGCTATAGAAATAGCATCAGAATGAAGCAAAAACATAGATAATTCAGTGTCTACTCAAAGAAAAGAGTGAAGACTCATTGTAAGAAACTATGACATCCATGATTTGAAACTTCTGATTATAGTGACATCATTTTGTCACTGATGACACTATCTGCAAGGCAATCTGTACTCAATTCAGATCATAATCAACCATGATAATCTGAAATACTTTCTTAGTATCAAAAGCTTGAACAATCATCAAGCACATTGAGTGAAAGAGCTATCTGTTTATGATTTCTATATGATCTATCAATCAGAATGACTAAATCTCACTGATTCATCTTCAAGACATTCAGACTATATTATTTCCTCTGAGGATGTAGACTCAAAGCTGTCAATGCTGCTGATTCTACAGAAAAAAATCCATCAGAGACTTCATGACTCTGATCAGAACAGCTTAGTAGATATCAAATCATTTTTGATACAGAGAAGCTCAGATTGTTCTGCAGAGTATTCTTGTTTTCAAGATTTCTTTGAAACTGGCACTGAAGATCATGAACTTCTTGTGCCACATCTAGCAGTAATGAAAGCTGCTGAGAATGAAACAGATCACAAACCACCTACTAATCAGCTTCTAGACTTCATTAAAGAATTACAGAAGAGGGATGCCTTTACTATAACTCAAAGTCAAGAAGTTGAGAATAGTGCAGAGTCTGGAACTCTTAGAAAAGTCTTCAATATTTTCAAAGAATCTTCAATTATCTGATGAGTAGATGAAGATTGTGGACTTCTACATCACAATCATACTATCTACATTCTCTCTAGCAAAGCAATCATTCAGAAGTTATTATGAATACATTATGATGATCTCTGAACAGATCACTTTGATATTGCCAGAACCTTAGAGCTTCTATATCACAAATATTACTGAAATACACTCTGAAAAGATGTCAAAATGTATGTCAGAGAGTGTGATATCTGCCAGCATATTAAAGCTAAAAGACATAAACCATATGAGCAATTTATCAAAATTCCCATGTCTACTAGGCTGTTCAGTTCTCTTGCTATGAATTTCATTGTTGAATTACCACCAGTAATTTGAAAGGGAATCATCTATGATAGTATTTTGGTCATACTGAACTGCTATACTAAACTAGCTAAGTACTTTCCTTGCATGACTTCAATTACTGCTTCTGATTTTGCAGAGTTGTTCATAGATACTATTCTAAGTGATTACAGTTCATCTTTGTCTATCATATCTGATAGAGATAAGTTGTTTACCAGTCACTACTGATCAATATTCTGTTATTATTTATGAGTTAAGTGCAACCTGAGTACAGCATTCCACCCTCAAACTGATGGGCAAATGAAATGTCAGAACCAAACATTAGAGAACTATTTATGAGCATACTCAAACTATCATCAGAATAACTGGGTGAATCTACTTCCACAGACACAATTCATCTACAATTCTGTTTCTCAAGCATCTATTGATATGTCACTGTTTCAAGCACTACTAGGTTACAATTCTGTTCTGCTGAGAGAGGTAATTGATAAAGAATCTGAATCTGTAACCTCTATTGATCTTGAGCCCTTAGCTACAGCAAGGGTGAAGAAATTACAAAAGATACAAAGCAACCTTCAAGTCAAAGTTCAAAAATCCTTTGAAAAGCAAGTGGAATACTATAACAGAAGACATCAAGAGAAATTCTTTGTCATTGAAGATCAAGTTCTTCTATCTTTCATGAATATAACAACTTCTAGACCTTGCTGCAAGCTTGAAGATAAATGGTTTGAATCATTTACAATTCTGAACATCATCAGATTGCAAGTATATCAACTAGATCTTTCAAGAACCTTTGAATCTATGCATTCTGTCTTTCATGTTACCTTGTTGAAACTCTATTATCAGAGATCAGATGAAGAACCTAAGAAACCTTCTGGCATTCTACTCAAAGACAGAACAGAATATTTTGTTGAAGCCATTTTGAATAAACAATTGCACTGTAATAAAGAGCAATATCTTGTCAAGTGGAAAGAATATTCTAATACTGAGAACATTTGAAAACCTTCTAATAATCTTTTGAATTTCTGTAACCTTCTTGAAGAATATGAGAAGGTAAATTGAAATCAATCTCTTGTTAAGAAGAAGTGTTTCAGAACATAATATTAGTAGTTCTTCTATTTTTTTCTATAAAGATTTTGAAGTTTCTACTTATCTACACTTCTGCTTTGAACTGTGAAAGATTCTTGAAACTTAGTGGCACTCTTCTTCTTTTTATCCTATAAGGTTTTAGAAGTTTAATGAGGCTACATTACAATTTTGAACTCTGATCAGAAGGAAAAAGCAAAGAACCAAGATATTATTCTGAGCATTATACTCTTGATGAAAAAACTATTTAAAAAAAAAAACACTCAAAGAACCCTTCAGAACACCATCTATAATTTATTCTTCTTTCATGATATCAAATTCTCTTTCAATTTTCCCAATTCTTTCTACCAACTACAATCTGTTAGTGATTATCTAGTGAAATTCCTTTGGTTATATGTACTGTATAAAACATCATCTCCAAGCATTCGATATTTTGGGCCATCTCCCCCATCCATGTAATCATTTTTTCCATTTTTTCATTCATTTCCTTCTGAGCGTCCTCAATACACTGCAGAACCACAAGAACTTCGGAGGAGAGGGCTGGGTTCAATGCAACCACAGAAGCAAGAGAAGCAGAGAGAACAGCAGAAATCAGCACAGCAACAGATTTCCTCTTGATAAAGATTCTGTCAGCAGCAACACAGATCTTTCAGCACTATGAAGTGCTAGAAATGTCTCCATCAACCTTATTTCATTTGAACAGATAATACACATTGAGCTCCTTTACAAATTGCTTCTGCATAGCCAGCAATTTGATGTACTTTTCTGGACCTTCTTGAAATAATGCTTCTAGAGCCATTGCTTGCTCTTTGAAACACAAGGGGATCTATTCCAGTGTTAATCTGATTATTAAAAATCTTTAATATTCTTTCAATAAACTTACAGAATCACAATGAGATTGATTTGTATGACATCTTTTACAGTTCTTAAATGCCACTTTCTGAACACAAAGAGAAACATCTTCTATTGATTTAAGACAGCAGACACAGCTTCTCAGCTTCAGACTGTGAGTGTATCACTTCTTCTTCATTTGCTCTTTGATTTCTTCATTCATGATCATGTCCTCTGTGAGAATTTTTTCCATCACAGAACCTGCTGCAATGTTCTCCTCAGTGACAAGACTCTGGCTTGACTGATTGACTGAAGTGAATGACATAATATCTGATTCTATTTGAAGCAAGTTAGCAACCCCTTACTGGAAATAGAGACAAAGCAACACAATACTTACTGACTGGAGATTTCTCTGAAAAATATCATTAAAAAACTACTTTTACTGTTAACAAATGTTTCTATATCAATAACCCACTGATTCTCTAGTGATTACTTACATTCTTTCTTCGAAATATTGATGACAGGGGTGGGGGAAGGAATCTCTCAATAGCTTATCAGAATCAGAATTTGCTCAGAGGTTCTAGTTCTCTATATTCTTTGTGAAATCATGTGTTCTATGGTTCTATTTACTTCTGTGTTGTCAGTTATAATTCTATTTACTTCTATGAGTTTTATGTTATCAGTGAAACAACAAAGATTCACTGTTGCTTATTACTGCAAATTATCTACAATTACTCTACAATTTTTTGACCTGCTGGGACAGCAGTCCTTTCAGAGGGGGCAGTTGTAAGAAATCTATACTAAGTTATCAGTGCTAGACTGAAATTGGCAATTGCTCTAAAGATATGACATCACTGAACATAGCATCATCAACATCATATCAGATTTGAAATCAAGGTATTATCTTGCCACTTGCATCATACTATGCCATCTACATCATAGTAAGTTCAATCTGTTTACAATACTGTGTATATAGATAGCAGCTGACTCAATCTTCTAGAGGTCAGTGGATCATTCTGTTTTAATTTGACCTCTACATTCTACAATATCAATATTAATCCGAATCCCCTTCAATATATTACCATATTATCTTCTACAACTTAATCCTTGCAGAGTCTTAAGGACTTCTTGTGATATAAGCAGCTGATCCTCATACCGCTGCTTACAGTCTGCTGTCAAAGAATTGTAACATGGTCTTTTATTAAAAGAAGAATAAGAGAATTATGTTTACAAAAGTGACAAGATGTCTGATTCATGCAAAGAAAAAGTGTGCATTATTCCAGATTTGAAACTAAGCCAAAGTGAAAGACTTGCTCAATAAAGTGTAAGAAGAAACTTTTTGCTACAATAATGCAGCTAAAGCTTGGACATGGATATTTCAAATCATATTTAGCAAAGTTTAAAGATGATTTAAATGATCTATATTCAGATTGTCAGTTATATGAAAATCCAGAGCATCTTCTGTTACTTTGTACAAAGTATTCAGAACTAAGATTGAGACTGAGAGAGAAGTATCAACTGAATCAGTTAAGTTTGAGTTTGTTATTCAATACTAAAGCTGGAAATATGTTCTTAATTGAATATTTAAATGAGTCCAATGTTGCTACAAGAGCTTTTTTGAATAGTGTCACTTGATGATATTTAGATCAGTTGTTTTTGTTTATTTTATTTTGATCTTTTCTTTAACTTTGTTTATTGTTAATTTTCATTTGTTTCAAGCAGTTTGCTTCATTATTTGTTGATAATAGTCATTGTAAATGTTTTTTCTTTTCTGTTGATTTTTAATAGCTGCTGTCTTTTATAATATTTATTTCCTTTGTTTTGAAGTTGAGTTGTGCTAACCCATTGACATTCTTTTGATTTTATTTTTGAATTGAATACTTTGAATAGTTGTTTGATTCTGGGCTGGAATTCTGTTAATGCATGTGTCAAATTGTTTTTGTATATTAGAATATTCTTGATTTGAAAAATCCTGAAGTATTTCAGGTAGATGTCATAGTCACTGACTGTATACATCTATAATTGAAGAAGAATAATAATAATAATAACTGAGATTGCAATTAACAGTTGAGATTTCATCACAACAGATGTAAGCTCATTCTTTCTTCTACACAGATACAACTTAGAGATTCTGAACTTCTCTGAGACTCTCTGAGAAACTGTGTACATCTGCAGTCTCATACAGACAGCAGAGAATATCATGAACAAGTTGAAGAAAGCTCATGAATGAGCAGAAGCTTCAATGATCAGTGTTTAGTAAAATTATAAGAATCAAGCAAACATCAGAAGAAGTTCTGTAATCTGATATTATATAGAAAACAAAGTCTGACTGAATCTCAAGAATATAAGAATGAATCACTTCTTGTATACACTAGATTATCATTATATCAAATATATGATGAAGAAAGTGCTAGACATACACAATTATCAACTCAACATCTCATCTGATATTCATAATATCTTTCATACAAATCTGCTCTGATCTGCAGCTGAGAATTCATTCCTCTCACAGAGAATCTCTGATTGACAGTCACTCATCATTGTAGAAGAAGACAATGAACTCAAGTGAGAAATCAAAGCAATTCTTGACAATAGAATCAACCATTGCTGCTGCAAATACCTCATCAAATGAATAGAATACAATTGTTCAATCTGTGAATCTGTATTCATTTTAAAGAACACTGCTGCTCTTGATATCTATAAGTTCTCACTCACTCTGATAGAGAGGGATAATGTGATGAGTTAGTATTCATTAGTAATTAACTTATGCAATCAATTTTTCTTTTGTATCTGCTTGTTTCTGACTGTTGTGATCTTGTGTAATTCTCAATGTTCTTCTGCTCTGTGCTCTGTGCTTGTGTAGTTTCTAACAATTCTTTTATATAGCTTTTAATATTCTTCTACTTCATACTCTGTACTTGTATAGCCTCTAATAATTCTTCTGTGTAGCTCTCAATGATTTCTCTGTCTCATACTTCACATTCATGTAGTTTCTAATGATTCTTACATGTACTTCTTAATGTTCTTTCACTTCACACTTCACTGTGAAGCAGCTTCTGATATTCTTTCATCTTGAACTTTTCTCTATAAGAACCCTCTTCATATAACCTTTTCTTCTGATTTCTTTTTTCTTTCTTTTCTTAATCAATTCATAATCTGTAATTAGAATAGTACCAAATTGTTAATTGAAGTACATCTGTTACATGAATTTACTTATTTCTGATTATTGTGATTTTATGTAATCTTTGATATTCTTCTGCTCTGTGCTCTGTGTTTATATAGTCTTTAACAATTCTTCTATATAGCTTTTAATAATTCTCTCATTTTATACTCTGTATTTGTGTAGTTTCTAATGATTTTTTTGTATAGCTCTTAATGTTCTTTCACTCTGTGCTTCACTGTAAAGTAGGGCTGTGAAGTCCAACTCTGCCACCTCCTCATGATGCAGCCTGGTAACATCATCTAGTGATGATGGTCAAGAGCAGAGTGGTTTGTTATGAGTGTCTGATTCTTAGTGAACTCAGCATTCATTGGCCTTCAGGCCTTGATCTTTGCTCTCTGTGAGCAATCATCCTGCCGCTGCTCTCTGCGAGCAATCGCCCTGCCTCCGCCCTGCCTCTGCTCTCTGTGAGCAATCACCCTGCCGCTGCTCCCTGCGAGCAATCACCCTGCTGCTGCTCACTACGAGCAATCGCCCTGCCGCTGCTCCCTGCGAGCAATTGTCCTGCTGCTGCTCCTTGCAAGCAATCGCCCTGCCGTAGCACTTGTGTGCTTTGATAATCTCTATCATGAATGGCCATACATCGGGCCAGAAGTGGATGTACAGTCTATATAGACTGAGTCTTCTCAAGAGTTGCTATCTGAATCCTGTGTCTATCATTACTGTGTATATAGAGATTTCTCCAGTGTAGCATGTCCTCATGCCCTTCAGAAGGCCTTTGAAGTGCAGGCATTGCCTGTGTCTTCTCTGAGATGTTAAACCAATACATACATACATACATTCACTGTAAAGTAGCTTCTGATATTCTTTCACTCTAAACTTCTCTCTATAAAAATCTTCTTTGTATGATTTTTTCTTCTAATTTCTTTTCTCTTTCTTTTCTTAATCAATTTATAATCTGTAATTAGAATAGTATCAAATTGTTAATTGAAGTACATCTATTATATTATGAATTGATTCTTCTGTGTTTAAAATCTGAGTGTTTTATTATTAATTTTTATATTTAAATGTATCATTTACAGATCTGAGTATCTAGTTATTACAAAAGATCTCTTATAAATCTGAGTGTTCTTATTATTAGTTATATAGACTGTTGTATCTAAATATTCAAGACACAATCAACTGTATTCTATGAAGAGACTCAAATGTCTATGAATTGTAACATTGTGAATAGTGTTCATGAAGAAGTTTGATAAACTTAGTACCACAACACTGTGAATAGTGTCTGTGAGAGAACTGAGTGTCTACAAATATCTCTTTTTCTTTTTTATTATTATTACATATTTTTAGATATTGAAATGAATTATGAATAATTCTATAAACATCTGCTGCATCTGAACACAGTGAATGACAACTTAGATCTATGAAGTATTCTTCAGCAGCAAGTACTACAGATGACTGAATTGCATCAATGATTTGTTGAGATGAGCACTCTCACATTCATCATTTCTTTTACACTCACATTTCATGAAAAGCTCTCAAGAGAGAAACTTTCAATTCTTGATAAATATGAAGAAGATCTAGTGCTCTATCTTGTGTGAAAGTCAAAAGCAAACATCAAATTGAACATCAATGAATGAGCAATAGACTCACTATTCAATCAAGTGTGATATATTTATAGCAGATTGAATGACAATACATTAGCAAAATTTCAACTCTGAATGAATCATTGTCAGAATGATCAGTGTATGTCAGAGCTAGTCTTTCAACAACTCAACTCTCTCTTTCTCAATTCTATACTTCAAATCAAGATATTAGACTGATTTAATCAGATTTATTAGATGAATATTATATTGACAACTTATCTTTCTGAATTCAATTGCAAGCTTCTAGAAGCAGAAGAGCAAGATTGAAACAATGTCATCAAAATCAATATACTGTTCAAGAATTTGAACTTTCAGTTGCATAACTGAAATATAGAGTATCTGAAGTTCTCAATATACAATGAATTCTGTGCTGATCTTTGTCTGTTGAACAACAATCTGTCTCAGTTTCACACACTTCAAAATTGCAGAGAATTTCACTGAATAAATATATATACTCTGAATCACTCTGCAGCATCTCTCATCTTCAAATCAGAATCAATAAACTGAGTCTTATATATAAACACAAGTCATCTGAGAGTTCTCAATGTCTCAGAAAAAAATACTGCTGACTGAATTGTCAGAGAAGTCTGTATATACTGTGATAAATCAGAGCACTTCACAAATCAATGTCTGAATGCAATCATTTTGAATAAATCCTTTACATGTGTGAACACTGCATTGTCTGTGGACAAGTAAGAACAGGAAAAAGAAAAGCTCTCACTCTAAAATATAAATGAAAACTCAAGAAACAGAAAGCTAGCTGAAGATTCAAGCAGAAAATACAAACAAATACAATCATAATCTCTGCTATTGTAAATAGTCTAGTCAATGTATAAGCAATGATAGACAGTGATTTTCTTCATTACACTCTTATAGACACTTAGCTGATTGAGAAGTATAAGCTTCAGTGTATTTTCTTTTTCAAACTGTGTAAACTCAGTGGATTTAATGATCTCAGAGGATTCACCTCCTACAACATGATAAGATTTAATATTGATATAGAAGAACATGAGAAAAAAAATGTATACATATATAAAATACAAAATCTTGAGTATAATCTAATACTCAGTCTATCATGACTTATAGAATTTGAAACCTTGTTGAACACATTCAACTACTGTCTTATTTTCTCAGAAGATGACTGTGTTTATGAGAAAGATGTCAATAGAACTGCTGATCTCACTCAAATATCAGTGAAAGTGTACAAACTACTAACTCATTAAGTGCATGAGAAGAAGAACATCCAAGTGTTTGCTGCTAGTATAATGAATATCAAAAAAATGTTAGAAAAGCTAGAACTCAAAGATTTCAAGAAATCACACAAGAAACTACTTGAATTATATGAAAATTTCACAGATGTATTTGATGAGAAAGAAGCTGAAAAGCTTCTCTTTCATTAAAAACTCAGTATAGATTATACAATTGAGCTCATCAAGAAAAATAATAAAAACTCACAATTACTCTGAGATTCTCTCTACAGTATATCACACAATAAGCTTTTTGTTCTATGAAAAACACTCAATGAATTACTGAATAAAGGCTTCATTTGTGTTAGCAACTCACTCACTACAGCATCTATACTATTTACAAAGAAATCAGAATGTAATGGGCGTACTTCGATTAACGATTTGATACTATCCTAATTACAGATTACGAATTGATTAAGAAAAGAAAGAGAAAAGAAATCAGAAGAAAGGGTCGTACGAAGAGGGTTCTTATAGAGGAAAGTTTGGGGCAGAAGAATATCAGAAGCCGCTCCACAGTGGAGCACAGAGTGGAAGAACATTAAGAGGTACACATAAGAATCATTAGAGACTACACAAGCACAGAGCATGAGATGGGAGAATCATTGAGAGCTACACAGAAGAATCATTAGAGACTACACAAGCACAGAACACAGAGCAGAAGAACATTAGAAGCTACACAGAAGAATCATTAAAGACTACACAAGTGCAGAGCACAGAGTGGAAGAACATTAAGAGCTACACAGAAGAATCATTAGAAACTACACAAGCACAAAGCACAGAGCAGAAGAACATTGAGAGTTACACAAAGTCACAGCAATCAGAAACAAGCAGATGCAGAAGAGGAGTTGGTTGCATAAGTTGATTACTAACAGATACTAATCCATCACATTATCCCCCTCTACTGGAGTGAGTGAGGACTCATAGATGTCGAGGGTGGTGGTGTCCTTCAAGGCAGACACAGATTCTCAGATTGGACAATCATATTCTATTCATTTGATGAGGTATTCACAGCAGTGGTGGTTGATTCTATCATCAAGAATTGCTTTGATTTCCCACTCAAGTTTGTTATCTTCTTCTACAATGACAGATGGCTGTCAATTGAAAGTTCTCTGAGAGGGGAATGGATTCTCAGCTGTGGGTTGGAGTAGGTTTGTATGAAAGATGTCATGGATGCCAGACAGAGTGTTGAGTTGATAATCATGTGTGTCTAGCACTTTCTTCACTGTATACTTGGTGTGGTGATAATCTAGCATATGCAAGGAGTGGTCTGTTCTTATGTTCTTGAGATCTAGTCAGACTTTGTCTTCTATATGATATCAGATCACAGAACTTCTTCTGATGTTTACTTGATTCTCATAATCTTGCTGAGTGCTGGTCATTGAAGCTTCTGCTTATTCACAGACTTTCTTCAGCTTGCTCACAATGTTCTCTGCTGTCTGTATGAGGCTGCAGGCATATGCGGTTTCTCAGAGAGTCTCAGGGAAGTCCAGAACCTCTAAGTTGTATTCATGTAGAAGAAAGAATGAGCTTACATCTGTTGTAGTGAAATCTTGACTGTTAATTGCAATCTCAGCATGTGGCAGCAGATTGCTTCAGTTGTCTTGTGTGTAATTGCAGAACTTACAGAGAATGTTCTTTATCATTTGTATCATCCTCTCAGTAGCTTCATCAGTCTCTGGGTGGTACACTGTTGATAACTTTCATTCAATTCTTAATAATTGGCATATGCAGGCTCAGAGTGTGCTGACAAATTGACTGTCTCTATCTGACACAATGAATGAAGACAGATCATGCATATGATAGAACAGGCTTCTGATAAAGACATCTGCAACTACTTTAGCATTCATCTTGTCACAGGGCTGTAGTATTACACCCTTGCTGAGTCAGTCAACAATGACTAGAATGTTTGTAGAATCTCCACTTTCAGATAAAGAAACTGCAAAATCAATAGCTATATCACATCAAGTTCAGTCAGAGACAGATAGAGGCTTCAGCATCTCTTTTCAGTGTTCACATTATGCCATCACTGAGCCACAGCAATCACAGTTGTGTACAAACCAGTGTATATCTTTCAACATATCTGGTCAGTAGAATTCTCAGATGATGATGTTGTACATGATTTCACATTCTGAGTGCTTGATCATCAGCAAGTCATGAGTTTCTTACATGATCTGTGTTTGTAGAGGTTCTGAATCAGAGATTCATCACCTATCTTGAAAGTGTAAGTAGTTGTCATTGTCAATTGAACATGCTGAGATATCTGTTCTTGGGTATACACCTGCAGGGAATTGAGGTGCTTTGCTTCATATAGCTTTGATAGCTTGTTGTCAGAATTCATCTGTCTCTGTTGTTAGTCTTCATTGTTCTTTGAGTGAGGGTTCTTGAGCTCAGAACTGGTTGATATGTACACAGAGTTCATCTGATTGTGTAGGACTTTCTATGATTGCAGAGTTGATTAATCAATGCTCTCAGTGTTTTCATCTGTCATTCAAATTATCAGATGGCATATCTTGTTCTCAGCAGAACAGAGCATCTGCAAGAATATTCTCTACTTCAGATCAATAACAAATTGTGAATGAAAAACAGTTAAGAAACAATGATCAACACATATGTCTCTCAGTGAGCTTACAAGTGATTGTGAAGTACTCTAGATTCTTATGATCAGTAACAATCTCAAATCTCTCAACACTCATGAGTTTGAATTCTCATTCTTTGAGACATTGTATGATTGCTAGAAGCTTCTTGTCATAGATCTTGTAGTTGCATTCAGCAGATGACATCTTTTTCAAGATGAAGGCACAGAGTCATAGAACATCTTCATTATCATATTGCATCAGTGCCCCATCTACTACATAATCTGAGGTGTCTGTTTCAAGAATCATATGCTTATCCAGATTGAATGATTGCAGCATTGAAGTGCTTGTGAACATATGCTTCAGCTTTTTGAATGCTGCATCCGCTTCGTCAGTCCATTGAAATACAGTGTCTTTCCAGATCAGATCCATCAGTGGTTGTACAATATCAAAGAAGTCTTTGATGAATCTTCAGTAGAAGTTGACAAATTCTAGAAAGCTTCTAGTCCCTTTTACCAAGACTGATGCCTCTCAGTTGAGGATTGCTTCCACCTTCTTAGAATCCATGCATATGTCTTTTTCAGCTTCAATGATGAATTCTAGATAGGTCATAGACTTGGTCTCAAAGTTGCATTTGTCAATATCCACTTGCAGTCCAGCTTTACATAGGTGGTCAAGCACTTGTCATACATGCTTGCAGTGCTCAGTGAGCAGTCCATCAGTGAAGATCAGAATATCATCCATGTACACTGAGGCAATCTCATTGAGCAGATCTTGTAGAACCCAGTTAATGTATTTCTGAAATATGCTCAGAGTGTTCACTAATTCAAAGAGGGTCACTGTTCATTTGTATAATCTGTAACACATACAAAAAGCAGTTAGCCATTCATCACCTTCATTAATCCTTATCTTATAGAAGGCTGCAGAGATGTCAAGCTTTGTAAATCATTTTGCTTTTCCTATTCATTCAAGTGTTTCATTGATGAGTGGAAGAGGGTATCAGTCTTTCTGTGTAATCTTGTTGAGTCCTCAGTAGTCAACACAGAATTGTAAGCCTTTTTCTGATTTCTTCATGAACAGTACAGATGCTGCAGCAGATGAGTTGCTAACACAAATGAAGCCTTTATTCAGTAATCTATTGAGCATTTTTCATAGAACAAGAAGCTCATCGCGTGACATGCTGTAGAGAGGACCTCAGAGCAGTTGTGGATTCTTACCATCTTTCTTGATGAGCTCAATCATATGATCTATGCTGGGTCCTCAGTGAGGGGGAAGCTTTTCAGCTTCTTTTTCATCAAACACATCTGCAAAATCTTCATACAATTCAGGTAGTTCTTTGCACAGTTTCTTGGGATTCTTGAGTTCTAGTTTCTCTAACACCTTTTTGATATCCACCATACTAGCAGTGAACACTTGGACATTCTTCTTCTCATGTGTTTGGTGGGTTAGTAGTTTGTACACTTCCACTGATATCTGGGTGAGATCAGTGGTTCTATCGACATCTTTCTCATAAACACAGTCGCCTTCTGGGAAAATAAGGCAGTGATTGCATGTGTTCAACAAGATTCCAAATTCTGTGAGTCATGATAGACTGAGCATTAGATTGTACTCAAGATCTTGTATTTCATATGTATATACATTCTTTTTCTCATGTTCTTCTACATTGACATTAAATCTTACTATGTTGTAGGAGATGGATCCTCTGAAGTCATCAAATCCACTGAGCTTACACAGCTTGAGAAAGAGAATACACTGAAGCTTATACTTCTCAATCAGCTGAGTGTCTATAAGAGTGTAATGAAGAAAATCACTGTCTATCATTGCTCATACATTGACTAGACTATTTACAATGACAGAGATCATGATTGCATCCACTTGCATCTTCTGCTTGAATCTCCAGCTAGCTTTCTGCTCCTTGAGCTCTCATTCATATTTTAGAGCAAGAGCTCATCTTTTCTCTGTTCTTATCTATCCACAGACAACACAGTGTTTACATGCATGAGAGGTTTACTCAGAGCAATTGCATTCAGACATTGATTCATGAAATGCTCTGGCTTGTCACAGTGTATGCAGATTTCTCTGGCAATTTGATCAGCAGTGTTCTTCTCTGAGACATTGGGGACTCTTGAGTGACTTGCATTTACATGTGGGACTCAGTTCATTGATTCTGGTTCGGAGGTGGGGGGTGCTGTGGAGTGGTTTGAAGCATACACATTTGTTCAGTGGAATCCTCTGCAATTTTGGAGCATGCAGAACTGAGACAGATCATTGTTCAACAGACAAAGATCAGCACAGAATTCACTGTATATTGAGAGCTTCAGATGCTCTACACTTTGATTATGCAACTGAAAGTTCAAATTCTTGAACAATATGTTGATCTTGACAGTGTCATTTCAGTCTTGCCCACCTGCTTCTAGAAGCTTGTAATTGAATTCAGAAAGATAAGTTGCCAACACAACATTCATCTGACAAGTTTGATTAAGCCAGTCTAACATCTTGACTTGAAGCATAGAATTGAGGAAGAGGGAGTTGAGTTGTTGAAAGACTAGCTCTGATGTACACTGATGGTTCTGGCAATGGCTCATCCAGGGTTGGAATTTTGCTAACACATCGCCATCCAATCTGCTATGGATATACCACACTTGATTGGATAGCGAGCCTATTGCTCATCCATCAATGTTCAATTTGACATTCACTTTTGACTTCCACATGAGGTAGAGTGCTAGATCTTCTTTGTATTTGTTGAGGATTGGAAGCTTCTCTCTTGAGAGCTTTTCATGAGACATGGGTGTAGAAGGAACAGTGAATGTGGGAGTGCTCATCTCAGTCAGTCATCATTGCAATTCAGCCATTTGTAGTGCCTGCTGCTGAAGGATGCTTCATAGGTCTAAGTTATCATCCACTGTGTTCAGATGTGGTGAGTGTTTGTAGAATTGTTCATAGTTCATTTTGATGTCTAAGAACATGTAATAATAATATAAAAAAAGAAAAGAAATACTTGTAGACACTCAGTCCTCTCACAGACACTATTCACAGTGTTGCAGTGCTAAGCTTGATCAAGCTTCTTTGTGAACACTATTCACAGCATTACAGTTTGTAGACACTCAGGCCTCATAGAACACAGTCAATTGTATTTCAGATGCTTAGACATGACAGTCTATATAACTAACAATAAGAACACTCAGATCCATGAGAGATCTCTTGTAACAACTAAGCACTCAGACCTGTAAACAACACACTCAGGTGTAAGAACTGGTAACAATGCACTCAGATGTAAGAACTGGTAATGATGCACTCAAGTGTAAGAACTAATAACAAGGCACTCAGGCCTTAAACACAGAAGAATCAATTTGTAATGTAACAGGCATACTTCAATTAACAATTTGATACTATTCTAATTACAGATTACAAATTGATTAAGGAAAGAAAGAGAAAAGAAATCAGAAGAAAGGGTCATACAAAGGGGGTTCTTATAGAGAAAAGTTCAGGGTGGAAGAATATCAGAAGCCACTCCACAGTGGAGTGCAGAGCAGAAGAACATTAAGAGATACACATAAGAATCATTAGAGACTACATAAGTGCGGAGCATGAGGCGGGGGAATCATTGAGAGCTACATGAAAGAATCATTAGAGACTACACAAGTGTGAAACACAGAGCAGAAGAACATTAGAAGCTACACAGAAGAATCATTAGAGACTACACAAGTGCAGAGCACAAAGCAGAAGAACATTAAGAGCTACACAGAAGAATTGTTAGAAACTACACAAGCATGGAGCATGGAGCAGAAGAACATTGAGGGTTACATGAGGTCACAGCAACCAGAAACAAGTGGGTGCAGGAGGGGAGTTGATTGCGTAAGTTGATTACTAACGGGTGCTAACCCGTCACACAGAAGAAGGCTTATGATTGTGTGTTGACTACTGAGAACTCAACAAAATTACACAGAAAGATCAATACTCTCTTTCACTCATCAATGAAACACTTGAATGAATAGAAAAAACAAAATGATTTACAAAGTTTGATATCTCTGTGACCTTCTATAAGATAAGAATTAATGAAGATGACAAATGGCTAACTGCTTTTTGTATATATTACAGATTATACAAATGAACAGTGACTCTCTTTGAATTAGTGAATACTCTGAATATATTTCAGAAATACATTAACTGAGCTCTATAAGATCTGCTTGATGAGATCATCTCAGTGTATATGAATGATATTCTGATCTTCATTGATAGATTACTCACTGAGCACTGCAAGTATATACAACAAATACTTGACTGTCTATGAAAAGCTGAACTGTAAGTGAACATTGATAAATGTGATTTTGAGATCAAGTCTACAATCTATCTAGAATTCATCATCAAAGTTGAAAAAGATATACACATGAATTCTAAGAAGATGGAAGCAATTCTCAACTGAAAGATATCAGTTTTAATAAAAGAAATTAGAAGCTTTCTAGAATTCATCAACTTCTACTGAAGATTTATCAAAGACTTCTTCAATATTGTACAATCACTGATGAATCTGATCTGAAAAGACACTGTATTTCAATGGACTGACAAAGTGAATGCAGTATTCAAAAAGCTGAAGTGTATATTCACAAGCACTTCAATACTGCAATCATTTGTAGACTGACTATATGACTGTGTATGAGACTATAATCAATTTTAGCATTGATCTCATTCTTGTATATTTTAGTTCTGGTCTCATATATTGTTTTTCAATCCAGTCACTTTACACTGTTTGTATTATAGCTCTGGTTTTATTTCACTGTTTATGAGAAATATTTAGATTCTGAATATTGTTCTTATCTTGATTTCTGAGTCACAGTTCTGTTTGATCTCATTTTACAAAATGGAATCAAATGGGACTATGACTTACTCATAATTACATAATACATATACCTTTATGCTGGATGATGGCTAATTATGATGTGAGTGTTACCAAATATTGTTATCTTTTGATGTCAACAACAGAAATATCATTATATGTCTGTAGACATTTTGAAAATTAAAAAAAAAAAAAAAACAAAAACAACAACTGAGAATATTATAAAAAAAAAACCAAAAACTTTCAGCAAAAAAAAAAAATAAAAAAATAAACAAACAAATAAATGAAAAAAAACTCATTTCTTCAATCTATAATCATCAAAAAAATTGCTACTCAATTCTTGAGTGATCTTAAGATCATCTATGAAATTATTAGTGAGATATTGTTACATTGATTTTCACATGATATCATACATTCAAAAAGTGTGATCAATGTGATCTCAACTGTAACTTGTAGAGTATTAAAAATGGAATGCTGAAAGCAATACTTTCTCTCATCAATCTTTCAGACAAAACAGACAAACACAGTTTTAAAAAAAATGAGATTCTCAGACTTCTGATAATATCAGATCTTACAGATAGCCTCTACTTTCATATCAGTATCTAGCATTATCAAAAAGCATTACTTTGAATTTCATACTCTGCTTATTCACTTTTTTCATACAAGAATGAGGGTTGCACATCTCTCACACAGCACAGTGAGCATTGAGATGCTGCTTATGATAATGAGCTCAGATCACTTCTCACTCCACCACTCTCATCCTTACAACTACTCACAAATGTAGAGGTACATTTGAATTTTTCCATTTTTCTAACTGTTTTTTGTATAATTTTAACCCTTCAACCCATTCAACATCATCACACACTCTCTGTGATTACTCTACATGTGTGTACTGCACAGATTGAGTGGTCATGGAGCCCTCAACACCCTTCCATTCACTCAAGAATATTGACACAGCCTACACCAGATCACTGAAGCTGAAGTCACCAGCCAATTTTGTTACTGAAAAGACTGATAAGAGACAGAGAAAGACTGTTACAATGTCTTCTTCAGTTCTCAAAGAAGTCAGTGACAGCATTCTCACAGTCATCTCTCAGCTACAGAAGCAGTTTGAGAAGACTCAACAGCAACAAAATCTGCAGCAGAAGACTCTTATCAGATTGACAAAGACTCTGAATAGTTGAATTGAGAAGAAGAAGCAGTCAGTCAGTCAGAACTTTGTCTGAGTCTTCTGTGAAAGATTCATTGTATATATGACAGCAGATCTGAGTGCAGCATCAACTCTGAGAGAGAGTACTGTCTCAGACACTTACTCACAGTCAAATTCAGCAAAGACAACTGTGAGAAAGCTGACTATCTGAGTGAGCATCACACAGAAGAGGAAAAATTCTGCTTTCTCTGAAACTATCTCTATCAAAACTGCAGTTTTCTCAGCTGACAGAGCTAGTGAAGTCAGTCTGCAGCTCAAGAACATCAGTCAGTCAAGAAGTTTCACAGAGAATACAAAGCAGCAGAAGAACTCATGAATTCTCATCACTCTTCAGTCAGAGAAATGAATTACTCAGCTGCAGTCATATACTGTGCAGCAGATGATTGTTGCAAACATTCAGAAGATGAGAAATATAGTTAATATACTGAAGATGAAGTTCATCAGAACAGATTGAGTAATCATACTAAATAACAGAGATATATACAATACTCTGATTACTGAGAAGACAGTGGCTACTCTCTGTGAAGTTCTTGACACCACAGAGATTCAGCTATCAGAGTGGTGGTACAATTATGCTGTTCCAGAAATTCTGGAATTTGTCCAGAACTGAGAAGAAGTAAGAATCCTTATAGACAAGATAATTGAAAGAGAGATTCTGACTCAGATAAAGATAAAATCAGTGAGCTGTCAACTCTTATGATATGAAGTGAATCTCAAGATGAAAAAGATTACATGAATTGTCTTCTTTCTCACTTCAGTGAAAGACTTCTCACTCTTCAATGTCAGTGAGAGGATCAGACTCATTGAGAAAAGATCTCTGACAGTGAGACATGACTCAGAATGTCAGAGATACTGCTACTTATCAAAGTATGCATGACTGATGAGATGCTTCAACTGCAGCAAGCCCACAAGCCAGCACAAAAGATCAACAGATGTGAAGTATAAAAGAGTATTATGATATATCAACTACTGTCAACTCTACTCAGCTGAGCATCAGCACTGCTCTGTTACACTCAGATACATGAACAGCATTCTCAGATATCTAACTCAAAAGAAGCTAGCAGCTGTCCACTGTCTTGACAACAGATATCACAGAGATGCTCAGAAGCAGCAATCACTGTCAACACAGCCAGCATCAATAATTGCAGTGATGATATCTACATCATTCATTTAATCAACTCAGTCAACACAGCTCACTGAGCTAGCACTCTGCAAGCAGACAGCTACTCAGAGCTTCATCAGTGAAGAGAATGCCATCTGACAGATGATCTGCATCAGACAACACTCAGCTCACACAGCAGAGTGGCAGCATAATCAAGCAGTCAAAGAGCAGTCTAGCCTCAGTATGCAGACAACAGATCTGAGATTCTTCAATCTCATTCCATAGATGAACTTTGACAGCAGCTCATCAAATGACTTCTCATACTAGAACATCAATATCAGTGACACAGCTGATACTGCAGAAACAATCAGCAGAAAAATCACTCTCTGCAGATCTTTTGAGCAAATACAGTCAGAGCAGTTTTCTGTTATACAGCAGCTCTACAGCTTGCATTCAAGCAGAGCTGTGAAATGATCTGTATACAGAAGTCTTACACACACTCTGACATCAAGACTTCTAATCACTCAGCATATGAGTGCTTTGCACTTATAGATCACTGAAATGACACTAATCTTATGCAAAGTATTCAGAATTGAGATTGAAACTGAGAAAGAAGTTTGAATTGAAACAATTAAATTTGAATCTGTTATTCAATACAGAAACTGGAAACAAGTTTTTAATTGAATATTTGAAAGAATCAAATGTTGCTACAAGAGTTTGAATAAATTGTCTGTTAAAAATATTGAGATCAGATTTTCAATTTGATTTATTTTGATTTTTCTTTTAGTCTTTCTTTTCATCTTGCTTTGAAGTCTCTCTTAAATTGTTTATGATCAGTTTTAATTTGTTTTGAAAAGTTTGGTTTGTTTTTTGTTGATGTTATAGTTGTTGTCAGTGGTTTTTCTTTTCCTTGTTATAATAAAGCTGTCTTTTACAATGTTTATTTCTTTTGTTTTCAAACTAAGTTGTGTTGACTTACTGACATTCTTTTGATTTTGATTTCTTTGATTGAACAGTTTGAATAGTTGTTTGATTCTGGGCTGGAATTCTGATAATGCATGTTTTAAATTGTCTTTGTATATTAAATTATTCTTGAGTTGAAAAATCCTGAAGTGTTTCAGATAGATGCCATAGTCACTGACTGCATGCATCTATAATTGAAGAATAATAATAATAATAATAATAATTAATCTGAAGCAGTGAGAGGAGAAGAGGCTCTGAATCATGACATATATATATAAAAGTTCAAAGATAAAAGCACAGTAACATCAATCTGTGTAAAACAGAGATCTGCTGTGAATCAGTGTCAATGACTGTCACATTCTCAATGTGTACAGACAGTCTAAGACAGACACAGTCATGAACTATCTGATCAATTTGAGCTCACCAGTCTGCTGTCTAGTAGATGGGGATTTCAATATACAATATGATGTCTTTGAATCAGAGGCAGTGAATCTGCATTGAGGAGGAGAGCTTGTTCAGTGAATCAGTGAACATGAGATGAACTTTGTGAGAGAGATAGACATTTCAACTCATACAGTAGATTATGTGATTGATCTCATCTTCTTCAATGTGATCTTTGCTTCCACTTCAGTGTGTCAAGATTTACACTGCAGCTCAGATCATCAGTCTATAATTACTATACTGTCAACAACATCTCAGACACAGCAGAGCAGAGCTCAGATCAAGATCACAGACTCTCAGCTGAAGCTCTTTGCAGATTTTATCAGAGATCTCATAATGAATATATCTTACTCAGATGAGGTTGAGAATGCAGCACAGTTTGATAATCTGATTCAACACTTCACTCAGAATCTTCTGACTGCAGCTCAGACAGTTAGCAAATCAGTGCAACAAAAGCAGACTACAACTCTCTGATGAATAGCAGACTGCTGAAGAGCACATTGAGAGCTCATCACTCATCAGACAGAGACTGCAAAGCACTGATTCAAGAACACAGTGTGTAAGATCAAGTGTGTATACTGAAAATAGATGATCAATGAGATCAGAGATAGCAGAGATCTGTACTGAGTGATAGTATAATATGAGCTGAAATTCAATCTCAGAGCATTTTCTCTGATGATTGAGAATCAGATTATAGAAGAGACAGCTGTCAAAGCTGAGATATTTTAATAAATCATTCTGAAGCAATACAACTCAGCTAATGATCTGAAATAC
Organism: Histoplasma ohiense; assembly: GCA_017607445.1. Lineage (NCBI taxonomy): Eukaryota > Fungi > Ascomycota > Eurotiomycetes > Onygenales > Ajellomycetaceae > Histoplasma > Histoplasma ohiense. The sequence continues at coordinate 4,306,204 of JAEVHH010000005.1, read as the reverse complement.
AACTCATTGAATAATGAGCACTGAAGTGGCATGAGAAATCTGCTCTGAAATCTCTGAATTGAGATGAAGAAGATAGAGTGCAACATCATTGAAGTACAGAGTATCTCTTCAGATATGAATGAAATCACAGTACAGTTGTTCAAAGTATGCTGACAGTATGTATTTCTCTTTGTACAGCAGCTATACAATTGCTGCCTTCAGCTCTGCCACTTCTCACAAATCTGAAAGCTGACAGAGATGACAATGATACTTAAGATAGATAAGAGAAACAGAAGCTCAGTTCATTTCTGAAAACTCATTACTCTTCTCTCAGTAATCTTCAAGAGACTGAAACACATTGTTGCAAGATGATTAATGTACACAGCACTCATTCATGATGTAATCAGTTTGCAGTATAAAGAGATGCTGTTCAGACAATCTGCAATGAATCTGATAGCTGCTTTCACTTATGAGATGAAGACAGTCTTCACACAAAATAAAAAGATATCTATAATCACAATGAATGTGCAGAATGTCTTTGATGCTGTGCTGTGTAGATGACTACTTCAACAGATGATGCAACAGAAATGACTGTATGAGCTGCTACAATTCATTGACAGCTTTCTCACTGAACACAGAGTTCAGATCTGACTGAAGAGAATCATCACAGCAACATATCAGATACAATGTGATATATTACAGAGATTTTCTCTGTCATCAATACTGTTTCTTCTGTATCTGACAGAGCTGCTGTGACAGAATTCAGAATTACACTTTGACTATGCAGATGATCTGAATACTTGACAGACTATACATTCACTTGACAGCAATGCTACTCTTCTCAGTCATGATATACAGAGTATTCTGAGATGAAAGAAGACAAACAAAATAATCTTCACATCAGAGAAACTTGAGATAATTCATCTCACAAGAAAATGACACAATGAAGCACTGTCAGTGATTGTGTCAGAGAATCTGATCATACACTCTGTCATTGTCTCAGCTGAACAGAAGTCAGTATTCTGCTGACTGAGTGTACATTTTGACAGAAGATTCATCTGAAGATTATATATCTCTACTCAGACAAAGAAGACAAGAGCTGTGACTCAGTATATTCAAAGTCTAGAAAAGATCAGAGATAGACTCTCAGTAGATACTCTGTAGAAGATGATCACTATCTGTGTAATTCTCTCACTGCTCTATAGCATAGAGATTTGGTACAGCAGCTGCACACAGTCAGTAAGACACACAGACAGAAGTGAGAAGATCAGCTTCTGTCTGAAATAACATGTGAGAACAGTTGAGAAGATGCTTATCATAGCAGTCAAAGAAGTTCTTTCAATTTTTCATACAACATTCATTGTAACTCTATATCAGAATGCTGAGCTTCCATCAGCAATGATAGCTCTGAAGAAGATCAAAATGCATTTCACAACAAGGCTTCAAATAATGAATGAGAGACATCCACTGACTTCACAGATAGCTCTCTCAATAATCACATATGAAAGAAAGACTGAAATTCAGCAGCATTCAAAGATCAAGATTCAGAGATTGAAGATGCTGCTATCTGCAGTCAATAGATTCACACTTGTCATTTCACACTACTCAGAGAGATGCAGAACAGATCTCACAGAGAATGTAGATAAAAAAAATACTGCTCAGATATTCAAGAAATAATGAAGAAGTCAATCTTCAACAGATCTATATGTTTTCTCAGATGAATCAGAATAGATTCTTGACAACAGCAGACAGATGAGCTATAACTTTATAGTCTATCAGAGAAACAAAAAGCTGATCAGCTTCTCAGCTGCACTGAGCTCTATATCATATATCTTCAACACTGAGACAGTTGGCATCTGCTGTGCATTAGAGTGCATGATGAAGCTTCTGCTCTGTGTCACAGATGACAGCATCAGTTCTCAGATCTGACTCTGCTGTAATAGACGCAACGGAGATATCTATATTAGAAAATAGCTATGTGGCGATAGAAGAACACAGAACACGCCAGAATTAATGAGAAGAGATATAGTGCACAGCATCATAGACAGCTGTAGTGTGTGGTGGTCATCTATATAATGCTCACTGATATCTGTAGATATTAGAAGATCAGTGATTAGCTTTGAATAATAGAGATTGCTATCTTCTTAACATTCTACATGCATACTTCACACTACTTTCATAATTATACCTACAACCATCTCTTACAATTCTAATTGCTCATAACTCTATTTGAGTGGTCCGTTGTTACACACATCTACAATAAAGCACACAATGTTAGTTAAAACACACAAGATGATCTCAACATATGCAAGATCTCTTGAAAACCAATCTGAATCCTCTACTGTCTCTGATAATCACAATGCGCGTTTGCAACAGTTGAATGATCAAATCCATGAATGAGAGCAGCAATTAGCTATTCTGCATGCACAACAGCAGCTCAATAAGTTGAAAGCACAGATTCATGAAGATACTCTCATTGAGCCTCAATTAACTCAGAATATCATCACAGAACCACTGCAAAATCGATCTGTGAACAATAAGAACAATGATAATGAAACACCACTGAGATTAGAGATTAAGAACTATTATCAAGGAAAAAATATATTAGAATTCAAGAACTATAAAGATCACATATTGACTCTCTTTACACACCACTGTCAGTATTATCAAAAGAAGAAACACAAGATAAATGATGCTAAACTCTACCTTGACACCCACATTAAGCAGAAATGGTTGAATTTTGTATCATTGTATGAAAGATATGAAGAAGCAATATCATTGACTTTTGATGATATGCTATCACATCTAGAGATGCAAATTAACAATCCACAGAACCAGCATCAATTGATGAGTCAAAAGTTTCAAGATATAAAACAACAAGAATGACAATCAATACACAATTTCTCTAAATATCTCAAAGACTGAGAATACTACTTACCCTCATATAGTGAAGAACAAAGAATGGATAACTTGTGTAGTAAGATGTTGAAGGTATTACACACAGAACTCAATCATTGAAATCAAGAGTCTCAAAACTACAAAGAGTTACTTTGAACTCTACAGACTTTCAAAGAAAATATGCTGAAGTGATGATATACTATTTGTAAAGAAAGATCTGCAATATTCATAGAGAATCAGTGTCATTCTGATAAATCTAGCAACTGTTGGAACAAGAGGAAACAAGAGAAACAAACAGATTCAACTGAACAAATCAAAAAAGATAAATATAACTGAATGAAGAAGTATTCTCACTGCCATAAGAAGGGTCATGTTGCAAATGATTGTTGAATGTTACACTCTGAAAAGTACAATCAAGTTCAACAAACAAAAAACTAACAATCTCAATTGTAGAAGCAGCTGCTGCATTGAGAATATGAACAACTAGACTGTGAGATAAACAATTATTAGCAATGAATACATGAATGCTGACAGAAGCAGAATGATCAATGATGTGGATGCTAGTGGATTCTGACACAGATGCAAACTTCATGTCCCACATCTGAGCATCAAAATATTTCTCAAAGGCAGAAGATAAACCAAAAGTAGTGGAAGCAGTTGATAATCATAAGATTAAATTATATGAACAACAAAGAGCTGCAATGAAGATTATCAATGATGAACATATTCTTCAAAAAGGATTTCATCATTTCAAAGAGGCTGATATTAGCAGATATGATGTAATTTTGAGCATGCCATGATTGAAAGCTGCAAATTCTGATATCAATTGGGTGTGAAGATGCTGAATCTATAGAAAAGCATCAAATATTAACCACATACATCTGGATACTGCTAAAGAATTCGCAACACTAATTGATGATGACAATATTATATTCACTGCTTTATCATTACAAGCTGTGAGTGCAGCAACTGAGTCAAATATCTCAGATGATTATAAAGATTATCTTGATGTAGTTCAAGAAAACATATCTGATGTGAAACACACATCTCACAATCATACCATAGATCTCAAACCTGGCAAGGAACTCTCATCAAAATTCAGAGGTTGGGGGCGCTGCTGTCTGCAGTCAATAGACCCACACTTGCCATCCCACACTACTCAGAGGGGTGCAGGACAGACCCCACAGAAGGTGTAGACAAAAAAAGTACTGCTCAGACATTCAAGAAATGATGGAAAAGCCAATCTTCAACAGATCTATATGTTTTCTCAGATAAATCAGAACAGATTCTTGACAACAGCAGATGGATTGACTATAACTTCATAGTCTATCAGAGAAACAAACAGCTGATCAGCTTCTCAGCTGCACTGAGCTCTATATCACATATCTTCAACACTGAGACAGTTGATGTCTGCTGTGCATTAGAGTGTGCAGTGAAGTTTCTACTCTGTGTCACAGATGACAGCATCAACTCTCAGATCTGACTCTGTCTTGACAATATCTCAGTCATCTGAGATATACAGAGCAGTGCAGTGATCTTCTCAAACTGGGTCTACAGCTGCTGTCATGAGCTCCTCAGATAACATAATGTGAGTCTGAAATGAGTCTCTGAACATATGAGAATATAGAGCAATGAGAAAGCAGACTGTCTGACTAAGCAGACAGTCTCATCTACTGCAGTCTCAGTCTATGAACTCAAGATCATGCTCACAATCAGTGGGATCCACACAGTGATCAAGCAGCTCAGTCAAGAGACAGAGTGAGAGTGATGAAGCAGAGTCTGTGAAAAGCTCTCTGACTGATATCAGAGCTGAAGATTCAGCAGATCAACTGTGAAATATCAAATAAAGACTTCTCTGAAGCTCATCATATCACAGCATGTTCTTCATCACTGACTCACATTCCACTTCTCTTATAAGAACTTTTTCTGATATCACAGATGCTTTCAGCATGCAGATGTAAGACTCATCTGTGTCTGTGAACACAACAAGAGCTCAGAACATTTGATACTCTATCAATATTCACAGAGACATTTCTTTCACTGACTCAAGAGATCAGCAGCACAGTCACACAACTGAGCAACAGCTGTTGTCTATCTAAAGTCTCTGATTTCTACAGACTTTGTAGAACTGCTTGGCCACACACAGTTCTACACACAGTACTGCACAAGATAACACAGCTGTTTGAGCATATATCATCTGACAGCCCCCCACAGCAGTTTCAAGTCTATACAGATGATACAGATAGCACAACATTCAGTACAATCAATTCAATCAGTACAATAGATTCAATCAATGCAATTGATACAATCAGTTCAATCAGTACAATCAGCTCAATTGATTCAATCAGTACAAACAGTACAATCAGTTCAACCAGTTCAATTGATACAATTGATTCAACCAGTTCAATTGATACAAACAGTACAATTGATACAATTGGTACAATCAGTTCAATCAATTCAATTGATTCAACTGATGTAAATGATTAAATCAGTATGATGAGCTCATCTGTTTCAACTAGCTGTGGTGTAATCAGTACAGTCTGTATGCTGACTCAGTTGATATACTCTCAGCTGCAGATATGCATTCTTCTTCTCTCTTCTCACTGCTCTCTCTGTTTCTCTTCACTTCTTTTCTCTCACAATCTTCTTCAGTGCTCTCTTCTCTCTCTCTCTTCAGATTTGTGCTGAGTCATGTGACTGTAAGATGTCACAGAGGGCACAGTCTTTTCTTCACTCTTCTTTTTATTTTTCTTTTCAGAACACTTATTTTTTCTCTTTTCTTTTGTCTATCTCATCTGTCTTTTCTCTGCTGTTAGAAGCACAGATAGTTCTCAAATCAACTGAGAAAGTTATTCCTCTTCATTCACTGTAAAGTCTTCCAGACATGGCAGCAGTGGTTTCCCTTGGGAACCACACTATAGCTTCATCATGAATGGCCATACATCAGATCAGAAGTGAATGCACAGCTCAGTAAAATCCTTTTCAATGAGCTGAGTCTTCTCAAGAGTTGCCATCTGAATTCTGTTTTCTTTCTCTCTGTGTACATAGAAATCTCTCCAGTGTAGCACATCTCCATGCCCTTTGAGAGGCTTCTGAAACACAGACGCTGCCCATGTTTTCTCCGAGACATTAAACCAATACAAACAAACAAACAAAGCAAGGAACTCTCATACCAACTGATATATAACTTATCACCTCAAGAACTCTCCATTCTCTGAGAATATATTGAAAAAACATTAGAGAAGAATTGGATATGTCTGTCCAAGAGCTCAACCAGTGCATCAGTGCTATTCACATCAAAGAAAGATGAAACCCTGCATCTTTGTGTGAATTATCAAGAATTGAATGAAATAACAGTCAAGAATTGATACCCACTGCCCTTAATAAGTGAAATACTTGATAGATTAGCAGATGTCAAAATATATACACAGCTGGACCTTAGAGACATGTATCATAGAATTTGCATACAAGCAGAGAATGAATGAAAAACAGCATTTCAAACACAATATGAACATTTTGAATATCTAGTCTTATCTTTTGAGCTAATCAATGCCTCTGTGATCTTTCAATCTTATATCAACAAAGCCCTCAGCAACCTTTTAGATGTATATTGTGTGGCTTATCTTGACAATATTGTAATCTATTCAAACACACTTGACAAGCATGTTGTCTATGTTAAGAATGTGCTGAAACAGTTAAGGTGTTGGAGACTATATGTCAAACTTAGTAAGTGTACATTCCATACAACAGAAATTGGATTTTTGAGTTTTGTGATTACCACACAGAGCATTACTGTTGAGAAACACTGCATCAACACAATTCTAGATTGATCAGAACCACAAACTATAAACAAATTGCAAATATTTCTAGAATTCATCAATTTCTATTGTTGATTTATATACAAGTTCTCAATAATAACAGCACCTCTGACTGAATTGTTAAAAGATTACAAAACAAAAAGAGGGAAGAATAACACATCTATTCAATTAGACAAAAACTGCAAGCATGCAATTTTACAGCTAAAAGAATGCTTTATGAAAGCATCATTGTTGATTCACTTTGATTCACAGTGAAAACTCTGTATAGAAACAGACAGATCTGATGTTGCAATCACTGCAGTAATATCACAATTAATGAATGATGATCACTGACATCTGATCACATTTTGATCTAGAAAGCTCACAGAAACAGAAAGATGTTATCAAATATATGATCTAGAAATGTTATCAATTGTAGAAACTTTCAGACAATGATATCACTACTTACATGATAGCAGGCATTCAATAACTGTTTTATCTGACCATGTCAACCTCCGACACTTCATGACAACAAAGCAGCTAAATGAGTGTCAGATTCACTGAATGGAAATACTCTCAGTGTTCAATTTTGAAATAGAGCATCATTCTGGGAAAAATAATCCTGCAGATGCATCAAGTTGTTGTTCAGATTTTGTAAAACATACAGCTCTCTTGACAGAGCTTTCTACTCTGCAAGAGAAGCTGCATAAGAGGATTTTTAAGTCACTAAAGACAAAAGAAAACACAAAATTAGATCAATGTATCAAGATGATGTGAAAAAATCTGTAAGCTAATGAAAATTGTTGAATGAAGAGATCTATAGTTGTCAATGATAATAACTTCTGCAGAATAAAGAACACATCTACAGATGAGAACAAGATTGCAGATGTTACAAGATTAAATCTAGAAACTCTGATATCACAGATTCTAACTGTCAAGATATTTGAGTCTGAGACAGTCTATTGTGAAGAAGTAGCTGAATCTATCATCAAACTCTTACTACAGATTCAGAATAGAGACATCAGTATATCTGAACTTTGCAGAAGACTAGAGATGAATGATGCTAGTGTAGATAATCATTCAATCTGAGCAGTAGATAAAAATGATCTGCTCAGAAAAGATAATAAAGTCTATATATCACAAGACAAAGCTGTAAGACATGAAATAATGAAAATGAACCATGATGATTCTCAAGGTGATCATTTTGAATGTGACAAAATCATTGAAGCAATCAAACACAAGTACTTGTGGCATGATATGAGTGATGAGATTGCAGAATATGTGAGAACTTGTGATATTTGCCAATATATCAAGATACCACAGCACAAGTCATATGGGTTGCTACAATCACATTCAGTATCAGACAAGAAATGGCATACAATTAGCATGGACTTTATTGAAGATCTGTCAGATAATAAAAAGAGAAGTCAAATCTATAATACTATTGTTGTATTTATTAATTTATTTATCAAATGAGTCATAATTGTGTCCACATCTTCAGAGCTAGATGTAGAAGAACTCACAGACATTATTGTATGAAGAGTTGTGAAGAACTTTGATCTATCTGTGAACATTATTAGCAATCAAGATTCATTAATAAATAGCAAGTTTTGATTGATATTGTGTTATCTGCTTCATGTTCAACAAAAATTATCAACAGCATTCCACCCGCAAACTGATGGCCAGACAGAATGATTGAATCAGATGATTGAACATTATCTTCACACATATTGCAGCTATCAGCAAGATAATTGAATAGAATGGATTCCTCTGACACAATGAGCATATAACAATGTCTTCCACACATTGATAAAAATGACATCATCTGAAGCAATGATCAGCTGACCAACTGAACTTTGCATAGACATGAAACCCCCAAGCACAGACATGTTAAAATCAGTGATGGAACAAGTGGAACAGATGAAACAAGTAGAAAACAAGATCTGAGAATGTCTAGAAGCTGTCAAAGCAGCTGAGAAAAAGTATTACAATCAGCATCATATATCAAAAAGCTTTAAGATAGAGGACTGAGTAATGCTGCATGCAAAAAATATATCCACCTTGCAACTCTCACTCAAACTAGATCATTGATTTTTGAGCCTCTTTCAAATAATTGATATCTGTGGTACACAAGCATACAAACTGAAACTCACACTGCAATATAAAGAAATTCATTTCATATTTCATATTTCCCTTCTTGAACCTTATCACACACGCGACAGACAAATCCCACAAGTAGAATCAATAATTATAGACATGCAAGAGAAATGAAAAGTTGAAGCTATATTAGACAAGCATCAATACTGTGGTCAAACACAATATCTTGTTAAATGAAAAGATTGTACAGACACAGATAATTCTTGAGAATCTGAGAAAAACTTGATGAACAGTCAGAAGTACTTGAAACAGTTTAATAAAATCTATCAGAAGTCAGTCAGTAAACAAAAACAAAGAAGACAACAATGACTACTGAATATATTTATTCCACTCAGAGATTAAAAAACAGATCTGTCTCAGCTTGATCAGTGTCATTCAAGAAATTGTCATCAAGACAAACCTGCTTATTATTCTGAATTTCCTCAACTGATGAAGCACAATATTTCAATGATGACTTGAGAGCTGCAATCAGCAATGTAATCATCAGAATCTCATCAATCATTATTTCAGCTGAAGCCTCAGAAGAACCATCTCATTGAATCTCTTGAATCTTCACAGCAAAGAATTTAATCACTGCAGTCACAGTGCTCTGCAAAATGTTAACATTCAAAACATTCACATCAGTGACAATTAGATTCTCAGCAGTGTTGATAACTGTCTGAGTCAATTCAACAGCATTCACTGACATCTAATAGAAAGTTAATATTATATACTGTAAAAACATCTGTTTTGAATAATAACTTATCAGAATACAGATGTTCTTCATCACTGAGCAGTGTTTGCATTTTTTGCATCAACTCTCAGCAGACTCACAATGATGGTGAGAGGATGTTGTCAAATATTGAATACAACAACAGCAATATGCTGCTGTATTTCTTTCTAACACTTCAACAAAACTGTCTGCTTTCTCATCTTCATCTACATTATCAGTCAACTCAAATAACATACTAAGATCTTGGCTCAGTGAGAATGACACTGATGTAATAGCAGAACATAAAAATATGCTTTCTGAAATGCTACTATAATCAAATATCACACTCTGCTGTGACAACAGATCATCAAAGTTCATATAGAATTCTAGAATTCCATCTGCATTTTTGTAGATCTGCATGTCAAGTATAAACCTCACAACAGCAGTTTGATACATGACAAATCTCTCATCTGAAATTTCATCAGAAAGCAGCATCTTGTGAAATTCATTGATCAAAGATTGACTGATTTCATGAAAGTGCTCAGACATCTATAATCTGTTAGTATTCATAACAATCTCAGTTTAAGAAAACTTACAGCAGCACAACTTCTATTTGATATATGATAGATGTGACAGTATGTTCATTCATCATTCACAAAGCAAGAATATACTGGAGGATTCTGCAATCTCTCCAGACAACCCAAGCAAATGCTCTTGATGACAGACAGCATATCACTCTTCATAGACTCTGAACCAGCAACAGAAACAGCTGGTTCTGACATTCTATCATAACTTTAATCAGTATCAAAACCTTGTTCAAAGAAGAAGAAGAAGCAAAAGCAATAAAAAAGAAAAACAGATATTGAAGATTGAAGTCAATATTACAATGTTGATCAAAAAGATTGCAACAACACAAAATTCAACTCAAAATGAAAAATACAACCACACAATCACAACTTTGAATTTCACAATAAAAATCATATAGAAGAATACAGTGTACTTTGTTTGATAAATTGATGTATTCTTTTTAAATAAAAAATTGTTGATGGTGATGGTGGTGATGATTTTGTTAGAGTACAATTTTTGAGTGTAAAAATCAAAGAAAAGAGGTTCAGAAGTTGTGTCTAAATCATGATTGAACTGCAATGACATCAGAGATGAAAAAATGTTCTTTCAAAACAGCAATATTTTGAAATTAACTCCAACAATTAATCCAGCTCAATTCTGCGAACTTCATACAATATCAACCACACAGTACATATTATGAACTTCACATGTCACAGTAAAAAGCTCTGAGAACCAGGTCTTTGAAGAAGAGAGATAATTGTAATAGACACAACAGAGATATCTATATTAGAAAATAGCTATATAGCAATAGAAGAACACAGAACACATCAGAATTAATGAGGAGGAATATAGTGCACAGCATTATAGACAGTCATAGCATGTGATGGTCATCTATATAATGCTCACTGATATCTGTAGATATTAGAAGATCAGTGATTAGCTTTGAATAATAGAGATTGCTACCTTCTTAACATTCTACATGTGTACTTCACACTACTCTTATAATTATATCTACAATCATCTCTTACATCTGCCTTGACAATATCTCAGTCATCTGAGACATACAGAGCAGTGCAGCAGTCTTCTTGAACTGAGTCTACAGTCACTGTCATAAGCTTCTCAGACAATATAATATGAATCTGAAATGAGTCTTTGAGTATATGAGAATAGAGAGCAATGAGAAAGCAGATCATCTGACTAAGTGAATGATCTCATCTACTGCAGCTTCAGTCTATAAACTCAAAATCATGCTCACAGTCAGTGGGATCTGCACAGTGGCCAAGCAGCTCAGTCAAGAGACAGAGTGAGAATGATGAAGCAGAGTCTGTATAAGAGATGGTTGTAGATATAATTATAAGAGTAGTGTGAAGTATGTATGTAGAATGTTAAGAAGGTAGCAATCTCTATTATTCAAAGCTAATTGCTGATCTTCTAATATCTATGAATATCAGTGAGCATTATATAGATGACCATCACATGCTACAGCTGTCTATAATGCTGTGTGTTATATTCCTTCTCATTAATTCTGACATGTTCTGTATTCTTCTATTGCCACATAGCTATTTTCTAATATAGATATCTCTGTTGTGTCTATTACAATTATCTCTCTTCTTCAAAGACCTGATTCTCAGAGCTTTTTACTGCAATGTGTGAAGTTTGTAACATGTGCTGTGTGGTTAATATTGTATAGAGTTTGCAGGATTGAGCTGAATTAATTGTTGAGATTAATTTCAAAGTGTTGCTGTTTTGAGAGAATGTTTTTTCATCTCTGATATCATTGCAGTTCAATCATGATTTAGACACAACTTCTGAACCTCTTTTCTTTGACTTCTACATCAAAAATCACACTCCATTGAAAATCATCATCAACATCATCACTAACAATTTTTTATTAAACAAGAATACATCAATTTATCAAACAAAGTATGCTGTATCTTTCTATATAATTTTTATTGTGAAATTTGAAGTTTTGATTGTGTGGTTGTGTTTTTCATTTTGGGTTGAGTTTTGTGTTGTTGCAATCTTTTTGATCAACATTGTAATATTGATTTCAATTTTCAACATCTGTTTTTCTTTCTTGTTGCTTTTACTTCTCCTTCTCCTTTGAACAAGATCTTGGTACTGATTAAAGTTATGATAGAATGTCAGAACCAGCTGTTTCTGTTGCTGGTTTGAAGTCTATGAAGAGTGATATACTGTCTGTCATTGAGAGCATTTGCTTGGGTTGTCTGAAGAGATTACAGAACCCCTCAGTATATTCTTGCTTTGTGAATGATGAATGAATATACTATCATATCTGCTATATATCAAATAGAAGTTGTGCTGCTGTAAGTTTTCTTAAACTGAGATTGTTAAGAGTACTAACAGATTATAGATGCCTGAGCACTTTCATGAAATCAGTCAATCTTTGATTGATGAATTTCATAAAATGCTGCTCTCTGACAAAGTTCTGAATGAGAGATTTATCATGTATCAAACTGTTGTTGTGAGATTTGTACTTGATGTGCAGATCTATAAGAATGCAGATGAGATTCTAGAATTCTATATAAACTCTGATGATCTGTTGTCACAGCAGAGTGTGGTATTCAATCATAGCAGCATTTCAGAAAATGTGTTTTTGTGTTCTGCTATTACATTGATATCATTCTTACTGGATCAAGATCTTGGTACATTATTTGAGTTGACTGATAATGTAGATGAAGATGAGAAAGTGGATGATTCTGTTGAAGTATTAAAAAGAAATGCAGCAGTATATTGCTGTTGTTGTATTTGATATTTGACAATGTCCCTTCATCATCATTGTGAGTCTGCTGAGAATTGATGTAAAAAATGCAAGCACTGTTTGATGATGAAGCATATCTGTGTTCTGATAAGTTATTATTCAAAACAGATGTTTTTATGATATATAATATTAATTTTCTATTAGATGTCAGTGGATGCTGTTGAATTGACTCAGATGGTTATCAATGCTGCTGAGAATCTAATTGTTGCTGATGTGAATGCTTCAAATGTTAATGTTTTGCAGAGTGCTGTGACTGCAGTGGTTAGATTCTTTGCTGTGAAGATCTGAGAGATTCAACAAGACAGTTCTTCTGAGACTTCAGCTGAAATGATGATTGATGAGATTCTGATGATTACATCACTGATTGCAGCTTCCAAGTCATTGTTGAAACATTGTGCTTTACCAGTTGAGAAAATCTGAGATAATAAGCAGGTTTGTCTTGATGACAATTTCTTGAATGACACTGATCAAGCTGAGGCAGATCTGTTTTTTAATCTCTGAGTGAAATAAGTATATTCAGCAGTCATTGTTATCTTCTTCATTTTTGTTTACTGACTGACTTCTGATAGATTTTATTAAACTGTTTCAAGTACTTCTGACTGTTCATCAAGTTTTCCTCAGATTTCCAAGAATTATCTGTGTCTGTACAATCTTTTCATTTGACAAGATATTGTGTTTGACTGTGGTACTGATGCTTGTCTAATATAGCTTCAATTTCTCATTTCTCTTGCATGTCTATAATTATTGATTCTGTTTGTGGGATTTGTCTGTCGTGTGTGTGATATGGTTTGAGAAGGGAAATATGAAATATGAGATGAATTTCTCTATATTGCAGTGTGAGTTTTAGTTTGTACACCTGTGTATCATGAATATCAATTATCTGAATAAGACTCAAAAATCAATGATCTAGTTTGAATAAGAATTGCAAGGTGGATATATTTTTTGCATGCAGCATTACTCAGTTCTCTATCTTAAAGCTTTTTGATATATGATGCTGATTGTAATACTTTTTCTCAGCTGTTTTGACAGCTTCTAGACATTCTCAGATCTTGTTTTCTACTTGTTTCATCTGTTTCACTTGTTCCATCACTGATTTTAACATGTCTGTGCTTGGGGGTTCTATGTCTATGCAAAGTTCAGTTGGTCAGCTGATCATTGCTTCAGATGATGTCATTTTTATCAATGTGTGGAAGACATTGTTATATGCTCATTGTGTCAGAGAAATCCATTCTATTCAATTATCTTGCTGATAGCTGCAATATGTGTGAAGATAATGTTCAATCATCTGATTCAATCATTCTGTCTGACCATCAGTTTGTGGGTGGAATGCTGTTGATAATTTTTGTTGAACATGAAGCAGATAACATAATATCAATCAAAACTTGCTATTTATTAATGAATCTTGATTACTAATAATGTTTGCAGATAGATCAAAGTTCTTTGCAACTTTTCATACAATAATATCTGCAAGTTCTTCTGCATCTAGCTCTGAAGATGTGGGCACAATTATAGCTTATTTGATGAATAAATCAACAAATATGACAATAGTATTATAGATTTGACTTCTCTTTTTATTATCTGACAGATCTTCAATAAAGTCCATGCTAATTGTATGCCATTTCTTATCTGACACTGAATGTGATTGTAGCAACTCATACAGCTTGTGCTGTGGTATCTTGACACATTGACAAACATCACAAGTTCTCACATATTCTGCAATCTCATCACTTATATCATGCCACAAGTACTTGTGTTTGATTGCTTTGATGATTTTATCACATTCAAAATGGTCATCTTGAGGATCATTGTGATTCATTTTCATTATTTCATGTCTTACAGTTTTGTTTTGTGATATGTAGACTTTATCATCTTTTCTGAGCAGATCATCTTTATCTACTGCTCAGATTGAATGATTATTTATACTAGTGTCACTCATCTCTAGTCTTCTGTGAAGTTCAGATGTGCTGGTGTCTCTATTCTGAATCTGCAGTAAGAGTTCAATGATAGATTTGACTATCTCTTCACAATAGACTGTCTCAGACTCAAATATCTTGACAGCTAGAATTTATAGCATCAGAGTCTCTAAATTTAACTCTGTAATGTCTGCAATCTCATTCTCATCTGCAGATGTGTTCTTTATTCTGCAGAGATTGTTATCATTGATGACTACAGATTTCTTCACTCAACAATTTTCATTAGCTTGCAGATCTTTTCACATCATCTTGACACATTGATCTAATTTTATGTTTTCTTTTATCTTTAGTGACTTAAAGATCCTCTTACACAGCTTCTTTTGCAGAATAGAAAGCTCTGTCAAGAGAGCTGTGTGTTTTACAAAATCTGAACAATGACTTGATGCATCTGTGGGATTATTTTTCTCAGAACAGTGCTCTATTTCAAAATCAAATACTGAGAGCATTTTCATTCAGCAAATCTGACATTCATTTAACTGCTTCATCATCATGAAGCATCAAAGATTGACATGGTCAGATAAAACAGTTATTGAGTGTCTGCTATTATGTAAGTAGTGGCACCATTGTCTGAAAGCTTCTACAATTGGCAATATTTCTAGATCATATGTTTGATAATGTCTTTCTGTTTCTGTGAGCTTTCTAGACCAAAACACAATTGAGTGTCAGTGATCATCATTCATTAATTGTGATATTACTGCAGTGATTGCAACATCAGATTCATTCATTTCTATACAGAGTTTTCACTGCAGATCAAAGTGAATCAACAATGATGCTTTTGTAAAGCATTCTTTTAACTGCAAAATTGCATGCTTGCAGTTTTCATCTAACTGAACAGATGTGTTATTCTTCTCTCTTTTCATTTTGTAATCTTTTAACAATTCAGTCAGAGATGCTGTTATTATTGAGAACTTGTATATGAATCAATAATAGAAATTGACAAATTCTAGAAATATTTGCAATTTGTTTATAGTTCACAGTTCTGATCAATCTAGAATTGTGTTGACACAGTGTTTCTTGACAGTAATGCTCTGTGTGGTAATCACAAAACTCAAAAATTCAATTTCTGTTGTGTGGAATGTACACTTACTAAGTTTGACATATAGTCTCCAATGCCTTAACTGTTCCAGCACATTCTTAACATGGACGACATGCTCATCAAGTGTGTTTGAATAGATTACAATATTGTCAAGATAAGCCATACAATATACATCTAAAAGATCACTGAGGGCTTTGTTGATATAAGATTGAAAGATCACAGAGACATTGATTAGCTCAAAAGATAAGATTAGATATTCAAAGTGTTCATATTGTGTTTGAAATACTGTTTTTCATTCATCCTCTGCTTGTATATAAATTCTATAATACACATCTCTAAGGTTCAGCTGTGTATATATTTTGACATCTGCTAATCTATCAAGTATTTCACTTATTAAGAGCAGTGGATATCAATTCTTGACTGTTATTTCATTCAATCCTCAATAATCCACACAAAGATGCAGGGTTTCATCTTTCTTCAGTGTGAATAACACTGACACACTGACTGAGCTCTTGAACAGATGTATCCAATTCTTCTCTAACATCTTTTCAATATATTCTCAGAGGATGAAGAGTTCTTGAGGTGATAAGTTATATATCAGTTGATATGAGAATTTCTTGCCAGATTTGAGGTCTATGACATGATCATGAGATGTGTGTTCCACATCAGATATGTCTTCTCAGAATATATCAAGATAATCTTTATAATCATCTGGGATATTTGACTCAGTTGCTACACTCGCAGCTTGTAATGATAAAGCAGTGAATATAATATTGTCATCATCAATTAGTATTGTGAATTTTTTAGCAGTATTCAGATGCATATGGTTAATATTTGATGCTTTTCTATAGATTCAGTATCTTTGCACTCAATCAATATCAGGGTTCACAGCTTTCAATCACAGCATGCTCAAAATTACATTATATCTGCTAATGTCAGCTTCTTCAAAATGATGAAATCCTTCTCAGAGAACATGTTCATCATCAATAATCTTCATTGCAGCTCTTTGTTGTTCATATGATTTAATCTTATGATTATCAACTGCTTCCACTACTTTTGATTTATCTTCTGTCTTCAAGAAATATTTTGATGCTCAGATGTGGAATATGAAGTTTGCATCTGTGTCAGAATCCACTAGTGTCCACATCATTGACCATTCTGCTTCTGTCAGCATTCACATATTCATTGTCAATAATTGTTTATCTCACAGTCTAGTTGTTCATATTCTCAATGCAGCAGCTGCTTCTACAATTGAGATTGTTGATTTTTTACTTATCAAACTTGATTACACTTTTTGAAGTGTAACATTCAACAATCATTTGCAATATGACCCTTCTTATGACAGTGAGAACACTTCTTCATTCAGTTATATTTATCTTTCTTAGTTTGTTCAGTTGAATCTGTTTGTTTCTCTTGTTTCCTCTTGTTTTGATGATTGCTAGATTTATCAGAATGACACTGATTCTCTACAAATATTGCAGATCTTTCTTTGCAGATAGCATATTATTGCTCTGACATATTTTCCTTGAGAGTCTGTAGAGTTCAAAGCAACTCTTCATAGTTCTGAGACTCTTGATTTCAATGATTGAGTTCTGTGTGTAATATCTTCAACATCTTACTATACAAGTTATCCATTCTTTGTTCTTTGCTATATGAGGGTAAGTAGTATTCTCAGTCTTTGAGATATTTAGAAAAATCACATATCAATTGCTATTTTTGTTGCTTTGTATCTTGAAACTTTTGACTCATCAATCAGTGCTGGTTCTGTGGATTGTTAATTTGCATTTCTAGATGTGATAGTATATTGTCAAAAGTCAACAGTGTTGCTCCTCCACATCTCTCATACAATGATACAAAATTCAACCATTTCTGCTTAATGTGAATGTCAAGATAGAGTTTAGCATCATTTATCTTGTGTTCTTTCTTTTGATAATACTGATGGTGGCATGTAAAGAGAGTCAACATGCAATCTTTATAGTTCTTGAATTCTAATATATTTTTTTCTTGATAATAGTTCTTAATCTCTAACCTCAGTGGTGTTTCATTATCATCATCTGTATCATTCACAGATCGATTTTGCAGCAGTTCTGTGGTGATATTCTGAGTTAATTGAGACTCAATGAGAGTATCTCCACAAATCTGTGCTTTCAACTTGTTGAGCTGCTGTTGTGCATGCAGAATAGCTAATTGCTGCTCTCATTCACAGATTTGATCATTCAACTGTTGCAAACATGCATTGTGATCATCAGAGATAATAGAGGATTCAGATTGATTTTCAAGGGATCTTGTGCATGTCAAGACCATCTTGTGTGTTTTAACTAATGTTGCATGTTTTAACTAATGTTGTGTGCTTTATTGTAGGTGTGTGTAACAACAGACCACTCAAATAGAGTTATGAGTGATTAGAATTGTAAGAGATGGTTGTAGGTATAATTATGAGAGTAGTGTGAAGTACACATATAGAATGTTAAGAAGGTAGTAATCTCTATTATTCAAAGCTAATCACTGATCTTCTAATATCAATGAATATCAGTGAGCATTATATAGATGACCATCATACACTACAGTCATCTATGATGCTGTGTGCTATGTCTCTTCTCATTAATTCTGACGTGTTCTGTGTTCTTCTATCGCTACATAGCTATTTTCTAATATAGATATCTCCGTTGCATCTATTACAGTCTGTGAAAAGCTCTCTGACTGATATCAGAGCTGAAGATTCAACAGACTGACTGTGAAATACTAAATGAAAATCTCTTCAGAGCTCAGCATGCCACAGTATGCTCTTCATCACTGACTTGCACTTCACTTCTCTCATGAGAACTTCTTCTGATACCACAGATGCTTTCAGCATGCAGATGTGAGGCTTGTCTGTGTCTGTGAACACAACAAAAGCTCAGAACATTTGATACTCTGTTGATACTCACAGAGACACTTCTCTCACTGACTCAAAATATCAGCAGCACAGTCACACAATCAGATGACAGCTGTTGTCTATCTAGAGTCTCTGATCTCTACAGACTTTGTAGAATTGCTTGACTGTATGCAGTTTTACATACAGTACTGTATGAGGTAATGCAGCTGTTTGAGCACACATTATCTAACAGCCCCTCACAACAGTTTCAAGTCTATACAGACAGTACAAATAACACAACATTCAGTACAACTGATTCAATCAGTACAATAGATTCAATCAATGCAATCAGTACAAACAGTACAACTGATTCAATTGATACAATCAGCTCAATCAATTCAATCAATACAAATGATACAATTAATTCAATCAGTTCAATCAGTACAAACAGTACAATTGATACAATCAGTTCAATCAATTCAATTGATTCAATTGATTCAATCAGTTCAACTGATGCAAATAATTAAATCAGTATGATTGACTCATCTGTTTCAACTAGCTGTGGTGTAATCAGTACAGTCTGTATACTGACTCAGTTGATATGCTTTCAACTGCAGATATGCACTTTTCTTCTCTCTTCTCACTGCTCTCTCTATCTCTCTTCACTTCTTTTCTCTCACAATTTTCTTCAGTGCTCTCTTCTCTCTCTCTCTCTGAGTTTGTGTCAGATTATATAACTGTGAGATGTCACAGAGAACACAGTCTTTTCTTCACTCTTCTCTTTATTTTTCTTTTCAGAACATTTATTTTTTCTCTTTTTCTTTGTCTATTTCATCTGTCTTTTCTCTGCTGTTAGAAGTATAGATAGTTCTTGAATCAATGAAAAAAGTTATCTCTCTTCATTCACTATAAAGTCTTTCAGACACAGCAGCAGTGATTCTCTTGAGAACCACACTATAGCTTCATTATGAATGATTATATATTGAATCAGAAGTGGATGTGCAGCTCAGTAAAATCCTTTTCAATGAGCTGAGTCTTCTCAAGAATTACCATCTGAATTCTGTTTTCTTTCTCTCTGTGTATATAGAAATCTCTTCAGTGTAGCATGTCTCCATATTCTTCAGAAGACTTCTGAAACACAGATGCTGTCTGTGTTTTCTTCAGAATGTTAAATCAATACAAACAAACAAACAAACACTCCATCACTCACTGTTCATATACTGTCTTGCAGACAGCAACAGTGGTTGGCATGGCTCTCTGACAAGAAATACTCTTATCACAGACCATTTTTTTGCTTTTGTTTGTTTGTTTGTATTGGTTTAACATCCCAGAGAAAACACAGGCAGCGCCTGTGTTTCAGAAGTCTTCCAAAGGGCATGGAGACATGCTATGCTGAAGAGATTTCTATGTACACAGAGAGAAAGAAAACAGAATTCAGATGGCAACTCTTGAGAAGACTCAGCTCATTGAAAAGAGTTTTACTGAGCTGCACATTCACTTCTGACTCAATGTATGACTATTCATAGTGAAGCTATAGTGTGGTTCTCAAGAGAAACTGCTGCTGCTGTGTCTGGAAGGCTTTACAGTGAATGAAGAGAGATAACTCTCTCAGTTGATTCAAGAACTGTCTGTGCTTCTAACAGCAGAGAAAAAACAGATAAGATAGACAAAAGAAAAGAGAAAAAGTGAGTGTTCTGAAAAGAAAAATAAAAAGAAGAGTGAAGAAAAGACTGTGCTCTCTGTGACATCTTGTAGTCATGTGACTCAGCACAAACCCAGAGGAAGAGAGAGAAGAGAGCACTGAAGAAGATTGTGAGAGAAAAGAAGTGAAGAAAGACAGAGAGAGCAGTGAGAAAAGAGAAGAAGAGTGCATATCTGCAGCTGAGAGTATGTTGACTGAGTCAGTATACAGACTGTACTGATTACACCACAGCTAGTTGAAACAGATGAGCTCATCATGCTGATTTAATCATTTACATCAGTTGAACTGATTGAACTGATTGAATCAATTGTACCAATTGTATCAATTGTACTGTTTGTATCAATTGAACTGGTTGAATCAATTGTATCAATTGAATCAGTTGAACTGATTGTATCATTTGTACTGATTGAACTGATTGAGCTGATTGTATCAATTGAATCAATTGTACTGTTTGTACTGATTGCATTGATTGAATCTATTGTACTGATTGAATCTATTGTACTGAATGTTGTGCTATCTGTACCGTCTGTATAGGCTTGGAACTGCTGTGGGGGGCTGTCAGATGATGTATGCTCAAATGACTGTGTTATTTTATGCAGTACTGTGTGTAGAACTGTGTGTGGCCAAGTAGTTCTACAAAGTCTGTAGAGATCAGAGATTCTAGATAGACAACAGCTGTTGCTTGATTGTGTGGCTGTGCTGCTGATCTTTTGAATCAGTGAGAGAAGTATCTCTGTGAATGTTGACAGAGTATCAAATGTTCTGAGCTTTTGTTGTGTTCACAGACACAGACAAGTCTCACATCTGTATACTGAAAGTGTCTGTGGTATCAGGAAAAGTTTCCATGAGAGGAGTGAAGTGTGAGTCAGTGATGAAGAACATACTGTGACATAGTGAGCTCTGAAGAAGTCTTCACTTGATATTCCACAGTTGATCTGCTGAATCTTCAGCTCTGATATCAGTCAGAGAACTTTTCACAGACTCTGTTTCATCACTCTTATTCTGTCTTTTGACTGAGCTGCTTGATCACTGTGTGGATCTCACTGACTGTGGGCATGATCTTGAGTTCATAGACTGAGGCTGCAGTAGATGAAACTGTCTGCTTAGTCAAACAGTCTGCTTTCTCATTACTCTCTATTTTCATATGCTCAGAGGCTCATTTCAGATTCATATTATATTGTCTGAGGAGCTTGTGACAGTGGCTGTAGACTCAGTTTGAGAAGACTGCTGCACTGCTCTGTATGTCTCAGATAACTGAGATGTTGTCAAGACAGAGTCAGATCTGAGAATTGATGCTGTCATCTGTGACACAGAGTAGAAGCTTCACTGCACACTCTAATACACAGCAGACATCAACTGTTTCAGTGTTGAAGATATATGATATAGAGCTCAGTGCAGCTGAGAAGCTGGCCAGCTGTTTGTTTCTTTGATAGACTATAAAGTCATAGTCAATTCATCTGCTGTTGTCAAGAATCTATTCTAATCCATCTGAGAAAATATATAGATCTGTTGAAGATTGACTTTCTCATCATTTCTTGAATATCTGAACAGTACTTTTTTTGTCTACATTCTCTGTGAGATCTGTTCCACATTTCTCTGAATAGTGTGGAATGACAAGTGTGAATCTATTGACTGCAGACAGCAGCATCTTCAATCTCTGAATCTTGATCTTTGAATGCTGCTGAGTTCCAGCCTCTCTTTCATGTGTGATCATTGAGAGAGCTATTTGTGAAGTCAATGAGTGTCTCTCATTCATCATCTGAAGTCTTGTTGCAAAACATATTTTGACTTTCTTCAGAGTTATCATTGCTGATGAGAGCTCAGCATTCTGATATAGAGTTGTGATGAATGTTGTATGAAAAACTGAAAGAACTTCTCTGACTGTCATGATAAGCATTTTCTTGACTGTTCTCATATATCATCTCAGACAGAAGCTGATCTCCCCACTTCTGTCTGTATGTTTTGCTGACTGCATGCAGCCACTGTATCAGATCTCTGTGTTATAGAGCAGTGAGAGAATCATGCAGATAGTGATCATCTTCTACAGAGCATCTGCTGAAAGCTCATCTCTGATCTTTTCTAGACTTTGAATATGCTGAGTCACAGCTCTTGTTTTCTTTGTCTGAGCAGAGATGTATGATCTTCAGATGAGTCTTCTGTCAAAGTGTACATTCAGTCAACAGAATACTGACTTCTGTTCAGCTGAAGCAGTGACAGAGTGTATGATCAGATTCTCTGATACAATCACTGATGATGCTTCATTGTGTTGCTTTCTTGTGAGATGAATCATCTCAAGTTTCTCTGATGTGAAGATCATCTTGTTTGTCTCTCTTCATTTCAGAATACTCTGTATATCATGGCTGAGAAGAGTAGTATTGCTGTCAAATGAGTGTGTAGCCTGCCAAGTATTCAGATCATCTGTATAGTCAAAGCACAATTTCAGATTCTGCCACAGCAGCTCTGTCAGATACAGAAGAAACAGTATTGATGACAGAGAAGATCTCTGTGATATGCTATATTGCATCTGATGTGCTGCTGTGATGATCCCCTTCAGCTGGATCTGAGCTCTGCATTTGATGAGAAAGCTGTCAATGAATTGTAGCAGCTCATACAGTCATCTCTGTTATATCATTTACTGAAGCAGCTGTCTGCACAGCACAGTATCAAAAACACTCTGCACATTCATTGTGATCATGGATATCTTCTTGTTTTGTATGAAGACTGTTTTCATCTCATGAGTGAAAGCAGCTATCAGATTCATTGCTGATTGTCTGAGCAGTGTCTCTCCATGCTGTGAGTTGACTATATCATGAATGAGTGCTGTGTATATCAGTTGTCTTGCAACAATGTGTTTCAGCTTTTTGAAGATTACTGAGAGAAGAGCAATGAATCTTCAGAAGTGAACTGAGCTTCTGTCTCTCTTATCTATCTTGAATATCATTGTCATCTCTGTCAACTTTCAGATTTGTGGGAAGTGGCAGAGCTGAAGGCAGCAGTTGTATAGCTGCTGTACAAAGAGAAATATATACTGTCAGTATATCTTGAGCAGCTGCACTGTGATTTCATTCATGTCTGAAGAGATACTCTGTACTTCAATGATATTGTACTCTATCTTCTTCATCTCAATCTGAGGATTTCAGAGCAGGTTTTTCATGCTGCTTCAGTGCTCATCATTCAATGAATTGTATTTCAGATCATCAACTGAGTTGTATTGTTTTAGAATGACTTGCTGAAGTGTCTCAGCTTTGATGGCTGTCTCTTCTATGATCTAATCCTCAACCATCAGAGAGAGTGCTCTGAGATTGAGTTTCAGCTCATATTATATTATCATCTGATACAGATCTCTGCCATCTCTGATCTCATTGATCATCTGTCTTCAGTATACATGCTTGGCCTTGCACACTGTGTTCTTGAACTGATGCTTTGCAGTCTCTGTCTGATGAGTGATGAGCTCTCAATGCACTCTTCAGCAGTCTGCTATTCATCAGAGAGCTGTAGTCTGTTCTTGTTGCACTGACTTGCTGACTGTCTGAGCTGCAGTCAGAAGATTCTGAGTGAAGTGTTGAATCAGATTATTAAGCTGTGCCACATTCTCAACTCTATCTGAGCAAGATATATTCATTATGAGACCTCTGACAAGATCTGCAAAGAACTTCAGCTGAGAGTCTGTGATCTTAATCTGAGCTCTGCTCTGCTGTGTCTGAGATGTTGTTGATAGTATAGTAATTATAGACTGATGATCTGAGCTGCAGTGTAAATCTCAGTGCACTGAAGTGGAAGCAAAGATCACATTGAAGAAGATGAGATCAATCACATGATCTGTTGTATAAATTGAAATATCTATCTCTCTCACAAAGTCCATCTCATGTTCACTGACTCACTGAACAAGCTTCTCTCCTCAGTGCAGATTCACTGCCTCTGATTCAAAGACATCATATTGTACATTGAAATCCTCATCTACTAGACAGTGAACTGGTGGACTCAAATTGATCAGATAGTCCATGACTGTGTCTGTCTCAGACTGTCTGTACACATTGAGAATGTGGCAGTCATTGACACTGATCCACAGCAGATCTCTGTTTTGCACAGATCAGTATTGCTGTGCTTTTATCTTTGAACTCTTGTGTATGTATATCATGACTCAGAGCCTCTTCTTCTCTCACTGCTTCAGATTAGTGTCATCTCAGTGATCTATGAATGCAAAGCACTCATATGCTGAGTGATTAGAAGTCTTGATGTCAGAGTGTGTGTAAGACTTCTGTATACAGATCACTTCACAACTCTGTTTGAAAGTAAGCTGTAGAGCTGCTGTGTGACAGAGAGCTGCTCTGACTGTATTTACTCAAAAGATCTGCAGAAGATGATTTTTCTACTGATTGTTTCTGCAGCATCAGCTGTGTCACTGATGTTGATGTTCTAGTATAAGAAGTTACTTAATAAGCTGCTGTCAAAGTTCATCTGCAGAATGAGATTGAAGAATCTCAGATCTGTTGTCTGCATGCTGAAGTTAGACTGCTCTTTGACTGCTTGACTATACTGCTGCTCTGCTGTGTGAGCTGAGTGTTGTCTGATGCAGATCATCTGTCAGATGATGTTCTCTTCACTGATAGAGCTCTGAATAGCTGTCTGCTTGCAGAGTGCTAGCCTGGTGAGCTGTGTTGACTGAGTTGATTGAGTGAATGGTGTAGGTATCATCACTGTGATCATTGATACTGGCTGTGCTGATGATGGTTGCTGCTTCTGAGCATTTCTGTGGCATCTGTCATCAAGACAGTGGACAGCTGCTAGCTTCTTTTGAGTTAGACATCTGAGAATGCTGTTCACATGTCTGAGTGCAGCAGAGCAGTGCTGATGCTCAGCTGAATAGAGTTGACAGCAGTTGATATACTGTGATGCTCTCTTGTACTCCACATCTGTTGATCTCTCATACCAGCTTGTGGGCTCACTGCAGTTGAAGCATCTCACCAGTTGTGCACACTTTGATGAATAACAGTATCTCTGACATTCTGAGTTATATTTCACTGTCAGTGACCTTTTCTCAATGAGTCTAATCCTTTCACTGACATTGAAGAGTGAGAAGCCTTTCACTGAGATGAGAAAGAAGACAATTCATATAATCTTTTCTGTCTTGAGATTCACTTCATATTGTGAGAATTGACAGCTCACTGATTTTATCTTTGTCTGAGTCAGAATCTCTTTCTCAATCATTTTGTCTGTGAGAATTCTTGTCTCTTTTCAGTTCTGAATGAATTTCAGAACTTCTGAAACAGCATAATTGTATCATCACTCTGATAGCTGAATCTCTGTGGTGTCAAGAACTTTACAGAGAGTAGTGACTGTCTTCTCAGTGGTCAGAGCATTGTGTATGTCTCTGTTGCTTGATGTGATCACTCAATCTGTTCTGATGAGCTTCATCTTCAGTATATTAGCCACATTCTTCACTCTCTGAATGTTTGCAATGATCATCTGTCACACAGCATATGACTGCAGCTGGATGATCTGTTTCTCTGACTGAAAAGTGATGAGAACTTGTGAATTCTTCTGCTGCTTTATATTCTCTGTGGAGCTTCTTGACTGACTGATGTTCTTGAACTGCAGGCTGGCTCCACTAGCTCTGTCAGCTGAGGAAGCTGCAGTTTTGACAGAGATAGCTTCAGAAAGAGCAGAATTTTTCTTCTTCTGCACAATGTCTGCTCAGATAGTTGACTCTCTTGCAGTTGTCTTCACTGAATTTGACTGTGGATGAATGTCTGAAACAGCACTCTCTCTCAGAGTTGATGCTGTGCTCAGATCTGCTGTCATATATGCAATGAATCTTTCACAGAAGATTTGAGCAAAGTTCTGACTGACTGACTGTTTCTTCTTCTCAACTCAGCTGTTCAGAGTCTTTGTCAATCTGATGAGAGTCTTCTGCTGTAGATTCTGTTGCTATTGAGTCTTCTCAAACTGTTTCTGTAGCTGAGAGATGGCTGTGGAAATGCTGTCACTGACTTCTTTGAGAACTGAAGAAGGCATTGTAACAGTCTTTCTCTGTCTCTTGTCAGTCTTTTCAGTAATAAAATTGACTGGTGACTCTGGCTTCAGTGATCTGATGTAGGCTGTGTCAATGTCCTTGAGTGGATGGGAGGGCATTGAGAGCTCCATGACCACTCAATCTGTGCAGTACACACATGTAGAGTAATCGCAGAGGGTGTGCAATGATGTTGAATGGGTTGAAGGGTTAAAATTATATGAAAAACAGTTAGAAAATGGAAAAATTCAAATGTACCCCTACATTCATGGGTAGTTGTAAGGATGACCATTTTTTTGCTGAGAAGAGGGAGGGAACAGAAAGAGAGAGGAGATGAACACAGAGAATGAATATATAGATTTCAGAGAGAGAAGAACAGAGACTTACAGCACTGAATTTACTAAATAGAATTAATTAATTAATCAGTATTCATTCACAGAAAACATTGAGATATTCATATTGCTTTTAATAGTTAACATACTGCAGCAGAATTATGATGGGTTGAAGAGAGAAGAAAGAAAGAATAAAGAAAAAGAAAAATATGTATGAATATTAAACTGAGAGATTGTATATACAAATAATCTCTATAGCAACAAAGAAATATCTCATCTGTATTCAGTCATAATATAGCTTGCAGAGCAACTGCATGCATGCAGCATATAATATCAACAAGTAGCACAAAAATGCAAACAATATTGCTATAAGACATGTAATTTCTCATAATATATAGATGTAGATTTTCTTTCTTCTTGAATTCTTTGATATATCTCTGTTCTTATCATCACATTTCTGCATGTATAGCAACTTATAAAAACAATATATTTTTTTTTCTCTAGAAATCTTCATTATTATAATCAGAATATGTTTCTCTCTCTCTCTTCTGCTGAAAATATATCTGTCTCTCTCTTCAAGAAACATTTGATGACTCTGTGTACCACTAAGATATACAAGCACTACCATCATCTTGAGAGGGAAGAGAAAGAATTCTTCAAGTGTGGAGAGACTGATCACAAAATACATCATATTGTCTTGAAAAAACTTCACAATGAAGTAGATTAATAACAATCTTGAATAATACTTCTGCTGAAATTTGACTAATATTATGAAAGAAATGATGCTGATGATTCAATATGTGAAAAGTCAGTGTCAGACAAAATAGTACATAAGCATTCAACAATGAGCAAAACCCCGAATGAGCCCATTTCTTCAAACTAGACAACGCGAGTACCCTCAGTCGATTCCTGCTGCCTTCATCAGTAACTGCTGCAAATTTGGAAAGATTTGATGAAGTTTTGAGAGAGATATTTGATATAGTGTTTTGGCATCTGCTTGGGCGGAGTTTCAACATTTCATCAAATTGCTCCATCAATACTGAGTCAAATCAACTCAGATTTTGATCACAGATAGATCTATCTTATTTTGATAATCTATTAAAATCTTGTTCAATTTGATCTGCAGTTTCTTGAGTTATTCTTGATTCTTTGTTTGTGAAAACTCTGATCGATTTTCATGTTCCAATGCATCCGTGCCAAGTCCCCCCTGAGTACCTCCCAGCCACACGTGCCTGCCAAGTAACAAAAAGATACCTCGGCACAATTGACTAGTGCATACCCCATCAATTCGAATCCATCGTCCCTCGAATCCCTCATCGAATCCCTTCGAATAACCCCTCCATTGATAAGAACATAAGATAAAAGTGGAAATTTCAGTGTTTGAAAGATAGCTTGATCCCTGTAAGTGTTTATATATATATTTATATATATATAATCTATTATAAAGGAAAAAAGTGCAGGTTTAGCCTGTTGATTCTTCATTTGCATACCCATTTCTTTGGAAACTCAATATTCAACTTATTGAGAGCTATTCAGTAGGATAAAGTGTTTCAATTTGAATGAAAGAGAATTCATTTAGTATTGAAAGCTTTTGATATTTCAGGAATATAATTTTAAACTGAGGAGGGGTCTAGTTTAAGCAGAGACTTTGACAAGGTTTTATTAAAGAAAAAGACAAAGTTTGAAAGAGATAGAGTATTTTCTCTGTTTTAACTCTGAGTTAATAAAATAGAGATCTCTTGCTCAAAAATCCATATTTCTTTTATCTTAGTCAAAGGCTGAAGAGCTTTCATTAATACTGATCAATCTGCTATTATATATCTTTTCTTTTTCAATTGAGCTGCACACTTGTTGTGTGGGGAGATTGCTGAAGTAAAGAATATAATCAGCTAGTTTTAACAGCTTCCCTTCAAAAAGCTGAATATTTTTTGTTAGTTTTTCTTTTAAAAACTGACATTTCAATTTTGACTTATTCAAATAGAAATCATTAGTTTCCCCTCTCTTTAATCTTTGTAACCCTCAGTCTGTGAAGATTTAACTGGTTTATCTCTAAAAATCAGTATTAGTTTATTAAGTTCTCTTGAAAAACTTAATCTAGTTACTATCACTAGTAGGAAAAATAGTTTGAAACACAATCAAATACTTTAAATCTATCAGTATCTATCTATCATAATGATAGAGAAGGATGTCTTTTCTGAGGAAATTCCTGAAATTGAATTTCTTAAAAAAAGAAAAAAGAAATATCAAGATCAGATGCAAGAGATTCAAAATCTTGAAAAGGCTGCTAAATACTTGAAGAAGCAATGTATGGAGGAAAAAGACACTGAAGTACTTCATATATTGCTTATTCAAGCAAGACAACTGAATGAGATTCTCAAGTACAAAATGGGGATCTCATCAAAACTTGAAAAGGTATTTGAGATGAAGTCTATATATCTCAAGTTCAGGTTCAAAAAGTAGAGCAAAAATCTTATGCTCAAGCAGCAGCAAATATTGCAACAGAAAACTGTGACGGGTTAGCATCTGTTAGTAGTTAACTTACGCAATCAACCCCTCCTGCCTCACATTCCACACTCGCGTACACCTACTCGTCTCTGTTATTGCGCTCCGCGCTCGTGTAGCCTCTAACAATTCTTCCATGTAACCCCTTCTGCCTCACACTCTGTGCTCATATAGTTCTAACAATTCTTCTGTGTAACCCTCAACATTCTTCCACTCCATACTCCACTGTGGGGCGGCTTCTGATATTCTTCCACCTCAATCTCCCCTCTATAAGAACCCTCTTCATACAACCTTTCCTTCTGATCTCTTTTCTCTTTCTTTTTTTAATCAATTCATAATCTGTATTTAGAATAGTGCTAGATCATTAATCAAAGTACATCTGTTACATTACAAATTGATTCATCTGTGTTGGTCTGAGTGCTCTATGTTTACAATTGCACTCAGATGCTCAAGTTAAGAATAAGTTATCAAGTCTTCACAAAGCTGTGTTGTTGTGATAACATTCACAATTTTCAAAGTTCTATAAAGCTGCACCACTGTGATAGTGCTGTGAAGAAGTCTGAGCACTTACAAAGTATTTTCTTCAAGAATAAGAACTGAATCTTCTGATCTTCAAGCTATCAGAACTAAGAACTATAGTCTTGTATAAAAATAAAATGAATTATGAACACCTCTTCATGAGCAAGAACTGAAGTCTTGTCAAAGATAATACTGAGCTTCATAATTTTCTTCAGCAGCAATTCTTGCAGATAATGAAGCTTCAACAACAACTGAATCATCTGAGCACAAATACATCAGAAATCATACAGATGTCAACATTCTCTGTATACAAAAGAAAAGAACATCTCTCTCTTCTTGACAAGTTTGCAGAAGAGCTCTCAATCTATCTAATCTGAAAATGAAAGATAAAAGTCAAGCTTAAAGAAGATGGGTCTGTGATAGACTCTCTGCTCTCACAAGTCCACTATATTTATAGTCAGCTAGAAGAAGATACTCTAGCAAAATTTCAACTCTGAATTGAGTCATGTATGCATGAAATGTGTATCTCTGAAGAAGTCTTTTGCCAACTGAATATTCTATTCTTGAACTCTACACTGCAAGCATGTGTGATGCAGTGGCTAAACAGAAATTGTCAGTGGAATACTCTTCTAGTGAACTATCTGTCTGATTTTGATAGCAAGATCTGTGAAGCAGAAGAACAGAACTGAGATAATGCTGTGAAAATTAATCTTCTGAATCAGTACATCAGCTTTGAACTGCTTAAGCTCTGCATCTCACATCTTATATCCTTGCATTATCACAACTACTGCACCCACTTGTGTCAACTCAACAACAATCTCACATATTTCAACACTGTATAAGAAAGCTGTAACAATCACAGACAGAACTTTACATCTACCACTGCTTCAACTACATCAACCATTCTCATGAATGTCATGAATTGAATCTCTCATGTGAACACAGAACAGTCAAGAATATCTGATCTCTTTGAATAAGAAGTTACTGATTGAATCATCTGAAGAGTTTGTATCTGTTGCAATAGACTGGAATATTTTGCAAGTCAGTGCATCAACACAGTGGTCTCAGCTTCTACACTGCATGTGAATGCAACTACATCTATGAATGAACAAGAACAGAGAAACAAAGAGCTCTTGCTCTAAAACATAAACAAAAGTTTAAGAAGCAAGAAGTGAGCTGAAGATTTGAACAGAAAATACAAGCAGATGTGATCATGATCTCTGTCATTGTAAATAGTCTAGTCAATATACAAGCAATGATAGACAGTGGTTTTCTTCACTACACTCTTATAAACACTCAGTTGATTGAAAAGCATAAGCTTCAGTGTATTCTCTTTTCTGAACTGTGTAAGCTCAGTGAATTCAATGACCCCAGAGGATCCACCTTCTACAATATGATAAAGTTCAACATTGATGTAGAAGAACATGAAAAAAGAAATGTTTACATATATGAAGTGCAAGATCTTGAGTACAACTTAATACTCAGTCTGTCATGGTTTACAGAATTTGAAATCCTGATAGACACACACAACTGTTGTCTAATCTTCCCAGAAGGTGACTGCATTTATGAAAAGAATATCAACAGAACCACTGACCTCACCCAGGTATCAGTGAAAGCATTCAAGCTACTAATCCATCAAGCATGCAAGAAGAAGAACATCCAAGTGTTTGCTGCTAGTATGATGAATATCAAGAAAGTGTTAGAAAAGCTAGAACTCAAGAATCTCAAGAAACTGTGCAAAGAACTATCTGAATCATACAAAGACTTTGCAGATATGTTCAACAAAAAGAA
The DNA here is from genome assembly GCA_017607445.1 of Histoplasma ohiense. Lineage (NCBI taxonomy): Eukaryota > Fungi > Ascomycota > Eurotiomycetes > Onygenales > Ajellomycetaceae > Histoplasma > Histoplasma ohiense. The sequence goes on along the minus strand of JAEVHH010000005.1, from coordinate 4,274,614 downwards.
AGCTGAAAAGCTTTCCCCTCATCAAGAATGCAGTATAGATTATACAATTGAACTCATTAAGAAAAACAGTAAAGACTCACAATCACTCTGAGGTTCTCTCTACAGCATGTCACACAATGAACTCCTCATTCTACAAAAAATGCTCAATAGATTACTAGATATATAGTTCAAAGATTACTTAAGCTGTTCAAAGCTTCTAAGCTTTGCAGCTCTTCTTATATGAAATAACTAGTGCAGTAGTGTACGCCATCCTTAATAATAGAGGGTGGTGTACACCATGGAAGAATAATAAGCTGAAATTACCACATCCTCCCCTATCAAATCTGTCTACACCCTTGTGACAGAAATAGTGTTATGCTGTGTGTGTCTGCTTTTGTGATGCACTATTCCACAATAGATAAGATGCTCGCTTCACGCGCACAAGAGTCTCTATCACAACAACATCAGCTCATCACTAATCAATGCTATGTTCATAACTATTCTCTTTCATTTGCTCTCTTGTACACTCAATCTTTTTTACTCTGCTTCAATCATTCTACACATCTATCCTCTTCTATCAAATGTCTAGTCTCTCTATTCTGTGATATAATCTCTGATCACTGTGTCTTCTATCATTCTGATTGCATCATGTGATCTATTGATAAGTTCTTGTTGATCAAACCTTGTTGAAAGCTAATCTGATGATTTTTATGATTGCTAATTGTCATTAGTTTCTACTTCTCATCATCAGAGCATCTGTCTTGTTTGTGATTATTCTCTCTTCTCTTCTGATGTTCCTCCTGTGTGTGATCTCACTTCTATTGAGGAGATTGCTTATGACAATGTTGCAGAGATAGATGATGACAATGTGGCTATCTCTGTCAACAATCAGAACATAAGCAAAGCAGTCAGTGAGGATATGAGCAGTGATGACAGTGTTCATGATGATGATGAGATGACAGATGTCTCTGTGTTGTTCTCTGCTGCTGTCTTCTCTGCTCTCATTCATGTCTTCATCTTCTCTGCTCTCAGTTTCATCTCTTTCACCTCTGTCAATCCTCTCCTCTCTTTCTATGCTGATTTCTCTCTTTCACTCACTCTTTGAGAAGCTCTATACATCTTTCACAGCTTCTCTCTCTATTCTCCACATCTCTCTTCTGCTCCCACTGTCTTCTTCAAAATGCAATTTCATACACAAGTGCTGTACAACACAACCCACTTCATCAGTTATTCATCTGTTGTATCTCTTGCTCAGAGCAAGTATGAAATCTTCAGCAATCTTACACATCTCTTAAATTCTGCTGTTGTTTGTATCAATTGTGCTGAGCATATATTATACCCCTCTTTGTCTCTTTTCTATGATTTTCTTTTTAACTTTTCATAGATGAAATTGTACAGAGTCTCTGTGTTGTTGAGGTTATGACAGACAAGAATCTCTGTGTTATATTTGTTTATATCAATTTTTGCATTGTCTCTCTATCTTTGCATGCTTTCAGCTTATCAGATGAGTGTCTTCATCCTCTTTGCTGATGAATGACTTTCAAATTGATTATTCATAGAAAAGAAATACATGTGCAGAGTAGTCTGAATGACAATGTAGTGCTTTTTTATACTTGAAGTGAGTATACATCTGTTTCTTGTGTGGGTTGTGTGAGAGGCAAAGAGTCATTTCAATTTTGCATTCTGTCTTCTGTATATGACTATTCTGCTGATTGTCTCTGTCTCTGTTGCAATTGTCTTTGAAGTTTCAAGAGGAGTTTCTGTTTCTTTGATAAGCATACACTTCTTTCTTTTCATTGTGATGAGTGGCTGTTAATGCTTCTACAGTTACTTCTGATATCATTCTGCATACATCTATCTCTGCTCTCTTCTCAAATTCTTTCATCACTCATTCACTTTTCTTCACTCTCAATTCCACTTCTTCTCTTTCTTCAACTTCTGTTAGATGAGCATTCATCACTCATCTCTGTAGAAATTCAGATGTCTGCTCAACTGTTTTGTCTGCTCTCTTCTTATCCTTCTCTCTTCTGATCAGTTTTTCTCTGCATATACATACTCATTGTTTTGTTGGCCTCTCTGTGAATCTCTTCATTGAAGATATTGAATTGATGTGTCAGACTCTGTATAAGATGGAGGCATGCACTGCACTTCTATGTATATATCTTGAGATTCTGGAGTCCTTGGTGCAAGCTGAGTTTTAGTTTTCTTTTTGTTGTGTATGGACATTTCTGAGGGTTGTTGATTTGAGTGTTTTTGTTGACATACACCTTTTCTTTTGTTTTTGCAATGTTCATGTATTTTTAGAAGTTGGGTGAAGCTCTTGTGGCAGTCATTAGAGCTGCACATGAATAGATCTTTTTCCTGATTTTCTCTTTTTCCTTTCTTTTCTAGTCATTAATCTTACATGACCTTTTACCAGTTCTACACTTGACAACTAGATGCAGCAGATCCCATGTTTTTCAATGAAAGTCTTCTGTCTCTGTGTATTATACTGTCCCTCTTCACAAGCTCAGACAACTACAGTGAATGATCCATTGAAACTAATCTCATCTGATCTCTGAGTGTTCTCAGATGCTGAAATAGCTTGATTCAATGTGTTCACTGACATTTCTGACAGTTCATTCTCTGAGATCTCTGCAATTGAGCTAGTGTAGACAGTTGAATCCTCTTCTGAATCCCTTTGTTTCTTGCAACTCAATTCATGTACTGATCAGCTGTCTCAAATTCACCTCTGACCATGTTGCACCCACTGTCTACATCACAATATTGTACAGCCAGCAACAGTCTCATTACTTATCAGAGTATGTCATATACCCATCTTTTTCATTTCCTCTCATTCTTTTTTAGTTATTATTGAGAGGTCTGAGTAAATGATATCATCTGATTTGTAAGTGTTGATGATTTCTCTAACTTCTCTGAACTTTTCTATTGTAAGCTCTCTTTTCTTCAATGCTGATGATAGTGCTGCAGATGATCACAGCTCATTGAAATCCTTCATCTTCATCTCTACAAGATGAGAGTCATTTATAAGATTGTGTAGAATCTATCCCTCTGATTCTTTCAAAGCATACATTTCAAGAGAGTGTGATTTGAGGATTTTGTATGACTCAAACCATCTTGATTGGAACTTCTCAGGTTCTTCATTTCATACAAGAACTCAAATGCCCACAGTGAGACTTGTTTCTTTCACTAGTGAGTCTCATATTCTTTTCAATTGTATGACACAGTTGAGTAGTAATTTGTTTGTTTTTGCTCAGATGTGACTAACTTCTCTCACTCTTGATTCCACATCTGCAATCACTACCTCCTCCTCTATCTGCTTCTGCATATCCCCCAGAATACGCGGATGCATCTCATAGAGCAGATAGAATGATGAGTGCTTTGAGACTGCATGCTGACAAACTCACATTGTGAATAATACTTGTCTCAGATATTCATCTCATAATCTTGTGGACTTCCCCACTAGATATTTCATCAGCATGCTGTCTAGTATTCTGTTTAAGTGTTCAACTTTTTCATTTGTACAAGAATGATAGAGTGTTGTTGTGTGATGCTTCATCTGCAACTGTTTGATGAAGTGTCTCACAGCTTCTTCTACAAGGTTTGCATCATTATCTGTCAATATCTCATGAGACATATCATAATTGATGTAGATATCATTGTGTAGAAATTTAGCAATGATCTCCTCTGTCACCTCTGACACTGCTCGCGCAATTGACCACTCTGTGGTGTAATCAATTGCTGTTATTATCCAGTGGTTTTCATTTGATGTTTGTGGCAATATCTCTATGAGATCTATTCTTCAATGTTCAAATGATTTACTTGTATTTTCTATCTGATGTTGTGCTCTCTCACACTTCAATCCTTGTCTTGTGTCCTTTGAGACTTGGCAGTTCAGGCACTTCTGTGTGTATGCTTGAATATCTTCTTTTATGCTTGATCAGTATGCTCAATCTTTCAGAACACTCATAAGTTCTGAGCTCTCTAAGTGACTGAACTTCTTGTGTATATGACTTATCAGATTCTGTCAAAACTGAAGCTCAAGATACAGTGTCTCTGTGTAACTGAGATCACAGTAAAGCACAACATTCTCCTCTAACTTTGCAAGCTTGAATTTTGGAAGCATCTCTTCTATTACCTTCATCAGATGTTTATTGACTGATACACTTCCATTCTTCAAGCAGGCGATCATGGCTTTCAACCACTCTGCCTCATCACAATTCCTCAGTGTTATTAGTGTGAACTCTCTCTGTGTCATGTTCACTGAACCTTCTCTCATGAAGTCAGATCTATGATTTATGATGTCTGACACAATAGTGTCCATCCTCTTTCTGTATTTGATTTGAAGGTTGTACATCTGAAACTCTGATATTCATCATACTAGCTGTTTGGAGGGTTTGATTGTTGTTTGCAAATAAATGAGACTTTCATGATCAATGATCACCATTGTTGTATGCTCATTGTTGATATATCAATTCCACAGATCTAGTGCATGTTTGATCACTAGAAGTTCCTTCTCATACACAGAATAGTTAAGTTCTGCATCTGACAGCTTTCAGCCATCATACACTACTGAGTGTAATTTATCATCCTTCTTCATTTGCAAGAGAGAGCACTCAATGACTCATTCTGATGCATCAGTTTCAATTGTGAAGAGCTTCATATGATCTGATTGAACAAGCACTGGAGATGTTGTCATACATTCTCTGAGTTCAAGAAAGGTCTCTTTGCAGAAGGTATTTCAGATGATTGAATGAAATTTCTTCTTACAAAGCTCAGTGTCTGTCTTCTTAAGAAGATCTGACAGCAGAGCAGTAATTTGTGTGAAATTCTTTACAAATCTTCTGTAATAGAATGCCAGTTCTAAAAATTGATGTATGTGGTGTACATTTCTAGGCCTTGGCCATTTCACAATAACTTCTAGTTTTTTGGGGATTGAGTGTATGCAACCCTCTTCCACAAGATGTCCCATGAACTCCAACTTCTTTGTATCAAACACACATTTCAATGATTTGATGTAGAGCTTGTGCTCTGCCAGAGTTGTGAGCATCTGATCCACATGTTGTAGATGCTCTTTGTACAAGTTCAAAAAGATTAAGATATCATCAAGATATATGAGGCACAATCAGTCATTCTGTTTTGCAAGAATTGTATTCATTATCATCTGAAAGATTGCAGGGGTGTTTGTAAGCTTTATAGATATCACAAAAAATTCAAACTTTTCTCATTGCATGTTAAACACTGTTTTGAGCACTGACAGTTCATCTATGTGAATCTGTCAGTATTCTGTGAGTAGGTCAATCTATGTCAAGTATTGGGCATTTTCTACTGTATCTAGTTGTTGTTGAATTTGTGGTAGCAGATATTCATTCTTTACAGTGAGCTTATTGAGTGTCTGATAGTTGATGCACATACATCATTCTTCATTTGGCTTCTTAGCAAATAGAACTGAGAAGCCCCATGTGCTGGAGGATGATTGTATGAGATCTCTCTTCAACAACTCCTCTATCTGTCACTGTAGTTTCTTGAGATGTATTTGTGATAGAGGGTATGTGTTGTGATTTATTGGTTTTGCATCCCCCATATTGATCTTGTGGATGAATTCTCTTTCAGACAGCAGAGAAGACAGAAGATCCATTTGAAAGATCTTCTTATGCTTTTCAAACAGTGTCTTCATACACATTTCATTTTTTGAATCTTTTGTGGATGGCAGTTCTTTTGCCTCAGATTCTCTTATGATGTATAGAATGCTCTGAGTTGAAGGTTTACACAGTGCTTGCTTTGCTTGATGTTGGATGATGAGATTCAAGCCTTCTGTCCCTGGCGTGCGGAATCTGCACCTCATATTCATGAATAAGATCATATGAATTTGATTCTTACAATCTGTCAACTGTATGTGATATGTATGTCAATGGATTCTGGGATCATACTTCTGAAATCAATCAAGTCTCAAGATCAGGTTGTATTCTACATCTGAAAGCACATGCACTCAGATACAGCAAGATCATTCTTTGAAGTGCAAGGACATCTTTATTCTCATGAGTGAGATAAGATAACAATTGTTTGAAAGCTTTACTTGTTTAGATTTCTTCATCTGTTGTACATCAGACAATTGTTTTAGCATATGATCATCAATGTACTTCATTGAAGTGTCTGTGTTCAATAACATCTTCACTGCTACTTCTCTTTTCTGTCCCAGATATTCTCTATATATCAGTGTATTCAATTCTACAGTGTTCAGATGTTTGTCTGCTTTCTCTTCTGCACTCACTTCTTCATCTCTCTTCTGTTTAGCTCTTGTAGAATTCAGAGAGTCATCTAATGCAGACAACTCATCTATTTTGAAGATCTTTAGTAGTTGATCAGTGAGTGTTTCTGATTCTGCTGATCTCTCTAGTTTTTTGACTTCTTCTCTTGAGAGTGATTATGGCAATCTCTTGTGTTATGATTCTGTCAGCTGCAGTGAAAGCATGCTCTGTGTTTGTGACATCAGACTACTCACTCTGATGAATTCTTCTTGAAGAGGTTCAGAGCTTTTGTGATAGCATTGAGATCAATATTCATCACATCTGAGTGTCTTGATGATGGAGCAGTGAGTGTAGATGTGAGTCTTCTTGCATTTGTCTGTGCCTCTGCTGCTTGCTTTCACAGCTTGCTTGCTTGTTTTCTCAAGAGCAGTGTTTTGTATGTTTCCTCCACTGTCTGTGACTGTGAGTTAAGACACTTCCACTTGGTGTATAGATTGGTATCTAAGCTGTGTATGAAGATTTGTAGACAGAAAGATGTTGGAAGCTTTTGATTCATTGCAAGATAATGCAAGTTGAAATGAATGTAGTATGAAGTGAGATTTTCTTCTTACTTGCATTCTACAAAGCATTCATAACATTTGTCTTTGATGTTCAATTTCTCAAAGTTATGCAGAATTCATCTTGCGAAATCATCCCACTTCTGTGATAATTCATACTTGTCAGACACTTCCACATTCAACTTTTCAGCTGTCATTCAAAGAGATCTAGCTTTTCTCTTGAGAATAGATGCTGCATGCAAGATCTGCTGTAATTCAGTGGATTGCTGTTCTATAAGCTCACACTTCATGTGATAGTGTGAACACATCTGATCCAACCAGTTGAGAGCGGTGTCGTTCTTACACTCATCATCAAAGTGTGATGGGTTAGATAGGTTGTCTGATTTGATATATTTCATGATGATTGATGTATTCTCAGGAAACACTGTTTGTGCTGCATATGCTGGGTCAGAGTTGTTAGATGAAGTGTTGATGTTTGGAGAGTTGATTAAGCTACACAATGGGATTTCAAGTATTGCTGGATATTCAGTCTCAAGATGTATGCACTTCAATTCTCAGTGCAGATCAGTCATCTGAGTGTCTCACTTGTTTCTGATATTTGCAAGACTATCTGCAAAGCTTATAGCATTCACTGCTTGTTGCTGAGCAGCTTCTGCATACTGACATTTCTTCTGCACCTCAAGCTCTGTTTGATAAAGATTACACATTGTCAATATCTCCTTCAACAAGGTGTTGTGAATGAGAAGCTTGTTGTTCTCAGATGTAAGAGCTGCTGCTCTATATACTGCTTCTTGTAGATCTTTGGAAATCAGTTGCATTTCATTCAGTTCAGATACAAGAGATGGGTGTTGGTTGAAGATGTTTATGATGATTATCATCAGTCATACACTTTTCTCTATGTCTTAAGAATATCATTTGTAGTTGATTTCTTGTTGATATCTTCTTGATTGTATGACTGACTGACTTCTTCTTAAGCTTGTGAGTAGGGTGGTTCTTTGAACTGTTGTCCATCTCTACACCATCTTTCTACATTCTTGACTCATCTCACATATGGCAGTGAGTTGTCTGCTACCAATTTTGCAATTGGAAGCATTCTGACTTCACCACTCATTCATATGATTGAGCTCTAGAGCGTAGAGATGACCACGCTGGCATGATAACTACAACTCACATTGTAGATGGAATTATCACATCCTCAGAAGTGTATACTCTCTTCAGTTTAGACATGCTATCAGATGTAGTTCAAAGGTTGCTTAAGCTGTTCAAAGCTTCTAAGCTTTGCAGCTCTTCTTATACGAAATAACTAGTGCAGTAGTGTACACCATCCTTAATAATAGAAGGTGGCGTACACCACGGAAGAATAATAAGCCGAAATTACCACAGACAAAGACTTCATTCATATTAGCAACTCATCCACTGCAGCATCTGTACTGTTTGTGAAGAAATCAGAAGAAGGCTTATGATTCTGTGTCAACTATCAAGAACTCAATAAGATTACATGAAAGAATCAATACCCCCTCTCACTCATCAATGAAACACTTGAATGAATAGAAAAAGCAAAATGATTTACAAAGCTTGACATCTCTGCAGCCTTCTACAAGATAAGGATTAATGAAGGTGACAAATGACTAACTGTCTTTTGTATGCATTACAGATTATATAAATGGACAGTGACCCCCTTTGAATTAGCAAACACTTCAAGTATGTTCCAGAAATATATTAACTGAGCTCTATGAGACCTGCTCAATGAGATCACCTCAGTGTACATGAATGATATCTTGATCTTCACTGATGAATCACTCACTGAGCACTGTAAGCATGTATGACAAGTACTTGACCATCTACAAAAAGCTGAACTGCAAGTGGACATTGACAAATGCAACTTTGAAACCAAGTCTATGATCTATCTAGAATTCATCATCAAAGCTGAAAAGGGTGTATGCATGGATTCTAAGAAGGTGGAAGCAATCCTCAACTGAGAGACATCAGTCTCAGTAAAAGAGACTAGAAGCTTTCTAGAATTCATCAACTTCTACTGAAGATTCATCAAGAACTTCTTCAATATCATATAATCACTGACAGATCTGATTCAGAAAGACATCATATTTCAATGAACTGACAAAGCAGACACAGCATTCAAAAAGCTGAAGTGTATGTTCACAAACACCTCAATGCTGCAATCATTCAATTCAGATAAGCATACAATTCTCAAAACAGACATCTTGAGTTATGTAGTAGATGGAGCACTAATGCAATACAATAACAAAGATATTCTACAATCTTGTGCCTTCACCTTGAAGAAGATATCACCCACTGAATGCAACTACAAGATCTACAACAAGAAGCTTCTAGCAATCATACAATGTCTCAAAAAATGAAAGTTCAAACTCATGAGTGTTGAGAGGTTTGAGATTGTTACTGATCATAAGAATCTGAAATATTTCACAACCACTTGTAAGCTCACTGAGAGGCATATGCACTGATCATTGTTTCTTAGCTGATTCTCATTTACAATTCACTATCAATCAGAAGCAGAGAACACCCTTGCGGATGCTCTATTTCATCAAAAACAAGATATGCTGTTTGATGATCTTTATTATTATTATTATTATTATTCTTCAATTATAGATGTATACAGTCAGTGACTATGACATCTATCTGAAATACTTCAGGATTTTTCAAATCAAGAATATTCTAATATACAAAAACAATTTGACACATGCATTAACAGAATTCCAGCCCAGAATCAAACAACTATTCAAACTATTCAATCCAAAAATAAAATCAAAAGAATGTCAATGGGTTAGCACAACTCAACTTCAAAACAAAGGAAATAAATATTATAAAAGACAGCAGCTATTAAAAATCAACAGAAAAGAAAAAACATTTGCAATGACTATTATCAACAAATAATGAAGCAAACTGCTTGAAACAAATGAAAATTAACAATAAACAAAGTTAAAGAAAAGATCAAAATAAAATAAACAAAAACAACTGATCTAAATATCATCAAATGACACTATTCAAACAAGCTCTTGTAGCAACATTTGACTCATTTAAATATTCAATTAAGAACATATTTCCAGCTTTTGTATTGAATAACAAACTCAAATTTAACTGATTCAGTTGATATTTCTCTCTCAGTCTCAATCTTAGTTCTGAATACTTTGTACAAAGTAACAGAAGATGCTCTGGATTTTCATATAACTGACAATCTGAACATAGATCATTTAAATCATCTTTAAACTTTGCTAAATATGATTTGAAATGTCCATGTCCAAGCTTTAGCTGCATTATTGTAGCAAAAAGTTTCTTCTTACACTTTATTGAGCAAGTCTTCCATTTTGGCTTAGTTTCAAATCTGGAATAATGCACACTTTTTCTTTGCATGAATCAGACATCTTGCCACTTTTGTAAACATAATTCTCTTATTCTTCTTTTAATAAAAGATCATGTTACAATTCTTTGACAGCAGACTTCTAACTCAGTGGCTCTTTTTGCAGCTTTATCAGCCATTTCAGCTATTTGATGATCTGAATGATAGATGGAAACACCAAGAGCATCAGTTAATCAACCCCATGATCATAGAAAGTCCCATGCAGTCAGATGAATCCTGTATACACATTAACCAATTCTGTACTCAATACCCCTCACTTGAAGAGCAATGGAGACAAGCAACAGAGGCAGATGAATCCTGGCAACAAGCTGCTGAAGCTGTACAAAGCAGAGCACCTCAATTCTCTGCAGACATATACTCAAAAATGAACATCTTGACATGCTCAATCAGTGATGATGAATGCCTACACTTCTGAGACAGACAATGGGTCCCTGATTCAGAATCTCTACAAACACAAATCATGCAGAAGATCCACAACTCACCAATGACTGAGCACTCAGACTGCAAGATCATGTACAGCATCATAGCTCAAGACTTCTACTGACTGAACATATCAAAGAACATACACTGATTTGTATGCAATTGTGATCACTGTGGCTCAGTAACAGCATAGCATGAACAACAAAAAGAGATGTTGAAATCTCTGTCTATCTCTGAATGAATCTGATGTGATATAGCAATCAACTTTGCAGTTTCTCTATCTGAGAGTGAAGATTCTACAAACATTCTAGTCATTGTCAATCATCTCAGCAAGGGTGTAATACTGCAACTCTGTGACAGAATGAATGCTGAAATAGTTGCAGATGTCTTTGTTCAGAGTCTGTTCTATTGTATACACAGTCTGTCTTCATTCATTGTATCAGATAGAGACAGTCAATTCATCAGTGCACTCTGGACCCATATATGTCAGCTGCTAAGAATTGAATGAAAATTGTCAACAGTGTATCACTCAGAGACTGATGGAGTTACAGAGAGAATGATACAAACAGTAAAGAACATTCTTCATAAGTTCTGCAATTACACACAAGACAATTGAAGTCATCTGCTATCATATATTGAGATTGTGATCAACAGCTGAGACTCTGTCACAACAGACATAAGCTCATTCTTTCTTCTGTATAGATACAATTTAGAAGTTCTAGATTTCTCTGAGAACCTCTGAGAAACCATATATGTCTGCAGTTCCATACAAATGACAGATAACATTGTGAGCAAGCTTAAGAAAGCTCATGAATGAGCAGAAGCTTTCATAATCAGCATTCAGCAAGATTATGAGAATCAAGTGAACATCAGAAGAAGTTCTGCAATTCAATATTATGTAGAAGACAAGATCTGATTAGATCTCAAGAACATAAAGACAGATCATCTCTTGCATACACTGAATTATCATCACATCAAATATACTGTGATGGAGATGCTAGACACACATGATTATTGACTTGACATCTCATCAGACATTCATAATGTCTTTCACACAAACCTGCTCCAACCCATGGCTGAGGATTCATTCTCTTCACAGAGAACCTCCAACTGACAGTCATCTGTCATCATAGAAGAAGATAATGAACTTGAATGGGAGATTGAAGCAATTCTTGATGATAGAACCAACCACCACCACTGCAAATACCTTGTCAAATGGGTAGAATACAATTGTCTGACCTGGGAATCTGCATCTGCCTTGGAGGATACCGCCGCCCTCGACGCCTACGAGTCATCACTCATCTCAGTAGAGGGGGATAATGTGATGGGTTAGCATCTGTTAGTAGTTAACTTACACAACCAACCTCTTCTGTCTCACATTCCATACTTGTGTACATCTACTTGTCTCTGTTATTGTGCTCTGTGCTTGTGTAGCCTCTAACAATTCTTCTGTGTAACCTCTTCTGCCTTGTGCTCTGTGCTTGTGTAGTTCTAATGATTCTTCTGTGTAATCCTCAACATTCTTCTGCTCTGTACTTCACTGTGAGGTGGCTTCTGATATTCTTCTGCCTCAATCTCCTCTCTATAAGAACCCTCTTTGTACGACCTTTCCTTCTGATCTCTTTTCTCTTTCTTTCCTTAATCAATTCGTAATCTGTATTTAGAATAGTGCTAGATCGTTAATCGAAGTACGTCTGTTACAAAAACACATCTTCTTTGAAAAAGGAATATGTTCAAGTCTCAAAAACTGCTTTTTCTCTGAGTTCTCAGATTACAGAGAAATCAAGAAAGAAATTGAAAGAGGAAAAGTTTCTTCAATCAAAAACTCAAAGATTGATTGTTAAAGTCTTTAACAAGAAGATTTTTGAGAAGAAGATGCTGTCGAATACAGATCTTATTTTTCAACTGAGAAATGAAATGAATCATGCACTGAATTCTATCTCTGAATCCAAGCTACAAAAGTCAGTGATAGCTTCAGTTGAAAGCTCTTTTCTTGAAAACTCAATTATTCTCATCACTATGTCTGATTTCAATTCCAATTTTCTTATTCAAAATCAGCAGATCTGGGCACCCATAATTGAATCTCTTTTAAAAACTGAAATCTCAGTTGAAAAGAATGAGAAATGGGGAAAATTTGTGCTTCATGATATACCAACTGCAATCTTCAATCATGATGATGGGCTGATTCAGCTGCAACATGAAATTGAAGATTTTAATTCAATCAAGTTGAAAAAACTTCCTATCTGGTTGAACAGTTCAGAACAAAGAGAAAATAGACAAAATAGCTCAGTTCTAATCATAACTGAGACATTTGAACAATCTAAAATCTCATTTGTGAGAATTGCTGGTATGAGAATGAGAACTTATGAGTTCAAAGATATCAGAGAAAATCTAAAGACTCAAATTCAATGCTCAAACTGTCAAAAATATGATCACTTTGCAAATCTATGTAAAAGAAATGTAAAGTGTCAGATTTGTGCACAATCTTATAGAACATCTGAGCATAATTGTCATCTTTGTTTGAAAAAGAGAACTCTGTGTGAGCATTCTAAATCTATTGCAAAGTGTGTCAATTGTAAAGAGCCCCACTTTGCAAATTCAAAAGAATGTGTATTTGCTACCAAATCAGAAAAGTCATCAGTACAGATGAATAACTCAGTCTCTACTAATGTAAATGATAGCAATAAACAAAAAAGAAGAAATTCTCAACTCTCTGAGTCTGCTATCTCTAAATCTTCTGCAAAGCAAAAAATTAGATCACAGAAGTCATCAAGAACCCCTGTTCAAACAAAGATAAGAGATACACATATGCAGAATATGATAGCAGTTGAAGTTGTGAATTATAGATTCAGTCTATTATCTGACTTTGAATAAAAAGAAACACTTGTTAATATTTGTGTAATGTCAGAAAAACAACAAAAAAATGTCAAAAGCTCTACAAAAATCAAATTTATTCAAAATAATGTGGACAGAACAAATCCATGTCTTTATTCCTGTTTACAAATTGGCTATGAGCAAAAAGCAGACTTCATTCTTGTTCAAGAACCCAGACTTGATGCTGATCAAGAGTATAGTGTATCTCATCCAGCATACTATTGTTTTTTACCAGAGAAAACAGATATTAGAGTTAGAGTGGCAATTTATGCTAGAAAGAATTCAAGATTTCAATTCAATCTGAGATATGATTTGATATCTGACTCTGATATTCTTGTTGGTGACATTGTGGATATGAAAAAACAGTTTGAAAATATTCAATTAGTCAATATCTACAATGAAAGATCACTGAGAGAAAACAATAGAACTTGGACATTTGATAGATGTTTAATGCAGTTGAAACCAGAAAAGAATTCAATAATCATGGGGGATTTCAATGCTCATCACTCTTGGTGGAATTCAGAAAGAACTCAATCAATTAGAGCTGAAAAACTAGTTGAATGGGCACTTTTAAACAAACTAGAGTTGATAAATGAGCAAGATATTCCCACTTTTCACAAGCCAGGTTTGAGACAGAAATCAATTATAGATCTATGTTTTTTCTCTAAGAATCTATATGAGAATAAACATTTTAATTGGTATATTGACTCAAATGAAACAAATGGTGCTGCCACTGGACATGAGATAATTCAAGTTGATATGGAATTGGATAGTAATCAAACAGTTCAAAACCCATTATATTCAAATCAATACAACTTTGAAAAAGCTCAGTGGACAGAAGTGAAAAGAATGATTGAAAAGTTGAAATTAGAGAATAGAGAAACTCTTTATTGGAAATCAGATACAAATCTTACAGATAAAATGCTTGAAGACAGAGCAAATTTAATCACTGAGATTATTCTTTCAAGTATAAAGAAATATATTCCATTGAAAAGAGTCTCTGAATTCTCTAAGCCTTGATGAAATGATGAGATTTCAAATAAAAGAAGACATTTAGCTAGAGTTAAAAAAGATTGAAAAGAAGATCTTGTTTCATTTGAGTATTTAAAGAATATTAGAAATGATTATTTCTCAACAATTAAAAAGGCAAAGACTGATTGTTGGAATAACTTTTTAGAAAATGCTCAGAGAAAAGAGATCTTCAAAGCTTTTAGATATACTAAGTCAAAAACAATGTCTAAGCTATCAACATTAACTTATAATTTTCAGAATGAGGAAATTATAGCTAGCTCATTTGAAGATAAATGTCAAGCTTTTATGAGAATATTATTTCCATCATCAAATAATTCAACTGAGATTTGTTCTTTGCAAGAAGATAATGAATATGAATATGATAAGAAATGAAAATGATCTGACTTAACTGAAGATGAATTAAAGACAGCTATTTTTTCATCTTCAAAAGTCACAGCAGCAGAAGCTGATACTATAAATCACTTAATAATTCAAGAGCTTTATTCAGTACTAAAAGATGAGCTCTTTGAATTGTTCTCAAATCTTTTGAAATATGGGTATCATTCTAAGTGCTGGAGGCATGCTGTTGGAGTTATTCTTTCAAAACTCAATAGAAAACCAACTATTCCTAAATCTTATAGAGTGATATCTCTGCTGAATTGCATGGGAAAAATTCTGGAAAAGATAATTGCAACTAGATTGTCTTTTCTATCTGCTACTACTGATCTATTATATGATGATCAAATGGGAAGTAGAAAGCAAAACTCAGCAATTGATGCAGTTCTCTCTGTAGTTCATGATATTCAACTTGCAAAGAATGAAAAAATGGTTACAACTGCAATGTTTATTGATATAAAAGATGCATTTGATTGTGTTTCACTTTCTCAAATGATCAATATTTTGATAGAACTGAGAATGCCAAAGTCTCTCATTAAGTGGGTTATCTGTTTCATGTCAAAAAGAACTATCCAGTTGCTTTTTGATGGAATGAGACAAGATATAACAGATATTGAGATAGGAGTTCCTCAGGGTTCCCCAGTCTCACCCATTTTAATTGCTATATTTATCAAGTTTCTATTTATTGATAGACAAATGGCAATTATGGTGAGAACTCCAAGCTATGTGGATGATTTGGGTCTAGTTGTAAGCTCAGAATCAATTGTAAATAACTGCAATTTGATTGAGCAAGCAGCAACTGAAATGATTGAAAAAGCAAAATCAAAAAATATTATATTTGATATGAATAAAACTGAGTTAATTCACTTCTATCCAAACTTCAGAGATAAAAATAGTGAAGTTAAGCTTTTAAATCATTCAGTTAAATCAAAAAATTCAGTTAGATGATTTGGTGTCTGATTAGATTCTCAGTTAAATTTTAAATCTCATATTCAGATCAAAGTTGCAAGTGCTGAAAGAATCTTAAACAGTATCTTAAGACTTTCAAATACTGAAAGAGACTTGTCTTTTCAAGCAATGTGTAAGAGATGGTTGTAGGTATAATTATGGGAGTAGTGTGAAGTACGCACGTAGAATGTTAAGAAGGTAGCAATCTCTATTATTCAAAGCTAATCATTGATCTTCTAATATCTACAGATATCAGTGAGCATTATATAGACAACTACCACGCGCTATGGCTGTCTATGGTGCTGTGTGCTATATCCCTCTTCATTAATTCTGGCATGTTCTGTGTTCTTCTATCACTACATAGCTATTTCCTAATATAGATATCTCTGTTGTGCTTATTACAATTATCTCTCTTCTTCAAAGGCCTGGTCCCCAGGGCTTTTTACTGCAATGTGTGAAGTTCGTAATATGTGCTGTGTGGTTAATATTGTATAGAGTTCACAGGATTGGGCTGGATTAATTGTTGAGATTAATTTCAAAGTGTTGCTGTTTCAGAAGAATGTTTTTTCATCTTTGATATCAATGCAGTTCAATCACAATTTAGGCACAACTTCTGAACCTCTTTTCTTTGACTTTTACATCAAAAAGTTGTACCCTAACAAAATCATCACCACCATCACCACCAACAATTTTTTATTTAAAAAGAATACATCAATTTATCAAACAAAGTACACTGTATCTTTCTATGTGATTTTTATTGCAAAATTCAAAGTTTTGATTGTATGATTGTGTTTTCCATTTTGGGTTGAGTTTTGTGTTGTTGCAATCTCTTTGATCAACATTGCAATATTGATTTCAATCTTCAACATCTGTTTTTCTTTCTTGTTGCTTTTGCTTTTCCTTCTTCTTTGAATAAGGCCTTGATACTAATTAAAGTTATGATAGAATGTCAGAATCAGCTGTTTTCATTGCTGATTCAAAGTCTATGAAGAGTGATATGCTGTCTGTCATTGAGAGCATTTGCTTGGGTTGTCTGGAGAGGTTGCAGAACCCCTCAGTATATTCTTACTTTGTGAATGATGAATGGATATACTGTCATGCCTGTCATATATCAAATAGAAGTTGTGCTGCTGTAAGTTTTCTTAAACTGAGATTGTTATGAATGCTAATGGATTATAGATGTCTGAGTGCTTTCACAAAACTGATCAATCTTTGATCAATGAATTTCACAAAATACTACTCTTTGATGAAGTTCTGAATGAGAGATTTGTCATATATCAAACTGCTGTTGTGAGGTTTGTACTTGATGTGCAGATCTATGAGAATACAGATGAGATTCTAGAATTCTATATGAACTCTGATGATTTGTTATCACAGCAGAGTGTGGCATTTGATCATAGCAGCATTTCAGAAAGTGCATTTTCACATCCTGCTATTACATCAGTGTCATTCTCACTGAGCCAAGATCTTGGTATGTTATTTGAGTTGATTGATAATGTAGACAAAGATGAGGAAGTGGATGGTTCCATTGAAGTGTTAGAAAGAAATGCAGCAGTATATTGCTGTCATTGTATTCAACATTTGACAACATCCCCCTGCCATCATTGCAAGTCTGCTGAGAATCAATGCAAAAAATGCAAGTACTGCTTGATGACAAAGCACATCTGCATTTCAGTAAGTTATTATTCAAAACAAATGTTTTTACAGTATATAATATTAACTTTCTATTAGATGTCAGTGAATGCTGTTGAATTAGCTCAGATGATTATCAACACTGCTGAGAATCTAATTATTGCTGATGCAGACATTTTGAATGTTAATGTTTTGCAGAATACTGTGACTGCAGTGATTAGATTCTTTGCTGTGAAGATCTGAGAGATTCAATAAGATGATTCTTCTGAGACTCTGACTGAAACAGTGATTGATGAGATCTCAGTGGTTACATCATCAGTTGCAGCTCTCAAGTCATCATTGAAACATTGTGCTTCATCAGTTGAGAAAATCTGAGATAATAAGCAGATTTGCTTTGATGACAATTTCTCAAATAACACTGATCAAGCTGAGACAGATCTGTTTTTTAATCTCTGAATGGAATAAGTATATTCAGCAGTTATCATCATCTTCTTCATTTTTGTTTATTAATTGACTTCTGATAGATTTTATTAAACTGTTTCAAGTACTTCTGACTGTTTATCAAGTTTTCCTCAGATTTCCAAGAATTGTCTGCATCTGTACAATCTTTTCATTTGACAAGATACTGTGTTTGACTGTGGTACTGATGCTTGTTTAATATAGCTTCAACTTTTCATTTCTCTTGCATATCTATAATTATCAGTTCTGCTTGCAGGATTTGTCTGTTGTGTGTGTGATATGGTTCAAGAAGAGAAACATGGAATACAGAATGAATTTCTTTATATTACAGCATGAGTTTCAGTTTGTACATCTGTGTATCATAGATATCAATTATTTGAAAGAGACTCAAAAATCAATGATCTAGTTTGAATGAGAATCACAAGATGGATATATTTTTTGCACACAGCATTATCCAGTCTTCTATCTTAAAGCTTTTTGATATATGATGCTGATTGTAATACTTTTTCTCAGCTGTTTTGGCAGCTTTCAGACATTCTCAGATCTTGTTCTCTGCTTGCTTCATTTATTTCACTTGTTCCATCACTGATTTTGACACATCTGTGCTTGGGGGTTCCACATCTATGTGAAGTTCAGTTGGTTGGCTGATCATTGCTTCAGATGATATCATTTTTATTGATGTGTGGAAGGCATTGTTATATGCCCATTGTGTCAGAGGAATCCATTCTATCCAATTATCTTGCTGATAGCTGCAATATGTGTGAAGATAATGTTCAATCATCTGGTTCAATCATTCTGTCTGGCTGTCGGTTTGCGGGTGGAATGCTGTTGATAATTTTTGTCAAACATAAAGCAGATAATACAATGTTGATCAAAACTTGCTATTTATTAATGAATCTTGATTGCTAATAATGTTCACAGATAGATCAAAGTTCTTCACAACTCTTCATACAATAATGTCTGCAAGTTCTTCTGCATCTAGCTCTGAAGATGTGGGCACAATTATGACTCATTTGATGAATAAATCAACAAATATGACAATAGTATTATAGGTTTGACTTCTCTTTTTATTATCTGGCAGGCCTTCAATAAAGTCCATGCTAATTGTATGCCATTTCTTATCTGACACTGAATGTGATTGTAGCAACCCATACAGCTTGTGCTGTGGTATCTTGATATGTTGACAAACATCATAAGTTCTCACATATTCTGCAATCTCATCACTCATATCATGCCACAAGTACTTGTGTTTGATCACTTTGATGATTTTGTCATGTTCAAAATAGTCATCTTGGGGATCATTGTGGTTCATTTTCATTATTTCATGTTTTACAGTCTTGTCTTGTGATATGTAGACTTTATCATCTTTTCTGAGCAGGCTATCTTTATCTACTGCTCAGATTGAATGATTATCTACACTAGTATCACTCATCTCTAGTCTTCTGTGAAGTTCAGATATGCTGATGTCTCTATTCTGAATCTGCAGTAAGAGTTCAATGATAGATTCAGCTATCTCTTCATAATAGACTGTCTTGAACTCAAATATCTTGACAGCTAGAATCTGTGGCATCAGAATCTCTAGATTTAACTCTGTAATATCTGTGATCTCATTCTCATCTGCAGATGCATTCTTTATTCTGCAGAGATTGTTGTCATTGATGACTATAGACTTCTTCACTCAACAATTTTCATTAGCTTGTAGATCTTTTCACATCATCTTGACACATTGATCTAATTTTGTGTTTTTTTTTGTCTTTAGTGACTTAAAGATTCTCTTACACAGCTTCTCTTACAGAATAGAGAGCTCTGTCAAGAGAGCTGTGTGTTTTACAAAATCTGAATGACAACTTGATGCATCTGTGAGATTATTTTTCTCAGAACAGTGCTCTATTTCAAAATTGAATACTGAGAGTATTTTCATTCAGCAAATCTGATGCTCATTTAGCTGCTTTGTTGTCATGAAATGCTGAAGATTGACATGGTCAGATAAAACAGTTATTGAATGCCTGCTATTATATAAGTAGTGATGTCATTGCCTGAAAGCTTCTACAATCAGTAATATTTTTAGATCATATATTTGATAATGTCTTTCTGTTTCTGTGAGCTTTCTAGATCAAAACATGATTGGATGTCAGTGATCATCATTCATTAATTGTGATATTACTGTGATGATTGCAACATCAGATCCATCTGTTTCTATATGGAGTTTTCACTGTGGATCAAAGTGAATCAACAATGGTGCTTTTGTAAAGCATTCTTTTAACTGCAAAATTGTGTACTTGCAGTTTTTGTCTAACTGAACAGATGTGTTATTCTTCCCTCTTTTTGTTTCATAATCTTTTAACAATTCAGTCAGAGATGCTGTTATTATCAAGAACTTGTATATAAATCAATGATAGAAATTGATGAATTCTAAAAATATTTGCAATTTGTTTATAGTTTGTGGTTCTGATCAATCTAGAATTGTGTTGATACAGTGTTTCTCAACAGTAATGCTCTGCATGATAATCACAAAACTCAAAAATCCAATTTCTGTTGTGTGAAATGTACACTTACTAAGTTTGACATATAGTCTCCATCGCCTTAACCATTCCAGCACATTCTTAACATGGACGACATGTTCATCAAGCATGTTTGAATAGATTACAATATTGTCAAGATAAGCCATGCAATATACATCTAAAAGATTGCTGAGGGCTTTGTTGATATAAGATTGAAAGATCACAGAAGCATTGATTAGCTCAAAAGATAAGACTAGATATTCAAAGTATTCATATTGTGTTTGAAATGCTGTTTTTCATTCATCCTCTGTTTGTATGTGAATTCTATGATATGTGTCTCTAAGATTCAGTTGCATATATATTTTGACACCTGCTAATCTATCAAGTATTTCACTTATCAAGAGCAGTGAGTATTGATTCTTGACTGTTATTTCATTCAATCCTCAATAATCCACACAAAGATGCAGAGTTTCATCTTTCTTGAGTGTGAATAATACTGATGTGCTGGCTGAGCTCTTGGATGGATGTATCCAATTCTTCTCTAATATCTTTTTGATATATTCTCAGAGGACAGAGAGTTCTTGAGGTGATAGATTATATATTGATTGATATGAGAGTTTCTTGTCAGATTTAAGCTCTATAACATGATTATAAGATGCATGTTCTGCATCAGATATGTCTTCTTGAAATACATCAAGATAATCTTTATAATCATCTGAGATATTTGGCTCAGTTGCTGCACTCACAGCTTGTAATGATAAGGCAGTGAATATAATATTGCCATCATCAATTAGTATTGTGAATTCTTTAGCAGTATTCAGATGCACATGATTAATATTCAACACTTTTCTATAGATTCAGCATCTTCACACCCAGTCAATATCAGAGTTTGCAGCTTTCAATCATGACATACTCAAAATTACATCATATCTGCTAATATTGATCTTCTTGAAATGGTGGAATTCTTCTTGAAGAATATGTTTGTCATTGATAATCTTCATTGCAGCTCTTTGTTGTTCATATGATTTAATCTTATGATTATCAACTGCTTTCACTACTTTTGGTTTATCTTCTGCCTTTGAGAAATATTTTGATGCTCAGATGTGGGACACAAAGTTCACATCCACATCAGAATCCACTAGCATCCACATCATCAACCATTCTGCTTCTGTCAGCATCTATGTATTCATCACCAATAATTGTTTATCTTACAGTCTAGTTGTTTGTATTCCCAATGCAGCAGCTGCTTCTACAATTGAGATTGCTGGTTTTTTGCTTGTTGAACTTGATTGTGCTTTTTGAGATGTAACATTCAACAATCATTTGCAATATGATCCTTCTTATGACAGTGAGAACACTTCTTCATTCAGTTATATTTATCTTTTTTGATTTATTCAGTTGAATCTGTTTGTTCCTCTCATTTTCTCTTGTTCTGATGATTGCTAGATTTATCAGAATGATGCTGATTCTCTATGAATATTGCAGATCTTTCTTTGTGAATAGCATGCTGTTGCTCTGATATATTTTCCTTGAGAGTCTGTAGAGTTTGAAGCAACTCTTTGTAGTTCTGAGACTTTTGATTTTGATGATTGAGTTCTGTGTGTAATATCTTCAATGTCTTACTACACAAGTTATCCATTCTTTGTTCTTTGCTATATGAGGGTAAGTAGTATTCTCAGTCTTTGAGATATTTAGAGAAATCATGTATTGATTGTCATTTTTGTTGCTTTGTATCTTGAAACTTTTGACTCATCAATCAGTGCTGATTCTGTGGATTGTTAATTTGCATTTCTAGATGTGATAACATATCATCAAAAGTCAATGATGTTGCTCCTCCATGTCTCTCATATGATGATACAAAATTCAACCATTTCTGCTTAATGTGAGTGTCAAGGTAGAGTTTAGCATCATTTATCTTGTGTTCTTTCTTTTGATAATATCAGTGATGATGTGTAAAGAGAGTCAATATGTGATCTTTATAGTCCTTGAATTCTAACATATTTTTTCCTCAATAATAGTTCTTAATCTTCAACCTTGATGGTGTTTCATTATCATCATCTGTATCATTTGCAGATTGATTTTGCGGTGATTCTGTGGTGATATTCTGGGTTAATTGAGACTTGATGAGAGTATCTCCACAAATCTGCACTTTCAACTTGTTGAGCTGCTGTTGTGCATGCAGAATAGCTAATTGCTGCTCTTGTTCATGAATTTGATCATTCAACTGTTGCAAACACACATTGTGATCATCAGAGGCAGTAGAAGATTCAGATTGATTTTCAAGAGATCTTGTGTGTGTTGAAACCATCTTGCATGTTTTAACTAATGTTGTGTGTTTTAACTAATGTTGCATGCTTTATTGTAGGTGTGTGTAACAATGGATCACTCAAATAAAGTTTAGAGCGATTAGAATTGTAAGAGATGGTTGTAGGTATAATTATGAAAGTAGTGTGAAGTATGCATGTAGAATGTTAAGAAGGTAGCAATCTCTATTATTCAAAGCTAATCACTGATCTTCTAATATCTACAGATATCAGTGAGCATTATATAGACAACTACTACATGCTATGACTGTCTATGGTGCTGTGTGCTATGTCTCTCTTCATTAATTCTGATGTGTTCTGTGTTCTTCTATCACCACATAGCTATTTCCTAATATAGATATCTCTGTTGTGCTTATTACAATTATCTCTCTTCTTCAAAGATCTGGTTCTCAGGGCTTCTTACTGCAATGTGTGAAGTTCATAACATGTGCTGTGTGGTTAATATTGTATAGAGTTCACAGAATTGAGCTGGATTAATTGTTGAGATTAATTTCAAAGTGTTGCTGTTTCAGAAGAATGTTTTTTCATCTCTGATGTCAATGCAGTTCAATCACAATTTAGACACAACTTCTGAACCCCTTTTCTTTGACTTTTACACCAAAAAGTTGTACCCTAACAAAATCATCACCACCATCACCATCAACAATTTTTTATTTAAAAAGAATACATCAATTTATCAAACAAAGTACACTGTATCTTTCTATGTGATTTTTATTGCAAAATTCAAAGTTTTGATTGCATGATTGTGTTTTTCATTTTGGATTGAGTTTTGTGTTGTTGCAATCTCTTTGATCAACATTGCAATATTGATTTCAATCTTCAACATCTGTTTTTCTTTCTTATTGCTTTTGCTTTTCCTTCTTCTTTGAATAAGGCCTTGGTACTAATTAAAGTTATGATAGAATGTCAGAACCAGCTGTTTTCATTGCTGGTTCAGAGTCTATAAAGAGTGATATGCTGTCTGCCATTGAGAGCATTTGCTTGGATTGTCTGGAGAGGTTGCAGAACCCCCCAGTATATTCTTGCTTTGTGAATGATGAATGGACATACTGTCATGTCTGTCATATATCAAATAGAAGTTGTGCTGCTGTAAGTTTTCTTAAACTGAGATTGTTATGAATGCTAATGAATTATAGATGTCTGAGTGCTTTCACAAAACTGATCAATCTTTGATCAATGAATTTCACAAAATGCTGCTCTTTGATGAAGTTTTGGATGAGAGATTTGTCACATATCAAACTGCTGTTGTGAGGTTTGTACTTGATGTGCAGATTTATGAGAATGCAGATGAGATTCTAGAATTCTATATAAACTCTGATGATCTGTTGTCACAGCAGAGTGTGGCATTTGATCATAGCAGCATTTCAGAAAGTGCATTTTCACATTCTGCTATTACATCAGTGTCATTCTCACTGAGTCAAGATCTTGGTATGTTATTTGAGTTGATCAATAATGTAGACAAAGATGAGGAAGTGGATGGTTTCATTGAAGTGTTAGAAAGAAATGCAGCAGCATATTACTGTCATTGTATTCAACATTTGACAACATCCCTCTGCCATCATTGCAAGTCTGCTGAGAATCAATGCAAAAAATGCAAGCACTGCTTGATGACAAAGCACATCTGCATTTCAGTAAGTTATTATTCAAAACAAATGTTTTTACAGTATATAATATTAACTTTCTATTAGATGTCAGTGAATGCTGTTGAATTAGCTCAGATGATTATCAACACTGCTGAGAATCTAATTATTGCTGATGCAGACATTTTGAATGTTAATGTTTTGCAGAATGCTGTGACTGCAGTGATTAGATTCTTTGCTGTGAAGATCTGAGAGATTCAATGAGATGGTTCTTCTGAGACTCTGACTGAAACAGTGATTGATGAGATCTCAGTGATTACATCATCAGTTGCAGCTCTCAAGTCATCATTGAAACATTGTGCTTCATCAGTTGAGAAAATCTGAGATAATAAGCAGGTTTGTCTTGATGACAATTTCTCAAATGACACTGATCAAGCTGAGGCAGATCTGTTTTTTAATCTCTGAGTGGAATAAGTATATTCAGCAGTTATCATCATCTTCTTCATTTTTATTTACTAATTGACTTCTGATAGATTTTATTAAACTGTTTCAAGTACTTCTGACTATTCATCAAGTTTTTCTCAGATTCTCAAGAATTGTCTGCATCTGTACAATCTTTTCATTTGACAAGATACTGTATTTGACTGTGGTACTGATGCTTGTCTAATATAGCTTCAACTTTTCATTTCTCTTGCACATCTATAATTATCAATTCTACTTGCAGGATTTGTCTGTCGCGTGTGTGATATGATTTGAGAAGAGAAACATGAAATACAGAATGAATTCTTTTATATTACAGTATGAGTTTCAGTTTGTACATCTGTGTATCATGGATATCAATTATTTGAAAGAGACTCAAAAATCAATGATCTAGTTTGAGTGAGAATCACAAGATGGATATATTTTTTGCACACAGCATTATTCAGTCTTCTATCTTAAAGCTTTTTGATATATGATGCTGATTGTAATACTTTTTCTCAGCTGCTTTGACAGCTTTCAGACATTCTCAGATTTTGTTCTCTGCTTACTTCATTCATTCCACTTGTTTCATCACTGATTTTGACACATCTGTGCTTGGGGGTTCCACATCTATATGAAGTTCAGTTGATTGGCCGATCATTGCTTCAGATGATGTCATTTTTATTGATGTGTGGAAGACATTGTTATATGCTCATTGTGTCAGAGGAATTCATTCTATCCAATTATCTTGCTGATAGCTGCAATATATGTGAAGATAATGTTCAATCACCTGGTTCAATCATTCTGTCTGGCCATCGGTTTGCAGGTGGAATGCTGTTGATAATTTTTGTTGAACATGGAGCAGATAACACAATGTTGATCAAAACTTGCTATTTATTAATGAATCTTGATTGTTAATAATGTTTGCAGATAGGTCAAAGTTCTTCACAACTCTTTATACAATAATATCTGCAAGTTCTTCTGCATCTAGCTCTGAAGATGTGAGCACAATTATAGCTCATTTGATGAATAAATCAACAAATATGACAATAGCATTATAGATTTGACTTTCCTTTTTATTATCTGACAGGCCTTCAATAAAGTCCATGCTAATTGTATGTCATTTCTTATCTGGCACTGAATGTGGTTGTAGCAACCCATACAGCTTGTGCTGTGGTATCTTGATATGTTGACAAACATCACAAGTTCTCACATATTCTGCAATCTCATCACTTATATCATGCCACAAGTACTTGTGTTTAATCACTTTGATGATTTTGTCATGTTCAAAATGGCCATCTTGAGAATCATTGTGGTTCATTTTCATTATTTCATGTCTTACAGCCTTGTCTTGTGATATGTAGACTTTATCATTTTTTCTGAGCAGATCATCTTTATCTACTACTCAGATTGAATGATTATCTACACTAGTATCACTCATCTTTAGTCTTCTGTGAAGTTTAGATATACTGATGTCTCTATTCTGAATCTGCAGTAAGAGTTCAATGATAGATTCAGCTATCTCTTCACAATAGACTGTTTTGAACTCAAATATCTTGACAGCTAGAATCTGTGGCATCAGAATCTCTAGATTTAACTCTGTAACATCTGTGATCTCATTCTCATCTGCAGATGCATTCTTTATTCTGCAGAGATTATTATCATTGATAACTATAGACTTCTTCACTCAACAATTTTCATTAGCTTGCAGATCTTTTCACATCATCTTGACATATTGATCTAACTTTGTATTTTCTTTTGTCTTTAGTGACTTAAAGATCCTCTTACACAGTTTCTCTTACAGAATAGAGAGCTCTGTCAAGAGAGCTGTGTGTTTTACAAAATCTGAATGACAACTTGATGCATCTGTGAGATTATTTTTCTCAGAACAGTGCTCTATTTCAAAATTGAATACTGAGAGTATTTTCATTCAGCAAATCTGATGCTCATTTAGCTGCTTTGTTGTCATGAAATGCTGAAGATTGACATGATCAGATAAAACAGTTATTGAATGTCTGCTATCATATAAGTAGTGATGTCATTGTCTGAAAGCTTCTACAATCAGCAACATTTCTAGATCATATATTTGATAATGTCTTTCTGTTTCTGTGAGCTTTCTAGACCAAAACATGATTGAGTGTCAGTGATCATCATTCATTAATTGTGATATTACTGCAGTGATTGCAACATCAGATCCATCTGTTTCTATATAGAGTTTTCACTGTGAATCAAAATGGATCAACAATGATGCTTTTGTAAAGCATTCTTTTAACTGCAAAATTGTGTGCTTGCAGTTTTTGTCTAACTGGACAGATGTGTTATTCTTCCCCCTTTTTATTTCATAATCTTTTAACAATTCAGTCAGAGGTGCTGTTATTATCAAGAACTTGTATATGAATCAATGATAGAAATTGATGAATTCTAGAAATATTTGCAATTTGTTTATAGTTTGTGGTTCTGATCAATCTAGAATTGTGTTGATACAGTGTTTCTCAACAGTAATGCTCTGCATGGTAATCACAAAACCCAAAAATCCAATTTCTGTTGTGTGGAATATACACTTACTAAGTTTGGCATATAGTCTCCATCACCTTAACTGTTCCAGCACATTCTTAACATGGACGACATATTCATCAAGCATGTTTGAATAGATTACAATATTGTCAAGATAAGCCATGCAATATACATCTAAAAGATTGCTGAGGGCTTTGTTGATATAAGATTGAAAGATCACAGAGGCATTGATTAGCTCAAAAGATAAAACTAGATATTCAAAGTGTTCATATTGTGTTTGAAATGCTGTTTTCCATTCATCCTCTGCTTGTATGTGAATTCTATAATATGTGTCTCTAAGGTCCAGTTGCATATATATTTTGACACCTGCTAATCTATCAAGTATTTCACTTATCAAGAGCAGTGAGTATTGATTCTTGACTGTTATTTCATTCAATCCTCAATAATCCATGCAAAGATGCAGGGTTCCATCTTTCTTGAGTGTGAATAATACTGATGTGCTGACTGAGCTCTTGAATGAATGTATTCAATTCTTCTCTAATATCTTTTTGATATATTCTCAGAGGACAGAGAGTTCTTGAGATGATAGATTATATATTGATTGGTATGAGAGTTCCTTGCCAGGTTTGAGCTCTATGACATGATCATGAGATGCATGTTCTGCATCAGATATGTCTTCTTGAAATACATCAAGATAATCTTTATAATCATCTGAGATATTTGGCTCAGTTGCTGCACTCACAGCTTGTAATGATAAGACAGTGAATATAATATTGCCATCATCAATTAGTATTGTGAATTCTTTAGCAGTATTCAGATGCACATGATTAATATTCAACACTTTTCTATAGATTCAGCATCTTCACACTCAGTCAATATCAGAGTTTGCAGCTTTCAATCATGACATGCTCAAAATTACATCATATCTGCTAATGTCAGTCTCCTTGAAATGGTGGAATCCTTCTTGAAGGACATGTTTGTCATTGATAATCTTCATTGCAGCTCTTTGTTGTTCATATGATTTAATTTTATGATTATCAACTGCTTCCACTACTTTTGGTTTATCTTCTGCCTTTGAGAAATATTTTGATGCCCAGATGTGGGACACAAAGTTCACATCCACATCAGAATTCACTAACATCCACACCATCGACCATTCTGCTTCTGTCAGCATCCATGTATTCATCATCAATAATTGTTTATCTCACAGTCTAGTTGTTTGTATTCCCAATGCAGCAGCTGCTTCTACAATTGAAATTGCTGGTTTTTTGCTTATTGAACTTGGTTGTGCTTTTTGAGATGTAATATTCAACAATCATTTGCAATATGACCCTTCTTATGACAGTGAGAACACTTCTTCATTCAGTTATATTTATCTTTCTTGATTTGTTCAGTTGAACCTGTTTGTTCCTCTCATTTTCTCTTGTTCTGATGATTGCTAGATTTATCAGAATGATGCTGATTCTCTATGAATATTGCAGGTCTTTCTTTGTGAATAGCATGCTGTTGCTCTGACATATTTTCCTTGAGAGTCTGTAGAGTTTGAAGCAACTCTTTGTAGTTCTGAGGCTCTTGATTTTGATGATTGAGTTCTGTGTGTAATATCTTCAATGTCTTACTACACAAGTTATCCATTCTTTGTTCTTTGCTATATGAGGGTAAGTAGTATTCTCAGTCTTTGAGATATTTAGAGAAATCATGTATTGATTGTCATTCTTGTTGCTTTGTATCTTGAAACTTTTGACTCATCAATCAGTGCTGGTTCTGTGGATTGTTAATTTGCATTTCTAGATGTGATAACATATCATCAAAAGTCAATGGTGTTGTTTCTCCATGTCTCTCATATGATGATACAAAATTCAACCATTTCTGCTTAATGTGGGTGTCAAGGTAGAGTTTAGCATCATTTATCTTGTATTCTTCCTTTTGATAATATCAGTGATGATGTGTAAAGAGAGTCAACATGTGATCTTTATAGTTCTTGAATTCTAACATATTTTTTTCTCAATAATAGTTCTTAATCTTCAATCTTGATGATATTTCATTATCATCATCTGTATCATTCACAGATTGATTTTGTGGTGGTTCTGTGATGATATTCTGAATTAATTGAGACTTGATGAGAGTATCTCCACAAATCTGTACTTTCAACTTGTTGAGCTGTTGTTGTGCATGCAGAATAGCTAATTGCTGCTCTTATTCATGAATTTGATCATTCAACTGTTGCAAACACACATTGTGATCATCAGAGGCAGTAGAAGATTCAGATTGGTTTTCAAGAGATCTTGTGTATGTTGAAATCATCTTGCATGTTTTAACTAATGTTGTGTGTTTTAACTAATGTTGCATGCTTTATTGTAGGTGTGCGTAACAATGGATCACTCAAATAAAGTTTAGAGTGATTAGAATTGTAAGAGATGGTTGTAGGTATAATTATGGAAGTAGTGTGAAGTATGCATGTAGAATGTTAAGAAGGTAGCAATCTCTATTATTCAAAGCTAATCACTGATCTCCTAATATCTACAGATATCAGTGAGCATTATATAGGCGACTACCATACGCTACAGCCGCCTATGGTGCTGTGTGCTATATCCCTCTTCATTAATTCTGGCATGTTCTGTGTTCTTCTATCGCCACATAGCTATTTCCTAATATAGATATCTCCGTTGCGCCTATTACACAATGAGACAATTATATATTGCTTGTATAACCTCTGTTTCAGACTTTGCAGTTCAAATATGGTGGAAAAATCAAAAGAGTTTTGTAGAGAGATTTCAAAAGCTTCAAAATTCAGCTTTAAGAAAAATCTTGAGAGTATTTAAAACCTCTTCAATTAAAGCCATGGAGATTGAAGCCTCTCTATCACCACCACAAATGAGATTTGATAAAATCTGTATGAATTATGCTCTCAGAATTATGAAGTTATATTCCAATCATTCAATTGGAAAAAGAGTCTCAAGTTCTTTTTCAAGTGAATCAACTGGAGTAGATCTGAATTGAGAGTTTTATCTTGATTGAAATGAAATAAATTCATCTGATAATTCAACATCTGTGCAAAGAAAGAAGATACCATCTCAGTTATTTAGAATATGCTCCATGATTAAAGACAATTTCTCTAGTTTAAATGTGGAGAAAGTGGTCCTTGAAAATCTCTCTCCTTGGAAGAAAGATCTTATCAGTCTTATTGATTTAAATATTAGTCAACTTTTAAAAGAAGATCAGACTGAACAACATCTAAATCTTCTAAAACAAATGGAAAACAAAGCAATTCTTATCTACACTGATGACTCAAAATGTGAGAAAACAGACAATCTTGGAGCTGGAATAGCATATTCAGAAAATGACAAAAACTATATTCTTGATTCTTGACAAATTGGAAAAGAGTCAGAAGTTTTTAATGCTGAATTATTTGCAATTTCAAGAGCTTTCAAATTGATTGAAATGAAGATTGAACAATGGAAAAGATTAGCATATTTGAATATTCTCTGATAGTCAAGTGGAGTTTAAAAGACTTCAAAGTAATAAAATCAGCAGTGGACAGTCAATTCTAGAGCTGATTTTGAAAAGTCTTCAAAATATTCAAAGAAAAATCTCATTCAATTGTTCTATTCATCTTCACTGGGTGTCTGCTCACATGGGTATATATGACAATGAAATAGCTGATAAAGCTGCAAAAAGAGCCACTGAATTAGAAGTCTGCTGTCAAAGAATTGTAACATGGTCTTTCATTAAAAGAAGAATAAGAGAATTATGTTTACAAAAGTGACAAGATGTCTGATTCATGCAAAGAAAAAGTGTGCATTATTTCAGATTTGAAACTAAGCCAAAGTGGAAGACTTGCTCAATAAAGTGTAAAAAGAAACTTTTTGCTACAATAATGCAGCTAAAGCTTGGACATGGATATTTCAAATCATATTTAGCAAAGTTTAAAGATGATTTAAATGATCTGTGTTCAGATTGTCAGTTATATGAAAATTCAGAGCATTTTCTGTTACTTTGTACAAAGTATTCAGAACTAAGATTGAGACTGAGAGAGAAATATCAACTGAATCAGTTAAGTTTGAGTTTGTTATTCAACACAAAAGCTGAAAATATGTTTTGAATTGAATATTTAAATAAGTCAAATGTTGCTACAAGAGCTTGTTTGAATAGTGTTATTTGATGATATTTAGATCAGTTGTTCTTATTTATTTTATTTTGATCTTTTCTTTAACTTTGTTTATTGTTAATTTTCATTTGTTTCAAGCAGTTTGCTTCATTATCTGTTGATAATGGTCATTGCAAATGTTTTTTCTTTTCTGTTGATTTTTAATAGCTGATGTCTTTTATAATATTTATTTCCTTTGTTTTGAAGTTGAGTTGTGCTAACTCATTGACATTCTTTTGATTTTATTTTTTGAATTGAATAGTTTCAATAGTTGTTTGATTCTGGGCTGGAATTCTGCTATTGCATGTATTAAATTGACTTTGTATATTAGCTTATTCTTAAGTTGAAAAATCCTGGAATATCTCAGATAGATGTTATAGTCACTGACTGCATACATCTATAATAGAAGAATAATAATAATAATCAGCCATGGGTTGGAGCAGGTTTGTATGAAAGACATCATGAATGTCAGATGAGGTGTCAAGTTGATAATCATGTGTGTCTAGCACTTTCTTCATCATATATTTGATATGACAGTAATCTAGCATACACAAGATGCAGTCTGTTCTTATATTCTTGAGATTCAGTCAGACTTTGTTGTCTATATAATATCAGATTGCAGAACTTCTTCTGATGTTCACTTGATTCTTATAATCTTACTAAATGCTCATCATTGAAGCTTCTGTTCATTTACAGACTTTCTTCAGCTTGCTCACAATGTTCTCTGCTGTCTGTATGAGACTGTGAATGTACATAGTTTCTCAGAGAGGCTCAGAGAAGTTCAGAATCTCTAAGTTGTATCTGTATAAAGAAAAGAATGAGCTTACATCTGTAATGACAGAATCTCAACTGTTAATCACAATCTCAGCATATGACAGCAGATTGCTTCAGTTGTCTTGTATATAATTACAGAACTTACAGAGAATGTTCTTTATCATTTATATCATTCTCTCAGTAGCTCCATCAGTCTCTGAGTGATACACTGTTGATAACTTTCATTCAATTCTTAGTAATCGACATACACAGGCTCAGAGTGTGCTGATGAATTGACTGTCTCTATCTGACACAATGAATGAAGACAGACTGTGTATATAATAGAATAGGCTTCTAACAAAGATGTCTACAACTACTTCAGTATTCATCTTGTCATAGAACTGTAGTATTACACTCTTGCTGAGTTAGTTGACAATGATTAGAATGTTTATAGAATCTTCACTTTCAGACAAGAAAACTGCAAAATTGATAGCTATATCACATCAAGTTCAGTCAGAGATAGATAGAGACTTCAGCATCTCTTTTCAGTATTCACATCATATCATCACTGAGTCACAGCAATCACAGTTGTGTACAAATCAGCATATATCTTTCAACATATCTGATCAGTAGAATTCTCAGACAATGATATTGTACATGATTTCATATTCTGAGTGCTCAGTCATTGATGAGTCATGAATTTCTTGCATGATTCATGTTCATAGAGATTCTGAATCAGAGACTCATTGTCTATCTCAAAAGTATAAGCAGTTGTCATCATCAATCAAATATGCTGAGATATCATTCTTGAGTATACATCTGCAGAGAATCAAGATGCTCTGTTTCATAGAGCTTCAGCAGTTTGTTGTCAGAATTCATCTGCTTCTGTCACTAGCTTTCATTGTTCTTCAAGCAAGAATTCTTGAGCTCAGAACTGATTGATATATACACAGAGTTCATCTAATTGTGTAGAACTTCTTATGATTACAGAGTCAATTAATCAATGCTCTCAATGTTTCCATCTGTCATTCAAGTCATCAGATGATATGTCTTGTTCTCAGCAGAACAGAGCATTCACAAGAGTGTTCTCTACTTCAGATTGATAACAGATTGTGAATGAAAAACAGCTAAGAAACAACAATCAACACATATATCTCTCAGTGAGCTTATAAGTGATTGTGAAGTACTCTAGATTCTTATGATCAGTAACAATCTCAAATCTTTCAACACTCATGAATTCAGACTCTTATTCTTTGAAATATTGTATGATTACTAGAAGTTTCTTGTTATAGATTTTGTAGTTGCATTCAGCAGATGACATCTTTTTTGAGATGAAGACACAAAATTATAGAACATCTTCATTATTATATTGTATTAGTGTTTCATCTACTATATAATCTGAGATGTCTGTCTTGAGAATTGCATGCTTATCTGAATTAAATGATTGCAGCATTGAAGCATTTGTGAACATATACTTCAGCTTTTTGAATGCTGTGTTCACTTTGTCAGTTCATTGAAATACAGCATCTTTTCAGATCAGATCTGTCAGTAATTGTACAATATCAGAGAAGTTCTTGATGAATCTTCAGTAGAAGTTGATGAACTCTAGAAAGCTTCTAGTCTCTTTTACTGATACTGATGTCTCTCAGTTGAGAATTGCTTCCATCTTCTTAGAATCCATGCATACATCTTTTTCAGCTTCAATGATGAATTCTAGATAGATTGTAGACTTGATCTCAAAGTCACATTTATCAATATTCATCTGCAGTACAGCTTTTTGTAGATGATCAAACACTTGTCATATATACTTGTAGTGCTCAGTGAGCAATCCATCAGTGAAGATCAGAATATTGTTTATGTACACTGAGATGATCTCATCAAGCAGATCTCATAGAGCTCAGTTAATGTATTTCTGAAACATGCTTGAAGCATTCACTAATTCAAAGAGAGTCACTGTTCATTTGTATAATTCATAACACATACAAAAAGCAGTTAGTCATTTGTCATCTTCATTAATTCTTATCTTATAGAATGCTGCAGAGATGTCAAGCTTTGTAAATCATTTGCTTTTTCTATTCATTCAAATATTTCATTGATGAGTGAGAGAGAATATCAGTTCTTTTATATAATTTTGTTGAGTTCTTGATAGTCAACACACAATTGTAAGCCTTCTTCTAATTTCTTTGTAAACAGTACAGATGCTGCAGCAGATGAGTTGCTAACACAAATGAAGTCTTTATTCAGTAATTTATTGAGCATTTTTTATAGAATAAGAAGCTCATCATATGATATGCTGTAGAGAGAATCTCAGAGTGATTGTGAATTCTTATTATTCTTCTTGATGAGTTCAATTGTATGTATAATCTATACTAGTTCTTGGTGAGGAGGAAGCTTTTCAGCTTCTTTTTCATCAAACACATCTGCAAAGTCTTTGTACAATTTGAATAGTTTCTTGCACAGTTTCTTGAAGTCCTTGAGTTCTAGCTTTTCTAATGCTTTTTTGATATATATCATACTAGCAGCAAACACTTGGATGTTCTTCTTCTCATATGCTTGACAGATTAATAGTTTGAACACTTTCACTGATATTTGAGTGAGATCAGTGGTTCTATTGACATTCTTCTTTTAAACACAGTCATCTTCTGAGAAAATAAGACAGCAGTTGTGTGTGTTCAACAAGGTTTCAAATTCTGTGAGTTATGATTGACTGAGTATTAGATCATACTCAAGATTTTGTATTTTGTATGCATATACATTCTTTTTCTTGTGTTCTTCTATATTGACATTAAATTTTATCATGTTGCAGAAGGCAGATTCTCTGAGGTCATCAAATTCACTGAGCTTACACAGTTTGAGAAAGAGAATATACTGAAGCTTATGCTTCTCAATCAGCTGAGTGTCTATAAGAGCATAATGATGAAAATCACTGTCTATCATTGCTTGTATATTGACTAGACTATTTACAATGACAGAAATTATAATTGCATCTGTTTGCATCTTCTGCTCAAATCTTCAGCTATGTAACGGGCGTACTTCGATTAACGATCTAGCACTATCCTAATACAGATTATGAATTGATTAAGGAAAGAAAGAGAAAAGAAATCAGAAGAAAAGGTTGTATGAAGAGGGTTCTTATAGAAGGAATTTCAGAGTGGGAGAATATCAGAAGCCACTCCACAGTGGAGTGTGGAGTGGAAGAATATTAAAGACTACACAGAAGAATTGTTAGAAACTACACAAATGTGGAGCATGAGATGGAAGAATCATTGAGAGCTATGCAGAAGAATCATTAGAAACTACACAAGTGCAGAGCATGAGATGAGAGAATCATTGAAGACTATATAAAAGAATCATTAGAGACTACATGAGTGTGGAACATGAAGTGGGAGAACATTAGAAGCTACACAGAAGAATCATTAGAGACTATACAAGCACAGAGCACAGAGTGAAAGAACATCAAGAGTTATATAAGATTACAACAGTCAGAAATGAGTGGGTGCAGAAGAGGAGTTGATTGTATAAGTTAATTACTAACAGATGCTAATCCATCACATTATCCCCCTCTATTGAGATGAGTGAGGACTTGTAGATGTCGAGAGTGACAGTGTCCTTCAAGGCAGATGCAGATTCCCAGGTCAGATGATTGTATTCTATTCATTTGACAAAGTATTCACAGCAGCAGTGGTTGATTCTATTGTCAAGAATTGCTTCAATTTCCCACTCAAGTTTGTTGTCTTCTTCTAC
This sequence comes from Histoplasma ohiense, assembly GCA_017607445.1. Lineage (NCBI taxonomy): Eukaryota > Fungi > Ascomycota > Eurotiomycetes > Onygenales > Ajellomycetaceae > Histoplasma > Histoplasma ohiense. The sequence continues at coordinate 4,238,671 of JAEVHH010000005.1, read as the reverse complement.
AATAGCAGATGACTGTCAATTGAAGATTCTCTGTGAGAAGAATGAATCCTCAGCTGCAGATTGGAGCAGGTTTGTATGAAAGATGTCATGGATGTCAGATGAAGTGTTGAGTTGATAATCATGTGTGTCTAGCACTTTCTTCACCATATACTTGATATGATGATAATCTAGTATATGCAAGAGATGATCTGTTCTTATATTCTTGAGATTCAGTCAGACTTTGTCTTCTATATAGTATTGAGTTGCAGAACTTCTTCTGATGTTCACTTGATTCTCATAATCTTGCTGAATGCTGATCATTGAAGCTTCTATTTATTTGTGAACTTTCTTCAGCTTGCTCATGATGTTCTCTGCTGTCTGTATGAGGCTGTGAGTGTATGTGGTTTCTCAGAGAGTCTCAGAGAAGTTCAGAATCTCTAAGTTGTATCTGTGTAGAAGAAAGAATGAGCTTACATCTGTTGTGGTGAAATCTCAACTGTTAATTGCAATCTCAGTATGTGACAGCAGATTGCTTCAGTTGTTTTGTATGTAATTACAGAACTTATAGAGAATGTTCTTTATCATTTATATCATTCTTTTAGTAGCTTCATCAGTCTCTGAGTGATATGCTGTTGATAACTTTCATTCAATTTTTAATAATTGGCATACATAGACTCAGAGTGCACTGATGAATTGACTGTCTCTATCTGACACAATGGATGAAGACAGGCCATGCATACAATAGAACAGACTTCTGACAAAGACATCTGCAACTACTTCAGCATTCATCTTGTCACAGAGCTGTAGTATTACACTCTTACTGAGTTGATCAACAATGACTAGAATGTTCATAGAACCTTCACTTTTGGGTAAGGAAACTGCAAAATCAATAGCTATATCACATCAAGTTCAGTTGGAAACAGATAGAGGCTTCAGCATCTCTTTTTGATGTTCACATCATGCTGTCACTGAGCCACAGCAATCACAGTTTTGTACAAACTGATGTATGTTTTTTGACATATCTGATCAGTAGAATTCTTGAATGATGATGTTGTATATGATTTTGTATTCTGAGTGTCTGATTATCAGCAAGTCATGAATTTCTTGTATGATCTGTGTTTGTAGAGATTCTGAATCAGAGATTCATTGTCTATCTTGAAAGTGTAAGCAGTTGTCATTGTTGATTGAACATGCTGAGATATCTGTTCTTGGATATACATCTGTGGGGAATCAAGATGCTTTACTTTATACAGCTTCAGTGACTTGCTGTCAGAATTCATCTGCTTCTATCACTAGTCTTCATTGTTCTTTGAGTGAGGGTTCTTGAGCTCAGAACTGATTGATATGTATGCAGGGTTTATCTGATTGTGTAGGACTTTCTATAATTGCAGAGTTGATTAATCAATGCTCTCAGTGTTTCCATCTATCATCTAAGTCATCAGATGATATATCTTGTTCTCAGTGGGACAGAGCATCTGCAAGAGTGTTCTCTACTTCAGATCAATAACAAATTGTGAATAAAAAACAGCTAAGAAACAATGACCAACACATATACCTCTCAGTGAGCTTATGAGTGATTGTGAAGTATTCTAAGTTCTTATGATTGGTAACAATCTCAAACTTCTCAACACTCATAAGTTCAGACTCTCATTTCTCAAGGTATTGTATGATTGCTAGAAGCTCTTTGTTGTAGATCTCATAGTTGCATTCAGTGAATGACATCTTTTTCAAGATAAAGACACAAGATTGTAGAACATTTTCATTATCATATTGCATTAGTGTCTCATCTACTACATAATCTGAGATGTCTGTTATGAGAATTGTATGCTTATCTGAATTGAATGATTGCAGCATTGAGATGCTTGTGAATATATACTTCAGTTTTTTGAATGCTGCATCCACTTTGTCAGTCCATTGAAATACAGTGTCTTTTCAGATCAGATTCATCAGTGATTGTATGATATCAGAAAAGTCTTTGATGAATCTTTGATAGAAGTTGATGAATTCTAGAAAGCTTCTAGTCTCTTTTACTGAGACTAATGTCTCTCAGTTGAGGATTGCTTTCATCTTCTTAGAATCCATGCATACATCTGTTTCAGCTTTGATGATGAATTCTAGATAGATTGTAGACTTGGTCTTGAAGTTGCATTTGTCAATGTTCACTTGCAGTTCAGCTTTTTGTAGGCAGTCAAGCATTTGTTGTATGTGCTTATGATGTTCAGTGAGCAATCCATCAGTGAAGATCAAGATATTGTCCATGTATGCTGAGACAATCTCATTGAGCAGATCTCATAGAGCCCAGTTAATGTATTTCTGAAATGTACTCAGAGCATTCACTAATTCAAAGAGGGTCACTGTTCATTCATATAATCTGTAACATGTACAAAAGACAGTTAGCCATTCATCATCTTCATTAATTCTTATCTTGTAGAAGGCTGCAGAGATGTTAAGTTTCATAAATCATTTTGCTTTTTCTATCTGTTTGAGTGTTTCATTGATGAGTGGGAGGAGGTATCAGTCCTTTCATGTAATCTTGTTGAGTTCTCAATAGTTGATGCAGAATTGTAAGTCTTCTTCTGATTTCTTTGCAAACAGTACAGATGCTGCAGTGGATGAGTTGCTAACACAAATGAAGTCTTTTTCTAGTAATTCATTGAGTGTTTTTTGTAGAATAAGAAGCTTGTTGTGTGATATGCTGTAGAGAGAATTTCAGAGCAGTTGTGGATTCTTACTGTCTTTCTTGATAAGCTTGATTGTATGATCTATACCAGGTTCTTGATGAGAGAGAAGCTTTTCAGCTTCTTTCTCATCAAATATATCTGTGAAGTCTTTGTATGATTCAGATAGTTTCTTGTGTGATTTCTTGAGATCTTTGAATTCTAACTTTTCTAACACTTTCTTGATATCTGTCATGCTAGCAGTGAACACTTGGATGTTCTTCTTCTCATGTGCTTGATGGGTTAGTAGTTTGTACACTTTCACTGATATCTGAGTGAGATCAGTGGTTCTATTGACATCCTTCTTGTAAACACAGTCACCTTCTGAGAAAATAAGGCAGTGGTTGTGTGCATTCAACAAGGTTCCAAATTCTGTGAGCCATGATAGACTGAGCATTAGATCATACTCAAGATTTTGTATTTTATATGTGTATACATTCTTTTTCTTGTGTCCTTCTACATCAACATTAAATCTTATCATGTTGTAGGAGGTGGATCCTCTGAGACTGTCAAATTCACTGAGCTTATACAGTTTGAAAAAGGGGATACACTGAAGCTTATACTTCTCAACCAGCTGGATGTCTATAAGAGTGTAGTGAAGAAAACCACTGTCTATCATTGCTTGTATATTGACTAAGCTATTTACAATGACAGAAATCATGATTGCATTCACTTGCATTTTCTGCTCAAATCTTCAGCTAGCTTTTTGCTCCTTGAGCTCTTGTTCATATTTTAGAGCAAGAGCTCATCTTTTCTCTGTTCTTGTCTATCCACAGATGACACAGTGTTCACACACATGGGGGGTTTACTCAGAGTGATTGCATTCAGACATTGATTCACAAAGTGTTCTGACTTGTTGCAGTGTATACAGACTTCTCTGATGATTTGATTAGCAGCATTCTTCTCTGAGACATTAGAGACCCTCAGATGACTTGCATTCATGTATGAGATTCAGTTCATTGATTCTGATTCAGAGGTGGGAAGTGCTGCAGAGTGGTTTGAGATGTATACATTTGTTCAGCAGAATTCTCTACAATTTTGAAATGCACAGAACTGAGACAGATTGTTGTTCAACAGATAAAGATCAGCATAGAATTCACTGTATATTGAGAGCTTCAGACATTCTATACTTCAGTTATGCAATTGAAAGTTCAAGTTCTTGAACAATATATTGATCTTGACAATGTTATTTCAGTCTTACCCATCTGCTTCTAGAAGCTTGTGATTGAATTCAGAAAGATAAGTTGTCAACATGACATTCATCTGACAAGTCTGATTAAGCCAGTCCAATGCCTTGGCTTGAAGTGTAGGATTGAGAAAGAGAGAGTCAAGTTGTTGGAAGACTAGCTCTGACATACACTGATTGTTCTGACAATGACTCATTCAGAGTTGGAATTTCATTAACACATCATCATTCAATCTGCTATGAATATACCACACTTAATTGAATAGTGAGTCTATTGCTTGTCTGTTGATGTTCAATTTGGTGTTTGCTTTTGACTTTCATATGAGGTAGAGTGCTAGATCTTTCTTGTATTTGTTGAGGATTGAGAGCTTCTCTCTTGAGGGCTTTTCATGAGGTGTGAGTGTAGGAGGAATGGTGAATGTGGAAGTGCTCATCTCAGCAAGTTGTTGTTGCAATTCAGTCATCTGTAGCATCTGCTGCTGGAGGATGCTTTGTAGGTCTAAGTTATCATCCACTGTGTTCGGGTGTGGTGGGTGTTCATAGAATTGTTTGTAGTTCATTTCAATGTCTAAGAACATGTAATAATAATATATAAAAAAAAAGGAATACTTGTAGGCACTCAGTTCTCTCACAGACACTATTCACAGTGTTGCAGTGCTAAGCTTGGTCAAGCTTCTTTGTGAACACTATTCACAGCATTACAGTTTGTAGACACTCAGGCCTTGTAGAACATGATCAATTGTATCTCAGATGCTTAGACACAATGATCTATATAACTAATGATAGAGGCACTCAGGCCCACAAGGGATCTCTTGTAATGACTAGGCACTCAGGCCTGTAAACAATGCACTTGGGCATAAGAACTGGTAATGATGCACTTGGGTGTAAGAACTAATAATGAGACACTCAGGTCTTAAACACAGAAGAATCAATTTGTAATGTAATGAACATACTTTGATTAATGATCTAGCACTATCCTAATACAGATTACAAATTGATTAAGGAAAGAAAGAGAAAAGAAATCAGAAGAAAAGGTTGTACAAAGAAGATTCTTATAGAGGGAATTTCAGAGTGGAAGAATATCAGAAGCCACTCCACAGTGAAGTGTGGAGTGAAAGAATGTTAAGAGCTACACAGAAGAATTGTTAGAAACTACACAAGTGCAGAGTGTGGAATGGGAGAATCATTGAGAGCTACATAGAAGAATTGTTAGAAACTACACAAGTGCAGAGTGTGGGATGGGAGAATCATTGAAGGCTACACAGAAGAATCATTAAAGATCACACAAGCACAGAACATGGAGTGGGAGAACATTAGAAGCTACACAGAAGAATCATTAGAGACTATGTGAGTGCGGAGCACAGAGCAGAAGAATGTCGAGGGTTACATGAGATCACAACAGCCAGGAACAAGCAGATGCAGAAGGGGAGTTGATTGTATAAGTTAATTACTAACAGGTGCTAACCCATCACAAGCTAGTTTTTTGCTTTCTGAGCTCTCATTCATATTTTAGAGCAAGAACTCTTCCTTTCTCTGTTCTTGCTTGTCCACAGACAACACAGCATTCACATGTGTGGGAGGTTTACTCAGAGCAATCATATTCAAACATTGATTTGTGAAGTATTCTGACTTGTTGCAGTATATACAGACTTCTCTGACAATTCAGTCAGCAGCATTCTTTTCTGAGACATTAGAAACTCTCAGATGATTTGTCTTCACATATGAGATTCAGTTCATTGATTCTGATTCAGAAATGAAGAATGCTGCAGAGTGGTTTGAGATGTACATGTTTGTTCAGTGAAATTCTCTGTGATTTTGAAGCACACAGAACTAAGACAGATCATTGTTCAATAGACAAAGATCAGCACAGAATTCACTGTATGTTGAGAGCTTCAGATGCTCTACACTTCAGTTGTGCAACTGAAAGTTCAAGTTCTTGAACAATATATTGATTTTGATGATGTTGTTTCAGTCTTGTCTGTCTGCTTCTAGAAGCTTGTGATTGAATTTAGAAAGATAAATTGTCAACACAACATTCATCTGATGAGTCTCATTAAGCCAGTCTAATGTCTTGGCGCCCGCGTGGCGCAGTTGGTAAGACTGTTACCCAAGGTAGCACTGTTAGATGTGCTGTAGGTTCGAATCCTGCCGCTGGCAAGGTCCCATTTTGGGCCACTTCTTACCCATGAAGGCCCCCGTGACCAGGGGCCAAGCCTAGTGAGGCAGTTAGTGCTGATCTAAGCAAGATCCGATGATTACAGAGGGTCGAGTATAGGGTGCTTATACATACTAGCATCTGCCAAGGCCCCCGGCATCTAGGGGGCCACCCCAACAACAGGGAATGATTCAACTGAATCAGTTAAGTTTGAATTTGCTATTCAATACAAAAGCTGGAAATATGTTTTTAATTGAATATTTAAATGAGTCAAATATTGCTACAAGAGCTTGTTTGAATAGTGTTATTTGATGATATTTATATCAGTTGTTCTTGTTTATTTTATTTTGATCTTTTCTTTAACTTTGTTTATTGTTAATTTTCATTTGTTTCAAGCAGTTTGCTTCATTATTTGTTGATAAAGTCATTGCAAATGTTTTTTCTTTTCTGTTGATTTTTAATAGCTGCTGTCTTTTGTAATATTTATTTCCTTTGTTTTGAAGTTGAGTTGTGCTAACTCATTGACATTCTTTTGATTTTATTTTTGGATTGAATAGTTTGAATAGTTGTTTGATTCTGGGCTGGAATTCTGTTAATGCATGTGTCAAATTGTTTTTGTATATTAGAATATTCTTGATTTGAAAAATCCTGAAGTATTTCAGGTAGATGTCATAGTCACTGACTGTATACATCTATAATTGAAGAATAATAATAATAATAATAATAATCTAATGTCTTGGCTTGAAGTGTAGAATTGAGGAAGAGAGAGTTGAGTTGTCAGAAAACTAGCTCTGATGTACACTGATTATTCTAACAGTGACTCATTCAGAGTTGAAATTTCACTAATGTGTTGTCATTCAATCTGCTATGAATATACCATGCTTGATTGAATAACAAGTCTATTGCTTGTCCATCAATGTCCAATTTGATGTTTGTGTTTGACTTCCACACTATATAGAGCACTAGATCTCTCTCATATTTGTTGAGAATTGAAAGTTTCTCTTTTGAGAGCTTTTCATAAGATGTGAGTGTAGAAGAAACAGTGAACACAGAAGTGTTCATCTCAGCAAGTCATTGTTGCAATTCAGTCATCTGTAGTATCTGCTGCTGAAGAATGCTTTGTAGATCTAAGTTATCATTCACTGTATTTGAGTGCAGTGGGTGTTTGTAGAATTGCTTGTAGTTCATTTCAATATCTAAGAACATGTAATAAAAAAAGAAAAAGAAATACTTATAGACACTCAGTTCTCTCACAGACACTATTTACAGTGTTGCAGTGCTAAGCTTATCAAGCTTCTTTGTGAATACTATTCACAGTGTTACAGTTTGTAGACACTCAGATCTCTTTGTAGAACACAGTTGATTGAGTTTCAGACACTTAGACACAACAGTCTATATAACTAACAATGAGAACACTCAGACTTATGAGAAATCTCTTGTAACAACTAGACACTCAGATCTGTAAACAACACACTTGAGTGTAAGAATTAATAATGAGACACTCAGATTTTAAATGCAGAAGAATCAATTTGTAATGTAACAGATATACTTCAATTGACAATTTGATACTATTCTAATTACAGATTATGAATTGATTAAGAAAAGAAAGAGAAAAGAAATCAGAAGAAAAGATCATACAAAGAGGGTTTTTATAAAGAGAAGTTTGAGATGAAAGAATATCAGAAGTCACTTCACAGTAAAGTGTGAAGTGAAAGAATATTAAGAGCTATATGAAAGAATTATTAGAAGCTACATGAGTATGAAATATGAAGTGAAAGAATCATTGAGAACTATATGAAAGAATTGTTAGAGACTATATGAGTGCAGAGCATGGAGTGGAAGAACATCGAGGGTTACATGAGATCACAATGATCAGAAACAAGTGGATGCAGAAGAGGAGTTGATTGCATAAGTTAATTATTAATGAGTGCTAACCTGTCACAGAAAAGCTAGAACTTAAGAATCTCAAGAAATTATACAAAAAACTATCTAAAGTGTACAAAAACTTCACAGATATATTCAATGAAAAAGAAGCTGAAAAGCTTCTCTCTCACTGAGAATACAGTATAGATCATACAATTGAACTCATCAAGAAGAATAATAAAAATCTGCAATCACTCTGAGATTCTCTCTACAGTATATCACACAATGAGCTTCTCATTCTACAAAAAACACTCAACAGATTACTGAATAAAGACTTTATTCATATTAACAACTCATCTGCTGCAGCATCTGTACTGTTTATGAAGAAATCAGAAGAAGACTTATGATTCTGCATCAACTATCAAGAACTCAATAAGATTATGTGGAAGAATCAATACCCTCTTCCACTCATCAATGAAACACTCAAACAAATAGTAAAAGCAAAATGATTTACAAAGCTTGTGTGACGGGTTAGCACTTATTAATAATTAACTTACACAATCAACTCCTCTTCTACATTCACTTGTTTCTGTCATTGTGACCTTGCATAACCCTTGATGTTCTTCCACTCTGTGCTCTGTGCTCATATAGTCTGTAACAATTCTTCTGCATAGCTTTTAATGTTCTTTCACTCTGTGCTTCATGCTCATGTAGTTTCTAACAATTCTTTCATGTAGCTCTCAATGATTCTTCTGTCTCACACTTCATGCTTGTGTAGTTTCTAACAATTCTTTTGTGTAGCTCTTAACATTCTTTCACTCCACATTTCACTGTGAAGCAGTTTCTGATATTCTTTCATTCTGAACTTCTCTTTATAAGAATTCTCTTTGTATGATCTTTTCTTCTGATCTTTTTTCTCTTTCTTTTCTTAATGAATTCATAATCTGTATTTAGAATAGTACTGATCTCACTCAGATATCAGCAGAAGCATTCAAACTACTAATCTGTCAAGCACATGAGAAGAAGAATGTTCAAGTGTTCACTGCTAGTATAATAGATATCAAAAAAGCATTAGAAAAGCTAGAACTCAAGAATCTCAAGAAATCATACAAGAAACTATCTGAATTGTACTACAAAGACTTCACAGATGTATTCAATGAAAAAGAAGCTGAAAAGCTTCCCTCTCATCAAGAACTCAGTATAGATCATACAATTGAACTTATCAAGAAGAATGATAAGAATCTGCAATTACTCTGAAATTCTCTCTACAGCATATTACACAATGAGCTTCTTATTCTATAAAAAATGCTCAACAGATTACTGAACAAAGACTTTATTTATCTTAACAACTCATTCACTGCAGTATCTGTACTATTTGCAAAGAAATCAGAAGAAGACTTATGATTCTGCATTGACTATTAAGAACTCAATAAGATTATATATATAGAAGAACTGATACTCTCTTCCACTCATCAACAAAACACTCAAATAGATAGAATGTAACGGGTGTACTTCGATTAACAATTTGGTACTATTCTAATTACAGATTATGAATTGATTAAGGAAAGAAAGAGAAAAGAAATCAGAAGAAAAGGTCATATGAAGAGGGTTCTTATAGAAGGAAGTTCAGAGTGGAATAATATCAGAGGCCACTTCACAGTGAAGCATGAAGTGAAAGAATGTTAAGAGCTATATGAAAGAATTGTTAGAAACTATGCAAGCACAGAGCATGAGATGAAAGAATCATTGAGAGCTATATGAAAGAATCATTAGAGACTACACAAATATGAAGTGTGGGGTGAAAGAATCATTGAGAGCTATATGAAAGAATTGTTAGAGACTACATGAGTGCAGAGCATGGAGTGGAAGAACATTGAGAATTATGTGAGATTGCAATGACAGAAGTTGATTGTATAAGTTAATTGCTAATAAGTGCTAACCTGTCATATTATCCCCCTCTACTGGGGTGAGTGAGGACTCATAGATGTCGAGGGTGGTGATGTTCTCTAAGACAGATGCAGGTTCCCAGATTGAATGATTGTATTCTATTCATTTGATGAGGTATTTGTGGTGGTGGTGGTTGATTCTATCATCAAGAATTGCTTTGATTTCCCACTTGAGTTTGTTATCTTCTTCTATAATGGTGAGTGGCTGTCAATTGAAGGTTCTCTGTGAGGGGAATGAATCCTTGGCTGTGGATTGAAGCAGGTTTGTATGAAAGATGTTGTGGATGTCAGATGAAGTGTTGAGTTGATAATTGTGTGTGTCTAGCACTTTCTTCACTGTATACTTGATGTGATGATAATCTAGTATATGTGAGAAGTGATCTGTTCTTATGTTCTTGAGATTTAGTTAGACTTTGTCTTTTACATAATATTGAATTGTAGAACTTCTTCTGATGTTTGTTTGATTCTTGTAATCTTACTGAATACTGATCATTGAAGCTTCTGTTCATTTTCAGACTTTCTTCAGCTTGCTCACAATATTCTCTGCTGTCTGTATGAAGCTGCAGATGTATGTGGTTTCTCAGAGAGTTTTGAGAAAGTTCAGAATCTCTAAGTTGTATTCATATAGAAGAAAGAATGAGCTTACATCTGTCATAATAGAATCTCAACTGTTAATCACAATCTCAGTGTGTGACAGCAGATTGCTTCAGTTGTCTTGTGTGTAATTGCAGAATTTATGAAGAATGTTCTTTACTATTTGTATCATTCTCTCAGTAGCTTCATCAGTCTCTGAGTGATACACTGTTGATAACTTTTGTTCAATTCTTAGTAATTGATATATATGAACTCAGAGTGTGCTGGCAAATTGACTGTCTTTATCTGACACAATGAATGAAGACAGATTATATATATGATAGAATGAGTTTCTGACAAAGATATCTGCAACTACTTCAGTGTTCATCTTGTCACAGAGCTGTAGTATTACACTCTTGCTGAGTCAGTTGACAATGACTAGAATGTTTGTAGAATCTCTGCTTTCAGACAAGAAAACTGCAAAATCAATAGCTATATCATATCAAATTCAGTTGAGAATAGATAGAGACTTCAGTATCTCTTTTAACATTCATATCATACTGTCACTGAGCTGCAGTGATCACAGTTGTGTATGAACTGATGTATATCTTTTGATATATCTGATCAGTAGAATTTTCAGACAATGGTGTTGTATATAATTTTGTATTCTGAGTGTTTGATCATCAATGAGTCATAAATTTCTTGCATGATCTGTGTTTGTAGAGATTCTGAATTGAGAACTCATTGTCTATCTCAAAAGTGTAAGCAGTTGTTATTATTGATCAAATATGCTGAGATATCTGTTCTTGAATGTACATCTGTGAGGAATTGAGATGCTCTGCTTTATACAGCTTTGATGATTTGTTGTCAGAATTCATCTGCTTCTGTCATTAGCTTTCATTGTTCTTCAAATGAGGGTTCTTGAACTCAGAACTGATTGACATGTATATGAGATTTATCTGATTGTGTAGAACTTCTTATAATTGCAGAGTTGATTAACTGATGCTCTTGATGTTTTCATCTGTTATTCAAATCATCAGATGATATATCTTGTTCTTGATGAAACAAAGCATCTGCAAGAGTGTTTTCTACTTCAGATTGATAATGAATTGTGAATGAAAAACAGTTAAGAAACAATGATCAATGCATATATCTCTGTAACAGGCGTACTTCGATTAATGATCTAGCACTATTCTAAATACAGATTACGAATTGATTAAGAAAAGAAAGAGAAAAGAGATCAGAAGAAAAGGTTGTACAAAGGGGGTTCTTATAGAGAGGAGATCAGAGTGAAAGAATATCAGAAGCCACCCCACAGTGGAGCATGGAGTGAAGTACAGAGTGAAAGAATGTTGAGGGTTACACAAAAGAATTGTTAGAACTATGCAAGTGCAGAGTGTGAGGCAGAAGGGGTTACACAGAAGAATTGTTAGAGACTATACAAGTACAGAGCACAATAACAGAGATGAGTAGATGTACACAAATATGGAATGTGAGACAGAAGGGGTTGATTGTGTAAGTTAACTACTAACAGATGCTAATCCATCACATTATCCCCCCCTACTGAGATGAGCAATGACTCATAGACATCGAGAGCGGTGGTATCCTCCAAGGCAGATGCAGGTTCCCAGGTTGGATGATTGTATCCTACTCATTTGACAAGGTATTCACAGTGGTGGTGGTTGGTTCTATCATCAAGAATTGCTTTGATCTCTCATTCAAGTTCATTATCTTCTTCTATGATGACAGATGGCTGTCAGTTGGAGGTTCTCTGTGAAGGGAATGGATCCTCAGCTGTGGATTGGAGCAGGTTTGTGTGAAAGATGTTATGAATGTCTGACAGAGTGTCAAGTCAATAATTGTGTGTGTCTAGCATCTCTGTCACAGTATATTTGATGTGACAGTAATTCAGTGTACACAAGAAGCAGTCTGTTTTTATGTTCTTGAGATCTAATCAGATCTTGTCTTCTACATAGTATCAGATTGCAGAACTTCTTCTGATGTTCATTTGATCTTCATAATCTTGCTGAGCACTGATCATGGAAGTTTCTGCTCATTCACAGACTTTCTTAAGCTTGCTCACAATGTTATCTGCCACTTGTATGGAACTGTGGATGTACATGGTTTCTCAGAGATTCTCAGAGAAGTCTAGAACTTCTAAATTATATTCATACAGAAGAAAGAATGAGCTTATGTTTGTTGTGACAGAGTCTCAGCTGTTGATTGCAATTTCAATGTGTGGTAGCAGATGGCTTCAGTTGTCTTGTGTGTAATTGCAGAATTTATGAAAAATATTCTTTACTGTTTGTATCATTCTCTCTGTGGCTTCATTGATCTCTGAGTGGTATGCTGTTGACAATTTTCATTCAATTCTTAGCAGCTGGCATATGCAGATTCAGAGTGCACTGATGAATTGACTGTCTCTATCTGATACAATGGATGAAAGCAGACTGTGTATACAATAGAACAGACTCTGAACAAAGACATCTGCAACTACTTCAGCATCCATTCTGTCACAGAATTGCAGTATTACACCCTTGCTGAAACAATCAACAATGACTAGAATGTTCATAGAACCTTCACTCTCAGATAGAGAAACTGCAAAGTCAATTGCTATATCATATCAGATTCATTCAGAGATAGACAGAGATTTCAACATCTCTTTTCATCATTCATGCCATGCTGTTACCAAGCCACAGTGATTGCAATTGTGTACAAACTGATGTACATTCTTTGACATGTCCAGCCAGTAGAAGTCTTGGGCTACAATGCTGTACATAATCTCACAGTCTGAGTGCTTAGTCATTGATGAGTTGTGGATCTTCTGCATGATTCATGTTTGTAGAGGTTCTGAATCAGGGACCCATCATCTGTCTCAGAAGTGTAGGCATCCATCATCACTGATTGAGTATGCCAAGATGTTCATTTTTGGGTATACATCTGCAGAGAATCAAGGTGCTCTGCTTTGTACAGCTTCAACAGCTTGTTGCCAAAATTCATCTGTCTCTGTTGCTTGTCTCCATTGCTCTTCAAGCAAGGGGTATTGAGTACAGAATTGGTTAATGTGTATACAGAGTTCATCTGACTGTGTGAGACTTTCTATGATCACAGAGTTGATTAACTGATGCTCTTGGTGTTTCCATCTGTCATTCAGATCATCAGATGGTATATCTTATTCTCAGTAGAATAGAACATTCACAAGAGTGTTCTCTACTTCTGATCAGTAGTGAATTATGAATGAGAATTGGCTAAGAAACAATGACCAGCACATATGCCTCTCAGTGAGCTTATGAGTGATTGTGGAATATTTCAGATTCTTATGATTGATAACAATCTCAAATCTCTCAACACTCATGAGTTCAGACTTTCATTCTTCAAAACATTGTATGATCACTAGAAGCTTCTTGTTGTAGATCTTGTAGTTGCATTCAGTGGGTGACATCTTCTTCAAGGTGAAGACACAAGGTTGTAGAACATCTTTGTTATCATATTGCATTAGTACTCCATCTACTACATAATCTGAGATGTCTGTTTCAAGAATCATATGCTTATCTGAATTGAATGATTGCAGCATTGGAATGCTTGTGAACATACACTTCAGCTTTTTGAATGCTGCATCCACTTCATCAGTTCATTGAAATACAGCATCTTTCCAGGTCAGATCTGTCAGTGGTCATACAATATCAGAGAAGTCTTTGATGAATCTTCAGTAGAAGTTGATGAATTCTAGAAAGCTTCTAGTCTCTTTTACTGAGACTGATGTCTCTCAGTTGAGAATTGCTTCCACCTTCTTAGAATCCATGTGTACATCCTCTTCAGCTTTGATGATGAATCCTAGATAGATCATAGACTTGGTCTCAAAGTCACATTTGTCAATGTCTACTTGCAGTTCAGCTTTTTGTAGGCAGTCAAGCACTTGTCATATGTGCTTACAGTACTCAGTGAGCAATCCATCAGTGAAGATCAAGATATTGTCCATGTACACTGAGGCAATCTCATTGAGCAGGTCTCATAGAGCCCAGTTAATGTATTTCTGAAACATACTCAGAGCATTCACTAATTCAAAGAGGATCACTGTCCATTCATATAATCCATAACATGTATGAAAGACAGTTAGCCATTCATCACCTTCATTAATCCTTATCTTGTAGAAGGCTGCAGAGATGTCAAGTTTTGTAAATCATTTTGCTTTTTCTATTCATTCAAGTGTTTCATTGATGAGTGGGAGGGGATATTGGTTCTTCTGTGTAATCTTATTGAGCTCTCAATAGTTGACACAGAATCATAAGTCTTCTCCTGGTTTCTTCACAAACAGTACAGATGCTGCAGCAGATGAGTTGCTAACACAAATGAAGTCTTTGTCTAGTAATCTGTTGAGTGTTTTTCATAGAACAAAGAGTTCATTGTGTAATATACTATAGAGAGAATCTCAGAGTGGTTGTGAGTTCTTACTGTTTTTCTTGATGAGTTCAATCATATGATCTATGCCACATTCTCAATGAGAGAGAAGCTTTTCAGCTTTCTTTTTATTGAATACATCTGCAAAGTTCTTGTATGATTTGAGTAGTTCTTTGTGCAGTTTTTTGGGATTCTTGAGTTCTAGCTTTTCTAACACTTTCTTGATATCCATCATACTAGCAGCAAACACTTGGACATTCTTCTTCTTGCATGCTTGATGGATTAGTAGCTTGAATGCTTTCACTGATACCTGAGTGAAGTCAGTGGTTCTGTCAATATCCTTTTCATAAATGCAGTTGCCTTCTGAGAAGATTAAGCAACAGTTGTATGCATCTATCAGAGTTCCAAATTCTGTAAGCCATGACAGACTGAGTATTAAGTTGTACTCAAGATCTTGCACTTCATATGTGTAAACATTTCTTTTTTCATGTCCTTCTACATTGATGTTGAACTTTATCATATTGTAGGAGGCAGATCCTCTGAGGCCATTGAATCCACTGAGCTTACACAGTTCAGAAAAGAGGATACACTGAAGCTTATGCTTTTCAATCAACTGAGTGTTTATAAGAGTGTAGTGAAGGAAACCACTGTCTACCATTGCTTGTACATTGACTAGACTATTTACAATGGCAGAGATCATGATTGTGTTCATTTGTATTTTCTGTTCAAATCTTCAGCTCACTTCTTGCTTCTTAAGCTCTCATCTGCATTTTAGAATGAGAGCTCTTTGTTTCTCTATTCTTGTTCATTTGTAGATGTAGTTGCATTCACACATGGTGTAGAAGCTGAAACCACTGTATTGATGCACTGGCTTGCAAAATGCCTCAGTCTATTGCAACAGATGCAAACTTCTCAGATGATTTGATCAGTAACTTCTCATTCAGAGAGACCAGATATTCTTAGCCATCTCACATTCACATGAGAGATCCAATCCATGACATCTGTGGAGGTGGTTGATGTAGTCAAAGCAGTGGTAGATGTAAAGTTCTGCCTGCAATTGTTATGACTTTCTTGTACAGTGTTGAAACACGTGAGGTTGTTGTTGAGTTGACACAAGTGGATGCAGTAGTTGTGATAATGTGAGAGCATAAGATGCAAGATGCAGAGCTTAAGCAGTTTGAAGCTGATGTACTGATTCAGAAGATTAATTTTCACAGCATTGTCTCAGTTCTGTTCTTCTGCTTCACAGATCTTGCTATTGAAATCAGACAGATAGTTCACTAGAGAAGTATTCCACTGACAATTCCTGTTTAGCCACTGCATCACATGTGCTTGCAGTGTAGAGTTCAAGAATAGAACATTCAGTTGGTGAAAGACTTCTTCAGAGGTACACATTTCATGCATGCATGACTCAATTCAGGGTTGAAATTTCACTAGAGCATCTCCTTCTAGCTGACTATGAACATAGCAGACTTGCAAGAGCAGAGAGTCTATCACAGATTCATCTTCTTTGAGCTTAGCTTTTGTCTTTCATTTCCAGACTAGATAGATTGAGAGCTCTTCTGCAAACTTGTTGAGAAGAAGAAGGCATTCTGTGAGGTGTAGTGACAGTGTGAAGGGTAACAGTAGAAGATAGTTTATAGCGTAGCGGAGATAATAGTAATATATTGTAAAGCAATATAGTATAGTAGTGTAACGTAGCGTAGTGTAGCTAATTGCTAAGGAAGAAAAGAAAGAGAAAGAAGATGTGCGAAATACATACATCAATATATATATACATATAGAAATAGTGGTAGTGAGAGTATAATGGAAAGAGGTAAGAATAAGCAAAGATAATAAGGAAATAATAAACAAGTGCATTACAATTGCCCCTCTTTTTTATAAGAGCTGCTCTCAGTGATTGTATAGATTGCTTGCTAGTAGATAATTGCATTTCTGTATTGTAAGTTCTGCTTGTTGATAGCAGTATATTGATCGCGTCCTCTAGATAGCTTGTATGCATGTTGTTATCAATTTTCTAATGAGGTGGAATTGGCGGATTCTTTGGTTGTCAGAGGTTGCATGCAGAGAAGCAAAAAGAATTTCTTTCTTCTTGAAGATTTCTCTTCTCTTTTAACTTGATCATCATCAAAACTTTTTGCCTCTTCTGCTGTGATTTCTTGTTTCCAAAAATTTTTAAATTTTTTATATCATTGTTCTCCCTCCCCTCTTTTTTATATTGAAATGAGCTTTCTTGATTATTTCAATTTTAAGTAAGTTGTTTCTTGGGTGCTTATTGCATATTATTGCTGGTGTTCCTTGCCAGTGGTGTTATTAGTGTGGTCACATGCGCCACTAGCTCATTTCCATATAGTGCCATTTGCTGTTCACTTGTTATATTGCTCTAAGTTTAGCTCTAATCATGTGACACACAACAGTCGGATTTCATGTGAATGTTGTGCCCCCAAGCTGAGAGATGTCAACTTCTGATGTGCATTGAAGTTAAATGCTTGGAAGTGTTGTGAGGCTTGTGCCTCTGCAGGGAAATCCTGCAAACTCATGAGTAATCCTCTTTAATTCTTGCTCTTAGCAATGTTGATATACTGATAATGATGCTAGATGTGTGATATGCCTCTTCTGAGGCGCATCATGCACAGGCGAGCATTTATCTTCATGGGGGTGGTGGCTGGGGAGGACATGGCCAGCCACAAAAGTCACTTTCATCATTTAGTTAAATGATTGAATGCATCTCATCTGATGATGCTGTCTGCTCAGAGCAGAGCAGAGATGAATGCTCTATGATCTCAGCACTGAATGACAGCTGAGTCTGCAGAGATGCAGGTTTTGAAGACTGTGATTGTGTCTGATTCTTTCAGAGCAGAGATATTAGAGAAAGAGAGGATTTTGAGAATGATGAGCTTCAGAAGCTCTGCAGTGAAGAAGTTGACTGAGAAAGAATTGATGAAAGAGAAGTTGACTGAAGAGTCAATGAAGAAGATTGTGAAGACACTGATGACTGCAGCAGTGTCTGTGATGCCTGCTTTCTTTGCCAATTTATCACTGACATCAGTGAAGCAGAGGGAGAGAGTGCTCTGGACAGTGAAGAAGTGAGAGAAGAAGATGGAGGAAAATATCTTCCTTCATTGAATGTGCTGAAAAATGGATAGATTGATGAAGAAGAAGAGAAGTGAGAAGACAAATGTCTTGTGAAATAGATATTTGTCTATACCTCTGCACTCAAAATAAGTGTCTGTAATATACAAGTACCAGAAGGAGTATTGAGTGAGGATGACAGAGAAGAGAGATGAGAGAAATGATGAAAGAAAGAAGAGAAAATGAGAGATGAAGAATGAGATGAGAATGAGTGAACTGAGAGTCTTTAGACTTTTCTTAGAATTCATTTTCTTTGTTTTTTCCTTGCTTGTATGTTTTATTTTTTGTATTTATTATACTCAAATTGAATTTTTTTTTTTCCTTTTTCCCTTTTCCCTGATAAAATCCTTCTAAAAAAAAAAAAAAAAAAATGCATTTGATTGAAGTTTGAGTGAGATTTATACTTCTAGTGTTTTTCAATTTAAGATTTGTGCTTCTGATGTCTTTCAACTTAAAGTTCACACTTTTGACATTTGAAAGTATGTTGGTTTTGTATTTGTCATTCATTTTCTTGTTCAAGAAAGATTTTGAATGTCTGAGTGTTCAATATATTTTCTTCTGATTTTCATATATCACCACTAGAATCTCAACCTGTCCATCTCACAAAATATTCTGAAGATTTGTTTTTTTGTTGTTGTTTTTCAAGAATTTCTTCAACTTGATATTCTTCTTCATCAATGATAAGTTCCAGTTCTGGTTCTGGTAGAGCTCCATTCCTGCGGTTGTATGGCTTCAATAAAAATATGTGGAATACAGAATGGATGCTTCTATATGAAGGTGGCAGTTCTAGTTTGTATGCTTGTTTTCCAATGATATTCAGAATCTTGAAGGGTCCAACATATTTATGATCAAGTTTGTGAATCAGACACAGCAATTGGAGATTTTTTGCATTGAGTATAACATAGTCATCTATTTTAAATTGTTGAAGTTTATGTTTTGCATTGTAATAGATTTTCTGTGCTTGTTGTGTCTTTTGTAGATTCTTGATGAGCTTATGATGTGTTTCTGTAATAGGCGCAACGGAGATATCTATATTAGGAAATAGCTATGTGGCGATAGAAGAACACAGAACACGCCAGAATTAATGAGAAGAGGCATAGCACACAGCATTATAGACAGCCATAGCATGTGAAGGTCGCCTATATAATGCTCACTGATATCTGTAGATATTAGAAGATCAGCAATTAGCTTTGAATAATAGAGATTGCTACCTTCTTAACATCCTACATGTGTACTTCACACTACTTTCATAATTATACCTACAACCATCTCTTACAATTCTAATCACTCTTAACTTTATTTGAGTGGTCCGTTGTTACGCACACCTACAATAAAGCACACAATGTTAGTTAAAACATGCAACATTAGTTAAAACACATAAGATGATTTTGACATATGCAAGATCTCTTGAAAACCAATCTGAATCTTCTACTGCCTCCAATGATCACAATGTGTGTTTGCAACAGTTGAATGATCAAATTCATGAACAAGAGCAGCAATTAGCTATTCTGCATGCACAACAGCAGCTCAATAAGTTGAAAGCACAGATTTATGAAGATACTCTCATCAAGCCTCAATTAACTCAGAATATCACCACAGGATCACTGCAAAATTGATCTGTGAATGATACAGATGATGATAATGAAACACCACTGAGATTGAAGATTAAAAACTATTATCAAGGAAAAAATATGTTAGAATTCAAGAACTATAAAGATCACATATTGACTCTCTTTACACACCACTGCTGATATTATTGAAAGGAAGAACACAAAATAAATGATGCTAAACTCTACCTTGATGCCCACATTAAGCAGAAATGGTTGAATTTTGTATCATTGTATAAGAGACATGGAGGAGCAACATCATTGACTTTTGATGATATGTTATCACATCTAAAAATGCAAATTAATGATCCACAGAACCAGTGCTGATTAGCAAGTCAAAAGTTTCAAAATGCAAAGCAACAAGAATGACAATTGATATGTGATTTCTCTAAATATCTCAAAAACTGAGAATACTACTTACCCTCATATAGCAAAGAACAAAGAATGGATAACTTGTGTAGTAAGATATTGAAGATATTACACACAGAACTTGACTGTTGAAATCAAGAACCTCAGAATTATGAAGAGTTGCTTCAAACTCTACAGACTCTTGAGAAAAATATGTCAGAGCAACAGCATGCTATCTGCAAAGAAAGATCTGCAATATTTGTAGAGAATCAGTGTTGTTCTGATAAATCTAGCAATCATCAGAACAAGAGAAAATGAGAGAAACAAATGAGTTCAACTGAACAAATTAAGAAAGATAAATATAACTGAATGAAGAAGTGTTCTCACTGCCATAAGAAGGGTCATATTGCAAATGATTGTTGAATGTTACACTCTGAAAAGTGCAATCAAGTTCAACAAGTAAAAAATCAACAATTCCAATCATAGAAGCAGCTGCTGCATTGGAAATACAAACAACTAGACTGCAAGATAAATGATTATTGGCAATGAATACATGGATGCTGACAGAAGTGGAATGGTCAATGATGTGGACATTAGTGGATTCTGATGTGGATGTGAACTTTGTGTCCCACACCTGGGCATCAAAATATTTCTTGAAGACAGAAGGTAAACAGAAAGTAGTGGAAGCAGTTGATAATCATAAGATTAAATCATATGAACAACAAAGAGCTGCAATGAAGATTATCAATGATGAACATGTCCTTCAAGAAGGATTCCACCATTTCAAAGAGACTGACATTAGTGAATATGACATAATTTTGAGCATGCTGTGATTGGAAGCTGTGAACTCTGATATCAACTGGGTGTGAAGATGCTGAATCTATAGAAAAACATTGAATATTAATCATATGCATCTGAATACTGCTAAAGAATTCGCAACACTAATTGATGATGACAATATTATATTCACTGTCTTACCATTACAAGCTGCGAGTGCAGCAACTGAGTCAAATATCTCAGATGATTATAAAGATTATCTTGATGTATTCCAAGAAGACATATCTGATGTAGAACATGCATCTCATGATCATGTCATAGAGCTCAAACCTGACAAGGAACCCTTATACCAACTGATATATAACTTATCACCTCAAGAACTCTCTGTCCTCTGAGAATATATTGAAAAGATGTTAGAGAAGAATTGAATATGTCTGTTCAAGAGCCCAGCCAGCATGCCAGTGTTATTCACATCAAAGAAAGATGGAACTCTGCATCTTTGCATAGATTATCAAAGATTGAATGAAATAACAGTCAAGAATCAATATCCACTGCTCTTGATAAGTGAAATACTTGATAGATTAGCAGGTGCCAAAATATATACACAACTGAATCTTAGAGACATGTATCATAGAATTCACATACAAGCAGAGGATGAATGAAAAACAGCATTTCAAACACAATATGAACACTTTGAATATCTAGTCTTATCTTTTGAGCTAATCAATGCCCCTGCGACCTTTCAATCTTATATCAACAAAGCCCTCAGTGATCTTTTAGATGTATATTGTGTGGCTTATCTTGACAATATCATAATCTATTCAAACACACTTGATGAACATGTCGTCCATGTTAAGAATGTGCTGGAACGGTTAAGGCAATGAAGACTATATGCCAAACTTAGTAAGTGTACATTCCATGCAACAGAAATTGGATTTTTGAGTTTTGTGGTTACCATGCAGAGCATTACTGTTGAGAAACACTGTGTCAACATGATTCTAGATTGATCAGAACTGTGAACTATAAATGAATTGCAAATATTTCTAGAATTCATCAATTTCTATCATTGATTCATATACAAGTTCTTGATAATAATGGCACCTCTGACTGAATTGTTAAAAGGTTACAAAACAAAAAGGGGGAAGAATAATGCATCTGTTCAGTTAGATGAAAACTACAAACACACAATTTTGCAGTTAAAAGAATGCTTTACAAAAGCATCATTGTTGGTCCACTTTGATCTGCAGTGAAAACTCTGTATAGAAATGGATGGATCTGGTGTTGCAATTGCTGCAGTAATATCACAATTAATGAATGATGATCACTGACATCTGATCATGTTTTGATCTAGAAAGCTCACAGAAACAGAAAGATGTTATCAAATATATGATCTAGAAATGTTGCTGATTGTAGAAGCTTTCAGACAATGATGTCACTACTTATATAATAGCAGGCACTCAATAACTGTTTTATCTGACCATGCCAACCTCCAGCACTTCATGACAACAAAGCAGCTAAATGGATGTCAGATTCACTGAATGGAAATGCTCTCAGTATTTGATTTTGAAATAGAGCATCATTCTGAGAAAAATAATCCTGCAGATGTATCAAGTCATCACTCAGATTTTGTAAAACACACAGCTTTCTTGATAAGGCTCTCTACTCTGCAAGAGAAGCTGTGTAAGAGGATTTTTAAGTCACTAAAGATAAAAGAAAACACAAAATTAGATCAATGTGTCAAGATGATGTGAAAAGATCTGCAAGCTAATGAAAATTGTTGAGTGAAGAGGCTTATAGTCATCAATGATAACAACCTCTGCAGGATAAAGAATGCACCTGCAGATGAGAATGAGATTGCAGATGTTACAGAATTAAATCTAGAGACTCTGATGTCATGAATTCTAACTGTTAAGATATTTGAGTCTGAGACAGTCTATTGTGAAGAGATAGCTGAATCTATCATCAAACTCTTACTGCAGATTCAGAATAGAGACACTGACACATCTGAACTTTGCAGAAGACTAGAGATGAGTGACACTAGTGTAGATAATCATTCAATCTAAGCAGTAGATAAAGATGACCTGCTCAGAAAAGATGATAAAGTCTACATATCACAAGATAAAACTGTAAGACATGAAATAATGAAAATGAACCACAATAATCCTCAAGATGGCCATTTTGGATGTGACAAAATCATCAAAGCAATCAAATGCAAGTACTTGTGACATGGTATGAGTGATGAGATTGCAGAATATGTGAGAACTTGTGATGTTTGTCAATGTATCAAGATACTGCAGCACAAGCTGTACAGGTTGCTACAATCACATTCAGTGCCAGATAAGAAATGGCATACAATTAGCATGAACTTTATTGAAGGTCTGTCAGATAATAAAAAGAGAAGTCAAACCTATAATGCTATTGTTGTATTTGTTGATTTATTCACCAAATGAGTCATAATTGTGCCCACATCTTCAGAGCTAGATGCAGAAGGACTTGTGGATATTATTGTATGAAAAATTGTGAAGAACTTTGATCTATCTGTGAACATTATTAATGATCAAGATTCATTAATAAATAGCAAGTTTTAATCAACATTGTGTTACCTGCTTCATATCTGATGAAAATTATCGACAGCATTCCACCCACAAACCAATGGCCAGACAGAATGATTGAACCAGATGATTGAACATTATCTTCACACATATTGCAGCTATCAGCAAGATAATTGGATAGAATGGATTCCTCTGACACAATGAGCATATAACAATGCCTTTCACACATTGATAAAAATGACACCATCTGAAGCAATGATCAGCCGATCAACTGAACTTTGCATAGATGTGAAACCCCCAAGCACAGACATGTCAAAATTGATGATAGAACAAGTGGAACAGATGAAGCAAGTGGAGAACAAAATCTGAGAATGCCTGGAAGCTGCCAAAGCAGCTGAGAAAAAGTATTACAATCAGTGTCATATATCAAAAAGCTTTAAGATAGAAGACTGGATAATGCTGTGTGCAAAAAATATATTCATCTTGTGATTCTCACCCAAACTAGATCATTGATTTTTGAGTCTCTTTCAAATAATTAATATTCATGATATGCAGATGTACAAACTGAAACTCATGCTGCAATATAAAAAAATTCATTCTGTATTCCATGTTTCCCTTCTCAAATCATATCATGTGTACGACAGACAAATCCCACAAGCAGAACTGATAATTATAGATGTGCAAGAGAAATGAGAAGTTGAAGCTATATTAGACAAACATCAGTACTGTGGTCAAACACAATATCTTGTCAAATGAAAAGATTGTACAGACACAGATAATTCTTGGAAATCTGAGAAAAACTTAATGAACAGTCAGAAGTACTTGGAACAGTTTAATAAAATCTATCAGAAGTCAGTCAGTAAACAAAAATGAAGAAGATGATGATAACTGCTGAATATACTTATTCCACTCAGAGATTAAAAAACAGATCTGCCTCAGCTTGATCAGTGTCATTTGAGAAATTGTCATCAAGACAAACCTGCTTATTATCCCAGATTTCCTCAACTGGTGAAGCACAATGTTTCAATGATGACTTGAAAGCTGTGATCAATGATGTAATCACTGAAACCTCATCAATCATCATTTCAGCTGAAGTCTCAGAAGAATTGTCTCATTGAATCTTTTGAATCTTCACAGCAAAGAATCTAACCACTGCAGTCACAGCACTCTGTAAAATGTTAATATTTGAAGTGTCTGCATCAGTGACAATTAAATCCTCAGCAGTGTTGATAACTGTCTGAGTCAATTCAACAGCATCCACTGACACCTAATAGAAAGTTAATATTATATACTGTAAAAACATCTGTTTTGAATAATAACTTATCAGAACACAGACATGCTTTGTCACTGAGCAGTGCTTGCATTTTTTGTGTCAATCCTCAGCAGACTCACAATGATGGTGGAGGGATGTTGTCAAATGTTGAATACAATGACAGCAATATGCTGCTGTGTTTCTTTCTAACACTTCAATGGAATCATCCACTTCCTCATCTTTGCCTACATTATCAGTCAACTCAAATAATGTACCAAGATCTTGGCCCAGCAAGGATGACACTGATGTAATAGCAGGATGTGAAAACATGCTTTCTGAAATGCTGCTATGATTGAATGTCACACTCTGCTGTGACAATAGATCATCAGAGTTCATATAGAATTCTAGAATCTCACCTGTGTTCTCATAGATCTGCACATCAAGTACAAACCTTGCAACAGCAGTTTGATATGTGGCAAATCTCTCATTCAGAATTTCATCAGAGAGCAGCATCTTGTGAAATTCATTGATCAAAGATTGACTGGTTTTGTGAAAGTGCTCAGGCATCTATAATCTGTTAGTACTCTTAACAACCTCAGTTTAAGAAAACTTACAGCAGCACAACTTCTATTTGATATATGACAGATGTGACAGTGTGTCTGTTCATTGTTCACAAAGCAAGGATATACTGAAGGATTCTGCAATCTCTCCAGACAACCCAAGCAAATGCTCTTGATGGCAGACAGCATATCACCCTTCATAGACTCTGAACCAGCAACAGAAACAGCTGGTTCTGACATTCTATCATAACTTTAATCAGTACCAAGACCTTGTTCAAAGGAGGAGGAGAAGCAAAAAGCAAAAGCAACAAGAAAGAAAAACAGATGTTGAAGATTGAAACCAATATTACAATGTTGATCAAAGAAATTGCAACAACACAAAACTCAACCCAAAATGGAAAATGCAACCACACAACCAAAACTTCAAATTTCGCAATAAAAATCACATAGAAAGATACAGCATACTTTATTTGATAAATTGATGTATTCTTTTTTAATAAAAAATTGTTAGTGGTGATGTTGGTGATGATTTTCAGTGGAGTGTGATTTTTGATGTAAAAGTCAAAGGAAAGAGGTTCAGAAGTTGTGTCTAAATTGTGATTGGACTGCATTGACACTGAAGATGAAAAAATGTTCTTCTGAAACAGCAATACTCTGAAATTAATCTCAACAATTAATCCAGCTCAATCCTGTGAACTCTATACAATATTAACCACACAGCACATGTTACAAACTTTGCACATTGCAGTAAGAAGCTCTGAAGACCAGGCCTTTGAAGAAGGGAGATAATTGTAATAGGTGCAATGGAGATATCTATATTAAGAAATAGCTATGTGGTGATAGAAGAACACAGAACACACCAGAATTAATGAGGAGGGGTATAGTGCACAGCATCATAGATGGCTGTAGCGCGTGGAGGTCGTCTATATAATGCTCACTGATATTTGTAGATATTAGAAGATCAGTGATTAGCTTTGAATAATAGAGATTGCTACCTTCTTAACATTCTATGTGTGTACTTCACACTACTCCCATAATTATACCTACAACCATCTCTTACAGTTTCCTTGATATGTTTTGCATGGCTAGCAGCATGTATGGCGACCGGTTGTGGTGGTTTGCTGATATTAATTTTCAAATCAGATCGATATCCCATTAAGGCTTCTGCAGGTGCCATTTCAGTAGAGATATGTTGAGAGGTATTGTAAACAAACTGTGCTAGTGGTAGTCAGTGTGCTCAGTCATCTTGATGATAGTTGATAAAGTATCAGAGATAATGTTTCAAGATTTGATTTTGTTGTTCTGTTTGACCATCTGTTTGAGGATGAAAGGCTGTTGAAAGTTTCCAGTGTGCATCTAGCATATAACAAAAGATGGATCAATAATGGCTTGTAAACAGTGACTCTTGATCAGATATATGGTTTTTGAATACTCTGTAAATTGTATAGAACTTGGTATAAACAATTTCCACTAGTTTGTCAGCTGTAATGTTTTTGATGCAAGGAATATAGATCATAAACTTGGTATATATATTCACAATCACTAAAATTGCATCATAGATTTGATGGAGGAATGTAGAGGCTGGCAAGCCTGTAATAAAATTCATAGTAATGGATTTGAAAGAAGTTGATGGTAAGAGGATTGTACTCAATTCTCCATATTGCCTGTGCCATTTTGGCTTTACTTTTTGACAAGTATCACAAGTGGATATATAATCTTTGACATCTCTGACTAGCTCATGCCAATAGTATTTGTTCTGAATGCTGTCTATAAACTTTTTTATACCAAAGTGACCCCCCTGCGGATCATCATGGTTTGCACTGATAATTTCATCAATAAGTGTCTTTTGTTGAGGGACATACACACAACCATCAGCACACAATATATCATCCTCAGAAATTGTTTATAGTATATTTTCAGTGACAGTCATATTCTTCTCTTTTATCTTTTTTCTTTGCTCAGCAGCAAAAGAATCAATCTTCTGTGCTTTACTCAGAAATGAGATGAAGGATTCAGACATTTCTGTATATACTGAGTCCCCAAGAATAGTCTTATTGACTGCAATCCAGAGCATATATTGCTCAATGTGCATTGAAGGGGAAGAGTTTACACAAGAGGTAGAAGACATCAACATATGAAGTGCTTTTTGCTTATTAAAAGAAGCATTTTGCTCATTAGAGATCTGTGCACAGACTACATCAGAAGAAATATCATTTTGAAAAGAAGTATCAGCTTTTCAGTCTAGTCTAACTCCATGTTTCAGCTTCTGTTGCAGAGTAGATAACATAGTTTGGCCATTATAGGCCTCACTGTAGTCTGCATGATGACTGAGCTCATCAGCTGAATTCTTTGATTCAGAGCAGTGCAGTAATACAAAATCATAAGCAGATAAAGCTTTCATTCATCTGATCTGACATCTGTTCAGTTCCTTAGTTGTCATAAAGTACTGCAGATTGGCATGATCAGATCAGACTTGAATTGAATACTGACTTCTCTTCAGATAGTGTCTTCAATTCTTAAATGCTGCTACAATAGTCAAGAGTTCTTTATCATGAGTATCATAACACATTTCTGCATCAATCAACTTTCTTGATCAGAAGACAACTGAATGCCAGTGCCCATCATTCTGCAACTGTGACAGAATAGCAGTGACTGCAAAAATGAATGCATCAGATTCAATCTGAATATGCTGAGCTGAGTCAAAATGAGCTAATAGAGAAGCATGCATAAAGCATGATTTGAGCTCATTGAAAGTGCTTTGAGCATCTTCTGTTCATATAAAAGTGGCTTTTCTTTCCCTCTTCTTGCTCCCTTTTGTAAGTTCAAATAATGGGGCTGCAATAGAGGAGAAAGACTTAATAAATTGCTGATAGAAATTAGCAAAGCTCAAGAAGGATTGAACCTCTTTAATTGATTTAGATGTAGATCATTTCACAATAGTGGAGACTCTGTCTAACTTCATCTCAACATCATTTGTATCTATAACAAACCTCAGAAACAAGACTTTGTTCACTTCAAATTCATACTTAGAGAGTTTTGCAAATAGATTCACATGCTTGAGACATTCTAGCATCTTAGTAACATGCACTTTATGTTTCTGCTTTGAATTGAAGAATATGAGAATGTCGTCCAAATAGACAATGCAACATATATCCAACAAATCAGACAAGGCATTGTTAATGTATGCTTGGAATGTTGCTGAAGTATTAGCTAGTTCAAATAATATAACTACATATTCAAAATGTCCATATCTCATTCTAAAGGCTGTCTTCCAACAGTCTTTTGTCACTATAAGTATGCGGTGATAGGCATCTCAAAGGTCCAGCTTAGTGAATATCTTGGCTTTTGAAAGTCTATCAAGTAATTCACTTATTAGAGGTAGAGGGTATCAATTCTTGATGATGATTTGATTTAACCCTCAATAGTCTACACAAAGACAGAGTCCATCATCTTTTTTGAGGATAAAAAGAATCAATGCATCAGCCAGGCTACTGGACAGTTGTATCCATCCTTTATCTAATGCATTTTTTAAATATTCTCTTAGAACAGCTAACTCAGTTTCAGAGAGATTGTATATCAGTATAAATGAAGATTATGTACCAGGCTTGAGATCTATGCAGTGTTCTGTCTCTTCTGATCTTTTCATGCTTATAGCAGCTTCTTCTGAGAAGATATGCATGTATGGCATGACATAATTGGGTAGACCAGTCAGCAAGTTCAAATATGCAGCTGAGAATATGTGTAAAGCATGCTTTGAGTCTTTTGAATGTTCTGTAGATAATACTACAAGCATTTCTACTCTAGCTTCTGTGAGAACTTCAGCTAGAACATTTTGTTCAGAAATAATTTGAGGCTGTTGTTCATTCTCAGAGCTTCTAAAGAAGAATTGTCCATCTGATCAATCTATAAGAGAATTTGTTTGTCTTAATCAAGGAAATTCTAATACAAGACTGTAGTTCTTCATCTTCATCACATGGAAGAAATGAGATGTCTGCTGTGCATTACTCTTGTGATCAGTGACAGTAGTTGCAATGTTATACTCTCCAAAGGAGTGCATTATGCATTCATCAATTGACTTGATCATTTTGGTTTTGCAGTGAGCAGCTTCTAGATTGTGATCCTTTGTTCAAAATTCATCAACACAGTTCACTTCTGACTCAGAGTCTACTAGTGCAAGCACTTTTTGCAGACTCTTAGATGTAATGAGTTCCACTGTGACAGTGAAGCTTAAGGCATTTTTGCATTGACTTTCCACATTTATGACTGTCATTGCAAGCTGAATGACATGTCTTAAGCATTTTTTGAGTTCTTTGAGTTCTTTGTGTCTTTCACATCAGGTTTTGAGTCAGACTTGGTGTTTTTGGATTTGTCTTTGGGTTGTTTGAAACATGAATTGAAGGTATGTCCTGGTCACTTGCAATAATGGCAATATTTTGATTGAGTGAAGTCATTGAACTTTGTAGTGTCATTTCATCTGCATTTGTTTTGTGATCTATTATCAGCATTATTTCTGTTGTTAAAGCTTTGAGTGAGGTTTTTGAAATTTGATTTCTCTTTAAGCTTCTTCCATCTTTCTGGCAGATTTGATTCTGTCATTGCAAGTTTATATAGAGTGACATCATAGCTTAACTCTTCCAATTTGATTGCATATTTGTCGAATTCTCAGTGAATGGAAGGTAGAACTTTCATATAGAGGTGTGATTTCTGATGGTATTTGCTATAAGAATGCTGCAGATGCTCTTCAATTGATTGTAAGTGTGAAGTAAATTGTTGAACTGTCTGATCTTCTTGTTGCTCTGTTTTTCAGTACTGTCTATTGGCATCTCAGAAACTTCTATCTGGATCAGTGACTTGACATTGCATCCAACTAACAAATTCTTCCCATGGTGGCAAAGTTCACATATCATGTGTATGTTGATATCAACATTGTTGCATCTTGACATTGAAATGAGTAACAGCTTTGATGATCTTTCGATGGTTGTGTTCATTGTAGTAATCAAGATCACTGGCATGGAAAGTGATAGCAGCTGTAACAAAGTTTTTGAATTCTTTCATACTTTGATCTTGAAACTTTTTCATATCTCTCTGAGAAGGATGACTGCTCATGCTGAGATCTTGAAGTTCTAATTGTCAAAGTGGTACCCAACTATATCTCCCACTGACAGTAGTCATGATGCTTTCCACTAAGATGTTGAGTGCTTGTAGTGTGGCTTTCAGTGGTCTGAGAATACTTGTGGTGTTATTGCAGTTATCATTCACACTAGTTGCATCTCTACTGTGGTTTGGATGTATTTCTAGCATATTTTGGATGACTGGAATTGTTTCATTCAATTCTTGTAGTAAAGTGTTGCACTGCTGTTGAAGTTCTTGCAATTCTTTCTTGATCTGTAATTTTTTGATTCTTCTGATCACAGCTATCTTCTCAGTCTCAATTGTGCTGAGATCTTCAGAAGAGGTATTCTCTTCTGAACTATACTCAGAGTTCAATTCCATAGAAGAAGATGATGCTTGTTGCACACTTTCAGTGGCAGAAGTGTGTGTTTCACAGTTTTCTTCCATGATGTTTGTTGCTTCAGATTCAGCAGTAGCACAAGTATGATGGATACTGTGGGTAGAGGCCATGACTATTACTCAACAGACTGTCTCTCAAAGATTGAGCGATTAGAAACTGTGAGATGTAGTGACAGTGTGAAGGGTAACAGTAGAAGATAGTTTATAGTGTAGTGGAGATAATAGTAATATATTGTAAAGCAATATAGTATAGTAGTGTAATGTAGTGTAGTGTAGCTAATCGCTAAGAAAGAAAAGAAAGAGAAAGAAGATGTGCGAAATACATACATCAATATATATATACATATAGAAATAGTGGTAGCGAGAGTATAATGGAAAGAGGTAAGAATAAGCGAAGATAATAAGGAAATAATAAACGAGTGCATTACACATTCTTTTCTTTTGTATGCAGAGGACATTGACATCTGTGTGGTTTCTGATGTATTCATGCTCAGATGATTCAGTTGTTGTTGGAGCTCTGCCATCTGCAAGGATTGCTGCTGGAGGAAATTATGAAGCTCAGCATTATCTTCAGCAAGGCTCTGATTCTCACTCATGGAGAGGTGTTTGTAATTCATTTTGTTTTTGTATGAGGCTATAGTTCTTAGTTCTGATAGCTTGAAGATCAGAAGATTCAGTTCTTATTCTTGAAGAAAATACTTCATAAGCACTCAGACTTCTTCACAGCACTATCACAGTGATGCAGCTTTGTAGAACTTTGGAAATTGCAGATGTTATCACAACAACACAGCTTTGTGAAGACTTGATAACTTATTCTTAACTTGAACACCTGGGTGCAATTGTAAACATAGAGCACTCAGGCTGACACAGATGAATCAATTTGTAATGTAACAGATGTACTTTGATTAATGATCTAGCACTATTCTAAATACAGATTACAAATTGATTAAGGAAAGAAAGAGAAAAGAGATCAGAAGAAAAGGTCATACAAAGAGGGTTCTTATAGAGGAGAGATCAGAGTGGAAGAATATCAGAAGCCATCCCACAGTGGAGCACAGAGCAGAGTACAGAGCAGAAGAACATTGAGAGTTACACAGAAGAATCATTAGAACTACACAAGCACAGAGCACAAGGCAGAAGGGGTTACACAGAAGAATTATTAGAGGCTACGCGAGCGCAGAGTGCAATAACAGAGATGAGTAGGTGTATGCGAGTGTGGAACGTGAGGCAGGAGGGGTTGATTGCGTAAGTTAACTACTAACAGATGCTAACCTGTCACAATCTCTCAGTGAGCTTATGAGTGGTTGTGAAGTACTCTAGATTCTTATGATTGATAACAATTTCAAATCTCTCAACACTCATGAGTTTGAACTTTTATTCTTTGAGACATTGTATAATTGCTAGAAGTTTCTTGTTGTAGATCTTGTAGTTGCATTCAGTGAATGACATCTTTTTTAAAATGAAGATACAAGATTGTAGAACATTTCATTATTATATTATATTAGTGTCTCATCTACTACATCCATAATCTGAGATTTCTGTCTTGAGAATTGTATACTTATCTGAATTGAATGATTGCAGCATTGAGGTGCTTGTGAACATATGCTTCAGCTTTTTGAATGCTGCATCCACTTTGTCAGTTCATTGAAATACAGTATCTTTTCAGATCAGATTCATCAGTGGTTGTATGATATTGAAGAAGTCTTTGATGAATCTTTGATAGAAGTTGATGAATTCTAGAAAGATTCTAGTTTCTTTTACTGAGACTGATGTCTCTCAGTTGAGAATTGCTTTCATCTTCTTAGAATTCATGCATACATTTTTTTCAGCTTCAATGATGAATTCTAGATAGATTATAGACTTGGTCTTGAAGTTGCATTTGTCAATGTTCACTTACAGTTCAGCTTTTCATAGACAGTCAAGCACTTGTTGTATGTGTTTATGATGCTCAGTGAGTGATTCATTGATGAAGATCAGAATATTATTTATATACACTGAGATGATCTCATCAAGCAGATCTTATAGAGCTCAGTTAATGTATTTCTGAAATGTGCTCAGAGAATTCACTAATTCAAAGAGAATCACTGTTCATTTGAATAATCTGTAATGTGTATGAAAAGCAGTTAGCCATTCATCATCTTCATTAATTCTTATTGTATAGAAGACTGCAGAGGTTCTTTGCAAGAAAATGATGAATATGAACATGATAAGAAATGGGAATGGCCTGACTTGACTGAAGATGAATTAAAGACAGCTATTTTTTCATCTTCAAAGGTCACAACAGCAGGAGCTGATACTATAAATCATTTAATAATTCAAGAGCTTTATTCAGTACTAAAAGATGAGCTCTTTGAATTGTTTTCAAATCTTTTGAAATATGGGTATCATTCTAAGTGCTGGAGGCATGCTGTTGGAGTTATTCTGTCAAAACCCAATAGAAAATCAACTATTTCTAAATCTTATAGAGTGATATCTCTGCTGAATTGTCTGGGAAAAATTCTGGAAAAGATAATTGCAACTAGATTGTCTTTTCTATCTACTACTACTGATTTATTATATGATGATCAGATGGGAAGTAGAAAGCAAAACTCAGCAATTGATGCAGTTCTCTCTGTAGTTCATGATATTCAACTTGCAAAGAATGAAAAAATGGTTACAACTGCAATGTTTATTGATATAAAAGATGCATTTGATTGTGTTTCACTTTCTCAAATGATCAAAACTTTGATAGAACTGAGAATGCCAAAGTCTCTCATTAAATGGGTTATCTGTTTCATGTCAAAAAGAACTATCCAGTTGCTTTTTGATGGAATGAGACAAGATATAACAGATATTGAGATAGGAGTTCCTCAGGGTTCCCCAGTCTCACTCATTTTATTTGCTATATTTATCAAGTTTCTATTTATTGATAGACAAATGGCAATTATGGTGAGAACTCCAAGCTATGTGGATGATTTGGGTCTAGTTGTAAGCTCAGAATCAATTGTAAATAACTGCAATTTGATTGAGCAAGCAGCAACTGAAATGATTGAAAAAGCAAAATCAAAAAATATTATATTTGATATGGATAAAACTGAGTTAATTCACTTCTGTCCAAACTTCAGAGATAAAAATAGTGAAGTTAAGCTTTTAAATTATTCAGTTAAATCAAAAAATTCAGTTAGATAGCTTGGTGTCTGGTTAGATTCTCAGTTAAATTTTAAATCTCATATTCAGATCAAAGTTGCAAGTGCTGAAAGAATCTTAAACAGTATTTTAAGACTTTCAAATACTGAAAGAGGCTTGTCTTTTCAAGCAATGAGACAATTATATATTGCTTGTATAACCTCTGTTTCAGACTTTGCAGTTCAAATATGGTGGAAAAATCAAAAGAGTTTTGTAGAGAGGTTTCAAAAGCTTCAAAATTCAGCTTTAAGAAAAATATTGGGGGTATTTAAAACCTCTTCAATTAAAGCCATGAAGATTGAAGCCTCTCTATCACCACCACAAGTGAGATTTGATAAAATCTGTATGAATTATGCTCTCAGAATTATGAAGTTATATTCCAATCATTCAATTAGAAAAAGAGTCTCAAGTTCTTTTCCAAGTGAATCAACTGGAGTAGATCTGAATTGGGAGTCTTATCTTGATTGAAATGAAATAAATTCATCTGATAATTCAACATCTGTGCAAAGAAAGAAGATACCATCTCAGTTATTTAGAATTTGCTCCATGATTAAAGACAATTTCTCTAGTTTAAATGTGGAGAAAGTGGTCTTTGAAAATCTCTCTTCTTGGAAGAAAGATCTTGCCAGTCTTATTGATTTAAATATTAGTCAACTTTCAAAAGAAGATCAGACTGAACAACATCTAAATCTTCTAAAACAAATGAGAAACAAAGCAATTCTTATCTACACTGATGGCTCAAAATGTGAGAAAACAGGCAATCTTGGAGCTGGAATAGCATATTCAGAAAATGGTAAAAACTATATTCTTGATTCTTGGCAAATTGGAAAAGAGTCAGAAGTTTTTAATGCTGAATTATTTGCAATTTCAAAAGCTTTCAAATTGATTGAAATGAAGATTGAATAATGGAAAAGATTTGAGCATATTTGGATATTCTCTGATAGTCAAGCTGGGCTTAAAAGACTTCAAAGTAATAAAATCAGCAGTGAACAGTCAATACTAGAGCTGATTTTGAAAAGTCTTCAAAATATTCAAAGAAAAATGTCATTCAATTGTTCTATTCATCTTCACTGGGTGTCTGCTCATATGGGTATATATGGCAATGAAATGGCTGATGAAGCTGCAAAAAAAGCAACTGAATTAGAAGTCAGCTTTCAAAAAATTGTAACATGGACTTTTATTAAGAGAAAAATAAGAGAATCATGTTTGCAAAAATGGCAAGATATCTGGTTTTTACAAAGAAAGAGTGTACATTATTCCAGGTTTGAAACTAAGCCAAAATGGAAAACTTGCTCAATAAAATGTAAAAAGAAACTTTTTGCTACAATAATGCAGCTAAAGCTTGGACATGGTTATTTTAAATCATATTTAACAAAAATTAGAAATGATTTAGATGACTTATGTTCAGATTGTCAGTTATATGAAAACTCAGAGCATCTTCTTTTACTTTGTACAAAGTATACAGAGTTAAGATTGAGATTGAGAGAGAAGTTTAAATTGAGACAGTTAAATTTAAAACTTTTGTTCAATACAAAAACTGGAAATGAATTCTTGATGGAATATTTGAAAGAATCAAATATTGCCACAAGATTTCAATTGAATAGCTTGATCTGATAATAAACTCAATTTTTCTTCTTTTTCTTTTGTTTCTATATATTTGCTTTAATTTTAATTTTTGTTTTTATTTTTATTTTGTTACTTTGAAATTTGTTTCATTTTGATTATTTTGATTTTGTTTTGTTTTGAGAAGTTTGATTTGTGAATGATTTTTTTTTTTTTCTTTTCTTTTAATAGCTACTGTTTTGTTATAATTTTTATTTTATTTGTTTTAAATTGAATGTACTGATCTGTTGTCATTCTTTTGACATTCTTTCTTATATTGAATTGTTTGAATAGTTGTTTGATTCTGGGCTAGAATTCTGCTATTGCATGTATTAAATTGACTTTGTATATTAGCTTAGTCTTAAGTTGAAAAATCCTGAAATATTTCAGGTAGATGTCATAGTCACTGACTGCATACATCTATAATAGAAGAATAATAATAATAAGAAGACTGCAGAGATGTCAAGCTTTGTAAATCATTTTACTTTTTCTATTTGATTGAATGTTTTGTTGATGAGTGAGAGAGAGTATTGATTCTTCTGCATAATTTTGTTGAGTTCTCAGTAGTTAACACAGAATTGTAAGTCTTCTTCTGATTTCTTTGCAAACAGTATAAATGCTGTGATGAGTGAGTTGCTAATATGAATGAAGTCTTTGTCCAGTAATCTGTTGAGTGTTTTTTGTAGAATGAGAAGCTCATTGTGTGACATACTGTAGAGAGAATCTCAGAATAATTGTGGGTTTTTACTGTTCTTCTTGATGAGCTCAATTGTATGATCTATACTGGATTTTTGATGAGAGGGAAGCTTTTCAGCTTCTTTCTTGTTGAACATGTCTGTGAAGTTTTTGTATGATTTGAGTAGTTTCTTGTGTGATTTCTTGGAGTCTTTGAGTTCTAGCTTCTTTAACACTTTTTTTGATATCTGCTATACTAGCAGCAAACACTTGGACATTCTTCTTCTCATACATTTGATGAGTTAGTAGTTTGTATGCTTTCACTGATATCTGAATGAGATCAGTGGTTCTATTGACATTCTTCTTGTAAACACAGTTGCTTTCTGAGAAAATAAGACAGTGATTGTATGCATTCAACAAGGTTCCAAATTCTGTGAGTTATGATAGACTGAGCATTAGATTGTACTCAAGATCTTGTATTTTGTATATATATATATTCTTTTTCTCATGTTCTTCTATGTCAACATTAAATCTTATCATGTTGTAGAAGATGGATTCTCTGAGGCTATCAAATTCACTGAGTTTATATGATTTGAGAAAGAGAATATACTGAAGCTTATGCTTCTCAATCAACTGGATGTCTATAAGAGTATAATGAAGAAAACCATTATTGACTTCTATATTGACTAGACTATTTACAATGACAGAAATTATGATTGTATTCACTTACATCTTCTGCTTAAATCTTCAGCTAGCTTTCTGTTTCTTGAGCTTTTGTCTGTGTTTTAGAGTGAGAGCTCTTCTTTTCTCTGTTCTTGCTTGTTTACAGACAATGCAGTGTTCATGTATATGAGGGGTTTACTCAGAGCAATTGTATTTGAATATTGATTTGTGAAGTGTTCTGATTTGTTGCAGTGTATACAGACTTCTCTGACAATTCAATCAGCAGTGTTCTTTTCTGAGATGTTAGAGATTTTTGAGTAACTTGTATTCACATATAAGACTCAGTTCATTGATTCTGATTCAGAGGTGGGGGGTGCTGCAGAGTGATTCAGAGTGTATATATTTGTTCAATGAAATTCTCTGCAATTCTGAAGTACATGGAACTGAGACAGATTGTTATTCAACAGATGAAGATCAGTACAGAATTCACTGTATGTTGAGAGCTTCAGATACTTTACATTTCAGTTATACAACTGAAAGTTCAAATTCTTGAACAGTATATTGATTTTGATGATGTCATCTCAGTCTTGCTCATCTGCTTCTAGAAGTTTGTGATTGAATTCAGAAAGATAAGTTATCAATATGATATTCATCTGATGAGTCCAATTAAGTCAGTCTAACATCTTGACTTGAAGTGTAGAATTGAGAAAGAGAGAGTTGAGTTGATGAAAGACTAGCTCTGATATATACTGATTGTTCTGACAATGATTCATTTAGAGTTGAAATTTCACTAATATATCATCATTCAATCTGCTATGAATATACCACACTTGATTGAATAGTGAGTCTATTGCTTGTTCATCAATGTTCAATTTGATGTTTGCTTTTGACTTTCACATGAGGTAGAGTGCTAGATTTTTTTTGTATTTATTGAGAATTGAGAGCTTCTCTCTTGAGAACTTTTTGTGAGATGTGAGTGTAGAAGAAATGATGAATACAGAAGTGCTCATCTCAGCAAATCATTGTTGCAATTCAGTCATCTGTAGTGTCTGCTGCTGAAGAATACTTTGTAGATCTAAGTTATCATCTGCTGTGTTCGAATATGATGAATGTTTGTAGAATTGTTTGTAGTTCATTTTGATATCTAAGAACATAAAAAAAAAAAGAAATATTTGTAGATATTTGATTCTCTCACAGACATTATTCACAGTGTTGCAGTGCTAAGCTTATCAAGCTTCTTCATGAACACTATTCACAGTGTTACAGTTTGTAGACATTTCAGTCTCTTTGTAGAACATAATCAATTGTGTCTTGAATACTTAGACATGACAGTCTATATAACTAATGATAAGAACACTCAGACTTATGAGAAATCTTTTGTAATGACTAGACACTCAGATCTGTAAACAATGCACTTAAATGTAAGAACTAATAACAAGACACTCAGATTTTAAATACAGAAGAATCAATTTGTAATGCAATGAGTGTACTTTGATTAACAATTTGATACTATTCTAATTACAGATTATGAATTGATTAAGAAAAGAAAGAGAAAAGAAATCAGAAGAAAAGATTGTACAAAAAGAATTCTTATAGAAAAAAGTTCAGAGTAGAATAATATCAGAGACTGCTTCACAATGAAGCACAGAATGGAAGAACATTAAAAGCTATATGAAAGAATTGTTAGAAACTACATAAGTGCAGAGTGTGGGATGAAAGAATCATTGAGAGCTACACAGAAGAATTGTTAGAGACTATATAAGTGTGAAGTGTGGGGTGGAAGAATCATTGAGGACTATATGGAAGAATTGTTAGAGACTATGTGAGTGTGGAGCACAGAGTGGAAGAATGTTAAGAGCTATATGGAAGAATTGTTAGAGACTACGCGAGCGCGGAGCACGGAGCGGAAGAACATCGAGGGTTACGCGAGGTTGCAATGACAGGAGTTGATTGCGTAAGTTAATTGCTAACGGGTGCTAACTCATCACATAGAAAAAGCAAAATGATTTACAAAGCTTAACATCTCTGCAGCTTTTTATAAGATAAGAATTAATGAAGATGACAAATGACTAACTGCTTTTCATACATATTATGAATTATACAAATGAACAGTGACTCTCTTTGAATTAGCAAATGCTTCAAGTACATTTTAGAAATACATTAACTGAGCTCTATGAGATTTGCTTCATAAGATTGTCTCAGTGTATATAGATGATATTCTGATCTTCATTGATAAATCACTCACTGAGCACTGCAAGCATATATGATAAGTGCTTGACTGTCTATAAAAAGCTGAACTGTAAGTGAACATTGACAAATGCAACTTTGAGATCAAGTCTACAATCTATCTAGAATTCATCATCAAAATTGAAAAAGATATATATATGAATTCTAAGAAGATGAAAGCAATTCTCAACTGAAAGATATCAGTCTCAGTAAAAGAGATTAGAAACTTTCTAGAGTTCATCAATTTTTACTGAAGATTCATCAAGAATTTTTCTGATATTGTATAATCACTGATGAATCTAATCTGAAAAGACACTGTATTTTAATGAACTGATAAAACAGATGCAGTATTCAAAAAGCTGAAGTGTATATTTACAAACACTCTAATACTGCAATTATTTAATTCAGATAAACATACAATTCTTAAAGCAGATATCTCAGATTATGTAGTAGATGAAGCACTAATGCAATATAATAACAAAGATATTCTACAATCTTATATCTTTATTTTGAAAAAGATATCATTCACTGAATGCAACTATGAGATCTACAATAAGAAGTTTTTAGTGATTATATAATATTTCAAAGAATGAGAGTCTGAACTCATAAGTGTTGAGAGATTTGAGATTATTACTTTGAGAGATTTGAGATTATTACTGATTATAAAAATCTAGAGTACTTCACAATCATTTGTAAGTTTACTGAGAGATATATATGTTGATCATTGTTTCTTAGCTATTTTTCATTCACAATTCATTATTGATCTGAAGTAGAGAATATTTTTGTGAATGTTCTGTTCTACTGAAAATAAAATATATCATCTGATGACTTGAATGATAGATGAAAACATCAAGAGTATCAGTTAATTGACTCTGCAATTATAGAGAGTTCTATACAATCAGACAAACTGTAATAGGCGCAACGGAGATATCTATATTAGGAAATAGCTATGTGGCGATAGAAGAACACAGAACACGCCAGAATTAATAAGAATGGACATAGCACACAGCATCATAGACAGCTGTAGAGTGTGGTGGTCATCTATATAATGCTCACTGATATCTGTAGATATTAGAAGATCAGCAATTAGCTTTGAATAATAGAGATTGCTACCTTCTTAACATTCTACATGCATACTTCACACTACTCTCATAATTACATCTAGAACCATCTCTTACAATTCTAATCACTCTAAACTTTATTTGAGTGGTCTGTTGTTACACACACCTACAATAAAACATGCAATGTTAGTTAAAATATGCAAGATGGTCTTGACACACACAAGATTCCTTGAAAACCAACCTGAATCCTCTACTGCCTCCAATGATCACAATGCACATTTGCAACAGTTGAACAATCAAATCTGTAAACAAGAGCAGCAATTAGCTATTCTGCATGCACAACAGCAGCTCAATGAGTTGAAAGCATAGATTTGTGAAGATACTCTCATCAAGTCTCAATTAACTCAGAATATCATCATAGAACCACTGCAAAATCAATCTGTGAACAATACAGACAATGATAATGAAACACCATTGAGATTAGAGATTAAGAACTATTATCAAGAAAAAAATATGTTAGAATTCAAGAACTATAAAGATCACATATTGACTCTCTTTACATACCACTACTGATATTATCAAAAGAAAGAACACAAGATAAATGATGCTAAACTCTATCTTGATGCCCACATTAAGCAGAAATGATTGAATTTTGTATCATTGTATGAGAGATGTGGAGGAGCAACACTGTTGACTTTTGACAATATGCTATCACATCTAGAAATGCAAATTAACAATCCACAGAACCAGCACTGATTGACAAGTCAAAAGTTTCAAGATGCAAAGCAACAAGAATGACAATTGATATACAATTTCTCTAAATATCTCAAAGACTGAGAATACTACTTACCCTCATATAGCAAAGAACAAAGAATGGATAACTTGTATAGTAAGACATTGAAGATATTACACACTGAACTCAACTGTTGAAATCAAGAGCCTCAGAACTATGAAGAGTTGCTTCAAACTCTACAGACTCTTGAGAAAAATATATCAGAGCAACAGTGTGCTATTCACAAAGAAAGATCTGCAATATTTATAGAGAATCAGCATCATTCTGATAAATCTAGCAACCATCAGAACAAGAAGAAACAAGAGGAACAAATGAATTCAACTGAACAAATCAAGAAAGATAAATATAACTGAATGAAGAAGTGTTCTCACTGTCATAAGAAGAATCATATTGCAAATGATTGTTGAATGTTACATCTCAAAAAGCACAACCAAGTTCAACAAGCAAAAAATCAACAATTCCAATTGTAGAAGCAGCTGCTGCATTGAAAATATGAACAACTAGACTGCAAGATAAATGGTTATTGATGATGAATATATAGATGCTAACAGAAGTGAGATGATTGATGATGTGAATGCTAGTGAATTCTGACACAGATGCAAACTTCATGTTCCATGCCTGGGCATCAAAATATTTCTCAAAGACAGAAGATAAATCAAAAGTAGTGGAAGCAGTTGATAATCATAAGATTAAGTCATATGAACAACAAAGAGCTGCAATGAAGATTATCAATGATGAATATGTTCTTCAAGAAGGATTCCATCATTTCAAAGAGACTGACATTAGCAGATATGATGTAATTTTGAGCATATCATGATTGAAAGCTGCAAACCCTGATATCAACTGAGTGTGAAGATGCTGAATCTATAGAAAAGCATTGAATATTAATCATGTGCATCTGAATACTGCTAAAGAATTCACAACACTAATTGATGATGGCAATATTATATTCACTGCCTTATCATTATGAGCTGCAAGTGCAGCAACTGAGTCAAATATTTCAGATGATTATAAAGATTATCTTGATGTGTTCTGAAAAGACATATCTGATGTGGAACATGCATCTCATGATTAT
This sequence comes from Histoplasma ohiense, assembly GCA_017607445.1. NCBI lineage: Eukaryota > Fungi > Ascomycota > Eurotiomycetes > Onygenales > Ajellomycetaceae > Histoplasma > Histoplasma ohiense. Next base: position 4,196,855 of record JAEVHH010000005.1, on the reverse strand, counting down.
ATCATAGATCTCAAACCTGGCAAAGAATTCTCATATCAACTGATATATAATTTATCACCTCAAGAACTCTCTGTCCTCTGAGAATATATTGAAAAGATGTTAGAGAAGAATTGAATATATTCATTCAAGAGCTCAGCTGATGTGTCAGTATTATTTGCACTGAAGAAAGATGGAACCCTGTGTCTTTGTGTGGATTATCAAGAATTGAATGAAATAACAGTCAAGAATCGATATTCACTGCTCTTGATAAGTGAAATACTTGATAGATTAGCAGATGCCAAAATATACATGCAACTGAATCTTAGAGACACATATCACAGAATTCACATATGAGCAGAGAATGAATGGAAAACAGCATTTTGAACACAATATGAACACTTTGAATATCTAGTTTTATCTTTTGAGCTAATCAATGCCTCTGAAATCTTTTAATCTTATATCAACAAAGCTCTCAGTGATCTTTTAGATGTATATTATGTGGCTTATTTTGATGATATTGTAATCTATTCAAACATGCTTGATGAACATGTCGTCCATGTTAAGAACATGCTGGAGTGGTTAAGATGATGAAGACTATATGTCAAACTTAGTAAGTGTATGTTCCACACAACAGAAATTGGATTTTTGAGTTTTGTGATTATCATGCAGAGCATTACTGTTGAGAAACACTGTGTTGATATGATTCTAGATTGACCAGAACTGCAAACTATAAATGAATTGCAAATATTTCTAGAATTCATCAATTTCTATTATTGATTCATATACAAGTTCTCAATAATAACAGCACCTCTGACCAAATTGTTAAAAGGTTATGAAATGAAAAGAGGGAAGAATAACACATCTGTTCAGTTAGATGAAAACTGCAAACACACAATTTTGCAGTTAAAAGAATGCTTTACAAAAGTATTGTTGTTGATTCACTTTGATTCACAGTGAAAACTCTGTATAGAAACAGATGGATCTGATGTTGCAATCACTGCAGTAATATCACAATTAATGAATGATGATCACTGACATCTGATCATATTTTGGTCTAGAAAGCTCACAGAAACAGAAAGACATTATCAAACATATGATCTAGAAATGTTACTGATTGTAGAAGCTTTCAGACAATGACACCACTACTTATATGATAGCAGACACTCAATAACTGTTTTATCTGATCATGTCAATCTTCAGCACTTCATAATGATGAAGCAGCTAAATGAGTGTCAGATTTGCTGGATGGAAATGCTCTCAGTGTTCAATTTTGAAATAAAGCATCATTCTGAGAAAAATAATCCTGCAGATGCATCAAGTTGTCACTCACATTCTTACAACTACTCATGAATGTAGAGGTACATTTGAATTTTTCTATTTTCTAACTGTTTTTTGTATAATTTTAATCCTTCAATCTGTTCAACATCATTGCACACCCTCTGTGATTACTCTATGTGTGTGTACTGCATAGATTGAGTGGTCATGGAGCTCTCAATGTTCTTCTGTTCATTCAAGAACATTGATATGACCTACATCAGATCACTGAAGCTGAAGTCATCAGCCAATTTTGTTACTGAAAAGACTGGCAAGAGACAAAGAAAGACTGTTACAATGTCTTCTTCAATTCTCAAAGAAGTCAGTGACAGCATCTTCATGATCATCTCTCAGCTACAGAAGCAGTTTGAGAAGGCTCAACAGCAACAGAATCTGTGACAGAAGACTCTCATCAGATTAACAAAGACTCTGAACAGCTGAGTTGAGAAGAAGAAGCAGTCAGTCAGTCAGAACTTTATCTGAATCTTCTGTGAAAGATTCATTGTATATATGACAGCAGATCTGAGTGCAGCATCAACTCTGAGAGAGAGTGCTGCTTCAGACACTCATTCACAGTCAAATTCAGCAAAGACAACTGTGAGAGAGCTGACTATCTGAGCAAGCATTGCACAGAAGAGGAAAAATTCTGTTCTCTCTGAAGCTATCTCTATTAAAACTGCAGCTTTCTCAGCTGACAGAGCTAGTGAAGTCAGTCTGCAGCTCAAGAACATCAGTCAGTCAAGAAGCTTCACAGAGAGCACAAAACAGCAGAAGAACTTATAAATTCTCATTATTCTTCAGTCAGAGAAATGAGTCACTCAGCTGCAGTCATATACTGTGCAGCAGATGATTGTTGCAAACATTCAGAGAATGAGAGATGTGGCTAATGTGCTGAAGATGAAGCCCATCAGAACAGATTGAGTGATCATATCAAGCAACAGAGATATATGTGATGCTCTGATCACTGAGAAGACAGTGGCTACTCTCTGTGATATTCTTGATGCTATGAAGATTTGGCTACTGAAGCAGTGGTACAATTATGCCATTCCAGAAGTTCTGAAATTTGTTCAGAACTGAGAAGAGACAAGAATTCTCACAGACAAAATAATTGAGAAAGAGATTCTGACTCAGACAAAGATAAAATCAGTGAGCTGTCAATTCTTGCAACATGAAGTGAATCTCAAGATGAGAAAGATTATATGAATTGTCTTCTTCCTCATCTCAGTGAAAGACTTCTCACTCTTCAATATCAGTGAGAGAGTCAGACTCATTGAGAAAAGGCCACTGACAGTGAGATATGACTCAGAATGTCAGAGATACTGTCATTCATCAAAGTATATGTGACTGATGAGATACTCCAACTGCAGCAAGTCCATAAGTCAGCATGAAAGATCAACAGATGTGAAGTATAAGAAAGTATCACAGTGTGTCAACTGCTGTCAACTCTATTCAACTGAGTATCAGTACTGTTCTGCTGCACTCAGATGTGTGAATGATATTCTCAGACATCTAACTCAAAAGAAGCTAGCAGCTGTCTGCTGTTTTGATGACAGATGTCACAGAGATACTCAGAAGTGACAATCACTGTCAGCACAATCATCATCAATGATTGCAGTGGTGATATCTACATCATTCACTCAATCAACTCAGTCAACACAGCTCACTGAGCTAGCACCTCATAAGTGAACAGCTACTCAAAACTTTATCAGTGAAGAGAATGTCATCTGACAGATGATCTGCATCAGACAACATTCAGCTCACACAGCAGAGTGACAGTATAGTCAAGCAGTTAAAAAACAGTCTAGTCTCAGCATACAGACAACAGATCTGAGACTCTAAAATTTCATTCTACAGATGAACTTTGACAGCAGCTCATCAAATGACTTTTCATACTAGAACATCAATATCAGTGACACAGTTGATGCTGTAGAAACAATCAGCAGAAAAATTACTCTCTGCAGATCTTTTGAGCAAATACAGTCAGAGCAGTTCTCTGTCACACAGCAGCTCTACAGCTTGCTTTCAAGCAGAGCTGTGAAGTGATCTGTATACAGAAGTCTTACACACACTCTGACATCAAGACTTCTAATCATTCAGCATATGAGTGCTTTGCATTTATAGACTGCTGAGATGATACTAATCTGAAGCAGTGAGAGAAGAAGAGGCTCTGAGTCATGATATATATATACAAAAATTCAAAAATAAAAGCACAGCAATACTGATCTGTGCAAAACAGAGATCTACTGTGAATCAGTATCAATGACTGCCACATTCTCAATGTGTACAGATAGTCTGAGACAGACACAGTCATGAACTATCTGATTAATTTGAGCTCATCAGTCTGCTGTCTAGTAGATGGAGATTTCAATGTACAATATAATATCTTTGAATCAGAGACAGTGAATCTGCACTGAGAAGAGGAGCTTGTTCAGTGAATCAGTGAACACAGAATGATTATTATTATTATTATTATTCTTCAATTATAGATGCATACAGTCAGTGACTATGACATCTACCTGAAACACTTCAGGATTTTTCAACTCAAGAATAATTTAATATACAAAGACAATTTAAAACATGCATTATCAGAATTCCAGCCCAGAATCAAACAACTATTCAAACTGTTCAATCAAAGAAATCAAAATCAAAAGAATGTCAGTAAGTCAACACAACTTAGTTTGAAAACAAAAGAAATAAACATTGTAAAAGACAGCTTTATTATAACAAGGAAAAGAAAAACCACTGACAACAACTATAACATCAACAAAAAACAAACCAAACTTTTCAAAACAAATTAAAACTGATCATAAACAACTTAAGAGAAACTTCAAAGCAAGATGAAAAGAAAGACTAAAAGAAAAATCAAAATAAATCAAATTGAAAATCTGATCTCAATATTTTTAACAGACAATTCATTCAAACTCTTGTAGCAACATTTGATTCTTTCAAATATTCAATTAAAAACTTGTTTCCAGTTTCTGTATTGAATAACAGATTCAAACTTAATTGTTCCAATTCAAACTTCTTTCTCAGTTTCAACCTCAATTCTGAATACTTTGCACAAAGTAACAGAAGATGCTCTGGATTTTCATATAACTGACAATCTAAACATAGACTACTTAAATCATCTCTAAACTTTGTTAAATATGATTTGAAGTAACCATGTCCAAGCTTTAACTGCATTATTGTAGCAAAAAGTTTCTTTTTACACTTTATTGAACAAGTTTTCCACTTTGGCTTTGTTTCAAATCTGGAGTAATGCACACTTTTTCTTTGCATAAGCCAGATATCTTGCCATTTTTGCAAACATGATTCTCTTATTTTTCTCTTAATAAAAGCCCATGTTACAATTCTTTGAAAGCAGATTTCTAATTCAGTTGCTTTTTTTGCAGCTCTATCAGCCATTTCATTGCCATATATACCCATGTGAGCAGGCACTCAGTGAAGATGAATAGAACAATTGAATGAGATTTTTCTTTGAATATTTTGAAGACTTTTCAAAATCAGCTCTAGCATTGACTGTCCACTGCTGATTTTATTACTTTGAAGTCTTTTAAGCCCTGCTTGACTATCAGAGAATATCCAAATATACTCAAATCTTTTCCATTGTTCAATCTTCATTTCAATCAATTTGAAAGCTCTTGAAATTGCAAATAATTCAGCATTAAAAACTTCTGACTCTTTTCCAATTTGCCAAGAATCAAGAATATAGTTTTTACCATTTTCTGAATATGCTATTCCAGCTCCAAGATTGCCTGTTTTCTCACATTTTGAGTCATCAGTGTAGATAAGAATTGCTTTGTTTCTCATTTGTTTTAGAAGATTTAGATGTTGTTCAGTCTGATCTTCTTTTGAAAGTTGACTAATATTTAAATCAATAAGACTGGCAAGATCTTTCTTTCAAGGAGAGAGATTTTCAAAGACCACTTTCTCCACATTTAAACTAGAGAAATTGTCTTTAATCATGGAGCAAATTCTAAATAACTGAGATGGTATCTTCTTTCTTTGCACAGATGTTGAATTATCAGATGAATTTATTTCATTTCAATCAAGATAAGACTCCCAATTCAGATCTACTCCAGTTGATTCACTTGGAAAAGAACTTGAGACTCTTTTTCTAATTGAATAATTGGAATATAACTTCATAATTCTGAGAGCATAATTCATACAGATTTTATCAAATCTCACTTGTGGTGGTGATAGAGAGGCTTCAATCTCCATGGCTTTAATTGGAGAGGTTTTAAATACCCCCAATATTTTTCTTAAAGCTGAATTTTGAAGCTTTTGAAACCTCTCTACAAAACTCTTTTGATTTTTCCACCATATTTGAACTGCAAAGTCTGAAACAGAGGTTATACAAGCAATATATAATTGTCTCATTGCTTGAAAAGACAAGCCTCTTTCAGTATTTGAAAGTCTTAAAATACTGTTTAAGATTCTTTCAGCACTTGCAACTTTGATCTGAATATGAGATTTAAAATTTAACTGAGAATCTAACCAGACACCAAGCTATCTAACTGAATTTTTTGATTTAACTGAATAATTTAAAAGCTTAACTTCAGTATCTTTTTCTCTGAAATTTGGATAAAAGTGAATTAATTCAGTTTTATCCATATCAAAAACAATGTTTTTTGATTTTGCTTTTTCAATCATTTCAGTTGCTGCTTGCTCAATCAAATTGCAGTTATTCACAATTGATTCTGAGCTTACAACTAGGCCTAAATCATCCACATAGCTTGAAGTTCTCACCATAATTGCCATTTGTCTATCAATAAATAGAAACTTGACAAATATAGCAAACAAAATGGGTGAGACTGGGGAACCCTGAGGAACTCCTATCTCAATATCTGTTATATCTTGTCTCATTCCATCAAAAAGCAACTGGATAGTTCTTTTTGACATGAAACAGATAACCCACTTAATGAGAGACTTTGGCATTCTCAGTTCTATCAAAGTATTGATCATTTGAGAAAGTGAAACACAATCAAATGCACCTTTTATATCAATAAACATTGCAGTTGTAACCATTTTTTCATTCTTTGCAAGTTGAATATCATGAACTACAGAGAGAACTGCATCAATTGCTGAGTTTTGCTTTCTACTTCCCATTTGATCATCATATAATAGATCAGTAGTAGCAGATAGAAAAGACAATCTAGTGGCAATTATCTTTTCCAGAATTTTTCCCAGGCAATTCAGCAGAGATATCACTCTATAAGATTTAGGAATAGTTGATTTTCTATTGGGTTTTGAAAGAATAACTCCAACAGCATGCCTCCAGCACTTAGGATGATACCCATATTTCAAAAGATTTGAGAACAATTCAAAGAGCTCATCTTTTAGTACTGAATAAAGCTCTTGAATTATTAAATGATTTATAGTATCAGCTCCTGCTGCTGTGACCTTTGAAGATGAAAAAATAGCTGTCTTTAATTCATCTTCAGTTAAGTCAGGCCATTCCCATTTCTTATCATGTTCATATTCATTATCTTCTTGCAAAGAACAAATCTCAGTTGAATTATTTGATGATGGAAATAATATTCTCATAAAAGCTTGACATTTATCTTCAAATGAGCTAGCTATAATTTCCTCATTCTGGAAATTATAAGTCAATGTTGGTAGCTTAGACATTGTTTTTGACTTAGTATATCTAAAAGCTTTGAAGATCTCTTTCCCCTGAGCATTTTCTAGAAAGTTATTCCAACAATCAGTCTTTGTCTTTTTAATTGTTGAGAAATAATCATTTCTAATATTCTTTAAATACTCAAATGAAACAAGATCTTCTTTCCAATCTTTTTTAACTCTAGCTAAATGTCTTCTTTTATTTGAAATCTCATCATTCCACCAAGGCTTAGAGACTACGTGGCTACTCCACGCAGGATGCACCTTAAGCTAGTTACATTTACCCCTATAACCAACCGACCACCGCGTCCGTCCTCTCGGGCCGCTTTAACTAGTTCTGGGGTTTCCAGCTGGGGGTCCTAGTTAAGCGCCACTGCCCACCCTAGGCATCACCATAGCCCAGAGCTTCCAGTTGCCGATCTCGGCCCATTGCCCCCTTGGCCTACCAACCGGCCGTCGTGGCCTTGCCCCGTGTAAGGGACTAACCATAGGCTTACCCCACCCGATGATAACCCACTAATAGTGTTAGATGACCACTAGTGGGCCCTGAATAGGGCGCCTATCAGGGTGTCCTGCTTGGCTTGCTACTACCCCTCTGATGAGGCAGCCAATCGGATGGTTTTTAAAATCATTCCCTGTTGTTGGGGTGGCCCCCTAGATGCCGGGGGCCTTGGCAGGTGTTAGTATGTATAAGCACCCTATACTCGACCCTCTGTAATCATCGGATCTTGCTTAGATCAGCACTAGTGGCAGGGGGCTGCTTGGCACTAATGAGTGTGGCTTCCAGCGGCCACCACCCTCACCACTGCCAAGCAGCACCCCTGTCAGCACTGCCTCACTAGGCTTGGCCCCTGATCACAGGGGCCTTCATGGGTAAGAAGTGGCTCAAAATGAGACCTTGCCAGCAGCAGGATTCGAACCTACAGCACATCTAACAGTGCTACCTTGGGTAACAGTCTTACCAACTGCGCCACGCGGGCTGAACACAGAATGAACTTTGTGAAAGAGATAGATATTTCAACTCATACAGCAGATTATATAATTGATTTCATCTTCTTCAATATGATTTTTGCTTTCACTTCAGTGTGTCAAGATTTACACTGCAGCTCAGATCATCAGTCTATGATTACTATACTACTGACAACACTTCAGACACAACAGAGCAGAGCTCAGATCAAGATCACAGACTTTCAGCTGAAGCTCTTTGCAGATCTTATCAGAGATCTTATAGTGAATATATCTTACTCAGATAGAGTTGAGAATACAACACAGTTTGATGATCTAACTCAACACTTCACTCAGAATCTTCTGACTGCAGCTCAGACAGTCAGCAAATCAGTGCAATAAAAACAGACTACAGCTTTCTGATGAACAGCAGACTGTTAAAAAGCATATTGAGAGCTCACCACTCATCAGACAGAGACTGCAAAGCACTGATTCAAGAACACAGTATGCAAGATCAAGTATGCATACTGAAGACAGATGATCAATGAAATCAGAGATGACAGAGATCTGTACTGAGTGATAGTATAATATAAGCTGAAACTCAATCTCAGAGCATTCTCTCTGATAATTGAGAATCAGATTATAGAAGAGACAGCTGTCAAAGCTGAGACACTTCAGCAAATCATTCTGAAATGATACAACTCAGCTGATAATCTGAAATACAATTCATTGAATGATGAGCACTGAAGCAGTATGAGAAACCTGCTCTGAAATTTCTGAATTGAGATGAAGAAGATAGAGTACAACATCATTGAAGTACAGAGTATCTCTTCAGATACAGATGAAATCACAATGCAGCTGCTCAAAATATACTGACAGTATATATCTCTCTTTATACAGCAATTATACAACTGCTGTCTTCAGCTCTGTCACTTCTCACAAATTTGAAAGCTGACAGAGATGACAATGATATTCAAGATAAATAAGAGAGATAGAAGCTCAGTTCATTTCTAAAGATTCATTGCTCTTCTCTCAGTAATCTTCAAGAAGCTGAAATACATTGTTGCAAGATGACTGATATATATAGCACTCATTCATAATGTAGTCAGCTCACAGTATGAAGAGATGCTGCTCAGACAATCAGCAATGAATCTGATAGCTGCTTTCACTCATAAAATGAAAACAGTCTTCACACAAAATAAGAAAATATTCATAATCACAATGAATGTGCAGAGTGTTTTTGATGCTGTGCTGTACAGACAGCTGCTTCAGTAGATAACACAATAAAGATGACTGCACAAGCTGCTACAATTCATTGACAACTTTCTCACTGAATACAGAGCTCAGATTCAGCTGAAGAGAATCATCACAGCAGTATATCAAATGCAATGTGATATATTATAGAGATCTTCTCTGTTATCAATACTGTTTCTTCTGTATCTGACAGAGCTGCTGTGACAGAATCTGAAATTGTGCTTTGACTATACAGATGATCTGAATATTTGATGAATTATACACTTATTTAACAGCAATGCTACTCTTCTCAGTCATAATATACAGAGTATTCTGAGATGAGAGAAGACAAACAAGATGATCTTTGCATCAGAGAAACTTGAGATAATTCATCTCACAAGAAAGCAATACAATAAAGCACTGTCAGTGATTGTGTCAGAGAATCTGATCATACACTCTGTCACTGTCTCAGCTGAACAGAAGTCAGTACTTCACTGATTGAGTGTACACTTTGATAGAAGATTTATCTGAAGATCATATATCTCTGTCTGAACAAAGAAGACAAGAGCTGTGACTCAGCACATTCAAAGCTTAGAAATGATCAGAGATGAGTTTTCAGCAGATGCTCTGTAGAAGATGATCACTATCTATATAATTCTCTCACTGCTCTATAACACAGAGATCTGGTATGACAGTTGCATGCAGTCAGCAAGATATATGAGCAGAAGTGAGAAGATCAGCTCTCATCTGAAATGATATGTAAGAATAGTTGAGAAGATGTTTATCATGACAGTCAGAGAAATTCTTTCAGTTTTTCATACAACATCTGTTGCAATTCTATATCAGAATACTGAGCTTCCATCAGCAATGATAGCTCTGAAGAAGGTCAAAATGCATTTCATGACAAGACTTCAGATGATGAATGAGAGACATTCACTGACTTCATGAATAGCTTCTTCAATGATCATATGTGAAAGAGAGGCTGAAATTCAGCAGTATCTGAAGATCAAGATTCAGAGGTTGAGAGCACTGCTGTCTACAGTCAATAGATCCACACTTGCCATTCCATACTACTCAGAGAGATATAGAACAGACTCCACAGAGGATGTAGACAAAAAAAATACTGCTCAGATATTCAAGAAATAATGAGAAAGTCAATCTTCAACAGATCTATATATTTTCTCAGATGAATCAAAATAGATTCTTGACAACAGCAGATGAATGAATTATGACTTTATAGTCTATTAGAGAAACAGAGAGCTGATCAGCTTCTCAGCTGCACTGAGCTCTATATCACATATCTTTGACACTGAGACAGTTGATATCTGTCATACATTAGAGTGTATGATGAAGCTTCTACTCTATGTCATAGATGACAGCATCAGCTCTTGAATCTGACTCTGTCTTGACAACATCTCAGTCATCTGAGATATACAGAGCAGTGTGACAGTCTTCTCAAACTGAGTCTACAACTGCTGCCATGAGCTTCTCAGATAATATAATGTGAGTCTGAAATGAGTCTCTGAATATATGAGAATAGAGAGCAATGAGAAAGCAGACTGTCTGACTAAGTGAGTAGTCTCATCTACTGCAGTCTCAGTCTATAAACTTGAGATCATACTCACAGTCAGTGAAATCTGCACAGTGATCAAGCAGCTCAGCTAAGAAACAGAGTGAGAGTGATAAAGCAGAGTCTGTGAAAAGCTCTCTGACTGATATCAGAGCTGAAAATTCAGCAGACTGACTATAAAATATCAAATAAAAATCTCTTCAGAGCTCAGTATGTTATGATATGCTCTTCATCACTGACTCATACTTCACTTCTCTCATGAGAACTTCTTCTGATATCACAGATGTTTTCAGCATACAGATGTGAGACTCATCTATGTCTGTGAATACAATAAAAGTTCAGAACATTTGATGCTCTGTTGACATTCACAGAGACACTTCTCTCACTGATTCAAAAAATCAGCAGCATGATCACACAACTGAGTGACAGCTGTTGTCTATCTAGAGTCTCTGATCTCTACAGACTTTGTAGAACTGCTTGACTGCATGCAGTTCTATACATAATACTGCACAAGATAACACAGCTGTTTGAGCACACATCATCTGACAGCCCCCCACAGCAGTTCCAAGTCTATACAAATGGTACAGATAGCACAACATCTGATACAACTGATTCAATCAGTACAATAGATTCAATCAATGCAATCAGTACAAACAGTACAATTGATTCAATCAGTACAATCAGCTCAATCAGTTCAATCAGTACAAATGATACAATTGATTCAATCAGTTCAATCAATACAAACAGTACAATTGATACAATTGATTCAATTGATTCAATTGATTCAATTGATGCAAATGATTAAATCAGCATAATGAGCTCATCTGTTTCAACTAGCTGTGGTGTAATCAGTACAGTCTGTATGCTGACTCAGTTGATATACTCTCAGCTGCAGATATACACTCTTCTTCTCTCTTCTCACTGCTTTCTCTATCTCTCTTCATTTCTTTTCTCTCACAATCTTTTTCAGTGCTCTCTTCTCTCTCTTTCTCTGAGTTTGTGCTGAGTCATATGACTGCAAGATGTTACAGAGAGCACAGTCTTTTCTTTACTCTTCTCTTTATTTTTCTTTTCAGAATACTCACTTTTTCTCTTTTCTTTTATCTATCTCATCTATTCTTTCTCTGCTGTTAGAAGTATGGACAGTTCTCAGATCAACTGAGAAAGTTATCTCTCTTCATTCACTGTAAAATCTTTCAGACACAGCAGCAGTGGTTTCCCTCAGAAACCACACTATAGCCTCATCATAAATGATCATATATTGAGTCAGAAGTGAATGTACAGCTCAGTAAAATTCTTTTCAATGAGCTGAGTCTTCTCAAAAATTGTCATCTGAATTCTGTTTTCTTTCTCTCTGTGTATATAGAAATCTCTTCAGTGTAGCATGTCTTCATGCCCTTCAGAAGGCTTCTGAAACACAGACACTGCTCATATTTTCTTCAGAATGTTAAATCAATACAAACAAACAAACAAACAAAGTTGTCACTCAGATTTTGTAAAATATACAGCTCTCTTGATGAGACTCTCTATTCTGCAAGAGAAGCTGCATAAGAGAATCTTTAAGTCACTAAAGATAAAAGAAAATACAAAGTTAGATCAATGTATCAAGATGATGTGAAAAAATCTGCAAGCTAATGAAAATTGTTGAGTGAAGAAACTTATAATTGTTGATGACAACAATCTCTGCAGAATAAAGAACACATCTGCAGATGAGAATGAGATCACAGATGTTACAGAGTTAAATCTAGAGATTCTGATACCACAGATTCTAACTGTCAAGATATTTAAATCTGAGACAGTCTATCATGAAGAGATAGTTGAATCTATCATTGAACTCTTACTGCAGATTTAGAATAGAGATGCCAGTATATCTGAACTTCACAGAAGACTAGAGATGAATGATGCTAGTGTAGATAATCATTCAATCTGAGCAGTAGATAAAGATGATCTGCTCAGAAAAGATGATAACGTCTATATATCACAAAACAAAGCTGTAAGGTATGAAATAATGAAAATGAACCACAATGATCCCCAAAATGACCATTTTGAATGTGATAAAATCATTGAAGCAATCAAATTTGTTTGTTTGTTTGTATTGATTTAACATTCTGAAGAAAACATGGGCAGCGCCCGTGTTTCAAAAGCCTTTCAAAGGGCATGGAGATGTGCTATGCTGAAGAGATTTCTATATACACAGAGAGAAAGAAAACAGAATTCAGATGACAACTCTTGAGAAGATTCAGCTCATTGAAAAGGATTTTACTGAGCTGTGCATTCACTTCTGATCTGATGTATGGCTATTTATAGTGAAGCTATAGTGTGATTCTCAAGAGAAACTGCTGCTGCTGTATCTGAAAGACTTTACAGTGAATGAAGAGAGATAACTCTCTCAGTTGATCTGAGAACTGTCTGTGCTTCTAACAGCAGAGAAAAGACAGATAAAATAGACAAAAGAAAAAAGAAAAAATGAGTGTTCTGAAAAGAAAAATAAAGAAAAGAGTGAAGAAAAGACTGTGTCCTCTGTGACATCTTGCAGTCACATAACCCAGCACAAACTCAGAGAAAGAGAGAGAAGAGAGCACTGAAGAAGATTGTGAAAGAAAAGAAGTGAAGAGAGACAGAGAGAGCAGTGAGAAGAAAGAAGAAAAGTACATGTCTGCAGCTGAGAGCTGAGTCAGTATACAGACTGTATTGATTACACCACAGCTAGTTGAAACAGATGAGCTCATCATGCTGATTTAACCATTTACATCAGTTGAATCAATTGAACTGATTGAACTGATTGTATCAATTGTATCAATTGTACTGTTTGTACTGATTGAACTGGTTGAACTGATTGTATTGATTGAACCGGTTGAATCAATTGTACTGTTTGTACCAATTGAATCAATCAAGTCAATTGTATTGATTGAATCAATTGTATCATTTGTACTGATTGCATCAGTTGAATCTATTGTACTGATTGAATCAGTTGTACTGAATGTTGTGCTATCTGTACTGTCTGTATAGACTTGAAACTGCTGTGGAGGTCTGTCAGATAATGTGTGCTCAAACAGCTGTGTTATCTTGTGCAGTATTATATATAGAACTGTGTGCAGTCAAGCAGTTCTACAAAGTCTGTAGAGATCAGAGACTCTAGATAGACAACAGCTGTCACTCAGTTGTATGATCATACTGCTGATTTTTTGAGTCAGTAAGAGAAGTGTTTCTGTAAGTATCAACAGAGCATCAAATGTTCTGAGCTCTTATTATATTCACAGATATAGATGAGTCTCACATCTGCATGCTGAAAGCATCTGTGGTATCAGAAAAAGTCTTCATGAGAGAAATGAAGTGCAAGTCAGTGATGAAGAATATACTGTGATATAATAAGCTTCAAAGAAGTCTTTACTTGATATTCCACAGTCAGTCTACTGAATTTTCAGCTCTGATATCAGTCAGAGAGCTTTTCACAAACTCTGCTTCATCACTCTCACTCTGTCTTTTGACTGAACTGCTTGATCACTGTGCAGATCTCACTGACTGTGAGTATGATCTCAAGTTTATAGACTGAAGCTGCAGTAGATGAGATCACTCACTTAGTCAGACAATCTGCTTTCTCATTACTCTCTATTTTCATATATTCAGAAACTCATTTCAGATTTATATTATATTGTCTGAGAAGCTCATAACAGCAGCTGTAGACTCAGTTCAAGAAGATCACTGCACTGTCTTATATATTTCAGATGACTGAGGTATTATCAAGACAGAGTCAGATTCAAAAATTGATGCTGTCATCTGTGACACAGAGTAGAAGCTTCATCATATACTCTAATACACAGTAGACATCAACTGTTTCAGTGTTGAAGATATGTGATATAGAGCTCAGTGCAGCTGAGAAGTTGATCAGCTGTTTGTTTCTCTGATAGACTATAAAGTTATAGTTAATTCATCTGCTGTTGTCAAGAATCTGTTCTGATTCATCTGAGAAAATATATAGATCTGTTGAAGATTGACTTCTTTATTATTTCTTGAATATTTGAACAGCACTCTTTTTATCTACACTCTCTGTGAAATCTATCTCACATCTTTCTGAATAGTATGAAATAACAAGTGTGAATCTATTGACTGCAGACAGCAGCACTCTCAATCTCTGAATCTTGATTTTTGAGTGCTGTCAGATTCCAGCCTCTCTTCCATGTGTGATCATTGAAGAAGTTATTCATGAAGTCAGTGGATGTCTCTTATTCATCATCTGAAGTCTTGTCACAAAACACATTTTGGCCTTCTCCAGAGCTATTATTGTTGATGAGAGCTCAGCATCTCAGTATAGAGTTGTGATGAATGTTGTATGAAAAACTGAAAGAACTTCTCTGACTGCTATGATAAGTATCTTCTCAATTGTCTTCATATGTCATCTCAGATAAGAGCTGATCTTCTCACTTCTGTCTGTGTGCTTTGCTGACTGTGTGCAGCTGTCATATCAGATCTCTGTGTCATAGAGCAGTGAGAGAATCATGCAGATAGTGACTGTCTTCTGCAGAGCATTTGCTGAAAACTCATTTCTGATTTTCTCTAGATTTCAGATGTGCTGAGTCACAGCTCTTATTCTCATCCTTACAACTACTCATGAATATAGAGGTACATTTGAATTTCTCTATTTTCTAACTGTTTTTCATATAATTTTAACCCTTCAACTCATTCAACATCATTGCACACCCTCTGCGATTACTCTATGTGTGTGTACTGCACAGATTGAGTGGTCATGGAGTCCTCAACACTCTTCCATCCACCCAAGGACATTGACACAGCCTACATCAGATCACTGAAATCAGAGTCATCAGTCAATTTTGTTACTGAAAAGACTGACAAGAGACAGAGAAAGACTGTTACAATGTCTTCTTCAGTTCTCAAAAAAGTCAGTGACAGTATCTTCACAGTCATCTCTCAGCTATAGAAGCAGTTTGAGAAGATTCAATAGCAATAGAATCTGCAGCAGAAGACTCTCATCAGATTGACAAAGATTCTGAACAGCTGAATTGAGAAGAAGAAGCAGTCAGCCAGTCAGAACTTTGTCTGAGTCTTCTGTGAAAGATTCATTGTATATGTGACAGCAGATCTGAGTATAGCATCAATTCTGAGAGAGAGTGCTGCTCTGAACACTCATTCACAGTCAAATTCAGTGAAAACAACTGTGAGAGAGCTGACTATCTGAGTGGGCATTGTGCAGAAGAGAAAAAATTCTGTTTTCTCTGAAGCTATCTCTGTCAAAACTGCAGCTTTCTCAGCTGACAGAGCTAGTGAAGCTGATCTGCAGCTCAAGAACATCAGTCAGTCAAGAAGCTTCACAGAGAATACAAAACAGTAGAAGAATTCATGAGTTTTCATCATTCTTCAGTCAGAGAAATGAGTCATCCAGCTGCAGTCATATGCTGTGTGACAGATGATTGTTGCAAACATTCAGAGAATGGAGAACATGGCTAATATGCTGAAGATGAAGCTCATCAGAACAGATTGAGCAATCACATCAAGCAATAGAGACATACACAATGTTCTGATCATTGAGAAGACAGTAGCTACTCTCTGTAAAGTTCTTGACATCACAGAGATTCAGCTATCAGAGTAGTGATACAATTATGCTGTTTCAGAAGTTCTGAAATTTGTTCAGAACTGAAAAGAGACAAGAATCCCCACAGACAAGATGATTGAGAGAGAGATTCTGATTCAGACAAAGATAAAATCAGTGAGCTGTTGATTTTTGTGATATGAAGTGAATCTCAAGACAGAGAAGATTACATGAATTGTCTTCTTTCTCATCTCAGTGAAAGACTTCTCACTCTTCAATGTCAGTGAGAGGGCCAGACTCATTGAGAAAAGACCACTGACAGTGAGACATGACTCAGAATGTCAGAGATACTGTCATTCATCAAAGTATGTGCAACTGATGAGATGCTCCAACTGCAGCAAGCTCACAAATCAGTACAAGAGATCAATAGATATGAAGTGTAAGAGAGCATCACAGTGTGTCAACTGCTGTCAATTCTATCCAGCTGAGTATCAGTACTGCTCTGTCACACTCAGATGTGTGAATGACATTCTCAGATGTCTAATTCAAAAGAAGCTAGCAGCTGTCCATCATCTTGACAATAGATGCCACAGAGATGCTCAGAAGTGACAATCACTGTCAGCATAGTCAGTATCAATGATCACAGTGATGATATCTACATCATTCATTCAATCAACTCAGTCAACACAGTTCATCAAGCTAGCACCCTGCAAGCAGATGACTATTCAGAGCTTCATCAGTGAAGAGAACATCATCTGATAGATGATTCACATCAGATGACACTCAGTCTGCACAGCAGAGTGACAGTATAATCAAGCAGTCAAAGAGCAGTCTAGTCTCAGTATACAGACAACAGATCTGAAACTCTTCAATCTCATTCTGCAGATGAATTTTAACAGCAACTCATCAAGTGACTTCTCATGCTAGAATATCAACATCAGCAACACAGCTGATGCTGCAGAAACAATCAGCAGAAAAATCACTCTCTGCAGATCTTTTGAGCAAATACAACTAGAGCAGCTCTCTGTCACACAGCAGCTCTATAGCTTGCTTTCAAGCAGAGCTGTGAAGTGATCTGTATACAGAAGCCTTACACACACTCTGATATCAAGACTTCTAATCACTCAGTATATGAGTGCTTTGTATCCATTGACCACTGGGATGACACTAACCTGGAGCAGCAAGAGGAGGAGAGGCCTCAGATCATGATATACATACACAAGAGTTCAAAGATAAAAGCACAGCAACATCAATCTATGCAAAACAGAAATCTGCTGTGAATCAGTGTCAATGACTGCCACATTCTCAATGTGTACAGACAGTCTGAGACAGATACAGTCATGAACTATCTGATCAATTTAAGCTTATCAGTCTGCTGTCTAGTAGATGGAGATTTCAATGTACAATATGATATCTTTGAATCAGAGACAGCAAATCTGCACTGAGAAGGAAAGCTTATTCAGTGGATCAGTGAACACAGAATGAACTTTGTGAAAGAGATAGACATTTCAACTTATACAGTAGATCATGTGATTGATTTCATCTTCTTCAATGTGATCTTTGCTTCCACTTCAGTGCATCAAGATTTACACTGCAGCTCAGATCATCAGTCTATAATTACTATACTGCTGACAATGCCTCAGACACAGCAGAGCAGAGCTCAGATCAAAATCACAGACTCTCAGCTGAAGCTCTTTGCAGATCTTGTCAGAGATCTCATGATGAATATATTTTGCTCAGATAAAGTTGAGAATGCAGCACAGCTTGATAATCTGATCTGACACTTCATTCAGAATCTTCTGACTGCAGCTCAGATAGTCAGTAAGTCAGTGCAACAAAGACAGACTATAGCTTTCTGATGAACAGCAGACTGCTGAAGAGTGCATCAAGAGCTCATCACTTATCAGACAGAGACTGCAAAGCATCAGTTCAAGAACACAGTATGCAAGATCAAATGTGTATACTGAAGACAGATAATCAATGAGATCAGAGATGATAGAAATCTGTACTAAATGATAGCATGACATGAGCTGAAACTCAATCTCAGAGCACTCTCTTTGATGATTGAAGATCAGATTATAGAAGAGACAGCTGTCAAAGCTGAGACACTTCAGTAAGTTATTCTGAAGTGATACAACTCAGTCAATGATCTGAAATACAGCTCATTGAATGATGAGCACTGAAGTGACATGAAAAATCTGCTCTGAAATCTCTGAGTTGAGATGGAGGAGGTAGAGGACAACATCATTGAAGTACAGAGTATCTCTTCAGACATGAATGAAATCACAGTACAGCTGCTCAAGACATGCTGACAGTATATATCTCTTTTTGTATAGCAGCTATACAACTGCTGCCTTCAGCTCTGCCACTTCCCACAAATCTGAAAGCTGACAGAGATGACAATGATATTCAAGATAGATAAGAAAGACAGAAACTTGATTCACTTCTGAAGACTCATTGCTCTTCTCTCAGTAATCTTCAAGAAGCTGAAACACATTGTTGCAAGACAACTGATGTACACAGCACTCATTCATAATATAGTCAGCTCACAGCATGAAGAGATGCTGCTCAGACAATCAGCAATGAATCTGATAGCTGCTTTCACTCATGAGATGAAGACAGTCTTTGCACAAAACAAGAAAATATCTATAATCACAATGAATGTGCAGAGTGTCTTTGATACTGTGCTGTGCAGATGACTGCTTCAGCAGATGATACAACAGAGATGATCATACAAACTGCTACAACTCATTGACAGCTTTCTCATCAAACACAGAGCTCAGATTCAGCTGAAGAGAATCATTACAGCAGCACATCAGATGCAATATGATATGTTACAGAGATCTTCTCTATCATCAATACTGTTTCTTCTGTATCTGACAGAGCTGCTGTGGCAGAATCTGAAATTGTGCTTTGACTATGCAGATGATCTGAATACTTGACAGGCTACACACTCACTTGACAGCAATGCTACTCTTCTCAGCTATGATATACAGAGTATTCTGAAATGAGAGAAGACAAACAAGATGATCTTCACATCAGAGAAACTTGAGATGATTCATCTCACAAGAAAGTGACACAATAAAGCACTGTCAGTAATTGTGTCAGAGAATCTGATCATACACTCTGTCACTGTCTCAGCTGAACAGAAGTCAGCACTCTGCTGACTGAGTGTACATTTTGACAGAAGACTCATCTGAAGATCATATATCTCTGTCTGAGCAAAGAAGACAAGGACTGTGGCTCAGCACATTCAAAATCTAGAGAAGATCAGAGATGAGCTCTCAGCAGATGCTCTGCAGAAGACAGTTACTATCTGTATAATTCTCTCACTGCTCTATAACACAGAGATCTGATACAGCAGTTGCATATAGTCAGCAAGACACACAGACAGAAGTGGGGAGATCAGCTTCTGTCTGAGATAACATATGAAAACAGTTGAGAAGATGCTTATCATGACAGTCAGAAAAGTTCTTTCAGTTTTCCATACAACATTCATTGCAACTCTATACTGAGATGCTGAGCTCTCATCAGCAATGATAGCTCTGAAGAAGGTCAAAATGTGTTTCACAACAAGGCTTCAGATGATGAATGAGAGATATCCACTGACTTCATAAATAGCTCTCTCAATGATTACACATGAAAGAGGAGCTGGAATCTGACAGCATCTGAAGATCAAGATTCAGAGATTGAGAATGCTGCTGTCTGCAGTTAATAGACTCACATTTACCATCCCACACTACTCAGAGAGATGATTCATCTCACAAGAAAGCGATACAATGAAGCATCATCAGTGATTGTGTCAGAGAATCTGATCATACACTCTGTCACTGCCTCAGCTGAACAGAAGTCAGCATTTCATTGACTGAATGTACACTTTGACAGAAGACTCATCTGAAGACCACACATCTCTGCTCAGGCAAAGAAGACAAGAGCTGTGGCTCAGCACATTCAAAGTCTAGAGAAGATCAGAGATGAGCTCTCAGCAGATGCTCTGCAGAAGGCAGTCACTATCTGCATGATTCTCTCACTGCTCTATAACACAGAGATCTGATACAGCAGTTGCATACAGTCAGCAAGATACACAGACAGAAGTGGGGAGATCAGCTTCTGTCTAAGATAATATATGAAGACAGTTGAGAAAATGCTTATCATGGCAGTCAGAGAAGTTCTTTCAGTTTTCTGTACAACATTCATCACAATTCTATATCAGAATGCTGAGCTCTCATCAGCAATGATAGCTCTGAAGAAGATCAAAATATGTTTCACAACAAGGCTTCAGATGATGAATGAGAGACACTCACTGACTTCACAAATAGCTTCTTCAATGATCACATATGAAAGAAGAGCTGAAATCTGGCAGCATCTGAAGATCAAAATTCAGAGGTTGAAAGCACTGCTGTCTGCAGTCAATAGACTCACACTTGTCATCCCACACTATTCAGAGAGATGCAGAACAGACTCTACAAAGAATGTAGATAAAAAGAGTGCTGCTCAGATATTCAAGAAATGATGAGAAAGTCAATCTTCAACAGATCTATATATTTTCTCAGATGAATCAGAACAGATCTTTGACAACAGCAGATAGATGAGCTATGACTTTATAGTTTATCAGAGAAACAGAGAGCTGATCAGCTTCTCAGCTGCACTGAGCTCTATATCACATATTTTCAACACTGAGACAGTTGATGTCTGCTGTGTATTAGAGTGTGTGGTGAAGCTTCTACTCTGTGTTATAGATGACAGCATCAGCTTTTGAATCTGACTCTGCTTTGACAACATCTTAGTCATCTGAGACATACAGAGCAGTGCAGTAGTCTTCTTGAACTGAGTCTACAGTCACTGTCATGAGCTCCTCAGACAACATAATATGAGTCTGAAATGAGCCTCTGAGTATATGAAAATAGAGAACAATGAGAAAGCAGATTATCTGACTAAGTGAGCAGTCTCATCTACTGCAGCTTCAGTCTATAGACTTGAGATCATACCCACAGTTAGTGAGATCTGCACAGTGATCAAGCAGCTCAGTCAAGAGACAGAGTGAGAGTGATGAAGCAGAGTCTGTGAAAAGCTCTCTGACTAATATCAGAGCTGAAGATTCAGCAGACTGACTGTGAAATATCAAATAAAGATCTCTTCAGAGCTCAGTATATCATGACATGCTCTTTATCACTGACTTGTACTCCACTTCTCTCATGAGAACTTCTTCTGATATCACAGATATTTTCAGCATACAGATGTGAGACTCATCTGTGTCTGTGGATACAACAAAAGCTCAAAACATTTAATACTCTGTTGACATTTACAGAGACACTTCTCTCACTGACTCAAGAGATCAGCAGCACAGCCACACAATCAGATGACAGCTGTTGTCTATCTAGAGTCTCTGACCTCTACAGACTTTGTAGAACTGCTTGGCTGCACACAGTTCTACACACAGTGCTGTATGAGATAACACAGCTGTTTGAGCACACATCATCTGACAGCCCCTCACAGCAGTTCCAAGTCTATACAGACAGTACAGATAGCACAACATTCAGTACAACTGATTCAATCAGTACAATAGATTCAACTGATACAATCAGTACAAATAATACAATCAATTCAATTGATACAATCAGCTTGATCGATTCAATCGGTACAAATGATACAATTAGTTCAACCAGTTCAATCAGTACAATCAGTTCAATCAGTACAAACAGTACAATTGATACAATCAGTTCAATCAGTTCAATCAGTTCAACTGATGCAAATGGTTAAATCAGTATGATAAGCTCATCTGTTTCAACTAGCTGTGGTGTAATCAGTACAGTCTGTATGCTGATTCAGTTGACATGCTTCTGACTGCAGACATGCACTCTTCTTCTCTCTTCTCACTGCTCTCTCTGTCTCTCTTCACTTCTTTCCTCTCACAATCTTCTTCAGTGCTCTCTCCTCTCTCTCCCCTCAGATTTGTGCTGGATTATGTGACTGCAAGATATCACAGAGAGCACAGTCTTTTCTTCACTCTTCTCTTTATTTTTCTTTTCAGAACACTTATTTTTTCTTTTTTCTTTTGTCTATCTTATCTGTTCTTTCTCTGCTGTTAGAAGTATGAACAGTTCTTAAATCAACTGAGAGAGTTATCTCTCTTCATTCACTGTAAAGCCTTTCAGACACAGCAGCAGCAGTTTCCCTTGAAAATCACACTATAGCTCCACCATGAATAGTCATACATTGAGTCAGAAGTGGATGTACAGCTCAGTAAAATCCTTTTCAATGAGCTGAGTCTTCTCAAGAGTTGTCATCTGAATTCTGTTTTCTTTCTCTCTGTGTATATAGAAATCTCTTCAGTATAGCACATCTTCATACCCTTTGGAAGGCTTCTGAAACACAGACACTGCCCATGTTTTCTCCGGGACATTAAATCAATACAAACAAACAAACAAACACTACTCAGAGAGATGCAGAACAGATCTCACAGAAGATGTAGATAAAAAGAATACTGTTCAAATATTCAAGAAATGATGAAGAAGTCAATCTTCAACAGATCTATATATTTTCTCAGATGAATCAGAATAAATCCTTGACAACAGCAGATGAATGAGCTATAACTTTATAGTCTATCAGAGAAACAGAGAGCTGATCAGTTTCTCAGCTGCACTGAGCTCTATGTCACATATCTTTGATACTGAGGCAGTTGATGTCTGCTGTGTATTAGAGTGTGTGGTGAAGCTTCTACTCTGTGTCACAGATGATGACATCAGCTTTTGAATCTGACTCTGTCTTGACAATATCTCAGTCATCTGAAGCATATGAGACAGTGCAGCAGTCTTCTTGAACTGAGTCTACAGCTGCTGTCATGAGCTCCTCAGACAACATAATATGAGTCTGAAATGAGTCTCTGAGTATATAGAAATAGAGGACAATGAGAAAGCAGACTATCTGACTAAACAGACAGTCTCATCTACTGCAGTTTCAGTCTATAAACTTGAGATCATGCTCACAGTCAGTGGGGTCTGCACAGTGATCAAGCAGCTCAGTTAAGAGACAGAGTAAGAGTGATGAAACAGAGTCTGTGAAAAGCTCTCTGACTGATATCAGAGCTGAAGATTCAGCAGACTGACTGTGAAATATCAAGTAAAAATCTCTTCAGAGCTCAGTATACTACAGCATGCTTTTCACTGCTGACTTGCACTCTACTTCTCTCATGAGAACTTCTTCTGATACCACAGATGCTTTCAGCATGCAAATGTGAGGCTTGTCTGTGTCTGTGAACACAACAAAAGCTCAGAACATTTGATGCTCTGTTGATACTTACAGAGACACTTCTCTCACTGACTTAAGAGATCAGTAGCACAGTCACACAATCAGATGACAGCTGTTGTCTATCTAGAGTTTCTGATTTCTATAGACTTTGTAGAACTGCTTGGCTGCATGCAGTTCTACATATAATACTGTATGAGATAACACAGCTGTTTGGGCACACATCATCTGACAGCCCCCCACAGCAGTTCCAAGTCTATACAGATGATACAGATAGTACAACATCTGATACAACTGATTTGATCAGTACAATAGATTCAACTGATGCAATTGATACAAACAATACAATTGATTCAATCAGTACAATCAGCTCAATTGATTCAATTGATACAAATGATACAATTGATTCAACCAGTTCAATCAGTACAAATGGTACAATTGATACAATCAATTCAATCAGTTCAATCAGTTCAACTGGTGCAAATGATTAAATCAGCATGATGAGCTCATCTGTTTCAACTAGCTGTGGTATAATCAGTACAGTCTGTATGCTGACTCAGTTGATATACTTTCAGCTGCAGACATGCACTCTTCTTCTCTCTTCTCACTGCTCTCTCTATCTCTCTTCACTTCTTTCTTCTCACAATCTTCTTCAGTGCTCTCTTCTCTCTCTTTCCCCAGGTTTGTGCTGAGTCACATGATTGCAAGATGTCACAGAAGACACAGTCTTTTCTTCATTCTTCTCTTTATTTTTCTTTTCAGAACACTCACTTTTTTTCTTTTTTTTTGTCTATCTTATTTATTCTTTCTCTGCTGTTAGAAGCACAGACAGTTCTTGAATCAACTGAGAGAGTTATCTCTCTCCATTCACTGTAAAGCCTTTCAGACATGGCAGCAGTGATTTCTCTTGGAAACCACACTATAGCTCCACCATGAATGATCATATATTGGATCAGAAGTGAATATACAGCTCAGTAAAATTCTTTTCAATGAGCTGAGTCTTCTCAAGAGTTGTCATCTGAATTCTGTTTTCTTTCTCTCTGTGTATATAGAAATCTCTTCAGTGTAGCATATCTTCATGCCCTTTGAGAGGCTTCTGAAACACGGGCGCTGCCCGTGTTTTCTTCAGAATGTTAAATCAATACAAACAAATAAACAAACAAACAGCTCTTGTCTTCTTTGTCTGAGCAGAGATATATAATCTTCAGATGAGTCTTCTGTCAAAGTATATACTCAGTCAGTGAAGTACTGACTTCTGTTCAGCTGAGACAGTGATAGAGTGTATGATCAGATTCTCTGATACAATCACTGACAGTGCTTCATTGTGTTACTTTCTTATGAGATGAATCATCTCAAATTTCTCTGATGTGAAGATCATTTTATTTGTCTCTCTTCATTTCAGAATACTCTGTATATCATGGCTGAGAAGAGTAGCATTGCTGTCAAGTAAGTATGTAGTCTGTCAAATATTCAGATCATCTATATAGTCAAAGTATAATTCTGAGTTCTGTTACAGCAGCTCTGTCAGATACAGAAGAAACAGTATTGATGATAGAGAAAATCTCTGTAATGTATCACATTGTATCTGATGTGCTGCTGTGATGATTCTCTTCAGTCAGATCTGAGCTCTGCATTCAGTGAGAAAGCTGTCAATGAATTGTAGCAGCTTATACAGTCATCTCTGTTGTGTCATTCACTGAAGCAGCTGTCTGCACAACACAGCATCAAAGACATTCTGTACATTCATTGTAATCATGAATATCTTTTTGTTTTGTGTGAAGACTGTCTTCATCTTATGAGTGAAAGCAGCTATCAGATTCATTGTCAATCATCTGAACAGCATCTCTTCATACTACAAACTGACTATATCATGAATGAGTGCTGTGTATATCAGTCATCTTACAACAATGCATTTCAGTCTCTTGAAGATTATTGAAAGAAGAGTAATAAGTCTTCAGAAGTAGATCAAACTTCTATTTCTTTTATCTATCTTGAATATCATTGTCATCTCTGTCAGCTTTCAGATTTGTGAGAAGTGACAGAGTCAGAGACAGCAGTTGTATAGCTGCTGTACAAAGAAAGATATATACTGTCAGTATATCTTGAGCAGCTGCACTGTGATTTTATCTGTATCTGAAGAGATACTCTGTACTTCAATGATGTTGCACTCTACCTTCTTCATCTCAATCTGAGGATTTCAGAGTAGATTTTTCATGCCACTTCAGTGCTCATTATTCAATGAATTGTATTTCAGATCATCAGCTGAGTTGTATTGCTTCAGAATAACTTATCAAAATATCTCAGCTTTGACAGCTGTCTCTTCTATGATTTGATTCTCAATCATCAGAAAAGATGCTCTGAGATTGAGTTTCAGCTTATATCATACTATCACTCAGTATAGATCTCTGTTATCTCTGATTTCATTGATCATCTGTTTTCAGTATATATACTTGATCTTGCACACTGTGTTCTTGAACTGATGCTTTGCAGTCTCTGTCTGATGAGTGATGAGTTCTTGATGTGCTCTTCAGCAGTCTGCTGTTCATCAGAGAGCTGTAGTCTGTTTTTATTACACTGACTTACTGACTATCTGAGCTGCAGTCAGAAGATTCTGAGTGAAGTGTTGAATCAGATTATCAAGCTGTGCTGCATTCTCAACTCTATCTGAGTAAGATATATTCATCATGAGATCTCTGATAAAATCTGTAAAGAGCTTCAGCTGAAAGTCTGTGATCTTGATCTGAGCTCTGCTCTGCTATATCTGAAGTGTTGTCAGTAGTATAGTAATCATAGACTGATGATCTGAGCTGCAGTATAAATCTTGATGCACTGAAGTGAAAGCAAAGACTATATTGAAGAAGATGAGATCAATCATATAGTCTGCTGCATGAATTGAAATATCTATCTCTTTTACAAAGTTCATTTCATATTCACTGATTCACTGAACAAGCTTCTCTCCTCAGTGCAGATTCACTGCCTCTGATTCAAAGATATCATATCATACATTGAAATTCTCATCTATTAGACAGCAGACTGATGAGCTCAAATTGATCAGATAGTTCATGACTGTATCTGTCTCAGACTATCTGTACACATTGAGAATGTGGTAGTCATTGACACTGATTCACAGCAGATCTCTGTTTTGCACAGATTGATATTACTGTGTTCTTATCTTTGAACTTTTGTATATGTATATCATGATTCAGAGCCTCTTCTTCTCTCACTGCTTCAGATTAGTATCATCTCAGTGATCTATAAATGCAAAGCACTCATATGCTGAGTGATTAGAAGTCTTGATATCAGAGTGTGTGTAAGATTTCTGTATATAGATCACTTCACAGCTCTGCTTGAAAGCAAGCTGTAGAGCTGCTGTGTGACAGAAGACTGTTCTGACTGTATTTACTCAAAAAATCTGTAGAGAACAATTTTTCTGCTGATTGTTTCTGCAGTGTCAACTGTGTTGCTGATGTTGATGTTCTAGCATGAAAAGTCACTTGATAAGCTGCTGTCAAAGTTCATCTATAAGATGAGATTGAAGAGTTTCAGATCTGTTGTCTGCATGCTGAGACTAGACTGCTTTTTGACTATTTGACTATACTGCTACTCTGCTGTGTGAGCTGAGCATCATCTGATGTGAATCATCTGTCAGATGATATTCTCTTCACTGATGAAGCTCTGAATAGTCATCCACTTACAGAGTACTAGCTTAGTGAGCTGTGTTGACTGAGTTGATTGAGTGAATGATGTAGATATCATTACTATGATCATTGATGCTGACTATACTGATGATGATTATCACTTTTGAGCATCTCTGTGACATCTGTCATCAAGACAGTGAACAGCTGCTAGCTTCTTTTGAGTTAGACATCTGAGAATATCATTCACACATCTGAGTGTAGCAGAGCAGTGCTGATGTTCAGCTGAGTAGAATTGACAGCAGTTGATATATCATAATGCTTTCTTGCACTCCACATCTGTTGATCTCTTGTGCTGGCTTGTGAGCTTGTCACAGTTGAAGCATCTCATCAGTCACACACACTTTGATGAATAGCAGTACCTCTGATATTCTGAATCATGTCTCACTGTCAGTGATCTTTTCTCAATGAGTCTGATCCTCTCACTGACATTGAAGAGTGAGAAGTCTTTCATTGAGATGAGAAAGAAAACAATTCATATAATCTTCTCTGTTTTGAGATTCACTTTATATTATGAGAGTTGACAGCTCACTGATTTTATCTTTGTCTGAGTCAGAATCTCTCTTTCAATCATCTTATCTGTGAGAATTTTAGTCTCTTCTCAGTTCTGAACAAATTTCAGAATCTCTGAGACAGCATAATTGTATCACTGCTCTGATAGCTGGATCTTTGTGATGTCAAAAACTTCACAGAGAGTAGTCACTGTCTTCTCAGTGATCAGAGCATCACATATATCTCTGTTGCTTGATGTGATCACTCAATCTGTTTTGATGAGCTTCATCTTTGACACATTAGCCATATCTTTCATTCTCTGAATGTTTGCAACAATTGTCTGCTGCACAGTATATAACTGCAGTTGGATAATCTATTTCTCTGACTGAAGAGTGATGAGAACTC
Source organism: Histoplasma ohiense (assembly GCA_017607445.1). Classification (NCBI taxonomy): domain Eukaryota; kingdom Fungi; phylum Ascomycota; class Eurotiomycetes; order Onygenales; family Ajellomycetaceae; genus Histoplasma; species Histoplasma ohiense. The sequence continues at coordinate 4,168,810 of JAEVHH010000005.1, read as the reverse complement.
ATGAGTTCTTCTGCTGCTTTGTGCTCTCTGTGAAGCTTCTTGATTGACTGATGTTCTTGAGCTGCAGACTGACTTCACTAGCTCTGCCAGCTGAGAAAGCTGCAGTTTTGACAGAAATAGCTTCAGAGAAGACAGAATTTTTTCTCTTCTGCACAATACTCACTCAGATAATCAGCTCTCTCACAGTTGTCTTCACTGAATTTGACTGTGAATGAGTATTCAGAGCAGCACTCTCTCTCAGAGTTGATGCTACACTCAGATCTGCTGTCATATATGCAATGAATCTTTCACAGAAGACTCAGACAAAGTTCTGACTGACTGACTACTTCTTCTTCTCAATTCAGCTATTCAGAGTTCTTGTCAATCTGATGAGAATCTTCTGCTGCAGATTCTGTTGCTGTTGAGTCTTCTCAAACTGCTTCTGTAGCTGAGAGATGACTGTGAAGATGCTGTCACTGACTTCTTTGAGAACTGAAGAAGACATTGTAACAGTTTTTCTCTGTCTCTTATCAGTCTTTTCAGTAACAAAATTGATCAGTGACTTCAGCTTCAGTGGTCTGATGTAGGCTGTGTCAATGTCCTTGAGTGGACAGAAGGACATTGAGGGCTCCATGATCACTCAATCTGTGCAGTACACACATGTGGAGTAATTGCAGAGGATGTGTGATGATGTTGAATGAGTTGAAGGGTTAAAATTATACAAAAAACAGTTAGAAAATGGAAAAATTCAAATGTACCTCTACATTCATGGGTAGTTGTAAGGATGAAGCAATCAAATGCAAGTACTTGTGACATGGTATGAGTGATGAGATTGCAGAATATGTGAGAACTTGCAATGTTTGCCAATGTGTCAAGATACCACAGCACAAACCATACAGATTGCTACAACCACATTCAGTGTGAGATAAGAAATGACATACAATTAGCATGGACTTTATTGAAAATCTGTCAGATAATAAAAAGGAAAGTCAAATCTATAATACTATTGTCATATTTGTTGATTTATTCATCAAATGAGTCATAATTGTGCCCACATCTTCAGAGCTAGATGCAGAAGAACTTATAGACATTATTGTATGAAGAATTGCAAAGAACTTTGATCTATCTGTGAACATTATTAGCAATTGAGATTCATTAATAAATAGCAAGTTTTGATCAACATTATGTTATCTGCTTCATGTTCAACAAAAATTATCAACAGCATTCCACCTGCAAATCAATGGCCAGACAGAATGATTGAACCAGGTGATTGAACATTATCTTCACACATATTACAGCTATCAACAAGATAATTGAATAGAATGGATTTCTCTGATGCAATGGATATATAACAATGTCTTTCACACATTGATAAAAATGACATCATCTGAAGCAATGATCGGCCGACCAACTGAACTTCACATAGATGTGAAGCCCCCAAGTGTGGATGTGTCAAAATCAGTGATGAAATAAATGAAACAGATGAAGCAAGTGGAGAATAAGATCTGAGAATATCTGAAAACTGTCAAAGCAGCTGAGAAAAAGTATTATGATCAGCATCATATATCAAAAAGCTTTAAGATAGAAGACTGGATAATGCTGTATGCAAAAAATATATCCATCTTACAATTCTCATTCAAACTAAATCATTGATTTTTGAGTTTCTTTCAAATAATTGATATCCACAGTACACAGACATACAAACTGAAACTCACACTGCAATATAAAGAAATTCATTCTGTATTCCATGTTTCCCTTCTCAAACCATATCATGTGTGTGATGAACAAATCCTGCAAGCAGAACTGATAATTATAGACATATAAGAGGAATGAAAAATTGAAGCTATATTAGACAAGCATCAGTACCACAGTCAAACACAATATCTTATCAAATAAAAAGATTGTACAGACACAGATAATTCTTGGGAATCTGAGAAAAACTTAATGAACAGTCAGAAATACTTGAAACAGTTTAATAAAATCTATCAGAAGTCAGTCAGTAAATGAAAATGAAGAAGATGATGATGACTGCTGAATATACTTATTCCACTCAGAGATTAAAAAACAGATCTGTCTCAGCTTGATCAGTGTCATTTGAGAAATTGTTATCAAGACAAATCTGCTTATTATTCTGAATTTCCTCAACTGACAAAGCACAATGTTTCAATGATAACTTGAAAGCTGTGATCAGCAATGTAACCACTGAGATCTCATCAATCATTATTTCAGTCAGAGTTTCAGAAGAACTGTCTCATTGAATCTTCTGAATCTTCACAGTAAAGAATTTAACCACTGCAGTCACAGCATTCTGTAAAATATTAATGTTTGAAGTGTCTGCATCAGCAACAATTAGATTCTCAGCAGTGTTGATAACTGTCTGAGTCAATTCAATGACATCCACTGACATCTAATATGAGTTAATGTTATATACTGTAAAAACATCTGTTTTGAATAATAACTTACTGGAATGCAAGTGTGCTTCATCATCAAGCAGTGCTTGCATTTTTTGCATTGATTCTCAGCAGACTCATAATGATGATGAGGAGATGTTGTCAAATGTTGAATACAACAACAGTAATATGCTGCTGTGTTTCTTTCTAACATTTCAATGAAACTGTCCACTTCCTCATCTTCATCTACATTATTGATCAACTCAAATAATGTACCAAGATCTTGACTCAGTGAGGATGACATCAATGTAATAGCAGAATGTGAAAACATGCTTTCTGAAATACTGCTATGATTGAATGCCACACTCTGCTGTGACAACAGATCATCAGAGTTCATATAGAATTCTAGAATCTCATCTGCATTCTTGTAGACCTGCATGTTAAGTACAAACCTTGCAATAGCAGTTTGATATATGGCAAATCTCTCATCTGAAACTTTGTTGAAGAGCAGCATCTCATGAAATTCATTGATCAAAGATTGACTGATTTTGTGAAAGCACTCAGACATCTATAATCTGTTAGTACTTATAACAATCTCAGTTTAAGATTATTATTATTATTATTCTTCAATTATAGATGTATACAGTCAGTGACTATGACATCTACCTGAAATACTTCAGGATTTTTCAAATCAAGAATATTCTAATATACAAAAACAATTTGACACATGCATTAACAGAATTCCAGCCCAGAATCAAACAACTATTCAAACTATTCAATCCAAGAATAAAATCAAAAGAATGTCAATGGGTTAGCACAACTCAACTTCAAAACAAAGGAAATAAATATTATAAAAGACAGCAGCTATTAAAAATCAACAGAAAAGAAAAAACATTTGCAATGACTATTATCAACAAATAATGAAGCAAACTGCTTGAAACAAATGAAAATTAACAATAAACAAAGTTAAAGAAAAGATCAAAATAAAATAAACAAAAACAACTGATCTAAATATCATCAAGTGACACTATTCAAACAAGCTCTTGTAGCAACATTTGACTCATTTAAATATTCAATTAAGAACATATTTCCAGCTTTTGTATTGAATAACAAACTCAAATTTAACTGATTCAGTTGATACTTCTCTCTCAGTCTCAATCTTAGTTCTGAATACTTTGTACAAAGTAACAGAAGATGCTCTGGATTTTCATATAACTGACAATCTGAACATAGATCATTTAAATCATCTTTAAACTTTGCTAAATATGATTTGAAATATCCATGTCCAAGCTTTAGCTGCATTATTGTAGCAAAAAGTTTCTTCTTACACTTTATTGAGCAAGTCTTCCACTTTGGCTTAGTTTCAAATCTGGAATAATGCACACTTTTTCTTTGCATGAACCAGACATCTTGCCACTTTTGTAAACATAATTCTCTTATTCTTCTTTTAATAAAAGATCATGTTACAATTCTTTGACAGCAGACTTCTAACTCAGTGGCTCTTTTTGCAGCTTTATCAGCCATTTCATTGCCATATATACCCATGTGAGCAGGCACCCAGTGAAGATGAATAGAACAATTGAGTGAGATTTTTCTTTGGATATTTTGAAGACTTTTCAAAATCAGCTCTAGCATTGACTGTCCACTGCTGATTTTATTACTTTGAAGTCTTTTAAGCCCTGCTTCGACTATCAGAGAATATCCAAATATGCTCAAATCTTTTCCATTGTTCAATCTTCATTTCAATCAATTTGAAAGCTCTTGAAATTGCAAATAATTCAGCATTAAAAACTTCTGACTCTTTTCCAATTTGCCAAGAATCAAGAATATAGTTTTTATCATTTTCTGAATATGCTATTCCAGCTCCAAGATTGCCTGTTTTCTCACATTTTGAGCCATCAGTGTATATAAGAATTGCTTTATTTTTCACTTGTTTCAAAAGCTTTAAATGTTCTTAAGTCTGATCTTCTTTTGAAAGTTGACTAATGTTTAAATCAACAAGATTATCAAGACTTTTCTTTCCAAGGAGAGAGATTTTTCAATAGCTACTCTCTCTACATTTAAACTAGAGAAACAGTTCTTAATCATTGAGTAAATTCTAAATAACTGAGATGGTATCCTTCTTCTTTGTAAAGAACTTGAATTTTCAGATAAATCAGTCTCATTCCAATCAAGATAAAGTTCCCAATCTAATTCTAATCCATTTGACTCATTTGGAAAAGAACTTGAAACTCTCTTTCTAATAGAATGATGTGAATATAGCTTCATAATTCTGAGAGCATAATTCATACAGATTTTATCAAATCTCACTTGTGGTGGAGAAATAGAGGCTTCAATTTCCATAGCTTTAATTGGAGTAGTTTTGAATACTCCTAGAATCTTTCTTAAAGCTGAGTTTTGAAGTTTTTGAAATCTTTCTATAAAGTGTTTTTGACCTCTCCACCACACCTGAACTGCATAATCTGAAACAGAGGTCACACAGGCAATATATAATTGTCTCATTGCTTGAAATGTCAGACCTCTTTCAGTATTTGAAAGTCTCAATATACTGTTTAAAATTCTTTCAGCATTTGCAGTTTTTATTTGCACATGAGATTTAAAATTCAATTGAGAATCTAACCAGACACCAAGCCATCTAACTGAGTTTTTAGGTTTAATTGAATGACTTAAAAGCTTAACTTCAGTATCTTTTTCTCTGAAATTTGGATAAAAATGAATTAATTCAGTTTTGTCCATATCAAAAACAATGTTTTTTGATTTTGCTTTTTCAATCATTTCAGTTGCTGCTTGCTCAATCAAATTGCAGTTATTCACAATTGATTCTGAGCTTACAACTAGGCCTAAATCATCCACATAGCTTGGAGTTCTCACCATAATTGCCATTTGTCTATCAATAAATAGAAACTTGATAAATATAGCAAACAAAATGGATGAGACTGGGGAACCCTGAGGAACTCCTATCTCAATATCTGTTATATCTTGTCTCATTCCATCAAAAAGCAACTGAATAGTTCTTTTTGACATGAAACAGATAACCCATTTAATGAGAGACTTTGGCATTCTCAGTTCTATCAAAGTATTGATCATTTGAGAAAGTGAAACACAATCAAATGCACCTTTTATATCAATAAACATTGCAGTTGTAACCATTTTTTCATTCTTTGCAAGTTGAATATCATGAACTACAGAGAGAACTGCATCAATTGCTGAGTTTTGCTTTCTACTTCCCATCTGATCATCATATAATAGATCAGTAGTAGCAGATAGAAAAGACAATCTAGTTGCAATTATCTTTTCCAGAATTTTTCCCAGGCAATTCAGCAGAGATATCACTCTATAAGATTTAGGAATAGTTGGTTTTCTATTGGGTTTTGAAAGAATAACTCCAACAGCATGCCTCCAGCACTTAGGGTGATACCCATATTTCAAAAGATTTGAGAACAATTCAAAGAGCTCATCTTTTAGTACTGAATAAAGCTCTTGAATTATTAAATGATTTATAGTATCAGCTCCTGCTGCTGTGACCTTTGAAGATGAAAAAATAGCTGTCTTTAATTCATCTTCAGTTAAGTCAGGCCATTCTCATTTCTTATCATATTCATATTCATTATCTTCTTGCAAAGAACAAATCTCAGTTGAATTATTTGATGATGGAAATGATATTCTCATAAAAGCTTGACATTTATCTTCAAATGAGCTAGCTATAATTTCCTCATTCTGAAAATTATAAGTTAATGTTGGTAGCTTAGACATTGTTTTTGACTTTGTATATCTAAAAGCTTTGAAGATCTCTTTCCCCTGAGCATTTTCTAGAAAGTTATTCCAACAATCAGTCTTTGCCTTTTTAATTGTTGAGAAATAATCATTTCTAATATTCTTTAAATACTCAAATGAAACAAGATCTTCTTTCCAATCTTTTTTAACTCTAGCTAAATGTCTTCTTTTATTTGAAATCTCATCATTCCACCAAGGCTTAGAGAATTCAGAGACTCTTTTCAATGGAATATATTTCTTTATACTTGAAAGAATAATCTCAGTGATTAAATTTGCTCTGTCTTCAAGCATTTTATCTGTAAGATTTGTATCTGATTTCCAATATCTCAGTTTAAGAAAACTTACAGCAGCACAACTTCTATTTGATATATGACAGATATGACAGCATATTCATTCATTGTTCACAAAGCAAGAATATACTGAAGAGTTCTGCAATCTCTTCAGACAACTCAAGCAAATGCTCTCAATGACAGATAGCATATCACTCTCCATAGACTTCAAATCAGCAATGGAAACAGCTGGTTCTGACATTCTATTATAACTTTAATTAGTATCAAGGCCTTGTTCTAAGGAGGAGGAGAAGCAAGAAAGAAAAACAGATGTTGAAGATTGAAATCAATATTACAATATTGATCAAAAAGATTGCAACAACACAAAACTCAACTCAAAATGAAAAACACAACCACACAATCAAAACTTCAAATTTCACAATAAAAATTGTATAGAAGGATACAGCATACTTTGTTTGATAAATTAATGTATTCTTTTTAAATAAAAAATCATTGATGGTGATGGTGGTGATGATTTCATTAGAATATGATTTTTTGATGTAAAAGTCAAAGAAAAGAGGTTCAGAAGTTGTGTCTAAATCATGATTGAACTGCAATGATATCAAAGATGAAAAAACATTCTTTCAAAACAGCAACACTTTGAAATTAATCTCAACAATTAATCCAGCCTGATTCTGTGAACTTTATACAATATCAATCACACAGCACATGTTACAAACTTCACATGTTGCAGTAAGAAGCTCTGAGAACCAGGCCTTTGAAGAAGAGAGATAATTGTAATAGACACAACAGAGATATCTATATTAGAAAATAGCTATATGATGATAGAAGAACACAGAACATATCAGAATTAATAAGAATGAATATAGCACACAGCATCATAGACAGCTGTAGAGCGTGGTTGTCATCTATATAATGCTCACTGATATTCATAGATATTAGAAGATCAGTGATTAGCTTTGAATAATAGAGATTACTATCTTTTTAACATTCTATATGTGTACTTCACACTACTCTCATAATTACACTTAGAATCATCTCTTACACAAACTCTACATACATATCAATCAGTTCTGAGCTCAAGAACTCTCACTTGAAGAATAATGAAGATTAGCAGTAGAAGTAGATGAATTCTGACAATAAACTGCTGAAGCTGTACAAAGCAAAACATCTTGATTCTTCACAGATGTATACTCAAGAATGAATATCTCAGTATATTTGATTGATAATAACAACTGTTTACACTTTCAAGATAGATAATGAATCTCTGATTCAGAATCTCTATAAACACAGATCATGCAGGAAATTCATGACTCACTGATGATCAGATACTCAGAATATGAAATCATGTACAATATTGTTATCTGAAAATTCTACTGATCAGATATATTGAAAGATATATATTGATTTGTATGCAACTGTGATTGCTGTGACTCAGTAATAGTTGTAATGAGCGTACTTCGATTAACAATCTAACACTATTCTAATACAGATTACGAATTGATTAAGGAAAGAAAGAGAAAAGAGAAAAGAAATCAGAAGAAAAGATCATACAAAGAGGGTTTTTATAGAGAGAAATTCAGAGTGGAAGAATATTAGAAGCCACTCCACAGTGAAGCACAGAGTGGAAGAATGATAAGAGCTACACAGAAGAATCATTAGAAACTATACAAGCATGAAATGTGAAACAGAAGAATCATTGAGAGCTACACAGAAGAATTGTTAGAAACTACATGAGTATGAAATATGAGATGAGAGAATCATTGAGAGCTACACAGAAGAATCATTAGAGACTATATGAGCACAGAGTATAGAGTGAGAGAACATTAAGAGCTATGCAGAGGAATTGTTAGAGACTACACAAGTGCAGAGCACAGAGTGAAAGAACATTGAGAATTATACAAAATCACAATGATCAGAAACAAGTGAGTGCAGAAGAGGAGTTGATTGTATAAGTTAATTACTAATGAATACTAATCTGTCACATTATCCCCCTCTACCAGAGTGAGTGAGGACTCATAGATGTTGAGAGTGGTGATGTCCTTTAAGACAGATGTGGGTTCCCAGGTTGAATGATTGTATTCTACTCATTTGATAAGATATTCACAGCAGTGATGATTGGTTCTATTGTCAAGAATTGCTTTGATCTCTCACTCTAGTTTGTTGTCTTCTTCTATAATGATGAATGGCTGTCAATTGAAGATTCTCTGTGAGGGGAATGGATCCTCAGCTGTGGATTGAAGCAGATTTGTATGAAAGACATTGTGAATGTCAGATGAGGTGTTGAGTTGATAATCATATATATCTAGCACTTTCTTCACTGTATATTTGATGTGATGATAATCTAGCATACATAAGAGACAGTTCATTTTTATATTCTTGAGATTCAGTCAGACTTTGTCTTTTACATGATATTGAATTGCAGAACTTCTTCTGATGTTCATTTGATTCTTATAATCTTGCTGAACACTGATCATTGAAGCTTCTGCTCATTCACAGACTTTCTTCAACTTACTCACAATGTTCTCTGTCATCTGTATAAGACTGTGGATGTATGCAGTTTCTCAGAAAGTCTCAGAGAAGTTCAGAATCTCTAAGTTGTATCTGTATAGAAGAAAGAATAAGCTTACATCTGTTGTGATAGAATCTCAACTGTTAATTGCAATCTCAGCATGTGGCAGCAGATTGCTTCAATTGTCTTGTATATAATTGCAGAACTTACAGAGAATGTTCTTTACTGTTTATATCATTCTCTCAGTAACTTCATCAGTCTCTGAATGATACACTGTTAATAACTTTCATTTGATTCTTAATAATTGGCATATGCAGACTCAGAGTGCACTGACAAATTGACTCTCTATCTGACACAATGAATGAAGACAGACTGTGTATATGATAGAACAGACTTCTGATGAAGATGTCTGCAACTACTTCAGTATTCATTTTGTCACAGAGCTGTAGTATCATACTCTTGCTGAGTTGATTGACAATGACTAGAATGTTTGTAGAACCTCTGCTTTCAGATAAGAAAACTGTAAAATTGATAGTTATATCACATCAAGTTCAGTTGAAGACAGATAGAGGCTTCAGCATCTTTTTTTAGCATTCACATCATGCTATCACTGAGCTACAGCAATCACAGTTGTGTACAAACTGATGTATGTCTTTTGATATATCTGATCAGTAGAATTCTTGAGTGACAATATTGTACATGATTTCACATTCTGAGTGCTCAGTCATCAGTGAGTCATGAATTTCTTGCATGATCTGTGTTCATAGAGATTCTGAATTGGAGATTCATCATCTATCTCAAAAGTGTAAGCAGTTGTCATCATTGATTGAATATACTGAGATATCTGTTTTTGAGTATACATCTGCAGGGAATCAAAATGCTCTTCTTTATATAACTTCAGCAGTTTGTTGTCAGAATTCATCTGCTTCTGTCACTAGCTTTCATTGTTCTTTGAGTGAGGGTTCTTGAGCTCAGAACTGATTGATATATACACAGAGTTCATCTGATTATGTAGAATTTCTTATGATTGCAGAGTCAATTAATCAATGCTCTCAGTGTTTTCATCTGTCATTCAAGTTATCAGATGGTATATCTTGTTCTCAGCAGCACAGAGCATCTGCAAGAATGTTCTCTACTTCAGATTGATAATGAATTGTGAATGAAAAACAGCTAAGAAACAATGATCAATGCATATACTTCTCAGTGAGCTTATGAGTGATTGTGAAGTACTCTAGATTCTTATGATTAGTGATAATTTCAAATCTTTCAACACTTATAAGTTTGAACTCTTATTCTTTGAAGCATTATATGATCACTAGAAGCTTCTTGTTGTAGATCTCATAGTTGCATTCAGTGAGTGATATTTTTTTTGAGATGAAGACACAAGATTGTAGAACATCTTCATTATTATATTGCATTAGTGCTTCATCTACTACATAATCTGAGGCATCTGTTTCAAGAATTGTATGCTTATCTGAATTGAATGATTGCAGCATTGAAGTGTTTGTAAACATACACTTCAGCTTTTTGAATACTGCATCTGCTTTGTCAGTTCATTGGAATACAGTGTCTTTTCAGATCAGATCCATCAGTGATTGTATGATATCAGAGAAGTCTTTGATGAATCTTCAGTAGAAGTTGACAAATTCTAGAAAGCTTTTAATCTCTTTTACTGAGACTGATGTCTTTCAGTTGAGGATTGCTTCCATCTTCTTAGAATTCATATGTACATCTTTTTCAGCTTTGTTGATGAATTCTAGATAGATTGTAGACTTGATCTCAAAGTCACATTTATCAATGTCCACTTGCAGTTCAGCTTTTTATAGACAGTCAAGCACTTGTTGTACATGCTTACAGTGCTCAGTGAGTGATCCATTGATGAAGATCAAGATATCATTCATGTACACTGAGATAATCTTATTGAGCAGATCTCATAGAGCTCAGTTAATGTATTTCTGAAATGTACTCAGAGCATTCACTAATTCAAAGAGAGTCACTTGTAAGCAGCGGTATGAGAATTAGCTGCTTATATCACAAGAAGTTCTTAAGACTCTGCAAGGATTAAGTTGTAGAAGATAATACAGTAATATATCAGAGGGGATTTGAATTAATATTGATATCATAGAACATAGAGGTCAAATTAAAACAGAATGATCCACTGACCCCTAGAAGATTGAGCCAGCTGCTATCTATATACACAGTATTGTAAACAAATCAAACTTGCTATAATGTAGATGGCATAGTATGATGCAAGTGGCAAGATAATGCTTTGATTTCAAACCTGATATGATGTTGATGGTGCTATGTTCAGTGATGTCATATCTTTAGAGCAATTGCCAATTTCAGTCTAGCACTGATAACTTAGTGTGGATTTCTTACAACTGTTTCCTCTGAAAGAGCTGCTGTCCCAGCAGGTCAAAAAATTGTAGAATAATTGTAGATAATTCACAATCACAAGCAACAGTGAATCTTTGTTGTTTCATTGATAACACAAAACTCATAGAAGTAAATAGAATCATAACTGACAACACAGAAGTAAATAGAATCATAGAACACATGATTTTACAAAGAATATAGAGGATCAGAACCTCTGAGCAAATCTTGATTCTGATAAGCTATTGAGAGATTCCTTCCCCCACCTCTGCTATTGATATTTTGAAGAAGAATGTAAGTAATAACTAGAGGATCAGTGGGTTATTGATATAGAAACATTTGTTAACAGTAAAAGCAGTTTTTTAACCATATTTTTCAGAGAAATCCTCAGCCAGTAAGTATTGTGTTGCTTTGTTTCTATTTCCAGTAAGGGGTTGCTAACTTGCTTTGAATAGAATCAGAAATTATGTTGTTTACTCCAGTTAATCAGCAAATCCAGGATTTTGTCACTGAGGAGAATGTCACAGCTGATTCTGCAATGGAAAAAATTCTCACAGAGGACATATCCATGGAACTGCACAAAGAAATCAATGAGCAATCAGAAGAGGAGCAGTACACTCACAGTCTGAAGCTGAAGAGCTGTGTTCACTGTCTCAAAGCAATAGAAGACATGCCTCTCTGTGTGTGAGAGATCACATTTAAAAATTGCAAGAGATGTCACAACAATAGATCTCATTGCAACTCTGTAAGTTTATCAAAGTAATATCAAAGATTTGATAATAAGATTAACACTGGAGTAGGTTCCTGCGTGTTTCAAAGATCAGACTATGGCATTAGAGGTGTTATTTCAGAAGGGCCTGGGAAAATACTCTGAATTGCTAGTGATGCAGAAGCAATTCATGAAGAAACTCAGCACATATTACTTGTTTGAATGTAATAAGATTGATGGAGACATTCCCAGTGCTTCACAGTGCTGAAAGGTCTGTGTTGCTGCTGGCAGAACCTCTATCAAGGGAAAATCTGTTGCTGCATCAGCCTCTGCTGCTCCTTCTGCTTTCCCTGCTGCTGCTTCTGTGGCTGTATCAAATCCATCCCCTGCCCTCGAAGTTCTTGCGATTCTGCAGCGGATTGAAACCACTCAGAAGGAAATGAACAAAAAAATGGAAAAAATGATTACACAGATGGGGGAGATGGCCCAGAATATTGAATGCTTGAAGACAACATTTTATACAGTACATATAACCAAAGGAATTTCACTAGATAATCACTAACAGATTGTAGTTGGTAGGAAGGATCAGGAAAATTGAAAGAAAATTTGATATTATAGAAGAAGAATAAATTATAGATAGTGTTCTGAAGGATTCTTTGAGTGTTTTTTTTTTTAAATAGTTTTTTCATCAAGGGTATAATGCTCAGAATAATATCTTGATTCTTTGCTTTTTTCTTCTGATCAGAGTTTGAAATCATAACATAGCCTCATTAAACTTCTAAAACCTTGTAGGATAAAAAGGAGAAGAGTGCCACTAAGCTTCAAGAATCTTTCACAGTTCAAAGCAGAAGTATAGATAAGTAGAAACTTCAAAACCTTTATAGAAAAAAATAGAAGAACTACTAATGTTGTGTTCTGGAACACTTCTTCTTAACAAGAGATTGATTTCAATTTATCTTCTCATATTCTTTGAGAAGGTTATGGGAATTCAAAAGATTATTAGAGGGTTTTCAAGTGTTCTCAGTATTAGAATATTCTTCCCACTTGACAAGATATTGCTTCTTATTACAGTGCAATCATTTATCCAAAATAGCTTCAACAAAATATTCCATTTCACTTTCAAGTAGAATGTCAGGAGGTTTCTTAGGTTCTTCACCTGGTCTCTGATAATAGAGTTCCAACAAGGTAACATGGAAGACAGAATGCATAGATTCAAAGATTCTTGGAAGATCTAGTCAATATACTTGCAATTCAATGATGTTCAGAATTGTAAATGATTCAAACCATTTATCTTCAAGCTTGCAGCAAGGTCTAGAAGTTGTTATATTCATGAAAGATAGAAGAACTTGATCTTCAATGGCAAAGGATTTCTCTTGATGCCTTCTGTTATAGTATTCCACTTGCTTTTCAAAGGATTTTTGGACTTTGACTTGGAGGTTGCTTTGTATCTCTTGTAATTTCTTCACCCTTGCTGTAGCTAAGGGCAATAGATGCTTGAGAAACAGAATTGTAGGCGAATTGTGCCTGCGGAAGTAGATCCACCCAATTATTCTGGTGGTAGTTCAAGTATGCTTGTAAATAGTTCTCTAATGTTTGGTTCTGGCGTTCTGTTTGCCCATCGGTTTGAGGGTGGAATGCCGTACTCAGGTTGTGCTTAACTTGTAAATAATAACAGAATGTTGACCAGTAGTGACTGGTAAACAACTTATCCCTATCAGATATGATAGATGAAGATGAACTGTAATCACTTAGAATAGCATCTATGAACAACTCTGCAAAATCAGAAGCAGTAATTGAAGTCATGCAAGGGAAGTACTTAGCTAGTTTAGTATAGCAGTCCAGTATGACCAAAATACTATCATAGATGATTTCCTTTCAAATTACTGGTGGTAATCCAACAATGAAATCCATAGCAAGAGAACTGAACAGTCTAGTAGACATGAAGATTTTGATAAGTTGCTCATATGATTTATGTCTTTTAGCTTTAACATGCTGGCAGATATCACACTCTCTGACATACATTTCAACATCTTTTCAGAGTGTATTTCAGTAATATTTGTGATGTAGAAGCTCTAAAGTTCTGGCAATATCAAAGTGGCCTGCTCAGAGATCATCATGATGTATTCATAATAACTTCTGAGTGATTGCTTTGCTAGGGGGAATGTAGATAGCATGATTGCAATGTAGAAGTTCACAATCTTCATCTACTCATCAGATGATTGAAGAATCTTCAGAGGTATTGAAGACTTCTCTAAGAGTTTCAGACTTCACACTATTCTCAACTTCTTGACTTCAAGTTACAGTAAAGACATCCCTCTTCTGTAATTCTTTAATGAAGTCTAGAAGTCAATTAGTAGACAGTTTGTGGTCTGTTTCATCCTCAGCAGCTTTCATTACTGCTAGATATAACATGAGAAGTTCATGATCTTCAGTGTCAGTTTCAAAGAAACCTTGAAAACAAGAATACTCTGCAGAACAATCTGAGCTTCTCTGTACTGAAGATAATTTGATATCTACTAAGCTGTTCTGATCAGAGCTATGAAGTTTCTGATGGATTTTTTTCTGTAGAATCAGCAGCATTGACAGCTTTGAGTCTACATTCTCAGAAGAAATAATATAGTTCAGACATTTTGAAGATGAATTGACAGGGTTTAGCTGTTCTGATTGATAGATCATATAGAAATCATAAACAGATAGCTCTTCCACTCAATGTATCTGACAGTTGTTCAAGCTTTTGATACTAAGAAAGTATTTCAGATTATCATGATCAGTTATGATCTGAATTGAGTACAGATTGCCTTGCAGATAGTGTCATCAGTGATGAAATGATATCACTATAGTCAGAAGTTTCAAATCATGAGTGTCATAGTTTCTAGAAGCTTCAGAAAGCTTCTGTGAAAAGAATACAATGAACCTCCACTCTTTTCTTTGAGTAGACACTGAATTATCTATATCTTTGCTTCATTCTGATGCTATTTCCATAGCTTCTTGATAGGTTTCTGGTACTGATTCTAGATGTTGAGATAGAATACCAGCAATTTCATTCTTGCTTGCATCCATTTCAACTTGGGTTTCCTTCCACGGATCATAATGAACCAGTAGAATAGCTTGTGCAAATACTTCTTTCAAATTTACAAAAGCTTTTCTTGCTGAATCACTAAGTTGGAACTTAGTTTGCTTATCCATAGCATTTCAAAGGAGATCTGTAAGAGGTGCAGCTATTCATGAAAAAGCATATATGAATCTGCAATAAAAGTTCACAAATTCTATGAAAACTTGAATATCACAGACACCTTTAGATTCCAGCCAATTTAGAATAGTTTCAACTCGGTTGCAATCCATGGCTATACCAGTAGGTGATACAATATAGCCAAGAAATTCAACCTCAGTAGTGAAAAAGATGCATTTGCTTTCCTTAGCATAAAGTCAATATTTTCATAAGCATTCAAAGATTAATTGAAGGTGTTTTGTATGATCTTTGGTATTTTGGGAATAGATAAGAATGTCATCAAGGTAAACAATGCAACAGATATCAACTAGACCTTTCAGCATTTCATTGATATAAGATTGAAATGTAGCAGAAGTATTACAGAGCCTCATAGGCATAACTCAGAATTCATAGCTGCTGTATTGAGTTCAAAACACTGTTTTCCATTCATCTTCTTCTGCTATTCATATGCAGTAGTAGACATCTCAGAGATCTATTTTAGAGAAGATGATAGCACTCTGTAATCAATCTAACATTTCTTCAATGCAAGGGATTGAATATCAATTCTTTATAGTTATCTTGTTAAGGTCTCAATAATCTATGCAAAGATGTAGAGTTCCATTCTTTTTCTTTGCAAATACAATAGATGCAGCAGCAGGGCTCTTTGTAGAATGAATTCACTGCTGTGACAGCATTTCTTCTAGATATTTGTGTAAGGCATCTAGTTCTGCTATCAAGAGGTTGTATAAAGGTTCATAAGAGGATTCCTTTTCATCTTGCAATCAAATATGATGTGATATGATGAGGTTCTCATTCAACTTGGCTGCTGCTTCAGCAGAAAAGATATCTTTAAATTCAGTTAAGAGATCTTGTAGATTTTGAGGTAAAGTAGTTTCATTAATAGAACATAGTCATTCTGAAGAAGATTCAGTATTGCCATTTCAAAAGTAGAGTGATGTTGTAGATGTTTCTTGTATAGAACAGATAAATTCTTCTGATTCTGTTATTTCAATTCTAGTATCTCTGATTCAATATCATCATGATAATGCTTTTCAATTGATTAAAGGATTGACTGTTTGTAATCATGGAAGATCTAGATAAAGATCTTCATCTGCTAGATTAACAGAATGAAAGCTAAGTTTGTGTGACGGGTTAGCACCCGTTAGTAATTAACTTACGCAACCAACTCCCCTCCTGCACCCGCTCGTTCCTGGCCGTTGTGACCTCGCGTAACCCTCGATGTTCTTCCGCTCCATGCTCCGCGCTCACGTAGTTTCTAACAATTCTTCCACATAGCTCTTAATGTTCTTCCGCTCTGTGCTCCGCGCTTGTGTAGTCTCTAACAATTCTCTCACATAGCTCTCAATGATTCCCCCACCCCATGTTCTGCACTCACATAGCTTCTAATGATTCTTATGTGTACCTCTTAATGTTCTTCCACTCTGTGCTCCACTGTGGAGTGGCTTCTGATATTCTTCTGCTCTGAACTTTCCTCTATAAGAACCCCCTTCATACAACCTTTTCTTCTGATTTCTTTTCTCTTTCTTTCCTTAATCAATTTGTAATCTGTAATTAGGATAGTACCAAATCATTAATTGAAGTATGCTCATTACATTACAAATTGATTCTTCTGTGTTTAAGGCCTGAGTGTCTTGTTATTAGTTCTTACACCTGAGTGTGTTGTTACCAGTTCTTACACCTGAGTGTGTTGTTTACAGGCCTGAGTGCCTAGTTGTTACAAGAGATCCCTTGTGGGCCTGAGTGTCTTTATTGTTAGTTATATAGACCATTGTGTCTAAGCATTCAAAACACAATCAACTGTGTTCTACAAGGCCTGAGTGCCTACAAACTGTAATGCTGTGAATAGCATTCACAAAGAAGCTTGACCAAGCTTAGTGCTGCAACACTGTGAATAGTGCCTGTGAGAGGACCAAGTATTCCTTTTCTTTTTTTATTATTATATGTCCTTAGATATCAAAATGAACTACAAGCAATTCTACAAACACCCACCACACCCAAATGCAGTGGATGATAACTTAGACCTATGAAGCATTCTCCAGCAGCAGGTGCTACAGATGGCTGAATTGCAATGATGACTTGCTGAGATGAGCACTCCCACATTCACCATTCCTCCTACATCTATGTCTCATGAAAAGCCTCCAAGAGAGAAGCTCTCAATTCTCAATAAATACAAGAGAGACCTAGTGCTCTACCTCACATGGAAGTCAAAAGTGAACACCAAATTGGACATCGATGGATGAGCAATAGGCTCACTATTCAATCAGGTGTGGTATATCCATAGCAGATTGAATGATGATGTGTTAGCAAAATTCCAACCCTGAATGAGTCATTGTCAGAATCATCAGTGTACATCAGAGCTAGTCTTTCAACAACTCAACTCTCTCTTCCTCAATTCTACACTTTAAGTCAAGATGTTGGACTGGCTAAATCAGACTTGTCAGATGAATGTTGTGTTGGCAATTTATCTTTCTGAATTCAATCACAAGCTTCTAGAAGCAGATGGGCAAGACTGAGACAATGCTATCAAAATCAACATGTTGTTCAAGAATTTGAACTTTCAATTGCATAATCAAAGTATAGAGTGTCTGAAGCTCTTAACATACAGTGAATTCTGTGCTGATCTTCATCTATTGAACAATGATCTGTCTCAGTTCCATGTGCTTCAAAATTGTAGAGAATTTCACTGAATAAATATATATGCTCTGAACTGCTCTGCAGCACCCCCCACCTCTAAATCAGAATCAATGAACTGGGTCCCACATGTGAACACAAGCCATCTGAGGGTCCCCAACATCTCAGAGAAGAATGCCACTGACTGAATTATCAGAGAAGTCTGTATACACTGTGACAAGTCAGAGCACTTCACAAACCAATGTCTGAATACAATCACTCTGAGTAAAACCCCCACATGCATGAATGCTGTGTCACTCATGAATAGACAAGAACAGAGAAAAGACAAGCTCTCACTCTAAAATACAGACAAGAGCTCAAGAAGCAAAAAACTAGCTGAAGATTTGAGCAGAAGATGCAAGCAGATGCAATCATAGTCTCTGTCATTGTAAATAACTTAGTCAATGTATGAACAATGATAGACAGTGGTTTCCTTCACTATGCTCTTATAGACACTCAGCTGATTGAGAAGCATAAGCTTCAGTGTATCCCCTTTTTCAAACTGTGTAAGCTCAGTGAATTTGACAGCCTCAGAGGATCCACCTTCTACAACATGATAAGATTTAATGTCAATGTAGAAGAACATGAGAAAAAGAATGTATATGTATATGAAATACAAGATCTTGAGTACAATCTAATGCTCAGCCTATCATGACTCACAGAATTTGAAATCTTGTTGGACACATACAACTGCTGCCTTATTTTCTCAGAAGGTGACTGTGTTTATAAGAAGGATGTTGATAGAACTGCTGATCTCACTCAGATATCAGTGGAAGTGTACAAACTACTAATCTGTCAAGTGTATGAAAAGAAGAACATCCAAGTGTTCACTGCTAGCATGATGAATATCAAGAAAGCATTAGAAAAGTTAGAACTCAAAAATCTCAAGAAACTGTGCAAGAAACTACTCAAATTGTATGAAGACTTCACAGATGTGTTTGATGAGAAAGAAGCTGAAAAGCTTTCTTCTCACTGAGAACCCAGCATAGATCATATAATTGAGCTCATCAAGAAAGATGATAAGAATCCACAACCACTCTGAAGTCCTCTCTACAGCATGTCACACAATGAGCTTCTTGTTCTATGAAAAATACTCAACAGATTACTAGACAAAGACTTCATTTGTATTAGCAACTCATTCACTGTAGCATCTGTACTGTTTGCAAAGAAATCAGAAGAAGACTTACAATTCTGTGTTGACTATTGAGAACTCAACAAGATTACATGGAAGGACTGATACCTCCTTCCACTCATCAATGAAATGCTTGAATGAATAGAAAAAGCAAAATGATTTACAAAACTTGACATCTCTGCAGCCTTCTACAAGATAAGGATTAATGAAGGTGATGAATGGCTAACTGCCTTTCATATGTGTTACAGATTATACAAATGAACAGTGATCCTTTTTGAATTAGTGAATGCTTCAAGTATGTTTCAGAAATACATTAACTGAGCTCTATGAGACCTGCTCAATGAGATCACCTCAGTGTACATGAATGATATCTTGATCTTCACTGATGAATTGCTCACTGAGCACTGTAAGCATATATGACAAATGCTTGACTGTCTATGAAAAGCTGAACTGCAAGTGAATATTGACAAATGTGACTTTGAGATCAAGTCTATGATCTATCTAGGATTCATCATTGAAGCTGAAAAAGATGTATGCATGGATTCTAAGAAGGTGGAAGCAATCCTCAACTGAGAGACATCAGTCTTGATAAAAGAGACTAGAAGCTTTCTAGAATTTGTCAACTTCTACTGAAGATTCATCAAAGACTTCTCTGATATTGTACAATCACTGATGGATCTGATCTGAAAAGACACCATATTTCAATGGACTGATGAAGTGAATGCAGCATTCAAAAAGCTGAAGTGTATGTTCACAAGCACCTCAATGCTGCAATCATTTGATTCAGATAAGCATATGATTCTTGAAACAGATATCTTGAATTATGTAGTAGATGAGACACTAATGCAATATGATAATGAAGGTGTTCTATAACCTTGTGCCTTCATCTTGAAAAAGATGTCACTTGCTGAATGCAACTATGAGATCTATGACAAGAAGCTTCTAGCAATCATATGATGTCTTGAGAAATGAAAGTCTGAACTCATGAGTGTTGAGAAGTTTGAGATTGTTACTGATCATAAGAACTTAGAATACTTCACAATCACTTGTAAACTCACTGAGAGACATATGTGTTGATCATTGTTCCTTAGCTGTTTTTTGTTCACAATTTGTTATCAATCTGAAGTAGAGAACACTCTTGTGGATGCTCTGTTCTGCTGAGAACAAGATATGTCATCTGATGACTTAGATGACAGATGAAAACACTAAGAGCATCAGTTAATTGACCTCACAATCATAGAAAGTTCTACACAACCAGACAAACCCCATATACATATCAATCAGTTCCAAGCCCAAGAACCCTCACTCAAAGAACAATGGAGACTAGCAGCAGAAGCAGATGAATTCTGACAACAAGTCATCAAAGTCATATGAAGCAAAGCATCTCAATTCCCCACAGATGTATACTCAAGAACAGATATCTCAGTATATTCAATTGACAATGACAACTGCTTATGCTTTTGAGATAGATGATGGGTCTCTGATTCAGAATCTCTATGAACATGGATTATGCAAGAAATTCATGACTCACTGATGACTGAACACTCAGAATGCAAAATCATGTACAACATCATCACTCAAGAATTCTACTGATCAGATATATTGAAAGATATATACTGGTTCATACACAACTGTGATCACTGCAGTTCAGTGATGATATAGTGTGAATGCTGAAAAGAGATGCTGAAGCTTCTATCTGTCCCCAACTGAACTTAATATGATATAGCTATTGATTTTGCAGTTTCCTTGCCTGAGAGTGAAGGTTCTACAAACATTCTAGTCATTGTTGACTGACTCAGCAAGGATGTAATACTACAGCTCTGTGACAAGATGAACACTGAAGTAGTTGCAGATGTCTTTGTCAGAAGCCTGTTCTATTGTATACATAGTCTGTCTTCATTCATTGTGTCAGATAGAGACAGTCAATTCATCAATGCACTCTGAGCCTGCATATGCCAATTGCTAAGAATCAAACAAAAGTTGTCAACAGTGTACCACTCAGAGACTGATGGAGCTACTGAGAGAATGATATAAATGATAAAGAACATCCTCTGTAAGTTCTGCAATTATGCACAAGACAACTGAAGCAATCTGCTGCTGCATGCTGAGATTGTGATTAATGGTTGAGATTTCACTACAACAGATGTAAGCTCATTCTTTCTTCTACATGAATATAACTTAGAGATTCTGAACTTTCCTGAGACTCTCTGAGAAACTGCGTACACCCACAGCCTCATACAGACAGCAGAGAATATCATGAGTAAGCTGAAGAAAGTCTGTGAATGAGCAGAAGCTTCAATGATCAGTGTTCAGCAAGATTATGAGAATCAAGTGAACATCAGAAGAAGTTCTGCAATTCAATATCATGTAGAAGACAAAGTCTGACTGAATCTCAAGAATATAAGAATGAACCACCCCTCACATACACTAGATTACTGCCACACCAAGTATATGGTGAAGGAAGTGCTAGACACACACAATTATTGACTTGACACTCTGTCTGACATTCATGATGTCTTTCATATGAACCTGCTCCAACCCACAGCTGAGAATTCATTCCCCTCACAGAGAATCTCTGATTGACAGTCATCTGTCATCATAGAAGAAGACAACAAACTTGAGTGGGAAATTGAAGCAATTCTTGACAATAGAATCAATCACTGCTGCTGCAAATACCTTGTCAAATGAGTAGAATACAATCATCTGATCTGGGAACCCACATTCATCTTGAAGAACACCGCCGCCCTCGACATCTATGAGTCCTCACTCACTCTGATAGAGGGGGATAATGTGATGGGTTAGCATCTGTTAGTAATTAACTTATGCAATCAACTCTCCTTCTGCATCTGCTTGTTTCTGGCTGTTGTGATCTCATATAACCCTCGATGTTCTTCTGCTCTGTGCTCTGTGCTTGCATAGTTTCTAATAATTCTTCTGTGTAGCTCTTAACATTCTTTCACTCTGTGCTCTGTGCTCATATAGTCTCTAATGATTCTCCCGTGTAGCTCTCAATGATTCCCTCACTCCATGTTCCACACTTGTGTAGCTTCTAATGATTCTTATGTGTACCTTTTAATATTCTTCTGCTCTGCACTCCACTGTGAAGCGGCTTCTGATATTCTTCTGCTCTGAACTTTCCTCTATAAGAACCCTCTTTATATGACCTTTTCTTCTGATTTCTTTTCTCTTTCTTTCCTTAATCAATTTGTAATCTGTAATTAGGATAGTACCAAATCGTTAATCGAAGTACGCCCGTTACAGTTTGCTTGCTTGAGTTTCATCTAGCCCATCAGTGGCTCTATAGATAGCATCAACAATGCCATATTGATATCCTCATCATTCATCAGAATATTGCACTTGAGATGGTGGTCCAATCTGTTTTCATTCTTTAGAAGTAGCATAAGTATGAGAGATATAATTGAAATCTGCTTCAGAATTGACTAGACATTGAATCAGCTCAGAATCATTAGAGATGTTTAGTTGAATAGTGATGTATATATAAAATCTACCATCTAGTCACTTCTCATCATTCTGAGTTTTAGTGATATGAGCTATCATAGATGTGGGTTTTGATTTGTCTGTGATTTGAGTTTGTTTTTTCTTCTTATTACAATTCTTAAGAAGATGATCTGTCTTCTCACAGAATAAGCAAAGATTATTATTCATGCAGTGTTGATGTTTCTCTATAATAAACTTTTCAGCTGAGATTAGATTCTGTTGAGCCTTTGAAAAAGAGTCATCAGAGAATCACTTGATTCTGTGTTTATCATCACTCTTCTGATATCTATTTTGTGAAGAGGATTCTTGTTTGTTGTTACTCCTTCTAGCATGACTTCTATTAACAGCTTGAATTCAAGCAACTAGCACAATCAATTTGGCTTGATTGATAGAAGAATCATGATGAGTTTGAATTTGATCTTATATTGCTGATGATAATTTAGCAAAGAATAATTGAGCAAATAGTTCTTCTATATTGATTGCTAGATCATTGCAAATCTCATTAAATCTGAAGACAAATTGTTGAACTGATTGGTTCAGTGATTGCTTTAATTCTTCAAAGCAAATCACTGCTGTAAAGCTGTGGTTGCAGACATTCTCCAGATCATTGTGCAGGAATTTCTTAAAGTTCTTCTATGAGAAAGATTGATTTAATCTTTCAAGCTCTCTCTCTTTAGTAGCTCAAGTAGTTTTGATTGTTTTCTGTAACCATCTCAAAGCATAAATGATCTTGACTTCATCAATATCATATTGAGTTGGGTTCAACTTATATATGCATTTGAGAGCTCTTATGAATATATGATATTCATGTAGATTGCTGTCATAATAGACAGATGAATCAGCAAGCTGAATTTTCTGCTGATTAGCTGAGGCAGATATTGCAGATGCTGCTAGCTCAACAACTGCTGATCAAGAAGTATTCAAGAGTGGATCAGCCTTGAACATAATGATTAGAATACTCAATCCTTGAAGAGGTAAGGGATTGAGTGGATCAAACTGTAAGCAGCAGTATGAGAATTAGCTGCTTATATCACAAGAAATTCTTAAGACTCTGCAAGGATTAAGTTGTAGAAGATAATATGGTAATATATTGAAGAGGATTTGGATTAATATTGATATCATAGAATGTAGAGGTCAAATTAAAACAGAATGATCTGCTGACTTCTAGAAGATTGAGCCAGCTGCTATCTATATACACAGTATTGTAAACAAATCAAACTTGCTATGATGTAGATGGTGTAGTATGATGCAAGTGGCAAGATAATGTCTTGATTTCAAATCTGATATGATGTTGGTGATGCTATGTTCGGCGATGTTGTAATGCACTCGTTTATTATTTCCTTATTATCTTCGCTTATTCTTACCTCTTTCCATTATACTCTCGCTACCACTATTTCTATATGTATATATATATCAATGTATGTATTTCACACATCTTCTTTCTCTTTCTTTTCTTCCTTAGTGATTAGCTACACTACATTATGCTACTATATTACACTCTACAATATATTACTATTATCTCCACTACACTATAAACTATCTTCTACTGTTACTCTTCACACTGTCACTACACCTCACAGTTTCTAATCACTCAATCTTTGAGAGACAGTTCATTGAGTAATAGTCATGGCCTCTACCCACAGCACCTGCTGTACTCATGCTACCACCGAATCTGAAGCAACAAACACCATAAAAGAAAACTGCAAAACACACACTCCTGCCACTGAAAGTGCACAACAAGCATCACCTTTCTCTATGGAATTGAACTCTGAGCATAGTTCAGAAGAGAATACCTCTTCTGAAGATCTCAGTGCAATCAAGACTGAGAAGATAGCTGTGGCCAGAAGAATCAAAAAATTACAGACTGAGAAAGAATTGCAAGAACTCCAACAGCAGTGTGACACTTTACTACAAGAATTGGATGAAACAATTCCAGCCACTCAAAATATGCTAGAAGCACATCCAAACCACAGTAGAGATGCAACTAGCATGAATGATAACCACAATAACACCACCAGTATTCTCAGATCACCAGAAGCCACACTACAAGTGCTCAACACCTTAGTGAAAAGCACCATGACTACTGTCAGTGGGAGATGTAGTCAGGTACCACTTTGACAATTAGAACTTCAAGATCCCAGCATGAGCAGTCACTCTTCTCAGAGAGATGTGAAAAAGTTCCAAGGTCAAAACATGAAAGAATTCAAAAACTTTGTTACAGCTGCTATCACTTTCCATACCAGTGATCTTGATTACTACAACAAACACAACCATCGAAAGATCATCGAAGCCATTACTCATTTCAATGTCGAAATGCAACAACATTGGTATCAACATACACATGATATGTGGACTTTGCCACCATGGGAAGAATTTGTTAGTTGAATGCAATGTCAAGTCACTGATCCAGATAGAAGTTTCTGAGATGCTGATAGACAGTACTGAAAAACAGAGCAACAAGAAGATCAGACAGTTCAACAATTTGCTTCACACTTACAATCAATTGAAGAGTGTCTGTGGCATTCTTATAGCAAATACCATCAGAAATCACACCTCTATATGAAAGTTCTACCTTCCATTCACCGAGAATTCGACAAATATGCAACCAAATTGGAAGAGTTAAGCTATGATGCCACTCTATATAAACTTGCAATGGCAGAATCGAATCTGTCAGAGAGACAGAAGAAGCTTAAAGAGAAGTCAAATTTCAAAAACCCCACTCAAAGCTTTAACAACAGAAATAATGCTGATAATAGATCACAAAACAAACACAGATGAAATGACACTACAAAGTTCAATGACTCCACCCAATCAAAATATTGCTGTTATTGCAAGCAACCAGGACATACCATCAATTCATGTTTCAAACAACCCAAAGACAAATCCAAAAACACCAAGTCCGACTTGAAACCCAATACAAAAGACATGAAGAACTCAAAGGACTCAAAAAATGCTTAAGGCACACCATTCAGCTCACAATGACAGCCATAAGCACAGAAAATCAATGCAAAAACACCTTAAGCTTCACTGTCACAGTGGAACTCACTACACCTAAGAATCTGCAAAAAGTGCTTGCACTAGTAGACTCTGAATCAGAAGTGAACTGTGTCAATGAATTTTGAGCAAAGAATCACAATCTAGAAGCTGCTCACTGCAAAACCAAAATGATCAAGTCAATTGATGAATGCATAATGCACTTCTTTGAAGAGTATAACATTGCAACTACTGTCACTGATCACAAGAGTAATGCACAGCAGACATCTCATTCCTTTCATGCAATGAAGATGAAGAACTACAGTCTTGTATTAGAATTTTCTTGGTTAAGACAAACAAATCCTCTTATAGATTGATCAGATGAACAATTCTTCTTTAGAAGCTCTGAAGATAAACAACAGTCTCAAATTATTTCTGAACAAGATGTTCTAGCTGAAGTTCTCACAGGAGCTAGAGTAGAAATGCTTGTAGTATTATCTACAGAACATTCAAAAGACTCAAAGCATGCTTCACATGTATTCTCAGCTGTGTATTCAGACTTGCCAACTGGTCTACCCAATTATGTCATGCCATACACACATATCTTCTCAGAAGAAGCTGCTATAAGTGTGAAAAGATCAGAAGAGACAGAACACTGCATAGATTTCAAGCCTGATGTGCAATCTTTATTTATGTCAATATACAATCTCTCTGAAACTGAGTTAGCCGCCCTAAGAGAATATTTAAAAAATGCATTAGATAAAGAGTGGATACAATCATCCAGTAGCTCAGCTGATGCACTGATTCTCTTTATCCTCAAAAAAAATGATGAACTCTGTCTTTGTGTAGACTATCAAGGGTTAAATTGAATCATCATCAAGAACTGATACCCTCTATCTCTAATAAGTGAATTACTTGATAGACTTTCAAAAGCCAAGATATTCACTAAGCTGGATCTTCAAGATGCCTATCACTGCATACTTATAGCAGCAAAAGACCATTGGAAGACAGCCTTTAGAATGAGATATGAACATTTTGAATATGTAGTTATACCATTTGAACTAGCTAATGCTCCAGTGACATTCCAAGCATACATTAACAATGCCTTGTCTGATTTGTTGGATATATATTGCATTGTCTATTTGGACGACATTCTCATATTCTCCAATTCAAAGCAGGAATATAAAGTGCATGTTACTAAGATGCTAGAACATCTCAAGCATGCAAATCTATTTGCAAAACTCTCTAAGTGTGAATTTGAAGTGGACAAGATCTCATTTCTGAGGTTTGTTATAGATACAAATGATATTGAGATGAAGTCAGACAGAGTCTCCACTATTATGAAATGATCTACATCTAAATCAATTAAAGAGGTTCAATCCTTCTTGAGCTTTGCTAATTTCTATCAGTGATTTATTAAGTCTTTCTCCTCTATTGCAGCCCCATTATTTGAACTTACAAAAGAGAGCAAGAAGGGGGAAAGAAAAGCCACTTTTATATGAACAGAAGATGCTCAAAGCACTTTTGATGAGCTCAAATCATGCTTTATGCATGCTTCTCTATTAGCTCATTTTGACTCAGTTTGATGTATTCAGATTGAATCTGATGTGTCCACTTTTGCAGTTGCTGCTATTCTGTCACAGTTGCAGGATGATGAGCACTGGCATCCAGTTGCCTTCTGATCAAGAAAGTTGATTGATGTGGAAACACATTATGATACTCATGATAAAGAACTCTTGACTATTGTAGCAGCATTTAAGAATTGAAGACACTATCTGAAGAGAAGTCAGTATTCAATTCAAGTCTGATCTGATCATACCAATCTGCAGTACTTTATGATGACTAAGAAACTGAACAGATATCAGATCAGATGAATGGAAGCTTTATCTGCTTATGATTTTGTATTACTGCACTGCTCTGAATCAAAGAATCCAGCTGATGGGCTCAGTTGTCACACAGACTACAGTGAGGTCTATAATGATCAAACTATATTATCTACTCTGCAACAGAAGCTGAAACATGGAGTTAGACTAGGCTGAAAAGCTGATACTTCTTTTCAAAATGATATTTCTTCTGATGTAGTCTGTGCACAGATCTCTAATGAGCAAAATGCTTCTTTTAATGAGTGAAAAGTGCTTCATACATCAACATCTTCTACCTCTCACATAAACTCTTCCCCTCTGTTGTGTGTTGAGCAATATATGCCTCAAATTGCAGTCAATAAGACTATTCTTGGGGACTCAGCATATACAGAAATGCCTGAATCCTTCATCTCATTTCTGAGTAAAGCACAGAAGATTGATTCTTTTGCTGCTGAGCAAAGAGAGAAGATAAAAGAGAAGAATATGACTGTTGCTGAAAATATGCTATGAACAATTTCTGAGGATGATATATTGCATGCTGATGATCACATGTATGTCCCTCAACAAAAGACACTCATTGATGAAATTATCAGTGCAAACCATGATGATCCGCAGGGGGGTCACTTTGGTATAAAAAAGTTCATAGACAGCATCCAGGACAAATACTATTGGCATGGGCTAGTCAGAGATGTCAAAGATTATATATCCACTTGTGATACTTGTCAAAGAGTAAAGCCAAAACAGCACAGACAATATGAAGAATTGAGTACAATCCTCTTATCATCAAATCCTTTTGAGTCCATTACTATGAATTTTATTACAGACTTATCAGCCTCTACATTCCTCCACCAAATCTACAATGCAATTTTAGTGATTGTGAATATATATACCAAGTTTACAATCTATATTCCTTGCACCAAAAACATTACAGCTGATGAACTAGTGGAAATCATTTATACCAAGTTCTATACAATTTACAGAGTATCCAAAAACCATATATTCAATTGAGATTCACTGTTTACAAGCCATTATTGATCCATCTTTTGTTATATGCTAGGTGCATGCTGGAAACTTTCAACAGCCTTTCACCCTCAAACAGATGGCCAAATGGAACAACAAAATCAAATCTTGAAGCATTATCTCTGATGCTTTACCAACTATCATCAAGATGACTGGGCATGCTGGCTACCACTGGCACAGTTTGTTTACAATACCTCTCAACATGCCTCTACTGGAATGACACCCGCGGAAGTCTTAATGGGATATCAACCTGATTTGAAAATTAATGTCAGCAAACCACCACAACCGGTCGCCATACATGCTGCTAGCTGTGTGAAACATATCAAGGAAACACATCATAAGCTCATTGAGAATCTACAAAAGGTGTGACAAGCACAGAAAATCTATTACAATGCAAAACATAAGCTCCAACAATTTAAAATAGATGACTATGTCATGCTCAATGCAAAAAATCTCCGATTGCTGTGCCTGGTTTGCAAACTTGATCATAAATATGTTGGACCCTTCAAGATTCTGAATACCATCAGAAAACAAGCATACAAACTAGAACTGCCACCTTCATATAGAAGCATCCATCCTGTATTCCACATATCTTTATTGAAGCCATACAACCACAGGAATGGAGCTCTACCAGAACCAGGACTGAAACTTGTCAACAGTGAAGAAGAATATCAAGTTGAAGAAATTCTTGAAAAACAACAACAAAAAAACAAACCTCTGGAATATCTTGTGAGATGGACAGATTGGGGTCCTAGTGGTGATACATGGGAACTGGAAGAAAACATATTGAACACTCAGGCATTCAAAATCTTCCTTGAACAAGAAAATGAACAACAAATACAAAACCAACATACTCCCAAACACCAGAAGTGCAAATCTTAAATCAAAAAATGCTAGAAGTGCAAATCTCACCCAAACTCCAACCAAATGCATTCTTTTTAGAAGGATTTTATCAGAGAAAAGGGAAAAAAGAAGAAAAAAATTCAATTTGAGTATAATAAATACAAAAGATAAAATATACAAGCAAGGAAAAGACAAAGGAAACAGACTCTAAGAAAAGCCTAAAGACCTTCAGTTCACCCACCCTCATCTCAATACCCCCCACCTCTCACTTTCTCTTCTCCCTTCCACCATCTCTCTCATCCTCTCTCTCTGCCATCCTCGCCCAATACTCCTTCTGATACTCATATATTATCAGCACCCATTTTGAGTGCAGAGGCATAGGCAAATGCCTATCTCACAAGACATTTGCCTTCTCACACCTCCTCTCCCCCATCAATCTATCCATTTTCTGGCACATCTGATGAAGAAAGATATTTCCCCCCATCTTCTTCTCCCACTTCTCCATCATCCAGAGCACCCTCTCCCCCTGCTCCACTGATGTCAGTGGCAAATTGACAAAGGAAGCAGGCATCATGGGCACTGCTGCAGCCACCAGCACCTCCACAACCTCCTCCATTGACTCTCCAGCCAACTCCTCCCCCACCAACCTCTCTCCAATCAACCTCTCCACCACAGAGCCTCTGGAGCTCACCACTCTCAAAATCCTCATATTCTTCTCCACACCCTCCTCTTCCTCTAACACCTCTGCTCTGGAAGGATCAGGCACAACCACAGCCTCCAAAACCTGCACCTCTGCAGGCTCAGCTGCTGCCCGGTGCTGGGACCATAGAGCATTCATCCCTGCCCTGCTCTGAGCAGACAGCATCACCAGATGAGGTGTGTCCAATTGTTTTACCAAACAACAAAAATGACTTTTGTGGCTGGTCATGTCCTCCTCAGCTGCCACCCCCATGAAGATAAATGCTTGCCCACACATGATGCGCCTCAGAAGAGGCGTATCACACATCTAGCATCATTATCAGTATATCAACATTGCTAAGGACAAGAATTAAAGAGAATTACTCATGAGTTTGCAGGATTTCTCTGCAGAGGCACAAGCCTCACAACACTTCTGAGCATTTGACTCCAGTGCACATCAAAAATCAACATCCTCAAGTCTGAGGGCACAATGTTCACACAGAATCCAACTGTTGTGCATCACATGATTAGAGCTAGGGCAATATAACAAGTGAACAGCAAATGACACTATACAGAAACAAGCTAGTGGCACATGTGACCACACTAATAATGCCACTGGCAAGGACCACCAGCAATAATATGTGATAAGCACCAGTGAGAAAACAACTTACTTAAAATCAGAATATCCGAGGAAGCCCATTTCAAAAAAAGAGGGGAGAGAGAGAGAGAATTGATGAAAATTTAAAAACCAATGAAAATTTAAAAATTTTTATTGAAAATAAAAAATCGAAGCAGGACAGGAAAAAGCTTTGATGATGGTCAAGTTAAAAAAGAAGAGAAATCTTCAAGAGGAAAGAAATTCTTTTTGCTTCTCTGCACACAACCCCTGGCAACCAAAGAATCCACCAATTCCACCTCATTAGGAAATCGATAACAACACGTATACAAGCTATCTAGGGGATGTGATCGATACACTACAGGAATGCGATTATCTACTAGCAAGCAATCTATACAATTGCTGAGAGCAGCTCTTATAAAAAAGAGGGGCAATTGTAATGCACTCGTTTATTATTTCCTTATTATCTTCACTTATTCTTACCTCTTTCCATTATACTCTCGCTACCACTATTTCTATATGTATATATATATCGATGTATGTATTTCGCACATCTTCTTTCTCTTTCTTTTCTTCCTTAGCGATTAGCTACACTATGTTACACTACTATATTACACTCTACAATATATTACTATTATCTCCGCTACACTATAAACTATCTTCTACTGTTACTCTTCACACTGTCACTACACCTCACAGATGTCATATCTTTAGGGCAATCGTCAATTTCGGCCTAGCACTGGTAACTTAGTGCGGGTTTCTTACATCACTGTCCATTTATATAATTCATAACAAATACAAAAAACAGTTAGTCATTTGTCACCTTCATTAATTCTTATCTTGTAGAAGGCTGCAGAGATGTCAAGTTTTGTAAATCATTTTACTTTTTCTATTCATTCAAGTATTTCATTGATGAGTGGAAGAAGATATCAGTTCTTCTGTGTAATCTTATTGAATTCTCAATAGTCAACACAGAATTGTAAGTCTTCTTCTGATTTCTTTGCAAACAGTACAGATGCTACAGTGAATGAGTTGCTAATACAAATGAAGTCTTTGTCTAATAATTCATTGAGCATTTTTCATAGAATAAGAAGCTCATCATACAATATGCTGTAGAGAGAACTTCAGAGTGATTGTGAGTTCTTATTATCTTTCTTGATGAGCTCAATTATATAATCTATACTGAATTTTCAATGAGAGAGAAGCTTTTCAGCTTCTTTCTCATTGAACACATCTGTGAAGTCTTCATACAATTCAGATAGTTTCTTACACAGTTTCTTGAGATCTTTGAGTTCTAACTTTTCTAACATTTTTTTGATATTCATTATACTAGCAGCAAACACTTGGACATTCTTCTTCTCATGCATTTGATGAATTAGTAGTTTGTACACTTTCACTGATATCTGAGTGAGATCAGCAGTTCTATTGACATTCTTCTCATAAATATGATCATCTTCTGAGAAAATAAGACAGTGGTTGCATGCATTCAACAAGGTTTCAAATTCTGTGAGTTATGATAGACTGAGTATTAGATTGTATTCAAGATCTTGTATTTCATATGCATATACATTCTTTTTCTCATATTCTTCTACATCAACATTAAATCTTATCATGTTGTACAAGGTGAATCCTCTGAGGCCATCAAATTCATTGAGTTTACACAGTTTGAGAAAGAAGATACACTGAAGCTTATGCTTCTCAATCAGCTGAGTGTCTATAAGAGTGTAATGAAGAAAACCACTGTCTATCATTGCTTATATATTGATTAGACTATTTACAATGACAGAGATTATGATTGCATTCACTTGCATCTTCTGTTTGAATCTTCAACTAGCTTTCTGCTTCTTGAGCTCTCATTTATATTTTAGAATAAGAGCTTATCTTTTCTCTGTTCTTGCCTATCTGCAGATGATACAGCATTCATGTGTGTGGAGGGTTTACTCAGAGTGATTGCATTTGAACATTGATTTGTGAAGTGCTCTGACTTATCACAGTGTATGCAGATTTCTCTGATGATTCAGTCAGCAGTATTCTTCTCTGAGACATTGAAGACTCTCAGATGACTTGCATTTATGTGTGGAACTCAGTTCATTGATTCTGATTTGAAGATGGGGGGTGCTGCAGAGTGGTTTGAAGTGTATATATTTGTTCAGTGAAATCCTCTGCAATTTTAAAGCACACAGAACTGAGACAGATTGTTGTTCAACAGATGAAGATCAGTGCAGAATTCACTGTATGTTGAGGATTTTGAACACTCTACACTTCAGTTATACAACTGAAAGTTCAAGTTCTTGAATAATATATTGATTTTGATGATGTCATTTCAGTCTTGCTCATCTGCTTCTAGAAGCTTGTGATTGAATTCAGAAAGATAAGTTATCAATACAATATTCATCTAATGAGTCTGATTAAATCAGTTCAACATCTTGACTTGAAGTGTAGAATTGAGAAAGAGAGAGTTGAGTTGTCAGAAGACTAGCTCTGATGTATACTGATCATTCTGACAATAATTTATTCAGAATTGAAATTTCACTAACACATCATCATTCAATCTGCTATAGATATACCACACTTGATTGGATAGTGAGTCTATTGCTCATTCATTGATGTTCAATTTGATGTTCACTTTTGATTTTCATATGAGATAGAGTGCTAGATCTTCTTTGTATTTATTGAGAATTAGAAGTTTCTCTCTTGAGAGCTTTTCATGAGATGTGGATGTAGAAGAAACAGTGAATATGAGAGTGTTCATCTCAGTAAATCATTGTTGCAATTCAGTCATCTGTAGTGCTTGCTGCTGAAGAATACTTTGTAGGTCTAAGTTGTTGTCTACTGTGTTCAGATGCAGTGAGTGTTTGTAGAATTGTTTATAATTCATTTTGATATCTAAGAACATGTAATAATAATAATAAAAAGACAAAGAAATACTTGTAGACACTTGATTCTCTTGCAGACACTATTCACAGTGTTGCAGTGCTAAGCTTGATCAAGCTTCTTTGTGAATGCTATTCACAGCATTACAATTTGTAGACACTCAGACCTCATAGAACACAGTTGATTGTGTCTCAAATGCTTAGATATAACAGTCTATATAACTAATGATAGAGACACTCAGACTCATAAGAGATCTCTTGTAATGACTAGACACTCAGATCTGTAAACAACACACTCAGATGTAAGAACTAATAATAAGACACTCAGATTTTAAATGCAGAAGAATCAATTTGTAATGTAATGAGTGTACTTCAATTAACAATCTAGCACTATTCTAATACAGATTACAAATTGATTAAGAAAAGAAAGAGAAAAGAAATCAGAAGAAAAGATTATATAAAGAGGATTCTTATAGAGAGAAATTCAGAGTGGAAGAATATTAGAAGCCACTTCACAGTGAAGTGCAGAGCAGAAGAATGTTAAGAGCTATATGAAAGAATTATTAGAAACTATACAAATGCAGAGTGTGAAGTGGAAAAATCATTGAGAGCTACACAGAAGAATCATTAGAAACTACACAAGTGCAGAGTGTGAAGTGGAAAAATCATTGAGAGCTACACAGAAGAATCATTAGAGACTACACAAGCACAGAGCATAAAGCAGAAGAATATTAAGAGCTACACAGAAGAATCATTAGAGACTATACAAGCACAGAGCACAGAGCAGAAGAATATCAAGAATTACACAAGATCACAATGATCAGAAATGAGTGAGTGCAGAAGAGGAGTTGATTGCATAAGTTAATTACTAACAGATGCTAACCCATCACAATCTCTCTTTATATTATAGAAAAACCAACTTTTCCATGCAAAAAACACTGTAATGTGATCTCATGTGACCTCATGTGCACTTCATCAAATCCACAAAGAGATTGAAACAGCCGGCTCAACAGCTGGCTCTGCAGCCTGTACAGCTCTGATATTAATCTTCATTCTTTTCTTTACAGATGTTCTCTACTGTATTTACATTCTTTATATTCATTATAATCTATACATTCATTGATATACTTCTTTCATGTGCCGCTGCACAATCTGTGGGAATTCTCATCCTCTCAGTGCATTTGAACAGTCTCAATTCAATGCATTATTCCATACATGCTCTATGTGCTGTCAAGCCCAGCATCATGCATGCCAGCCACATTCAGTTCAAACCTTTCATCTGTCATTGAGGGATGTAGCTGCTTCTGTGCTCAACTCACAGTGAGTTGAGTTGTCACACTGTGATTCATACTGTGAAGATCATCTGTCTCATCTGTTCTGCACTGCTAATCACATCTTCAAGAACTGCAATGACTGCAGAGCTCTTAATTGTGAACATATCTGTGATATCAAACAACAGTGTTTGACAGCTGTCACAGCAGTTTCTGCAGCAGATGAGCCTGCTGATCATATACATACAGATTCACTGAAGCAGTCAATTCTCAATGATCTCAACATTTGAACTGATTCAACTATTTCTGAATCAGCTGTTAATTTTTCAATCACTCACAGTCACTGATCTGTTCTCTGCAGCTTCTGCTTCTATGTCTGTTGCTGTCAATCATTTGATTTTGACTGAATGATTGTCTACTGCTCTGCCTGCAGAGCTAAGCATTGAATTGATGAATGTGTATATAAGTTGTCAAAGATTCTCTCAGTGTTTTCCACATGCTGCACAAGAGATGCTGTAAGACTGTCATCTGTCAGAGAACCCTCATCAGAGCTATATAAGCTGTTTAATAATGATATAACTGATGCAAAGCATTTCTGCAAGCATATTCAGAACTACAACTCTGTCTTAGCATTTACATCTCTTAAGTGCAAGCAGAATCCACACCTGGGTTGTCTGACTACTGACAGTTCAGTGTCATTTCAAATACAGAGGAAACTCTATCATCTGCAAGAGTTGTTAGAGTCTGAATCAGATAAGAATGTCTGTTTTGCACAAGTGTGGATTCACAATCTGCAGTTTGATGTGGGTATTGTAAATGATGCAGACTCTGTCATACATTCTAATGTGTTTAATCATATCTGTACTGTGTTGTTTGCTGTTTGTTCATTTGCTTTTCCATGTTCTTCTCTTATATTGTTGGCTGCTAACATTTCTAAGATTAACTCTTTTATTCAACTTTATCAGTCTGCATGAAAGATACTACAGAGCAGTTCTGTTACACATGTTGATTTGAACCCTGTTCTACAGCTGAAGACAGACAATGACTACTGCTGTGAGAATCTGTCTACTGTCTCAGAGATTGCAGTTGTTATACAGAACACTCTCAGCAGCACTCATCATCTCTGTGCCATTCTTCTGACACTACAACAACTCAGTGCTGATTTGAGTCTCATATGTATTGACTCTTGCAGTTCATTATATCTTTCACTGCATTATATTCTACTTTTTTCTTCTAGAGATCACAGCTGACATGTTGATATGAATGTGCTTGCAGACCTCTCATCTGCTCACAATGACTCTGATGATAATGTTGATGATGATGCTGTTGATGATGAAGATGGATGTGGCAGCTGTAGTCTGACTCTGCATATATGACATGTATATCATCTTTTTCAACAAGATGATGTTGATGCTCCTCTTTTCTGAGCTGAATGTCTGTTTCAGCAGTATTTAATTGATGTGTATGTCAACATTGATGAACAACAGCTGAACTGAGTCCGCACTCATCAATCAGAAATTCATGCCAATCAATATGATGATCTATATAATGCTATACAGACAGATGATACAGACTGTGAGCAGCTTGACCACTATGTGATATTATCTGCTTCTCATACAGACAGTGAATATTTTATGCATAAACTGTTCTAGAATTCTATGACAATTGTCTCCAACTACAGACATTCAACTCTTTTCATTACATTTACAGCTAACTCTGAATGAGAGAAGATTATTCATAAATTGCTCTCTGATCAGACTGCAGTGAATCACTCAGATTTGATTGTACATGTTTTTACAATGAAGATTTTTCATTTTCTTGATGTTCTCAAATCTGAGCAGCTGTTCAGACTGATGTTGATCAGAGTATGAACAATTGAATATCAAAAATATGAACTGTCTCATATGCATCTGTTGATCTGACTAGAGAACTCTGAGTGATTTTTACAGTTTGAGATGATTGATGAGATTATATCTGCAGAGCTGTCAAGCACTGCTGAGAACACAGATAAGTTGAGTGAATTGATCTGTAAATTCATAATTCATGATTTATGTAATACTGATGTGATGAGTCTCTGCCACAAGAATGACAGATGTATAAAACATTTCTTCAAAACTTTTCAGAGTACTACAGCTGTTGAAGAGGATGACTATTCTCTGTACAGACAGCAGTATGATTTGTCTATCTTCTTCAAATATACTGTCAACAACAGTGAGATTGTAATTGACAACTGATGAGTTGTTTCATACAACCTCTATCTTATCTGTATATATAAAGCTTATATAAACATTGAAGTCTGCATCTCTGTTGAAGCCATTAAATATATCAATAAATATGTCTACAAGAGCCCAGATCACACCACTCTCTGTATTATTGACTTCAATGATGAGATTGATATTTGACTGCACAGATGTTATATCAGCTCAACTGAGGCTGTATGGTATATATTTGCATTCTGTATGCATCAGAAGTTTCCATCAGTTGAGATGTTGTCTATTCATCTATCAGATTATCAGATGATTTACTTTTCTGAATCTGAATGTGACAATTATGAATATATAACTGAACATTTGATAAATAACATGTCTAAGTTCATGGCATTCTTTGTCTACAATCATTTGCATTCAGATGCTCAGTATCTCTATCAAGAATTTCTCTGTCATTTGATTTGAGACAAATGTAATCAGAGGTGGAAGAACTGTGTGAAGAGGAGATCAGTTGATCATCTGTCTCATCTCAGTCTGTATAATGATGAGGTGTTCTTCTTACAGCTGTTTCTTATTAATATATATGATTCCTCAAACTTTGAGATTCTTTGAACAGTGAATGGTGTTTGTCACTCTACATTTTATACAGCATGCCAGGTGCTTGATCTTCTGCATGATGATAATAAATGAATCATTACATTTGAATCTGCTGTTGTATTTACAACTGTTCACTGCATGCAGTCAGTATTTGCCACTGCATTGATTTATGAAAATGTTGTAGATTCATCTGCTCTCTGAACATGTTTCTGTCATGCTCTCTGTGATGATCTTTCACATTGACTGCATTAGATGAATCTGAACTGTATGAGCAATGCTTCTGCAGAACATTTATATTATGATTATAGTCTGTTTTTTATTCAGCAGCTTCTGTATGAGTTTGACAAAATACTTGAAGACTTCAATCTGTCTACATGCAGCTCTGTATGAGATAATCTTATTAAAAATCAGCTATTTTTTAAGGAGCAGAACTATGATCTTATAGAGAAAATCATCACTGTGGACACTCTGCAGATGCAGTTGAATGATGATCAATGTCATGCATATAATTCAATTCTGACTGCAATAGAATTACAGCTGTCTCACTATTTTATACAGGATTCAGATGATACTGACAAAACATTTCTTTACAGAGCTCTCTATAGCTGTCTATATACAGATGAAAAGACTGTTCTTTGTATGACTTCTTCTGACACTGCAGCTGTTCTTTTATCACATGGCAGAACAGCTCACTCATATTTTATCATCTCAATTGAATTAGATACAGATTCTGTGTTTAAGATTATCATTCAGAGTGAACTAGACTGTCTGCTGCAGGCTGTAGATTTGATTATTTGAGATGAGACTCTTATACAGCATCACTATTGTATGAAGATTGTTGACTGTCTTCTTCAAGATTTACATTCATCAGATAAGCTTTTTGATGATGTCTCTGTTATATTTAGTGATGATTTTGCATAGACTCTGTCTGTTGTGCTGTGTGGTAGCTGTGCTGTAGTTGTTGCAGCTTGTCTGCAGTATTCACATATATGATGATGGTTAACTGTACTGTACTTGACAAGGAATATGAGACTGGCTGTTGATAATGATAACATGACATTTGTGAATTGACTTGATCAAATGTCATATAATTCAGACTGCATTGACTGTATTGACCTTTCACTCTATATTCATCAAGCTGCTGATATTGATGCACTATGTGAGAGAGTGTTTTCTACAGCTGAATTTAGAACTGCAGTGATTCACTCTGATTACTTCAAAAGCTGTGTCATTCTTACTGTATTAAATCAGAATGTGTTCCACATTAATGAATAGATTATAACAGTCATATCAGAGAATGTTCATACATTCTATACTGCAGATGTGACTCATACAGATGATCTGACTCTGAGTCATGAGAAGTTCTCTCATGAATATCTGACTGCTATTAACTGTTCAGCTCTGTCATCATTTATACTGAGATTGAAAGTGAGCACTTCTGTCATGCTTCTGTGTAATCTTCAGCTGTCTGAAGGGCTCTGCAATGGCACAAGAATGATTGTCCAGCAGATGACAACTCATTTACTTGAGATGAAAATTATATTCAGTATATATAAGAATTCAGTTCATATATTGCCACAGATCAATCTACATACTTGATCTGTTGAGATTTCATTTGATATGACTCATCATCAGTTTTCAGTCTGTTCATGCTTTGCAATGACAATCAACAAGTCTCAGAGGCAGTCTCTTTCTACAGTTGATGTTGATCTCAGAAACCTCATATTCTCACATAATCAGCTGTATATTGCATTCTCTTGAACTACAGATGTCAGTCAGTTGACTGTTCTGCTGAATGAGAATAATGAGAGATGTATATTAAATGAGATATATTCAGAGATTCTACAGTTTCTCAATTAATCCTTCTGCTACTACTGTTTTTTCTTCATTGTCTACAGATACAGAATGCCATCTTCAGATGTTAAAATAGAGATCTTTGAACATATAAAAAACTGTCATTTCAAATTGACACTAACTGTTAAAAAAAAGAAAAAAAGCAAGATCATTCCACTGAGCTCATTTCACAGACTCATACAGCTCACTCATGTCATTCTCTATTTTTCAAATTTTTTAATCAGAGCTGTAATGTCTGTGAAGACACTCTGTTGACTGAGCTGAGTCATCTGCAACAGATTCACAGCCTCATCTCACTCTCTATGCAAATGCTTCATCTTTTTCTTCATTTTACAGAGTCAATACATCTTCATCTGCAGCTGCAACAACTTCAGCTTTATGACTTCACTGTCACTCATCTCATCATTCTTCTCTTCATTCTTCAGTGTCACAAATGTCATCTGTTTTTTTTTGAATGAACTGAATGACTCAGCTGTCTGATCTGACTTCACACTGACAGCTCACTTTTTTCTTTTTTTCTTTCTCTTCTCATTCCCCCCTGCAGCTGCAGAGCTGACAGTGATTGTATTGATGAAAGCAGTGAACTGCTGATTCTCTGTTATTTCCATGTCAGCATATATGTTTTGCATATATCTTTTGCTAATGTATTTGCATGTGATAGAGACAATTCATTACTTATCAGGCTGCAAGCTGCAGTATTTGCTTAGTGAATTGTAGTGACAATTCACACAGACCTTCTTCAATATACTGAATATCACAATACACTCAACAAACTGATCATGATTCTTCTCACATGAGCTGTATGATGGATTGGCTTTGATGCCACAGCTGTGGACAAATGCTGATTCTACATTTGTTGTTCTTTTTAGCTGAGATTCAAAGTTTTTCTTGCACAGCACTATATTTCTCTTGAATCTCATCTCTCACAGCTGTGCAACAACCCCACTGTCATCTCTGATAATTTATTCAATCAGCAGTCATAGTCTATATTCTGACATTCATGCATTGATGAGCTGCTGACATGACTGCTGAAGAATGAGTGCAGACAGGCTGATGAGCTGCTGAAACTGCTGAAGATCGGACACAGATGAGTTGACAGACTGTTGAGAATGAAGCAGAAGCAGATTGACAGACAGTGCAGATTGCTGAGTCTTCAGAATCTGCTGAGCTTGCTGAGCTTGCTCTGCACTATTGTTAACTATAATTCCATCATTTCTGAGCTGTTTTTCTTCATTTTTTGACAGTTCTCTACTTACATTCAGTCATTTTGGCTGCTTCAATTGTATTACAGATGTTTCAGAGATTGATAGATGTAAATCATTGCATTTCAGTTGCTTGCTGTTTGATTGTAATCACTATGTTCTCTACATGAGCTGTCTGACATTTAATTACATCTCACTTAGTGCTTCTACATTAACTCTACAACACTACTGTGTTATTCATCTTTTTCATCTATGTGATTGTTCTCTATTGACAGCTGTAGATTACATGGAATTCACATATATGAGTCACATGTGGCTGTTGGATATCTCATTACATTCGCCCGAGGGATTAAACGGCGCGTTTTCAAGCTGGATAAGCGAGCGCAAGCGAGCGATTGCGGCTTGTAGTATAGTATGAATATTAAAAAAAGATGCTGAAGTCTCTATCTGTTTCTGATCAAATTTGATATAATATAGCTATTGATTTTGCAGTTTTCTTGGCTGAAAATGAAGATTCTACAAATATTCTAGTCATTGTTGACTGACTCAGTAAAAGTGTAATACTATAGCTCTGTGATAAAATAGATACTGAAATAGTTGCAGACATTTTCATCAGAAGCTTCTTCTATTGTATACACAGTCTGCTTTTATTCATTGTGTCAGATAGAGACAGTCAATTTGTCAGTGCACTCTGAGTGTAACAGGCGTACTTCAATTAACAATCTAGCACTATTCTAAATACAGATTATGAATTGATTAAGAAAAGAAAGAGAAAAGAGATCAGAAGAAAAGATTATACAAAGAGGGTTCTTATAGAGAAGAGATTGAGATGGAAGAATATCAGAAGCCACTTCACAGTGAAGCACAGAGCAGAGTACAGAGTGAAAGAACATTGAGAATTACACAGAAGAATTGTTAGAACTATACAAGTGTAGAGTGTAAAACAGAAGAGATTACACAGAAGAATTGTTAGAGACTATATAAGTGTGAAGTGCAATAACAGAGATGAGTAGATGTATATGAGTGTGAAATATGAGGCAGAAGAGATTGATTGTGTAAGTTAACTACTAACAGATGCTAACTCATCACATTATCCTCTTCTATCAGAGTGAGTGATGACTCATAGATGTTGAGGGTGGTGGTATTCTTCAAGATGAATGCAGATTCCCAGATCAGATGATTGTATTCTATTCATTTGACAAAGTATTTGCAGCAGTGGTGATTGATTCTATCATCAAGAATTACTTTGATCTCCCATTCAAATTCATTATCTTCTTCTATAATGATGAGTGGCTGTCAGTTGAAGATTCTCTGTGAAGGGAATGAATTCTCAGCTGCAGATTGGAGCAGATTTGTGTGAAAGATGTTGTAAATATCAGACAGAATATCAAGTTGATAATTGTGTGTGTCTAGCATCTCTGTCACAGTATATTTGATGTGATGATAATTCAGTGTATGTGAGAGATGATCTGTCTTTATATTCTTGAGATCTAATCAGATTTTGTTTTCTATATAATATCAGATCACAGAACTTCTTCTGATGTTCATTTAATTCTTATAATCTTACTAAGCACTGATTATGAAAGCTTCTGCTCATTCACAGACTTTCTTAAGCTTGCTCATGATGTTATCTACTGCTTGTATGAGACTGTGAATGTATGTGGTTTCTTGAGAATTCTCAGAGAAGTCTAGAACTTCTAAATTGTATCTATACAGAAGAAAGAATGAGTTTATATCTGTTGTAGCAGAGTCTCAGCTGTTAATTACAATTTTGATGTATGATAACAGATGACTTCAGTTGTCTTGTGTGTAATTACAGAATTTATGAACAATATTCTTTACTGTTTATATCATTCTCTCTGTGACTTCATTGATCTCTGAGTGATATGCTGTTGACAATTTTTGTTTGATTCTTAGTAGCTGACATATGTGGATTCAGAGTGTGCTGATGAATTGACTGTCTCTATCTGATACAATGAATAAAGGCAGATTGTGTATACAATAGAATGAGCTCTGAATAAAGACATCTGCAACTACTTCAGCATCTATTCTGTCACAGAGTTGCAGTATTACACTCTTGCTGAGATGATTGACAATGACTAGAATGTTTGTAGAACCTTCACTCTCAGATAGAGAAACTGCAAAGTTGATTGCTATATCACATCAGATTCATTCAGAGATAGACAGAGATTTTAACATCTTTTTTCATTGTTCATATCATGCTGTTACTGAGCCACAGTGATTGCAATTGTGTACAAACTGATGTACATTCTTTGACATATTCAGTCAGTAGAAGTCTTGAGCTACAATACTGTACATAATCTCACAGTCTGAGTGCTCAGTCATTGATGAGTCATGAATCTTCTGCATGATTTGTATTTATAGAGGTTCTGAATCAGAGACTCATTGTCTGTCTTGAAAGTATAGACATCCATCATCATCAATTGAGCATGCTGAGATGTCTGTTTTTGAGTATACATCTGCAGAGAATTGAGATGCTCTGCTTTGTACAGCTTCAGCAGCCATTCTTACAACTACTCACAAATATAGAGATACATTTGAATTTTTCCATTTTCTAACTGTTTTTCATATAATTTTAACCTTTCAACCCATTCAACATCATTGCACATTCTCTGTGATTACTCTACATGTGTGTACTGCACAGATTGAGTGGTCATGAAGCTCTCAACACTCTTCCATTCACTCAAGAACATCAACACAGCCTACATCAGATCACTGAAGCTGAAGTCACTGATCAATTTTGTCACTGAAAAGACTGATAAGAGACAGAGAAAGACTGTTACAATGTCTTCTTCAGTTCTCAAAGAAATCAGTGATAGTATTCCCACAGTCATCTCTCAGCTACAGAAGCAGTTTGAGAAGACTCAACAGCAACAGAATCTGTAGCAGAAGATTCTCATCAGATTGACAAAGATTCTGAATAGCTGAGTTGAGAAGAAGAAGTAGTCAGTCAGTCAGAACTTTGTTCAAATCTTCTATGAAAGATTCATCATATATATGACAGCAGATCTGAGTGCAGCATCAATTTTGAAAGAGAGTGCTGTTTCAAACACTCATTCATAGTCAAATTCAGCAAAGACAACTGTGAGAAAGTCAATTATCTGAATGAGTATTGTGCAGAAGAGGAAAAATTCTGTTCTCTCTGAAGTTATCTCTGTTAAGACTGCAGCTTTCTCAGCTGACAGAGCTAGTGAAGTCAGTCTGCAGCTCAAGAACATCAATCAGTCAAGAAACTTTACAGAGAATACAAAACAGCAGAAAAATCCACAAATTCTCATTATTCTTCAATCAGAGAAATAGATCACTCAGCTGCAGTCATATACTGTGCAGCAGATGATTGTTGCAAACATTCAGAGAGTGAGAGATATGGCTAATATGCTGAAGATAAAGCTCATCAGAACAGATTGAGCAATCACATCAAGCAACAGAGATATATACAATACTCTGATCATTGAGAAGACAGTGACTACTCTCTGTGAAGTTCTTAACACCACAGAGATTCAGCTATCAGAATGATAATACAATTATACTGTTTCAGAGATTCTGAAATTTGTTCAGAACTGAGAAGAAGCAAGAATTCTCACAGACAAAATAATTGAGAGAGAGATTCTGACTCAGATAAAGATAAAATCAGTAAGCTTTCAATTCTTACAATATGAAGTGAATCTCAAGACAGAGAAGATTATATGAATTGTCTTCTTTCTCATCTCAGTGAAAGACTTCTCACTTTTCAATGTCAGTGAGAGGGTCAGATTCATTGAGAAAAGATCACTGACAGTGAGACATAACTCAAAATATCAGAGATACTGTCATTCATCAAAGTGTGCACAACTGATGAGATGCTCCAACTGCAGTGAGCTCACAAGTCAGCATAAAAAATCAACAAATATAAAGTGCAAAAGAGCATTACAGTGTGTCAACTGCTGTCAATTCTACTCAACTGAACATCAGCACTGCTCTACTGCACTCAAATGTGTGAACAGTATCTTCAGATGTCTAACTCAAAAGAAGCTAGCAGCTGTTCATTATCTTAACAACAGATGTTACAGAGATACTCAGAAGCAGCAATCATCATTAGCACAGTCAGTATCAATGATTGCAGTGATGATATCTATATCATTTACTCAATCAACTCAGTCAACACAGCTCACTGAGCTAGCACTCTACAAATGAGTAGCTACTCAGAGCTTCATCAGTGAAGAGAATGTCATCTGACAGATGACTCACATCAGATAACACTCAGTTCACACAGCAGAGCAGTAGTATAGTCAAGCAGTCAAAGAGTA
Source organism: Histoplasma ohiense (assembly GCA_017607445.1). Lineage (NCBI taxonomy): Eukaryota > Fungi > Ascomycota > Eurotiomycetes > Onygenales > Ajellomycetaceae > Histoplasma > Histoplasma ohiense. Next base: position 4,123,951 of record JAEVHH010000005.1, on the reverse strand, counting down.
GTCTAACTTCAGTATGCAGACAACAGATCTGAGACTCTTCAATCTCATTTCACAGATGAACTTTGACAGCAGTTTATTAAGTGACTTTTTATACTAGAATATCAACATCAGCAACACAGCTGATGCTGCAGAAACAATCAGCAGAAAAATCATTTTCTACAGATTTTTTGAGTAAACACAGTCAGAGCAGCTCTCTGTCACACAGCAGCTCTACAGTTCACTTTCAAACAGAGCTGTGAAGTGATCTGTATACAGAAGTCTTACACACACTCTGATATCAAAACTTCTAATCACTCAACATATGAGTGCTTTGTATTTATAGATCACTGAAATGACACTAATCTGAAGCAGCAAGAGAAGAAGAGATCTCAGATCATAATATATATACACAAAAATTCAAAGATAAAAGCACAGCAACACTGATCTGTGCAAAACAGAGATCTGCTGTAAGTCAGTATCAATGACTGCCACATTCTCAATGTGTACAGACAGTCTGAGACAGACAGTCTGAGACAGACACAATCATGAACTATCTGATCAATTTGAGCTTATCAGTTCACTGTTTAGTAGATGAGAATTTCAATGTACAATATGATGTCTTTGAATCAGAAGCAGCAAATCTGCACTGAGAAGAAAAGCTTGTTCAGTGAATCAGTGAACACAAAATGAATTTTGTGAAAGAGATAGATATTTCAATTCATACAGCAGATCATATAATTGATCTCATCTTCTTCAATGTGATTTTTGCTTTCACTTCAGTGTATCAAGATTTACACTGCAGCTCAGATCATCAGTCTATAATTACTATACTGTCAACAATGTCTCAGACACAGCAGAGCAGAGCTCAGATCAAAATCACAGACTCTCAGCTGAAGCTCTTTACAGATTTTATCAGAGATCTCATGATGAATATATCTTACTCAGATAGAGTTGAGAATGCAGTATAGTTTGATGATCTGATTCAACACTTCATTCAGAATCTTCTGACTGCAGCTCAGATAGTCAGCAAGTCAGTACAATAAAAACAGACTACAGCTCTCTGATGAACAGCAGACTGTCAAAAAGCACATTGAGAACTCATCACTTATCAGACAGAGACTGCAAAGCATCAGTTCAAGAACACAGTATGCAAGATCAAACACACATACTGAAGATAGATGATCAATGAAATCAGAGATGGCAGAGATCTGTATCAGATGATAGTATAGTATAAGCTGAAACTCAATCTCAGAGCACTCTCTCTGATGATTGAGAATCAGATCATAGAAGAGACAGCTGTCAAAGTTAAGACACTTCAGTAAATCATTCTGAAACAATACAACTCAGTCAATGATTTGAAATACAATTCACTGAATAATGAGTACTGAAATGGCATGAGAAACCTGCTCTGAAACCCTCAGATTGAGATGAAGAAGGTAGAGCACAATATTATTGAAGTATAGAGTATCTTTTCAGATACAGATGAAATCATAGTACAGCTGCTCAAGATATACTGACAGTATATATCTCTCTTTGTACAGCAGCTATACAACTGCTGTTTTCAGCTCTGTCATTTCCCACAAATCTGAAAGCTGACAAAGATAACAATGATATTCAAGATAGATAAAAGCTCAGTCTGCTTCTGAAGATTCATTGTTCTTCTCTCAATAATCTTCAAGAAGCTGAAACACATTGTTGTAAGACAACTGACATACACAGCACTCATTCATAATATAGTCAGCTTATAATATGAAGAGATGCTGCTCAGACAATCTGCAATGAATCTGATAGCTGCTTTCACTCATGAAATGAAGACAGTCTTTGCATAAAATAAGAAGATATTCATGATCACAATGAATGTGCAGAGTGTCTTTGATACTGTGCTGTGCAGACAGCTGCTTCAGCAGATGATACAACAGAAATGACTACACAAGCTGCTACAACTCATTGACAGCTTTCTCACTGAATACAGAGCTCAGATTCAGCTGAAGAGAATCATCACAGCAGCACATCAGATGCAATGTGATACATTACAGAGATCTTCTCTATCATCAATACTGTTTCTTCTGTATCTGACAGAGCTGCTGTGGCAGAACTCAGAATTGCACTTTGACTATACAGATGATCTGAATACTTGACAGACTACATACTTATTTGACAGCAATGCTATTCTTCTCAGTCATGATATACAGAGTATTCTGAGATGAAGGGAGACAAATAAGATGATTTTCACATCAGAGAAATTTGAGATGATTTATTTCACAAGAAAGTGATACAATGAAACATCATCAGTAATTGTATCAGAGAATCTGATCATACACTCTGTCACTGTCTCAGCTGAACAGAAGTCAGTATTTCATTGACTGAGTATATACTTTGACAGAAGATTCATCTGAAGATCACACATCTCTGTCTGAGCAAAAAAGACAAAAACTGTGACTCAGTATATTCAAAGTTTAGAAAAAATCAGAGATGAATTCTCAGTAGATGTTCTGTAGAAGATAGTCACTATCTGCATGATTCTCTCACTGCTCTATAACACAGAGATCTGATACAGCAGCTGCATGCAGTTAGCAAGACATATAGATAGAAATGAAGAGATCAGCTTTCATCTGAAATGATATGTGAAGATAGTTGAGAAGATATTTATCATAGTAGTCAGAGAAATTCTTTCAGTTTTCTATATAACATTCATCACAACTCTATACTGAGATGCTGAGCTCTCATCAGTAATGATAGCTCTGAAGAAGATCAAAATGCATTTCACAACAAGGCTTCAGATGATAAATGAGAGATATTCACTGATTTTATGAATAGCTTTCTCAATAATCACATATGAAAGAAGAGCTGGAACTCAGCAGCATTCAAAGATCAAGATTCAGAGATTAAAGATACTACTGTCTGCAGTCAATAGATTCACACTTGTCATTTCATACTACTCAGAGAGATACAGAACAGATCTCACAGAGAGTGTAGATAAAAAAAATACTGCTCAGATATTCAAAAAATAATGAGAAAGTCAATCTTCAACAGATCTATATATTTTCTCAGATAAATCAGAACAGATTCTTGACAACAGCAGATAGATAAACTATAACTTTATAGTTTATCAGAGAAACAAAAAACTGATCAGCTTCTCAGCTGCACTGAGCTCTATATCATATATCTTCAACACTGAGACAGTTGATATCTGCTGTGCATTAGAGTGTGTGATGAAGCTTCTACTCTGTGTCACAGATAATAGCATCAGCTTTCAGATCTGACTCTGTCTTGACAATATCTCAGTCATCTGAAGTATACAGAGCAGTGTGATAGTTTTTTCAAACTGAGTCTACAGCCACTGTCATGAGCTTCTCAGACAACATAATATGAGTCTGAAATGAGTCTCTGAGTATATGAGAATAGAGAGCAATGAGAAAGCAGATCATCTGACTAAATAGACAGTCTCATCTACTACAGTTTCAATCTATAAACTCAAAATCATACTCACAGTCAATGGAATCTGCACAGTGATCAAGCAGCTCAGTCAAAAGACAGAGTGAGAGTGATGAAGCAGAGTCTGAAAAGCTCTCTGACTGATATCAGAGCTGAAAATTCAGTAAATCAATTGTATCATATCAAGTAAAGATTTCTTTAGAGCTCATTATATTATAGTATACTCTTCATCACTGACTCACACTTCACTTCTCTTATGAAGACTTCTTCTGATATCACAGATGCTTTCAGCATGCAGATGTGAGGCTCATCTGTATCTGTGAACACAACAAAAACTCAGAATATTTGATACTCTGTCAATACTCACAGAAACACTTTTCTCACTGACTCAAAATATCAGCAGCACAGTTATACAATCAGACAACAGCTGTTGTCTATCTAGAATCTCTGATCTCTACAGACTTTGTAGAACTGCTTGACTGCATGCAGTTCTACACACAGTACTGCATAAAATAACACAGCTGTTTGAGCACACATCATCTGACAGCCCTCCACAGCAGTTCCAAGCCTATACAGACAATACAGATAGCATAACATTTGATACAACTGATTCAATCAGTACAATAGACTCAATCAATGCAATCAGTACAAACAGTACAATCAGTTCAATCAGTACAATCAGCTCAATCAGTTCAATCAGTACAAACAGTACAATCAGTTCAATCAGTTCAATCAGTATAAATAGTACAATTGATACAATCAGTTCAATCAGTTCAATCAGTTCAATCAATTCAATCAGTTCAACTGATGTAAATAATTAAACCAGTATAATTGACTCATCTGTTTCAACTAGCTGTGGTGTAATCAGTACAGTCTGTATACTGACTCAGTTAATATACTCTCAGCTGTAGATATACACTCTTTTTCTCTCTTCTCACTGCTCTCTCTGTCTCTCTTCATTTCTTTTCTCTCACAATCTTCTTCAGTGTTCTCTTCTCTCTCTTCTCTCAGATTTGTGCTGGATTATATGACTGTAAGATGCTATAGAGAACACAGTCTTTTCTTCACTCTTCTCTTTATTTTTCTTTTCAGAATATTTATTTTTTCTCTTTTCTTTTGTCTATCTCATCTATTTTTTCTCTGCTGTTAGAAGTACAGACAGTTCTCAGATCAACTGAGAGAGTTATCTCTTTCTATTTACTATAAAGTCTTTCAGATATGACAGCAGTGATTCTCTCAGAAATCACACTATAGCCTCATCATAAATGGTCATACATCAGATCAGAAGTGAATGTGCAGCTCAGTAAAATTCTTTTCAATGAGCTGAGTCTTTTCAAGAGTTGCCATCTGAATTCTGTTTTCTTTCTCTCTGTGTATATAAAAATCTCTTCAGCATAGCACATCTTCATGCTCTTTGAAAGGCTTCTGAAACACAGACACTGCTCATGTTTTCTCTGAGATGTTAAATCAATACAAATAAACAAACAAACAGCTTCAGCAGCTTGTTGTCAGAATTCATCTGCCTCTATTGCTTATCTTCATTGCTCTTCAAATGAGGGGTATTGAGTATGAAATTGATTAATGTGTATACAGAGTTCATCTGACTGTGTGGGACTTTCTATAATTGCAGAGTTGATTAATCAATGCTTTCAGTGTTTTCATCTGTCATTCAGATCATTGAATGATATATTTTGTTCTCAGTGAAATAGAGCATCTATAAGAGTGTTCTCTGCTTCTGATCAGTAGCAAATTGTGAATGAGAATCAGCTAAGAAATAATGATCAGTGTATATACCTCTCAGTAAGCTTATGAATGATTGTGAAATATTTCAGATTCTTATGATCAGTAACAATCTCAAATCTCTCAATGCTCATGAGCTCAGACTTTCATTCTTCAAGATATTATATAATCACTAGAAGCTTCTTGTTGTAGATTTTGTAGTTACATTCAGCAGACAACATCTTCTTCAAGATGAAGGCACAAGATTGTAGAACATTTTCATTATCATATTGCATCAATGCTTCATCTATCATATAATCTGAGACATCTGTTTCAAGAGTTGTATGCTTATCTGAATTGAATGATTGTAGCATTGAAGTGTTTGTGAACATATACTTCAGCTTTTTGAAAGCTGCATCTGCTTCATCAGTTCATTGAAATACAGTGTCTTTTCAGATTAGATCTGTCAGTGATTGTATGATATTGAAGAAGTTCTTAATGAATCTTCAGTAGAAGTTGATGAATTCTAGAAAACTTCTAGTCTCTTTTACTGAGACTGATATCTCTCAGCTGAGAATTGTTTCCATCTTCTTAGAATTCATGCATACATCTTTTTCAGCTTCAATAATGAATTCTAGATAGATTGTAGACTTAGTTTTGAAGTCACATTTATCAATGTTCACTTATAGTTCAGCTTCTCATAGACAGTCAAGCACTTGTTGTATGTGCTTGCAATATTCAGCAAGCAATTCATCAGTGAAGATCAGAATATCATTTATATACACTGAAGTGATCTCATTGAGCAGATCTTGTAAGACTCAGTTAATGTATTTCTGAAATGTACTTAGAGCGTTCATCAATTCAAAGAGAATCACAGTTCATTTGTATAATTCATAATGTGTGTGAAAGACAGTTAATCATTCATCATCTTCATTAATTCTTATCTTATAGAAGGCTGCAGAGATATCAAATTTCATAAATCATTTTGTTTTTTCTATCTGTTCAAGTATTTCATTGATGAGTGGAAGAGAGTATCAGTTCTTTCATGTGATTTTGTTAAGTTCTTGATAGTCAATGCAGAATTGTAAGCCTTTTTCTGATTTCTTTGCAAATAGCACAGATGCTGCAGTAGATGAGTTGCTAACACAAATGAAATCTTTGTTCAGTAATTCATTGAGTGTTTTTTATAGAATGAGAAGCTCATCATATGATATGCTGTAGAGAGAATCTCAGAGTTATTGTGAGTTCTTACTGTTTTTCTTAATAAGTTTGATTGTATGATCTATACTGCATTCTCAATGAGAGGGAAGCTTTTCAGCTTTCTTTTTGTCAAATATATCTGCAAAGTTCTTGTATAATTTGAGTAGTTTTTTGCACAGTTTTTTGAAATTCTTGAGTTCTAGCTTTTCTAATGCTTTCTTGATATTCATCATGCTAGCAGTGAACACTTGGATGTTCTTCTTCTTATGTGCTTGATGGGTTAGTAGTTTAAATGCTTTCACTGATACCTGGGTGAGATCAGTGATTCTGTTGATATTCTTTTCATAAATGCAGTTGCCTTCTGGGAAGATTAGACAACAGTTGTGTGTGTCTATCAGGGTTTCAAATTCTGTAAGTCATGACAGATTGAGCATTAAATCATACTCAAGATCTTGTACTTCATATGTGTAAACATTTCTTTTTTCATATCCTTCTACATTGATGTTGAACTTTATCATATTGTAGAAGGCAGATTCTCTGAGGCCATTGAATTTACTGAGTTTACACAGTTCAGAAAAGAGAATACACTGAAGCTTATGTTTTTCAATCAACTGAGTGTTTATAAGAGTATAGTGAAGAAAACCACTGTCTATCATTGCTTGTACATTGACTAGACTATTTACAATGACAGAGATCATGATTGCATTCACTTGCATTTTCTATTCAAATCTTCAGCTCATTTCTTACTTCTTAAGCTCTTGTTCATATTTTAGAGTGAGAGCTCTTCATTTCTCTGTTCTTGTTCATTTATAGATGTAGTTGCATTCACACATAGTGTAGAAGCTGAAATCACTGCATTGATGCACTGACTTACAAAATGCTCTGATCTATTGCAATGAATGCAAACTTTTTAAGTGATTTAATCAGTAACTTCTTATTTGAAGAGATCAGATATTCTTGACTATTCTGTGTTCACATGAGAGATTCAATCTATGGTGTCTGTGGGGGTGGTTGATGTAGTTGATGCAGTGGTAGATGTAAAGTTCTGCCTACAATTATTACAGCTTCCTTGTACAGTGTTGAAACATGCAAGATTGTTGTTGAGTTGATGCAAATGAGTGCAGTAGTTGTGATAATGTGAGGATATAAAATATAAGTTGCAGAGCTTAAGCAGTTTGAAGCTGATGTGCTGACTTAGAAAATTAATTTTCACAGCATTGTCTCAGTTCTGTTCTTCTGCTTTGTGAATCTTGCTATTGAAATCAGATAGATAGTTTGCTAGAGAAGTATTCTGCTGACAATTTCTATTCAACCACTGCATCACATGTGCTTGCAGTGTAGAATTCAAGAATAGAACATTCAGTTGACAGAAGACTTCTTCAGAAGTACACATTTCATATATATATGACTTAATTCAGAGTTGAAATTTCACTAGAGCATCTTCTTCTAACTGACTATAAATATAGTAGATTTATAAGAGCAGAGAGTCTATCACAGACTCATCTTTCTTGAGCTTGATTTTTGTCTTCTATTTTCAGACTAGATAGATTGAGAGCTCTTCTGCAAACTTGTTGAGAAAAAAAAGATATTCTTTTCTTTTATATACAGAGAATGTTGACATCTGTGCAGTTTCTGATATATTTGCATTCAGATGATTCAATTGTTGTTGAAGCTCTGTCATCTACAAAAATTACTGCTGAAGAAAATTGCAAAGCTCAGTATTATCTTCAGCAAGACTTCAGTTCTCACTTATAAAGAGATGTTTGTAATTCATTTTATTTTTGTACAAGATTATGATTCTTAGTTCTGATAGTTTGAAGATCAGAAGATTCAGTTCTTATTCTTGAAGAAAATACTTTGTAAATACTCAGACTTCTTTGCAGCACTATCACAGTGATGCAGCTTTGTAGAACTTTGAAAATTGCAGATGTTATCACAACAACACAGCTTTGTGAAGACTTGATAACTTATTCTTAACTTGAGCATCTGAGTGCAATTGTAAACATAGAGCACTCAGACTGACACAGATGAATCAATTTGTAATGTAACAGATGTACTTTGATTAACAATCTAACACTATTCTAAATACAGATTACAAATTGATTAAGAAAAGAAAGAGAAAAAAGATCAGAAGAAAAGATTGTATAAAGAGAGTTCTTATAGAGAAGAGATCAGAGTGAAAGAATATCAGAAACTGCTCCACAGTGGAGTATGAAGTGAAGTACAGAGTGGAAGAATGTTGAGAATTATGTGAAAGAATTGTTAGAACTTATTATTATTATTATTCTTCAATTATAGATGCATGCAGTCAGTGACTATGACATCTATCTGAAACACTTCAGAATTTTTCAACTCAAGAATAATTTAATATACAAAGACAATTTAAAACATGCATTATCAGAATTCCAGCCCAGAATCAAACAACTATTCAAACTGTTCAATCAAAGAAATCAAAATCAAAAGAATGTCAGCAAGTCAACACAACTTAGTTTGAAAACAAAAGAAATAAACATTGTAAAAGACAGCTTTATTATAACAAGGAAAAGAAAAACCACTGACAACAACTATAACATCAACAAAAAACAAACCAAACTTTTCAAAACAAATTAAAACTGATCATAAACAACTTAAGAGAGACTTCAAAGCAAGATGAAAAGAAAGACTAAAAGAAAGATCAAAATAAATCAAATTGAAAATCTGATCTCAATATTTTTAACAGACAATTCATTCAAACTCTTGTAGCAATATTTGATTCTTTCAAATATTCAATTAAAAACTTGTTTCCAGTTTCTGTATTGAATAACAGATTCAAATTTAATTGTTTCAATTCAAACTTCTTTCTCAGTTTCAATCTCAATTCTGAATACTTTGCACAAAGTAACAGAAGATGCTCTGGATTTTCATATAACTGACAATCTAAACATAGACTACTTAAATCATCTCTAAACTTTGTTAAATATGATTTGAAGTAACCATGTCCAAGCTTTAACTGCATTATTGTAGCAAAAAGTTTCTTTTTACACTTTATTGAACAAGTTTTCCACTTTGGCTTTGTTTCAAATCTGGAGTAATGCACACTTTTTCTTTGCATAAGCCAGATATCTTGCCATTTTTGCAAACATGATTCTCTTATTTTTCTCTTAATAAAAGCTCATGTTACAATTCTTTGAAAGCAGATTTCTAATTCAGTTGCTTTTTTTGCAGCTCTATCAGCCATTTCATTGCCATATATACCCATGTGAGCAGGCACCCAGTGAAGATGAATAGAACAATTGAATGAGATTTTTCTTTGAATATTTTGAAGACTTTTCAAAATCAGCTCTAGCATTGACTGTCCACTGCTGATTTTATTACTTTGAAGTCTTTTAAGCTCTGCTTGACTATCAGAGAATATCCAAATATACTCAAATCTTTTCCATTGTTCAATCTTCATTTCAATCAATTTGAAAGCTCTTGAAATTGCAAATAATTCAGCATTAAAAACTTCTGACTCTTTTCCAATTTGTCAAGAATCAAGAATATAGTTTTTATCATTTTCTGAATATGCTATTCCAGCTCCAAGATTGCCTGTTTTCTCACATTTTGAGTCATCAGTGTATATAAGAATTGCTTTATTTTTCATTTGTTTCAAAAGCTTTAAATGTTCTTGAGTCTGATCTTCTTTTGAAAGTTGACTAATGTTTAAATCAACAAGATTATCAAGACTTTTCTTCCAAGGAGAGAGATTTTCAATAGCTACTCTCTCTACATTTAAACTAGAGAAACAGTTCTTAATCATTGAGCAAATTCTAAATAACTGAGATGGTATCCTTCTTCTTTGTAAAGAACTTGAATTTTCAGATAAATCAGTCTCATTCCAATCAAGATAAAGTTCCCAATCTAATTCTAATCCATTTGACTCATTTGGAAAAGAACTTGAAACTCTCTTTCTAATAGAATGATGTGAATATAGCTTCATAATTCTGAGAGCATAATTCATACAGATTTTATCAAATCTCACTTGTGGTGGAGAAATAGAGGCTTCAATTTCCATAGCTTTAATTGAAGTAGTTTTGAATACTTCTAGAATCTTTCTTAAAGCTGAGTTTTGAAGTTTTTGAAACCTTTCTATAAAGTGTTTTTGATCTCTCCACCACACCTGAACTGCATAATCTGAAACAGAGGTCACACAGGCAATATATAATTGTCTCATTGCTTGAAATGTCAGACCTCTTTCAGTATTTGAAAGTCTCAATATACTGTTTAAAATTCTTTCAGCATTTGCAGTTTTTATTTGCACATGAGATTTAAAATTCAATTGAGAATCTAACCAGACACCAAGCCATCTGACTGAGTTTTTAGATTTAATTGAATGATTTAAAAGCTTAACTTCAGTATCCTTTTCTCTGAAATTTGGATAAAAATGAATTAATTCAGTTTTGTCCATATCAAAAACAATGTTTTTTGATTTTGCTTTTTCAATCATTTCAGTTGCTGCTTGCTCAATCAAATTGCAGTTATTCACAATTGATTCTGAGCTTACAACTAGGCCTAAATCATCCACATAGCTTGGAGTTCTCACCATAATTGCCATTTGTCTATCAATAAATAGAAACTTGATAAATATAGCAAACAAAATGGGTGAGACTGGGGAACTCTGAGGAACTCCTATCTCAATATCTGTTATATCTTGTCTCATTCCATCAAAAAGCAACTGAATAGTTCTTTTTGACATGAAACAGATAATCCACTTAATGAGAGACTTTGGCATTCTCAGTTCTATCAAAGTATTGATCATTTGAGAAAGTGAAACACAATCAAATGCATCTTTTATATCAATAAACATTGCAGTTGTAACCATTTTTTCATTCTTTGCAAGTTGAATATCATGAACTACAGAGAGAACTGCATCAATTGCTGAGTTTTGCTTTCTACTTCCCATCTGATCATCATATAATAGATCAGTAGTAGCAGATAGAAAAGACAATCTAGTTGCAATTATCTTTTCCAGAATTTTTCCCAGACAATTCAGCAGAGATATCACTCTATAAGATTTAGAAATAGTTGGTTTTCTATTGAGTTTTGAAAGAATAACTCCAACAGCATGCCTCCAGCACTTAGGATGATACCCATATTTCAAAAGATTTGAGAACAATTCAAAGAGCTCATCTTTTAGTACTGAATAAAGCTCTTGAATTATTAAATGATTTATAGTATCAGCTCCTGCTGCTGTGACCTTTGAAGATGAAAAAATAGCTGTCTTTAATTCATCTTCAGTTAAGTCAGACCATTCTCATTTCTTATCATATTCATATTCATTATCTTCTTGCAAAGAACAAATCTTAGTTGAATTATTTGATGATGGAAATAATATTCTCATAAAAGCTTGACATTTATCTTCAAATGAGCTAGCTATAATTTCCTCATTCTGGAAACTATAAGTTAATGTTGGTAGCTTAGACATTGTTTTTGACTTAGTATATCTAAAAGCTTTGAAGATCTCTTTCCCCTGAGCATTTTCTAGAAAGTTATTCCAACAATCAGTCTTTGCCTTTTTAATTGTTGAGAAATAATCATTTCTAATATTCTTTAAATACTCAAATGAAACAAGATCTTCTTTTCAATCTTTTTTAACTCTAGCTAAATGTCTTCTTTTATTTGAAATCTCATCATTTCATCAAGGCTTAGAGAATTCAGAGACTCTTTTCAATGGAATATATTTCTTTATACTTGAAAGAATAATCTCAGTGATTAAATTTGCTCTGTCTTCAAGCATTTTATCTGTAAGATTTGTATCTGATTTCCAATAAAGAGTTTCTCTATTCTCTAATTTCAACTTTTCAATCATTCTTTTCACTTCTGTCCACTGAGCCTTTTCAAAGTTGTATTGATTTGAATATAATGGGTTTTGAACTGTTTGATTACTATCCAATTCCATATCAACTTGAATTATCTCATGTCCAGTGGCAGCATCATTTGTTTCATTTGAGTCAACATACCAATTAAAATGTTTATTCTCATATAGATTCTTAGAGAAAAAACATAGATCTATAATTGATTTCTGTCTCAAATCTGGCTTGTGAAAAGTGGGAATGTCTTGCTCATTTATCAACTCTAGTTTGTTTAAAAGTGCTCATTCAACTAGTTTTTCAGCTCTAATTGATTGAGTTCTTTCTGAATTCCACCAAGAGTGATGAGCATTGAAATCCCTCATGATTATTGAATTCTTTTCTGGTTTCAACTGCATTAAACATCTATCAAATGTCCAAGTTCTATTGTTTTCTCTCAGTGATCTTTCATTGTAGATATTGACTAATTGAATATTTTCAAACTGTTTTTTCATATCCACAATGTCACCAACAAGAATATCAGAGTCAGATATCAAATCATATCTCAGATTGAATTGAAATCTAGAATTCTTTCTAGCATAAATTGCCACTCTAACTCTAATATCTGTTTTCTCTGGTAGAAAACAATAGTATGCTGGATGAGATACACTATACATTTGATCAGCATCAAGTCTGGGTTCTTGAATAAGAACAAAGTCTGCTTTTTGCTTATAGTCAATTTGTAAACAGGAATAAAGACATGGATTTATTCTGTCCACATTATTTTGAATAAATTTGATTTTTGTAGAACTTTTAACTTTTTTTGGATGTTTTTCCTGCATTATATAAGACTGTTGAATGGTTTTTTATCTTTATTCAGAGTCAGATAATAGACTAAATCTATTATTCACAACTTCAACAGCTATCATATCTTGCATATGTGTATCTCTCATTTGTGTTTGAATGGGAGTCTTTGATGACTTTTGTACTTTCATTTTTTGTTTTTCAGAAGATTCAGATACAACAGAATTAGAGATCTGAGAATTTCTTCTTTTTTGACTGCCACTATTTTTCATATTAGCAGAGACAGAAGTATCAGTTTGTATTACTGATTTTACTGATTTTTCTGACTTAGGAGCAAACACACATTCTTTTGAATTTGCAAAATGAGGCTCTTTGCAATTGACACATTTTGCAACAGACTTAGAGTGCTCACATATAACTTCTTTTTTTAAACAAAATTGACAACTGTGTTCAGCAGTTTTGTGAGATTGAGCACAAATTTGACATTTCACATTTCTTCTACAGAGATTTGCAAAATGACCATATTTCTGACAATTTGAACATTGAATGTGAGCTTTTAAATTTTCTCTTGTATCTTTAAACTCATATGTTCTCATTCTCATACCAGCAATTCTTACAAATGAGATTTTAGATTGTTCAAATGAATCAGTTATAATTAAAACTGAAGCATTTTGTCTGTTTTCTCTTTGTTCCTCATTATTCAACCAAATTGGTAATTTTTTTAATTTGATTGAATTAAAATCTTCAATCTCATGTTGAAGCTGAACCAGCCCATCATCATGATTGAAGATTGCTGTTGGTATATCATGAAGAACAAATTTTCCTCATTTCTCATCTCTTTCCACTGAAATTTCAGTTTTCAAAAGAGATTCTATCACTGGTGCCCAAATATGTTGATTTTGCACCAGGAAGTTGGAGTTGAACTCAGGCATGGTTGTCAGAATTATAGAATTATCCAGAAAGGAGCTTTCAACTGATGCTACAACTGATTTGTATATTTCAGTTTCAGACATAGAGTTCAATGCATGATTAATCTCATTTCTCATTTGAAAAATAAGACTTGCATTTGACAGCATTTTTTGCTCAAAAACTTTTTTGTTAAAGATTTTAACAATCAGTCTTTGAGCTTTTGATTGAAGAAGTCTTTCTTCTTTCAGCTCTTTTCTTGATTTTTCTAATTTTTGTGCACTCAAAGTATCAGGGTTTTTTGTAGCCTGATTCAGAGCTCTTTTCTCAATAGATGTGTTTTTCTTTGAAGAGTAAGAGAAGGAAAGTGTGGAGGAAACTGCTGCAGTCTGAGCATAAGTTTTTGTTTCTATTTTTTGCTCAGATTTTTGAAAAGGATTTAACATTTTAGTTTCAAAGATTTTCTCAAGTTTTGAAGAGATTTCTAGTTTGTATTTGAGAATCTCATTCAACTGTCTTGCTTGAATCAAAAGTATCTGAAGCACTTCAGTATCCTTTTCCTCCATGCATTGATTTTTCAAAAACTTAGCAGCTTTTTCAAGATTCTCAACCTCTTGCATCTGATCTTGATATTTCTTTTTTCTTTTCTTTAGAAACTCAATTTCAGGAATCTCTTCAGAAAACACATCTCTCTTCATCATATTGATAGATACAGATGATTTGATTGTGTTTCAGTCTATTTTTCCTACTAGTAATAGTAACTAGGTCAAGTTTTTCAAGAGAACTTAACAAACTAAAACTAATTTTTAAAGATAAATCAGTTAAATCTTCACAAATTGAGTGCTACAAATATAGGGAAGGGGAGAACTAATGACTTCAATTTGAATAAGTCAAGATTGAAGTATCAGTTTTTGATAGAAAAACTGATAAAAAAGACTCAGCTTTTTGAAGAGAAGCTGTTAAAACTAGCTATTTATATTCTTTACTGTAAAAATTTCCCCACACAACAAGTGTGCAGCTCAATTAACCCAGCAGAGGTATATAAAAGCAAATTAACAAGTATTAATGAAAGCTCTTCAGCCACTAAACAAAGTTAAAGAAATATGACTTTGAGCAAGACTTCACTATTTTATTAACTCAGAGCTAAAACAGTGAAAACACTCTATCTCTTTCAAACTTTGTTTTTTTCTTAATTAAAAAGCTTCTCAAAGTTTCTGTTTAAACTAGATCTCACCTCAGTTTAAGATTATATTTCTGAAATATCAAAAGCTTTCAATACTAAATGAATTCCTTTTCATTCAAATTGAACCATTTTATTTTACTGAATAGCTCTCAATAAGTTGAATATTGAGTTTCCAAAGAAATGAGTATGCAAATGAAGAATCAACAGACTAAATCTGTACTTTTTTCCTTTATAATAGATTATATATATAAAAATATATATACAAACTACTTGCAGGGACCAAGCTATCTTTCAAACACTGAAATTTCCACTTTTATTCTATGTTTATATCAATGGAGGGGTTATTCAGAGGGATTCGATGAGGGATTCGAGGGATGATGGATTTGAATTGATGGGATATGCACTAGTCAATTGTGCCGAGGTATCTTTTTGTTACTTGGCAGGCACGTGTGGCTGGGAGGTACTCAGGGGGGACTTGGCACGGGTGTGTTGGAACACAAAAATCGATCAGAGTTTTCTCAAACAGAGAATCAAGAATAACTCAAGCAACTGCAGACCAAATTGAATAAGATTTTAATAAATTATCAATTTAAGATAGATCTATCTGTGATCAAAATCTGAGTTGATTTGACCCAGTATTGATGGAGTAATTTGATGAAATGTTGAAGATCCGCCCAAGCAGATGCCAAAACACTATTCATCAAATATCTCCCTCAAAACCTTATCAAATCTTTTCAAATTTGCAGCAGTTACTGATGGAGGCAGTAGGAATCAATTGAGGGTACTCACGTTGTCTAATTCGAAGAATTGGGCTCGTTCGGGGTTTTGCTCGTTGAATATAACAATGGAATTGTTAGAACTACACAAATGTGGAGTGTGAGACAGAAGAGATTATATGAAAGAATTGTTAGAGGCTACACAAGCACAGAGCACAATAACAGAGATGAGTAGATGTATGCAAGTGTGAAATATGAAGCAGAAGGGGTTGGTTGTGTAAGTTAACTACTAATAAGTGCTAACCTATCACACTGAGTCTGTATATGTCAATTATTAAAAATTGAATGAAAGTTATCAACAGTATATTATTCAGAGACTGATGAAGCTACTGAGAGAATAATATAAATAATAAAAAATATTTTCTGTAAGTTTTGTAATTACATACAAGACAACTGAAGTAATCTGCTGTCATATACTGAGATTGTGATTAACAGTTGAGATTTCATCACAACAGATGTAAGCTCATTTTTTTTTTATATAAATACAATTTAGAGATTCTGAACTTCTCTGAAACTCTCTGAGAAATCATATACATTCACAGTCTTATACAGATGACAGAGAATATCATAAATAAGTTGAAGAAAGTCTGTGAATAAGTAGAAGCTTCAATAATCAGCATTTAGTAAAATTATAAAAATTAAATAAACATCAGAAGAAGTTCTACAATCTGATATTATATAAAAAACAAAATCTGACTGAATTTCAAGAATATAAGAATAAATCATCTCTTGTGTACACTAGATTATTATCACATCAAATATACAGTGAAGAAAGTACTAGACACACACAACTATTGACTTGACATCTTATTTGATATTCATGATATCTTTCATACAAATCTGCTTCAATCCACAACTGAGGATTTATTTCTCTCACAGAGAATCTTCAATTGACAGTCATCTGTTATTATAGAAGAAAACAATGAATTTGAATGAGAAATCAAAACAATTCTTAACAATAGAATCAATCATTACTGTCATAAATATTTTATCAAATGAATAGAATACAATTGTCTGATCTGAAAATCTGTGTTTATTTTGAAGAATACTGCTATTCTCAACATCTACAAGTTCTCACTCATCTCAGTAGAGAAGGATAATGTAATGAATTAGTACTTATTAATAATTAATTTACACAATCAACTTCTCTTCTGCATTCACTTATTTCTGATCATTGTGATTTTGTGTAAATCTCAATGTTCTTTCACTCTGTGCTCTGTACTTATATAGTCTTTAATAATTCTTTTATATAGCTCTTAATGTTCTTCTGCTCTGTGCTCTGTATTTGTATAGTCTCTAATAATTCTTCTATATAGCTTTCAATGATTTTTCTGTCTTATATTCTGTACTTATATAGCTTTTAATGATTCTTCTGTGTAGCTTTTAATATTCTTTTATTCTGTGTTTCACTGTGGAGTGACTTCTGATATTCTTCTGCTCTGAACTTCTCTCTATAAGAACTCTCTTTATATGATCTTTTCTTCTGACTTCTTTGTAACAGGCGTACTTCGATTAACGATTTGGTACTATCCTAATTACAGATTATGAATTGATTAAGGAAAGAAAGAGAAAAGAAATCAGAAGAAAAGATTGTACAAAGAGGGTTTTTATAGAGGAAAATTCAGAGTGAAAGAATATCAGAAGCCACTCCACAGTGGAGTGCAGAGTGGAAGAACATTAAAAGATATGTGTAAGAATTGTTAGAAGCTACACAAGTGCAGAACATGAGATGGAGGAATCATTGAGAGCTACACAGAAGAATTGTTAGAGACTACACAAGTATGAAACACAGAGCAGAAGAATGTAAGAAGCTATGCAGAAGAATTGTTAGAGACTATATGAATGCAGAGCACAGAGTGGAAGAATGTTAAGAGCTATGTGAAAGAATTGTTAGAAACTACACAAGCACAGAGCACAGAGCAGAAGAACATCAAGAGTTATACAAAATAACAATAATCAGAAACAAGCAGATGCAGAAGAAGAGTTGATTGTATAAGTTAATTACTAATAAGTACTAATCTGTCACATTATCCCTCTCTACTGAGGTGAGTGAGAACTTATAGATGTTGAGAGCAGCAGTGTTCTTCAAGACAGACACAGATTCTCAGATTGAATGATTGTATTCTATTCATTTGATGAGATATTCACAGCAGTGGTGGTTGATTCTATTGTCAAGAATTGCTTCAATTTCCCACTTGAGTTCATTGTCTTCTTCTATGATGATGGATGACTGTCAATTGAAGATTCTCTGTGAGGGGAATGAATTCTCAGCTGTGGGTTGGAGCAGATTTGTATGAAAGATGTTGTGAATGTCAGATGAGATGTTGAGTTGATAATTGTATATGTCTAGCACTTTCTTCACTGTATACTTAGTGTGATGATAATCTAGTGTATGTGAGAGGTGGTCTGTTCTTATGTTCTTGAGATTCAGTCAGACTTTGTCTTCTATATGATATTGAATCACAGAACTTCTTCTGATGTTTGCTTGATTCTTGTAATCTTACTAAACACTGATCATTGAAGCTTCTGCTCATTTGTGAGCTTTCTTCAGCTTGCTCACAATGTTCTCTGCTGTCTGTATGAGGCTGCAGACATACACAGTTTCTTGAGAAGTCTCAGAGAAGTTCAGAATCTCTAAGTTGTATCTGTATAGAAGAAAGAATGAGCTTACATCTATTGTAGTGAAATCTCAACTGTTAATTGCAATCTCAGTGTGTGACAGCAGATTGCTTCAGTTGTCTTGTGTGTAATTGCAGAACTTATGAAGAATGTTCTTTATCATTTATATCATTCTCTTGATAGCTTCATCAGTCTCTGAGTGATACACTGTTGATAACTTTTGTTTGATTCTTAATAATTGACATACACAGGCTCAGAGTGTGCTGATGAATTGACTGTCTCTATCTGACACAATGAATGAAGACAGACTGTGTATACAATAGAATGAGTTTCTGATGAAGACATCTGCAACTACTTCAGTGTCCATCTTGTCACAGAGCTGTAGTATTACATTCTTACTGAGTTGATTGACAATGACTAGAATGTTTGTAGAATCTCCACTTTTGAATAAGAAAACTGCAAAATTGATAGCTATATTATGCCAAGTTTGATTGGAGACAGATAAGAGCTTCAGCATCTCTTTTTGATGTTCATGTCATGCTATCACTGAGCCACAGTGATCACAGTTGTGTATGAACTGATGTATGTCTTTTGACATATCTGATCAGTAGAATTCTCAGACAATGATGTTGTACATGATTTCACATTCTGAGTGCTCAGTCATTGATGAGTCATGAATTTCTTGCATGATCTGTGTTCATAGAGATTCTGAATTGAGAACCCATCATCTATCTTGAAAGTGTAAACAGTTGTCATCATCAATTGAATATACTGAGATATCCATTCTTGAGTATACATCTGTGAGGAATTGAGATGCTTTGCTTCATATGACTTCAGCAGCTTATTGTCAGAATTCATCTGTCTCTGCTGCTAGTCTTCATTGTTCTTTGAGTAAGGGTTCTTGAGCTTGAGACTGATTGATATATACACAGAATTCATCTGATTGTGTAGAACTTTCTATAATTGCAGAGTTGATTAATCAATGCTCTTGATGTTTCCATCTGTCATCCAAGTCATCAGATGATATATCTTATTCTCAGCAGAACAGAGCATCCACAAGGATGTTCTCTACTTCAGATTGATAACAAATTGTGAATGAAAAATGGCTAAGAAACAATGATCAATACATATGTCTCTCAGTGAGCTTATGAGTGATTGTGAAGTACTCTAGATTCTTATGATTGATAACAATCTTGAATCTCTCAACACTCATGAGTTCAGATTCTTATTCTTTGAGACATTGTATGATCACTAGAAGCTTCTTGTTGTAGATCTCATAGTTGCATTCAGTGAGTGACATCTTTTTCAAGATGAAGACACAAGATTGTAGAACATCTTCATTGTCATATTACATCAGTGTCTCATCTACTATATAATCTGAGGCATCTGTTTTGAGAATTGTATGCTTATCTGAATTGAATGATTGCAGTATTGAAGTGTTTGTGAACATATGCTTCAGCTTTTTGAATGCTGCATCTGCTTCATCAGTCCATTGAAATACAGCATCTTTTCAGATCAGATCTGTTAGTGATTATATGATATTGAAGAAGTTCTTGATAAACCTTTGATAGAAGTTGACAAACTCTAGAAAGCTTCTAGTCTCTTTTACTGAGACTGATGCCTCTCAGTTGAGAATTGCTTCCACCTTCTTAGAATTCATATGTACATCTTTTTCAACTTTGATGATGAATTCTAGATAGATCATAGACTTGGTCTCAAAGTTGCATTTGTCAATGTCCACTTACAGTCCAGCTTTTCATAGATAGTCAAGAACTTATTGTATGTGCTTACAGTGCTCAGTAAATGATTCATTGATGAAGATCAAGATATCATTCATGTACACTGAGGCAATCTCATCAAGCAGATCTTGTAGAGCTCAGTTAATGTATTTCTGAAACATACTCAGAGCATTCACTAATTCAAAGAAGATCACTGTCCATTTGTATAATCTGTAATGTATATGAAAGACAGTTAGCCATTCATCATCTTCATTAATTCTTATCTTGTAGAAGACTGCAGAGATGTCAAGTTTTGTAAATCATTTTGCTTTTTCTATCTGTTTGAGCATTTCATTGATGAGTGGAAGAGAGTATCAGTCCTTCTGTGTAATCTTGTTGAGTTCTTGATAGTCAATGCAGAATTGTAAGCCATCTTCTGATTTCTTCACAAACAGTACAGATGCTGCAGCAGATGAGTTGCTAATATGAATGAAGTCTTTGTCTAATAATTCATTGAGTGTTTTTCATAGAACAAGAAGCTTGTCACATGACATGCTGTAGAGAGAATCTCAGAGCAGTTGCAGATCTTTACTGTCTTTTTTGATAAGCTCAATTGTATGATTTATACTGAGTTTTTGATGAGAGGAAAGCTTTTCAGCTTCTTTCTCATCAAACACATCTGCAAAGTCTTTGTATGATTCAAGTAGTTTCTTGTATGATTTCTTGAAGTCTTTAGATTCTAACTTTTCTAATGCTTTCTTGATATTCATCATGCTAGCAGTGAACACTTGGACATTCTTCTTCTCATGTGCTTGATGAATTAGTAGTTTGTATGCTTCCACTGATATCTGAGTGAGATCAGTGATTCTATCAACATTCTTCTTGTAAATATGATCATCTTCTGGAAAAATAAAGCAGCAGTTGCATGCATTCAACAAGGTTTCAAATTCTGTGAGCTATGATAGATCAAGCATTAGATCATACTCAAGGTCTTGTATTTTGTATGTGTATATATTCTTTTTCTTATGTTCTTCTATATTGATATTAAATCTTATCATATTGTAGAAGGTGGATCCTCTGAGGCTGTCAAATTCACTGAACTTACACAGTTTGAAAAAGAGAATACACTGAAGCTTATACTTCTCAATCAGCTGAATGTCTATAAGAGTGTAGTGAAGGAAACCACTGTCTATCATTGCTCATACATTGACTAAGCTATTTACAATGACAGAGATCATGATTGTGTCTGCTTGTATCTTCTGCTTGAATCTTCAGCTAGCTTTCTGCTTCTTGAGCTCTCATCTGTATTTTAGAGCAAGAGCTCATCTTTTCTCTGTTCTTGTCTATCCACAGACAACACAGTGTTCATGTGTGTGGGAGGTTTACTTGAAGTGATTGCATTCAGACATTGATTTATGAAATGCTCTGACTTGTCACAGTGTATGCAGACTTCTCTGATGATTCAGTTGATGATGTCCTTCTCTGAGATGTTAGAAATCTTTGAATGATTTGTGTTCATGTATGAAACTCAGTTCATTGATTCTGATTCAGAGGTGAAGAGTGCTGCAGAGTGGTTCAGAGTGTATATATTTGTTCAGTGAAATTCTCTGTGATTTTGAAGTGTGTGAAACTGAGACAGATTATTGTTCAACAGACAAAGATCAGTATAGAATTCACTATATATTGAGAGCTTCAGATACTCTACACTTCAATTATGCAACTGAAAATTCAAGTTTTTGAACAATATATTGATCTTGACAGTGTTGTCCCAGTCTTGCTCATCTGCTTCTAGAAGCTTGTGATTGAATTCAGAAAAATAAGTTGTCAACACAACTAGACTGGCTGTGTGACCATGCATGGAACTGGGACTAAATATTTCTCCAGTTCCATTATCAAATTTCTTAGTTCTGGTCCCATATAGTGTTTATTAAATTAGTCACTTTACACTGTTTATATTATAAATCTAGTCCCAGGTCATGTTCTTCTTATAAATTACTGATTCTGATTCCATTTGGTCCCATTTTGTTAAAATGGGACCAAATGGGACCATGATTTACCCTATATAGATGATATAATGCTATGAGTGTTACCAAAAATCATTACCTATCAAAAGAAGTTTAGTGTATTTATGCTCTAGTTCTATTTTGAACTAGTAATGATAGTGATAGATAGATTCGCCGCGGTAGATAGGTTGGCAGCGATAGGTTGGCAGTGATAGATTAGCAGCGATAGATTAGCAGTGATAGATTAGCAGCGATAGATTAGCAGCGATAGATTAGCAGCAATAGATTAGCAGCGATAGATTAGCAGCGATAGATTAGCAGTGATAGATAGATTGGCAGTGATAGATAGCTTAGTAGTGAGGGATAGCTTAGCAGTGAGGGATAGCTTAGCAGTGAGGGATAGCTTAGCAGTGAGAGATAGATTAGCAGTGAAAGATAGATTGGCAGCAGTGATAGATTAGCAGCAAAAGATAGATTGGCAGCAGCGATAGATTAGCAGCAATAGATTGACAGTGATAGATAGATTGACAGTGGTAGATAAATTAGCAGTGATAGATAAGTTGGCAGTGATAGATAGATTGGCAGTGATAGATAGATTGGCAGTGATAGCTTAGCAGCAAGGGATAGCTTGCAGCAATAGAGAGGTTAGTGGTGATAGTTTAGCAGCAAGGGATAGCTTGCAGCAATAGATAGATTGGCAGTGGTGATAGATTAGCAGCAAGGAATAGCTTAGCAGTGGCAATAGATTAGCAGCAGTAGATAGATTGACAGAGGCAAATTGATTGACAGCACTAGATAGAGGTGATATCTCCACCAATCATATCATCAGATTGATATCTAAGATATGTATTATATAATCATCAGAATGGGACCAAACCTCAGTCAAAATCATAGTCAGTCCCAGGTCATGTTCTTATTTTTGATAGTCAGTCACTTTACATGAAATATCAAGATTTATTAGTCTCATTTCACTCATGTTCTAATAATTCTAGTCACTTTACACTTCTATTCTGATTCTGATCCCACTGAAAATCACGCCAAGAAATGGACTGGGACCAAACCAAATCAAATCAAACATGAAATTCATGATTCCATCAATCAGTCTAAACACAACATTCATCTGATGAGTTTGATTAAGTCAGTCTAACATCTTGATTTGAAGTATAGAATCAAGAAAGAGAGAGTTGAGTTGTCAGAAGACTAGCTCTGATGTACACTGATGATTCTGACAATGACTCATTCAGAGTTGAAATTTTGCTAATGCATCACCATTCAATCTGCTATAAATATACCACACTTGATTGAATAGCAAGCCTATTGCTTGTTCATTGATGTCCAATTTGACATTTGCTTTTGACTTTCATGCAAGGTAGAGCACTAGATCTCTCTCATATTTATTGAAAATTGAAAGCTTCTCTCTTGAGAGCTTTTTGTGAGATGTGAGTGTAGAAGAAATAATGAACACAGAAATACTCATCTCAGCAAATCATCATTGCAATTCAGTCATCTGTAGCATCTGCTGCTGAAGAATGCTTTGTAGATCTAAGTTATCATTCACTGCATTTGAATGTGATGAATGTTTGTAGAATTGCTTGTAGTTCATTTTGATATCTAAAAATATATAATAAAAAAAAAGAAAAGAAATACTTGTAGACACTTGATTCTCTTGCAGACACTATTCACAGTGTTGCAGCACTAAGTTTGATCAAGCTTCTTTGTGAACACTATTCACAGTGTTACAGTTCATAGACACTCAAGCCTCATAGAACATAATTGATTGTGTTTCAAATGCTTAGACACAACAGTCTATATAACTAATGATAAGAACACTCAGATTCATGAGAAATCTCTTGTAACAACTAGATACTCAGATCTATAAACAACACACTTGAGTGTAAGAACTGATAACAATGCACTTAAGTATAAGAACTAATAACAAAACACTCAGATCTTAAATGCAGAAGAATCAATTCATAATATAATGAATGTACTTTGATTAACAATTTGATACTATTCTAATTACAGATTATGAATTGATTAAGAAAAGAAAGAGAAAAGAAATCAGAAGAAAAGATTATATGAAGAGAATTCTTATAGAGAAAAGTTCAGAGTGAAAGAATATCAGAAGCTGCTCCACAGTGAAATGTGAAGTGAAAGAATATTAAAAGATACACATAAGAATCATTAGAAGCTACACAAGTGTGAAACATGAGATGAGAGAATCATTGAGAGCTATGCAGAAGAATCATTAGAGACTACACAAGTGCAGAACACAGAGTGAGAGAATGTAAGAAACTATATAAAAGAATTGTTAGAGACTACACAAGTGCAGAGCACAGAGCAGAAGAACATTAAAAGCTATACAGAAGAATCATTAGAAACTACATGAGTGTGAAGCATGGAGTGGAAGAACATTGAGAGTTACACAAGGTAACAATGGCCAGGAACAAGCGGGTGCAGAAGGGGAGTTGATTGCATAAGTTAATTACTAACAGATGCTAACTCATCACATTCTTTTCTCTTTCTTTTCTTAATCATTTTGTAATCTGTAATTAGAATAGTATCAAATTGTTAATTGAAGTATGTTTGTTACAGCTTTCAATGATTCTTTCATCTCATACTTCTAGACTGGCTGTGTGACCATGCATGGGACTGGGACTAAATATTTCTCCAGTTCCATTATCAAATTTCTTAGTTCTGGTCTCATATAGTGTTTATTAAATTAGTCACTTTACACTGTTTATATTATAAATCTAGTCCCAGATCATATTCTTCTTATAAATTACTGATTCTGATCTCATTTGATCTCATTTTGTTAAAATGGAACCAAATGAGACCATGATTTACCCTATATAGATGATATAATGCTATGAGTGTTATCAAAAATCATTATCTATCAAAAGAAGTTTAGTGTATTTATGCTCTAGTTCTATTTTGAACTAGTAATGATAGTGATAGATAGATTCGCCGCGGTAGATAGATTGGCAGCAATAGATTGACAGCAATAGATTAGCAGCAATAGATTAGCAGCAATAGATTAGCAGCAATAGATTAGCAGCAATAGATTAGCAGCAATAGATTAGCAGCGATAGATTAGCAGTGATAGATTAGCAGCAATAGATAGATTGACAGTGATAGATAGCTTAGTAGTGAGGGATAGCTTAGCAGCAAGGAATAGCTTAGCAGTGAGGGATAGCTTAGCAGCAAGAGATAGATTAGCAGTGAAAGATAGATTGACAGCAGTGATAGATTAGCAGCAAAAGATAGATTGACAGCAGTGATAGATTAGCAGCAATAGATTGGCAGTGATAGATAGATTGACAGTGGTAGATAAATTGACAGTGATAGATAGGTTGGCAGTGATAGATAGATTGGCAGTGATAGATAGATTGGCAGTGATAGCTTAGCAGCGAGGGATAGCTTGCAGCAATAGAGAGGTTAGCGGCGATAGCTTAGCAGTGAGGAATAGCTTGCAGCAATAGATAGATTGGCAGCAGTGATAGATTAGCAGTGAGGGATAGCTTAGCAGCAGCGATAGATTAGCAGCAGTAGATAGATTGGCAGGGGCAAATTGGTTGACAGCACTAGATAGGGGTGATATCTCCACCAATCATATCATCAGATTGATATCTAAGATATGTATTATATAATCATCAGAATGGGACCAAACCTCAGTCAAAATCATAGTCAGTCCCAGATCATGTTCTTATTTTTGATAGTCAGTCACTTTACATGAAATATCAAGATTTATTAGTCCCATTTCACTCATGTTCTAATAATTCTAGTCACTTTACACTCCCATTCTGATTCTGGTCCCACTGAAAATCACACCAAGAAATGGACTGGGACCAAATCAAACCAAATCAAACATGAAATTCATGGTCCCACTGGCCAGCCTACATACTTCACACTTATATAGTTTCTAACAATTCTTCTGTATAGCTTATAAAGTTCTTTCACTTCATACTTCATTGTAAAGCAGCTTCTGATATTCTTTCATCTCAATCTCTTTTCTATAAGAACTCTCTTTATATAATCTTTTCTTCTGATCTCTTTTCTCTTTCTTTTCTTAATCAATTCATAATCTGTATTTAGAATAGTACTAAATCATTAATCGAAGTACATCTGTTACAATAAACAATGAAGAATATGATGGAGTGAGACAGCTCTAAAATTCAAACTATATCTAGAAATAAATGTTCCCGCTTTCAAAGGTTCAAAATAGTATTAATAATAGCTGGAGAGTGTTCTCTCTGCAATGTTTTCAGTTTTGAGGGCATCTTTTGATGTATAGGGGGGATGTTGGATGATGGAGGAATCTTTGAAGAAGAGGGGTAAGAAGAGGGGTTCTCAGCGCCGAGCCACTAGTACGCTGACTTATTGGACACCACTATGTACATATAGAAATAGCGGTAGCGAGAACATAATGGAAAGAGGTAAGAATAAATGAAGATAATATAACAAGGAAATAATAAACGAGTGCATTACATGTTTATAGTTCATTTTATTTTTATTCAAGACTATAATTCTTGATTCTGAATGCCTGAAGATCTGAAAATTCAGTTCTTATTCTTTGAAGAAAATACTCTATAGATACTCTGATCTCTTCACAGATATGTAATTGTGAAGTTCTTAAGCACTCACAGCACTATCACAGTGGTGCAGCTTTGTAGAACTTGATAATTGTGAACATTATCACAATATTGCAGCTTTGTGAAGACTTGATAACTTATTCTTTAAACTTGAGCACCTAGATGCAATTGTAAACATAGAGCACTCAGACTGACACAGATGAATCAATTCATAATGTAATGAGTGTACTTCAATTAACAATCTAGCACTATTCTAAATACAGATTATGAATTGATTAAAGAAAGAAAGAGAAAAGAGATCAGAAGGAAAGGTTGTATGAAGAGGGTTCTTATAGAGAAGAGATCAGAATGGAAGAATATCAGAAGCTGCTTCACAATGAAGCACAGAGTGGAAGAACATTAGGGGTTATGTGCAGGAATTGTTGGGAACTACGCGGGCGCGGAGCGGGATCGCGATGAGGAGGGCGAACGGGTGTAGAAGGGGAGTTGGTTGTGTAAGTTAATTACTAACGGGTGCTAATGCACAGCTTAATGAGCTGAGTTCTCTCAAGAGTTGTCATCTGAATTCTATTTCTCTAGTCTTATGTATATATAGAAATCTCTCCAGCTTAGCACATCTCCATGCCCTTTGGGAGGCCTCTGGGGTGCGGGCGCCGCCCGCGCTCCTCTGGAATGTTAAATTTATACATACATACTATGTATATACATACCAGCAAACGCTTCATGTTGTACTCTCGACACAATAGATATGCCAACACGATTGCTTCTTCTCTTCCCTTATGGGCGTCAAATTTTGTTTTAGCTAGACTAATGATTAGGCCGAGCGCCTCTTACATCAAACAATTTTTTTCTACAGAAATTGCCCTCTTGATGCCCCAGGACGAACAGAAATTCGTTTGCCAGCACCTCTCTTACTTCCATTCTCTTTCTCCCCGAATCCGGAGGCAGAGTTGCGGCCATGGACAGTGAAACGGGGTGCTTCAAATACAACAATATACCCAGTAGAATCCTCCGGGGCAAGTTGGATATAACAGCCTCCGCTGGGCTTTGTGGTACTGTACATGGCACTCTGTCTAACCGGACAACAACTGGAAAGGACATTCGTTTTGAGCATGATGATGACGATGATGGATGATGGAACTTCAAGATTCCCGATATTCGATTTTGAGCATCGGTAAATTCTGGCGACTCTAGAATGATAGGGGATCAAATCCCCGAGCTGCACTTGAAATTGCACTGTTGGACAGCTAATCTAACAGAAATGATCCGTCAAAGGCGAGCGCCTCAACCTTTCGGTGGCAATATATATCGGTCGAGGCAAACAGGCATTTAGGAACATTTTTGGACATACATCTGTTGAGTAACTATATAAGTTAGTCAGAGGCAACCCAGGCATGAGCTCAGTTCACTTTTATCTACGCAGTAGTAGCGCATGACAGATGTGGGTTTAGTTAAATGATTATTTATCCTCGTTCGCTTGGCTTTGGTTATTTTTATTTATAGCATTCCAAATCTCGCTGCCCAACGGCCCCAAACCACGTCACTTAGCGTCACCGCCTGATTCCGTCGTGTGTTCAAAAGACCCTGAGAAATCCCAGATCCCAGATACCCCCTCCGGTTTCCCATTCTACTCCTCTTCTCTGATATACTATCTGCCTCGGCCGACTGGATCTTTTGATTGGACTCGGACTTCCTGGATTCCGGACTCTGGTCTTTGGACGCTGTCTTTGCTCTCTCGCCCCCGCCGGACCCCAAAGCTTCAAGGACTGTGGACTTCTGCCAGTATAGATATAACTACGATAATTAGCTAGCTTAGTTGTTGTCATAGTCTCAAAAAGAAACAAGGTACAATTCAGAATTTTCTGCAGCAAGCCATCCCTCTTCTCTCGCTCCATCCATCCATCGTCCTTCAAAAGGAAGGGAAAGAAAACGTGCCTTTTCTCTTAAGATATCCCCCTCCTCTCCCCTTCCCCCAATCCCCTCTGGAAGAGGGAAAATAGCGAAAAGGAGGGCCTCAGACAGAAGACAGAAACCATGTCTTCTTCAGTGCTGCATCATTGTACGTATTGCGGACATGATTCCGAGATTTCAAACTCCCTCGCTGCCTTCGCTGAGAACCCTTACTGCCGTCAGGTAATAATCATTTTTCTTTTTACTCTTTTTATTATTTGAAAAATCAGATATCCTTTCCCCCCCCCTTTCCCCCACTAACTGTTTCCCCGCAGTGCGGCCTATCCGCTGCGGAGGGCGATTCCAAAATGCAAGACGACCTAGCCAACCTCTTCGCTCGTCAGATGAGCGTGGCAGGCATCCCCAGTCCAAATCAAAAGCTCGCGAGCCCTCCGCAATCAATGGTACCTGCAGTTATGCCCCCGACCCCTGATATGTCCCCCTCTCCTCCTCCCACTCCTTCCCCCCCCATCTCCCGCCCAATAGCCTACAACATATCTCAGCATTACCATCACTCCGCACACCAGCTCCCTGGCTCAGGAGGCTGGTCAAAGACGCTTTCTGCAACCCTGCACGACATGCAGCAAGCCGGAATCTCAGCGGAAGAAATACTATTCCAACACAACGTGGACCCGACTGCCCTGTTCCCGTCGCAGCTGACCCTCTTCGCGCATGCAGATGTCGAGCAGAAGACGCGTCTAATTGAGCTATGGCAGATTTCGCGACCGAGTGTCCGGAAAGCGAATCCATCTGACAGCGGCATCCCTACTTCATCGTCTTCCTTGCCGAGTCGCATGCAATCTGCCAGGGACACCATGATCGACGTGGACTGTATGGATCAGGATGCGCGGAGCACAACTGAGCTGGATGGCAGTCAACACGCAGAACCGTATGTCATGTCCGGCTATGAGGCGCTCGCGCAGCGCGAATATGACGCATCAGCGGCCAGGAGTGCGTGCAGACATGGATTTGCAGAGTCGTCACAGTCCTCTGTAGCTGCTGCTGCTGCCACGACGTCAACTTCCTCGTCGTACAAGTCGGCCGTTGACCCCGTGTACAAGGGGCATGGTTTGTGGGATGCGAATGGCCAGCAACAGGGACATGGACAAGGTGGGTCGGAGGCAGTACTGCTACTTCAGCCGATGGAAAATCAGTACGGCGCGTTCGAGCAGCGGAATAATTCCATGTATCTGGGTTGTGGAATTGCACGGGCGCATTGGCTGGATGATCGGGAGATGCTGTAGTTAGTTAGATAGGATCCTTTTTTTCTTCTGCTTTTTTTATTTTTATTTTTTTTATTTTTATTTTTTTTGGTTGATAGAAACCAGTTGGGGTTCTCGTGCTCTTTTGGGACATCATTCCCCATTCCCCATTTTCCATTTTCCATTTTCCATCCTCTTTTTATCTGTCGACGTCTCCAGTTCGAAGTTCGATCCCATAAACGGACTGTAGGGGCGATTTCGAATGGTTATACCTTTCTCACGACGATACGCTTGACGAATTTTGCTTTATTTAGTTCCTTCTGTTGCCTTGGAGGATATTTCCGATTCTCTCTCTGACTATCAAACCAAACGCGCCGAAGCGTCAATTTACCAGTCTGTTCATTTCCATCCATGTAGCGCCTGGGCATTCCATCTCTTTATTGTAGTGTTTGTTTTCATCGTCTGATTTTATTTTGCACTCTGTCCCCTGTCCTACATCACAGCCTTAGATACTGGTATGTTCACTAGATATGAAGAGAAAGATTCCTCTCCTCTCTTTCTCTGTTCTCCTGTATTTCCAATGTCAACTCCAAAAATTAGAGTGAAATAACTTCAAGTTCGCAATTGGGTTGCGGTCCGTATTCTTTATCTGCCTTTTGCCAACTCGCTGCATCCTGCATCCTTTTTACGGAAGAATACCACCCCAAGAGCTTAACATATTGGTAGGAAGCCTGATATTCTTAAACCAAATAAGGACCAGGAAGTTCTTCTGTGCCATTTGAGAACTAGATATCCCAGGCCTCTGGTAATATTTTCCATAACTGTATTTCCCCTAGCAACACATGGGAAACTAATGGGGCCGATATTGATATGCCGGGTTAATTAAATCCATTCGTCACGCGAATCCCAATAGAAGAGACAACCGAGGAGAGGAACGGCGGTAAGGCTGGGATTAGTTACTTATCTTCGTTCATAGAAGCAATCGGTTCTAGCGAAGCACAAAAAAGGGACACCGAGCTTTGCATATCCCTGCGTAGCACAGGGCGAACTTTTCCAGAAATGAGACGAAAAGGGCGTTTGGGGTATCGATATCAAAAAGAGTCAAGAGAGCGTTCTTCTAGAAGCCCTACGTCTTCATGCAATTCCATCCATCACCGGCCCATTCATCCGTTCATTCAGATCCTTCTTATTGATTCACCAACCCGCGCAGCTATTTGTCAGGGACGGCAAGCCACTACCCCCTGGCGCCGTTTTCTCCCTCAGGCTATGAGAGGGTAATATGGAGCATGATAAATAATAGCTATGTATTAATTCTCTAATATCCAGCCTAGGTTCATGAAAAGAAAAAAATACCTCTAATTTTCTCATATGGAATAGTAATAACGGATTCCATCTTTGATCTGTAAAAAGCAAACAAGCCGCTGCACTCTCATTATTGGATGGGAACCCCGTTGAGGTCTATAGCCTGAACGCATTCGAATCAACTAAGGATCTGTGCTGTGTAACAGTCGTCTCGAATGCTTTGGATGGGAAAACTCATGCCATCTGCCTTCCGCGGCTGCATTTATTTAACCTTTGACCTTGTCTTATCTCATATAGATCATCTTCAGAAACTTGAAGAGCTAAAAAGGCTGGTTATGATTCTTCTCGGCGGCGCTGCAGATCGCATTGCAATGGACGAGTTAATGCAAGGAATTACCTATATGAGATCAAGCCTGAACCGATGAACGTAAGCCAGTGTGATCTGCAAACGGTTGACCACCCTGAAAAGTGGAATAAGAAAGCCGAGGAATGAAAACAAATCTTAGCTGGTGAAAGGAAAGGTGATTGAGAAAAAAATCACCAGTACTCTGAGTACTCGTGCTATAAATGGTTGAGATGTACCAAATGCAAGACATTGAGCCGAAAGAAGTACGGCTTTTACAGGAGAAATATTACTCACAGAGACTATTACCGAATTTTGCACTGCACACTTCGCAAAGGTGCAACCTGCCAACAAAGAGGGTTTTCGAAACATAGCTCAATGAACCCATCTAGCTGTCCAAAAATCGTGTAGCATACATCGAAACAAAATAGAAAAGCAACACTGAGCTAGAACTAATTCATTTACAAGTAAGACCGCATGAGATCCATCCGCCGCACTGAAGAATTGCAAACTAAGCGATTCATGTATCAGCAATACATTATTACATTCATGTACACTACATATATACATTCGTGCCCCATGAAGAAAGCCTTCGATACTCATGAAAACCGCATAGACAAAACTCATGGAAAGGTTGCCTCCATAGGGATAGATATATGTACATGGCCCTAATAATAATGCATATGCGACTAATGAGTGTATGATGGTCGGATTTCCGAGGTGCATACGCAAAGAAATAAATAACCTCTTCTGTATTTGGCTGTGGGGGGTTTCGGTTGGGGGTTGGGGTTCGTGAAAAAAAACTGGGGCATGGATCATTCGATCCAGACAGGACGCAAAACAAAAAGGAAGTAGACGAACAACAAACAGAACCTTGCAGAACAAAAGCCGGCCGCGTGAATCAATACGAAGTCATAGGGAATTGGCATTCAAAGCATGAAACACAAAGCATAGCAAAATAGCTGTCATCTCGAAAAGTGCCGCGACCGAGTTCGGGAGTCGATTTAGAGAGTGCTCTAAAGGGAGTGGACAGGGTAACTAAAGGAAGGACAAAACCAGGTCGGGCTTGTCTGTTTTGGTCTGTTCTATTCCCATCCAATGTCGACAAAAGGCGTTCAGACGCTAGAATGTGGTGTATTTTCGTAGTTTAAGCCGCATCAGTATGGGTAATTTGTCGTTGTGTTCACTTCTCTAATTTCTTCCTTGGACGATCCTTTGTTGGCGTTTATCTCCACAAGAAAGAAAATATTATTGAAGAAAACCTCGGATTTTATTGCTGACGGTGCCCCTGCGGTATTCTGGCGGAACTGGGGATCCCACAACCTTGCATCGGCCAAAAGAGAGTAAAATAAACTCAAGAGAAATCTCTCCCATATAAGATGTCAACGGCAAATTGTTAAAACGCAAGTTGCGGAAAGCAATTAACGAAGTAACCAAAGACATAAACCAATCCCCATTCGGCATCTCGGGTCTGTAATTCCGTACTAAGCCGGTATTTAAAAAGGATTAACGGGCCGATGTGAAGTGAAAAATATTGACATCGTGAAAAAGAGTGGCGTGGAATGTAAATCGGGGCATCTACGCTTGTAGCACCAGGTACAAGGCGAAGGAAATGAAGGAGACCGAAACCTGGAGCTCCAGGTCGACTGCCGCGCAGTCCAGTAGTTGTTGGGTGTGGCCACTAACAACCTTGACCGGGGCGAGTACACCAACGTTTCGCGACGACTAATTTAAAACTGTCAACGACAACTCACAATCGCAGATTCAGCTGCGCAACGAAATGTTGTGTTGGGAGAGAATAGACATACATTCACCCTGGTTGGGGTTTTCCACAGCAGGCTCCGGTTCGGGTGCTGGAATTGCTACTGCCCACACAGAGGCGGTCATCAGGGTAAGGAAAACAACGAGGAACTTCATGTTTGCTTTGGGGGTTTGCTTAAGTGATCAGGTGGGTTGTAAAAGGGAAAGTAGTCGTAGCAAAAGGAATCTGAAGTGTTTTTGAAGGTTGTTAATGTTGTGTAAGTTGACCAAATTGGTTGTTCCGCGTGAGAGGAGAAGAACCGAAAGGAGAAGATGCCAGGAGGGTGCTTTATAGACAAAACGTGGTGGAGAGAGGAAGAAGACTTTGGACCCACAATGGATGTCTATTTCGAAGGTCTTTCGCCTGTTGAATAGTATGTTGGAATAAAGAAAGTAAAAAAAGAGAATAAAGCACAGATGAACACAAGGGAGAGCAGAAGATAGGTTATGATAATTCAACTTCCAATAGCTTATTGAAAGAAAGACAGATTCACTTTGACTGTGAGCCTGGGGTAAAGCCCTGGGGTAAAACTCAAGATCGCTGGTAATAGAGAAGAAACTTTTGGAGAGATCCTCCATTCTCGAAAGAGGAATAAAGCGATGGGTCGAATGAGAATCTCCATATTTCCCAGATTGGAGATGTTTCAACACAAGGTTCAGAGAACTGCGGCCATGTGTTCTCATCCGCGTTCAGCATGACAACAGGGACCACTCGCCATGTAAGCAGACGCAGCAGGATGCAGGGACCAACACCCAGCCATGCAAGGACTGTAGATAGACGTTCTTGTGTTTCAATAATCATATAGCGTGGGGAATATCCAGGCGTGTGTTATTGACAATTTCCGGATTAGGCGTTCAATGGGTAGAGTTTCAACCTTAACACCAAGCTACCAAGCTAATCCAGGGGAACACAAGATTTTTGACTTCATCACTCACGTTGAGATGGAGCAGGAAGCATGATTTGAAATGCTGAAATGGATATGGGCCCATGGGGTAATGGCATCGGCGTATCATGGGAGTCGCATGGAGGCCACCGAAGCAGATATCCCATAACAGGTAGTTATTGTGGAGACTCTGCCCCACCCCCAACATGACGCTCGGTTCATACAGCGAGCAAAGACATTCAAGAAAGCCCCTGGATAAGGAGTAAAAGCAAACGAAAATGAGAGAGGAAGAGGAAAAGATATCAGGATTATCATGGCAACCTGATATGATGTAGCATAGCTATCCGTTGGATTTCTCATGCTAAAGACGACAACAGAAAGATGCTGGAGCAATATACTGAAACTCAAATGCCCATGTTCGCAAAGGTATGTAAATTTAAGTGAAGTTGTAGTGTATACTACCCGCACATGGTGCAGGACTATGCCAGCCCATGCTGGAGACTGATGCTGGATTGAATGCAACAGAAACGTTTTTTTGTTGTTGATGGTGATGGAGCAGAATCTTTTCATTAGCTAATCTATGACTAAGCTTCATACTGAGCCGCAGCACCGAAAAAAAGAAAAAAACTCAAAACATCCAACAATCCTTTACAACCTGATTGTAGCCGTCCTAAACAGTTCCGCCAATTGCCTCTAACTTTTACCCTCATCCATCAATTGAGTTCACGATGTTCTCTCTGAGAACCGCGCAGCCAGCGCAGGTGTGTAACTTTCCTTTCCCCCAATTCGATTCATTGCAATTCCATTCATTATATATAATTCACCTTTCTTATCACGATAACCAGCCCCCCGCTCAGATACCGTGCTAACTTTCCGTTGACGGCTCAAAGTCTCTTTTCCGCGCTGCGACGAATACTTACTCGACATCTCTCCCTCGCTCCGCAATTGCTGCTAGATGTATATGCCATTCCTTCCCTGTAAATCTAACTCTCCATCAGCAACGCTAACACCTTTCACCCAGCATTCGCTACCGTGCAATCGGACATCTTCAAGCCTACCAAGTATGGCGGCAAATACACAGTTACGCTGATCCCAGGTATTTAAACATCACCCCTTCCTTCCCTGTTGTGAAGCTTGCCGATTTAGAAGGAAATTGCGAAGCTTGGCCGAAGAAGGCTTATTAACGGTTAACTTTGTTGTTTTTGAACTTCAGGCGACGGCATCGGCACGGAAGTAGCAGAATCAGTGAAAACAATTTTCAAAGCCGATAATGTACCAATTGAGTGGGAGCAGGTCGACGTTAGCGGGTTGGACGCCGGGAATAAACATTCGGAAGATTTGTTCAAAGAATCTATTGCCTCGCTGAAGCGCAACAAGCTCGGTCTCAAGGGTATCCTTCACACCCCAGTTGAGCGATCCGGCCATCAATCGTTCAATGTTGCCCTACGTCAGGAACTAGATATCTATGCGTCTATCGTTTTGATTAAGAACATTCCCGGCTACAAGACCAGACATGACAATGTCG
The DNA here is from genome assembly GCA_017607445.1 of Histoplasma ohiense. Classification (NCBI taxonomy): domain Eukaryota; kingdom Fungi; phylum Ascomycota; class Eurotiomycetes; order Onygenales; family Ajellomycetaceae; genus Histoplasma; species Histoplasma ohiense. The sequence continues at coordinate 4,088,204 of JAEVHH010000005.1, read as the reverse complement.
ACCTCTGCATTATCCGTGAAAATACCGAAGGCGAATATTCTGGCCTCGAGCATCAGTCTGTCAGCGGCGTCGTCGAATCTCTCAAGATAATTACTCGTGCCAAGTCAGAACGAATTGCCAAGTTTGCTTTTAGCTTTGCTCTAGCCAACAACCGTAAGAAGGTTACCTGCATCCACAAGGCCAACATCATGAAATTGGCCGACGGCCTTTTCCGCTCCACCTTCCATAAAGTTGCCGAAAGCTACCCCACTCTAGAAACGAATGATATGATTGTGGATAATGCATCTATGCAAGCGGTTGCTCGTCCTCAGCAGTTTGACGTCATGGTTATGCCTAACCTTTACGGAGGAATCCTCTCCAACGTTGGAGCTGCTCTCGTCGGTGGCCCCGGTATTGTACCTGGTTGCAACATGGGTCGCGATGTGGCTGTCTTCGAACCGGGATGTCGACACGTTGGACTTGATATTAAAGGCAAGGATCAAGCTAACCCCACAGCCTTGATTCTTTCTGGATCCATGCTCCTGCGCCACTTGGGTCTCGATGAGCATGCCAACAGAATCTCCAAGGCAGTTTATGACGTGATTGGAGAAGGGTAAGTCTATCAAAGAAAGAAAGAAACCCCGTTTTTTTATACTTTATACTTTCTGCGCGGCCATCTGAGGCTCCCAATCAAACTGCTCCTGGATAAGCCTAGCATGTTTTGCCTTCACTTTTTTACTAACTCAACTGTTTTAAATCCAGCGTCACCCGCACGCGCGATATGGGTGGTCAAGCTTCCACCCATGAATTCACCCGTGCTGTCCTCGATAAGATGGAATCAGCTCTGTAAAAATCAAAAAACATCCCCCTCCAGCTAAACCTAACGCGTCTAGCTATCCGTTCCTCCACCAACAGACTATTCAAAAGAAGCAAAAACCCAAGGCTAAACATTCCTTTCGATGGAGAAAAGCCAATAATAATAAATTCGAGACTGCATAACGACACGAAACTCTGAAGCCCCGCACTTACTCCTCGCTCCTATACCACCAAAAAAGTCGAGAATGATTTTTCATTTTCACACCATGTATATTTTTTTTTTTCGTCTGTTACAAAAATCTTTTAGAATCTACAATTACACATGGGCTACTTTTGCTTGTCTTGTCCTGTATACATTAGCAATTAGGCATCTTTTCTCCACCTTTCCCATTCCGTTCACCGGAAACCCACCTCTCATCCCAATCCCCACACCTAGCCCATCAATCACGAGAGGAATGGATCAGGAGGTGAGGTTGGAGTATATGGAACGAAACCCCTAAGTTGACTCCATGCTCAATATTTATGCCTTCTCTCCAAGTTTGTTCATTGCTTCCCTTCTTCCTTGTCGGTTTTGCCCTGTAGCACCCTTAGCACAACATATAAACTGTATATGTCCAGCGGCGTGATATTTGCCATTCGCCAGCTTTATGTTTCAGTACTCTCTGTTTCTTATGTGCATAGAAATTTTATCTATATCTGTCAACTGTTCATGAGAACATCCTTTTCTCTAACATTTTCTATCCTTCCTTTTTCTCTATCGCCAAACACTAACAATCTTAGTTTTGCCCATTCTTTTATGAGATTAGGATGCTACCGCAAGGTCGGCAAAACATGTTGACAAGTGGAAAGGATAAATGTACCCTTCTGGATAGAATTAAAGCTTTATTCCTTCAATTTTAATGCGTATAATATTAATTCCTGTTTCTCACTGGTTGGAACTCATGTGATTTCATGTTCGGCTTTTCAAGCTCCTGTTTCATCTCCAAGATCTAAAAATGTGTACTTCTATGTAGGCATTTACATGCGTACCCAAGTATGCAATTTCTCGCGGCACATAGCGATGGAAAGAAAAAACAAAAAGAATAAGAAACAAAAACAAAGAAGAACTTCACCATAAAATTAGAAATCTTAAATGTTATGTTATAAAGAAAAGAAATTGGACTCTGCCAAATGAAAATTCCGCTAATACACAAAATCTTAAATAGGCTCTCCCAATAATGAAGATCAGTATCTCCGCAGTATCGCCATCAACACCATCTCCACATCTCCACATCTCCATCCATTCAATCGTTGTGTTTTATTTCTTTTATTTAGAACCCATTCCGGACAGGAAATCGATAAAAAGCTTAAAAAGTTTTATCGGACTTTAACGTCCAGAGCCCCGGGATTCGAACACGTGAAGAGCATTAGTCGACTAAGGGGTGAGATGGTCTAGTTCCAAAGAGGAATGGAATGGGAAAAAGGGAGGAATCCTGCGTGGGAGGAATTGTTACCATTCCACTCTATCCTAGGTGGTTCCTTGATTGATTGATTTGTTCGCGGCATGGCACGGAAGAATTACTAAAAGAGATATGGTTTCGATTCAGATTCGTTGTTTTCGCCTATTTACTTTGTCTGTTTGTTATTCTCCAAAGTGTCGGAAAATACTTGACTAGGTGCTTTGTTGTCTTGCTCATTTGATTGAGGTCGCTTCCCTTTTTTTTCGCTTGGGTTCGTCGTTTATTAGGTTTTATCTTGGTCGAGTCTTTGAAAGTAAGTCAACACCCTGGACATTGGAGATTCCTCCATCTGCGATGGCGAATGGGAAATGAATCAAGTGGTTTGGAAGCCCGAATTGTGCCAAACATAAATCCTTTGATAAGTTTTTCTTTTCCTTGGGCTTCGACGGGCGTGGTTAGAACTCCAACCACGCGATGACAAGTATATTTCGGTGACAGGTTGGGATGGGAATGATAAAGCGACACCTGTCTCACATTGGCCAGTGGTAGAAACCCTCGTGACGGGTTGGCGTTCATGGAAATGAAAAGTACCGCTTTTGTTAAAGCCTTTTGCCATCCTCAGATCGACGAAGTTCCGATTCACTTTGCAACAAGCGAGAACGTGGCCATCCGTACTTTGGGGGAATTAGAATTCGAGGTTTGTGTGAGATATTTTTTCCACATGGCGTCGTCAGTTTCTGGGTGATCGGCCAAAGTACCTGATAGGAGGGGGTTGAATAGCCACGCGAGCAGATCGACCTCCATAGCCCCCGGAAATAGCAGTACGGGGCTGTGTAAACCGAGCAGTGGTAAATAGAACAAATCAAGAGTTAGAGGTCAAAATGCAATACGTCTCTTGCGACCAGTATACTTCGAGCTCGGCTTGACAATTTTGCCCTTGCGTTCCATCTGCTCCTTCTTCCGCATGATCCAAGCCTTGGTCCCCTTGACATGAGCTGGTTTCACGCCTCTCTTCCCGTGAGACTCAGCCATGGCCTTCTTCCTCGCATCTAGTATATCAACATCGTCCATACCATCCACAACACCGGTTATGTCGCCTTGTAGACCACCCCCACCAACAGTCAGCACAAGATAGAGCTTGCTATTTTTCGTCCCCGGGTCATCTTCAAGAATACCAGCACCAAATCCAGCCTTCATAGCCGCGCCGCTAATCATACTCCTCTGAGCATCATTTTTGGGGTAAAACTGGCAAACCGCACGTGCCCCCCGACGCAAACTGGCGTATAATCCATCAAAGAATCTGCGCAATCGACCCTCCGGGCTAACATCGCTAGAATCTGCATTACACAGCCACTGAATGGCACTGATACTAATGGCCGCGTCAAATGTACCCGCGCGAAACGGGATTCCCTGGCCGATGTCTGCCAGAAAGAGGTCGCCCTCTACATCTCTCTGAAGAGCAATGTCTAGCATGGAGGGGGAGATGTCCAGGCCAACCCAGGTGTGGGGTCCACCCTCAGAAGGTGAGACGGCAGAGAGGATTTCGCCTGATAAACCGGAGCCGCAGCCAATATCGAGGATGAGAGAGGGAGATTTGAGGTCGAGGAGTTCGAGGGCGCGGTTGGTCATGTCTGATTGAATGTTGCGGATTCGGGAGGAGGTGGTGTATTTGCGGGATTCGGAGTCATTGTAAAAGAGATCTGGGGGCCTGAATGTTTGTCCACGTTAGAGAATACGGTCGCTATAGTGGAATAAGATTCCAATAAATAAGTATCGGGTTTTTGTAGACATACAGAGTGTCTTCTGGGCGGGACATTGTGGAATTGAAAGTTTGCGGAATCGTCGGTTTCTGGATACTCTGGCGAACAAAAGGATATTTATAATACTACGGTTTCTTTTGCTTTTCGGCTTCGTAATATTATCCTTTTCTTCAAATTTTGATAGATATCGGGGCAACTGAGATTCTCAAGGCGTTAGATAGTCTGAGTTGTCCGTGGGGTTGAAAAAGTGCTGAAAAGTTTTATTGTGGGAGAACGAAAAAATTGGTTGGACGTCGGTGTTTTCCTGATTTGGACAATCATCATCGTTCTCCGATGGGCTTATTCTCCATGTATCATTCTACAAAACAGGATTCCAACACAAACAGCGTAATAATGACGCCCTGTCCGAATACATCTTCATTCTGCGCACGTCTCCTCGCACGATAGTTAAATGCAATACTCCCTCCAGCGGCAGACCCAATTCTTCCGTTGCAGCCATGTGGATTCTGCCCTTGGTCGGATATCTAGGCTTAATCGTGGGATTCCTATTCCTCACCCTCGCCATAGGTAAATAAAGCCCCGGTTTGGAACAGAGACGTAACAAGCTAACAGGCCATCCACAGCGTCGGGCCTCTACTATCTCTCTGAGCTTGTCGAAGAACACACCGTGCTCGCCCGCCGTCTCCTCTCACGTATGATATACTTCATTATAACACTGCATGTCCTCCTCTGGCTTGTCGACCAGCTCCCCTTCAGTCTCTGCACCCTCAGCATCATCTCCCACTTCATCTACGCTGCCAATCTTCGCCGCTTCCCCGTCGTCAAGCTCACAGACCCCATATTCATAACCTCGTGCCTCCTGGTCGGCCTCAACCACTGGCTTTGGTTCCGCTACTTCTCGAACCCAATATCAACCCAGTCATCCTCCATGCCCTGGTCCAAAGATGCGGATAGAAATAGCCGACAGCCTTACCACTACGGCTCGATGACGGATCTACCGTCGTTTACAGAAGTGGCGTCCTATTTCGGGCTGTGCGTGTGGCTGGTTCCATTTGCGCTGTTTGTCAGCCTGAGCGCGGGCGAGAATGTGCTGCCAAGTATGGGCTCTGAGTATGCGACTGGGGCAACGGCGGCGTCATCACGGGCTGATCAGGACGGGAAACTGAAGAGCAAGGGTATGGCCAAAGCGTTGGTAGGTGGTGTGAGAGAGTGGATGGGAGATGCGGGTGAGCTTATGGGATTTTGGAGAGGGGAGAAGACGAGGACATTTTAATGGACTATGCCTTGTATTTTTGCCCCCCCCCCTTCTTGAACTGCCTTGCCGATATTCATTTTGTGGGTGAAATTGTCATTGATTTTTCGTACTTGGCCGGCGTATGAAACATTTTTCGTCACCACTTTTAATTCCTTTCTCTTTCCTTGACGACCTATTTCAATATTATGTGTTTGAAAGGCACTGCATGGGAACTGACACTGTCCTGTGATGTTGTACATATTGTGATATCTACATAAATGGAGCTACCTGCCTGACAAGGTGTTTTCAGAGTACGAAACCTTGTCGGGAGTGGGCCGTCGAAACAATGTGGGAGGGAATGCCATCGACCACAGCAGCCGAGCACATTGGATTGAATCCAAATACCTACATCCAAGGCCGCATCAAACGGTACATACACATCGCCTTGGCTGTGATATAGTCCTTGGCATCCAAATCTATCAGTCCCATTTCCCCGACAACCTTCCATCTTTTCCTGCACCTAACTTCGCTCTTCAGGATAAGATCTAACTCGGAACCCTATTACTCAGCAAAGACCAGTGGTTTAAGCAGAAATCAAAGTTCGGAGGAGACTAGGTCAGGGAAGCACAGTCGAAGGGTGCGAAGACTGCTGGTAAGTTCACCCCATTTTTCCGTTTTGACTTTTCCAGCTGCAACGTATCTAGTAAAAATCAACCCATATACTGGAGGCCTAAGCTTTCTATTCATCTTTCTGCGAAGGCATTAGCACAGCTTGCGTAATTGGAATGGGAACCAGGGACCGAAGTATGCTGGAGAGCGCAAGGCAAGAACATAGATGTATGTACAGCACAATACCACTGTAGGCTATCGTTTTGCCCGCTTAAAATATTCCGTTTCACTCCTGTTGCTTCACCATATCCGAAGCCGCGGTATGGGCACATTCCAAAACGAGTTTTCAATGAGGCGACCAACGTTGAGTAAGTATATGCGCTCCGGCGGAATTGTGAATTCGAGTCCGGATAGCCCAAGACATGGCACCAATGGTATGTACTGGACATACACAGATTCAACCCGGAGGGCATTTGCAGGCTGTAGCCCACGTCAAATGTTTATCCTGGCTTAATTTTCCTGGCTTTCGATCGTTCCCAAAGTTTCCCAAAGCTGTGCACCTCGATCATCCTCGTAGTTCGAGTGGAAGGGCGCAGCGTGCTTGGATCTACAGAGGGACAACCGACGATGCTTCCGCGGTTCCTGGCTCTAATCCCCACAGTCGCACCGACCAGGCAGTGTCTGCAAACGATCTCTGGTTCGCAGATGGAGACCCACGAGAGTACCAGCCTTTTCGAAGATGGGGGGCCTGGAGATCGGGGAACCCAAGCAAAGGTCAAAAGGGACCAGAGCGCCGAGCTCTAGCCCTAACCCTAACTGATTCACGCATTTCTGTTTTGTTCCACCTGAGACATCGTCGTTCTTTGCGGAATTGTGACGACGACGGACAGAGGAGAATCTTGAAATCATCGCGGATGAAACAACTGTCTGAACACGTTTTGTTTTGTTTCAGCCGTTGCAGCCAAGTGTCGACGCAGCAGGCGACTGCGGACTACGATGGTATGCCTGAGTTTCGCCCCACAGCGCCCGTCTTGGGCCGGATATTATTTTAAGTTCTGGGTTAACTGACTGCGTAAACCCAAAGGCCAGGGCTTCGAAAGTTCGAATCTGAATCTCCCAGTGCGCTTCCGCCACGTCCGCTTAGGCCATGAACCCAGGGCCCAAAGTTCTCTTTAACGAATCTGCAACAATGGGAAGAATTGTCGACTCGAACGTGGCAGTTCGACAGAAACTAGCGGGATTACCCTGCAAGGGGCACATTGTCTTTCATTTCCTGCTTCTTTGTGAAGTCCTAGGCAAGGCAATCATTGGGGTGGAAATTTCGGGTTAGCCCGCGCTGAATGAACGTGGAAATAGGAAACAATGATTTGCAGCGATTTCGGTAGAAAAGGGTGCCGTTATTTTTTTTCTTTTCTTTTTTCAAACTTGAACCTCCCTGACAGCAATCCTCCCTAAAGAGAGGCAGAACCAATACCAGGCTTCATCGGGGACTTTTCCAAGTCCCAAGACATTGGCAATTATCTCTAGCCAAGAAATGCTCATGTCAACTCGATGTCCCTGCGAAACTTGCCTCCATTGACTTGGATGAATCCTCCCTGAATAATCCCGATTACGAAACTTTCAGCTAAAAACTCCTACTTGCCATGATTTGAAGGAGAAATTCTGCTTTGCATTTATCTGAACTAAAACTGCGGCCTGCAGCCAATGAGAGCCACTAGCCGCGTCAAGTACGGTACTGGTTGTCCCCACCAATGATAGTGCACCGGTTCCTGAATCTCGCTCCAATAATGTGCTAACGTTCAGTAAGGTTCCAGCCCTTCGAGTGCGCTTTCACCATAAACGGCGGCATCCTGTCCAGGGAGAGAATCGAGAGTCGGGGCCAGGCCTGTGGAATCTTACCCCCTGCTAAGTGTGGGTATTTCCAATGGTGCCATCCGCCCCCCGTGCTCTGATATTCTGAGACAAATCACTCTGCATGGTCATTATGTGCATTCAACAAGCCTCAAGGGTCTGGCGCTTACACCCAGGATGGCGCTATGTATAAAGACCACTCCACATCCGCCCGAATGGCGCTTCCTCATCATATTCCGTTTCTTCCCATTTCATCGCCTGCAGCAGACCACACACTCCTTATATATTTCCAACTTCTGCTCACTGCGCTATTAAAACTTTCATTTTCTGACGCCGGCGTTCAAATATATATATATCTCCCACTGTCCTTCGCGAACATGCAACTAAAAGCCTCCCTCGCTCTCCTCGGAGTTCTTGCTGCCCTTGGTCTGGCCCAGCCCCACGGCCATCACCACCATCACGTCTCCAAGCGCGGTGACTGGACAGCCGTGCTGTCCGACGTCTTCACCACCACGGGCTTCGGTGGCCGCAATACTGCTGGAACGGGCAGCATCGACACTTACTCAGGCAACGTCGGCAACCCCTGGGGCAGCAACATCATCGAAATTCCCGAAAAAGACGCCTCCAAATATAAATACGTCGTGAAGGTGAAGGGTCAGAACAGCGAACCGTGGCTCGTAGTCTTCTGGAACAAAATGGGCCCAGACGGCAAACTCGATGGTCACTACGGCCACAGCGCTCTGCGCTTCACCCTCAACCCGGGAGAAGTCAAGTACGTCGCCCTAGACGAGGACTCGCAGGGCGCTTTTGGCGCCTATCCTGGGAACCAACTGCCGAAGAACACCTGGGGTGGATATGCGTGCACATGGGGCGAATTCGACTTTGGCAGCTCTCCAAATGGCGGCTGGTCTGGCTTTGACGTTTCCGGCATCCAGGCACAGATGTCCAAAATGCCTCTCCAGGGCATGAAGATATGTCAGGTTGGAGGTGTTTGCTCAACTGTAACTTCAAGTGGAAAATTCGATAATGCCTATGCGGCCAAGGATCATGCTATTGGCGGCATTGGCGGCAATTTGGCTCCTGGCCCAGTCCGACTGGAGGTCACCATCGACTACAAGGGATAAAAACCGGAGCGAAACATACATCCTTGTTGATAAAACCCGATACCCGCGTCATTCATTTAATTTAATTTTGCCCTTATTCTTTTCTATTGTATATATTTTACCCGTCATTCTTTTTTTGGCAATGAACAGTGGGAGTCAATGGGAGGAATTCATTACTGCTCATATGGGTATAGGAGACACGGGCAGTAGGCATTTATTGACTGCGTATGCATGTTCGCGTCTCAAAAAAGAAGTTTTACAATTCAAGCTGCTTCCTTGGATTTAAGTGCTGAAAAGCAAGGGAAGGAAAATAAAATGTAAAATCCCCTAATACTAGACGGCCACCCACTTGCTTACCAGTTGTAATGGCGCATATGATAGAGTCAGCTCCATTGCACCAGCTTGGTAACTTGGCAGCGAATGGTTCCAGTGGCATGAAAGATAAGTTAAGGTTAAGAAGAGTGGGTGTCTTAGACATTCTAACAAGGTCAACAGGATTACCTTTGGTATGTTTCCACGGGGTAAATCACCCTTAGTAGTATCAAAACAATATAAAATAAAATATAAGGACGAGAAAAGGCATCTGTAATTGATATCACTTTCTTTCTGTATTTTTTTATCTCTCTTCAATAGCTTTGCGCGATAGATATCATCAACTGGAAGCTAACAAAAGGCAGAGCACAAAGAAATGGAAAGGAAAATGAGGGCCTCTACGCTACTGATGATAGATATATAGAGGGTAAAATTTATTCTGAAAATAAAAAGAAAATTTGGAAAATAGAAAATATAATGATTAAAACGACAAAGAAGAAGAGTAATCAATGAGCCTGCAGGAGTGGGCTATAGGAGAAAAGAGAAATGAGGCAAAAAAAAAAAAAAAGAAAGCGAGCAACAAACTTAATATAAGGAGTATAGAAGAAAAGGCCACCCAATCACCATTCACTGCTAACAAAAGAAGGGCAAATAGATGAAAACCAAAGAAGAAATAAGAAAAAGCCGGAAGACAATATCCTATACAATCCTCTCCGGCTCTCACCAATTGGTATCCTCATCGCTCCACGAGCCGATGGCACATTAAGCCAGATAAGAGAACCACGAATATTAGAAGATTTGGAATGTTAAAAGGAATGAAAAATGAAACCAGATGAAAAGACCAAAATAAGAGGAAATAAATAAATTGGCAAAAAATGCACAGGGTATAAAGGTATAAAATAAAACCAGAAAGTAGAAAGCAAGAGATGAAGGAAAAATAAAAAAATAAAGAGAAAGAGAAAGAAGAACCAGCGTGCGCATGGCTATGAAGGGTTTGGGGTGGGGTACAAATCAACAACATCCAATCGTCCGTGTCGTTCCTCGTGTCCTCCATGATCAGATAATTTCGAAGTAAACAATTATCTGTGGGATAGACAGTAGGTGAGAAACATAGCATTAAATCATCCATGCATCGATCTGTTCATACATTAAAATTTCACACACACACAACTGTCTTGCTTCCTCTCCATTTCGTTCATGCGTTCTTTCTTTCGTATGTCTCCAACATAAAAAGAAAACCCAAAAAAGGTAACCTATTTGCCCACCTCCATTTTGTTCCAGCCAGGAGTGGCGGTGGGTAAAGGGAAAAATTACCAAAAAAAAGAGATAAATAGGGGAATTTATGACCACATAACGCAAAGCCAGGCGTGTGTGGGTATGTTGTCCATCCTAACCAGACTTGGTTGGTCTCACCCCTGCCAAAGACATAAAAGAAAAAGGTGAAGCGCCATCAATCGAACGCTGAGTCTTCAGAGACCATCGCTATTTCGAGTAAAAGTAGTCAGTATTATGGAAAGATAGGTACTTTGATGTAGTGTTGCAACACCCAAACAAAGAACTTTCAAGGGCAACGGGGAAATGAAGAGGCAAGAAAAAAGAGGAAAAGAAAAGTCACGTACACCTCTCATCTCTCCCCTTCTGGCCCCCACCCAAATTCGACACGCCACTCTTCTTCCCCAAATTCATAAAGAGCAGATTACTCTCCCGCCGCTTCGCCTTGCTCGTTGCACTATTGTTAAAATTATTATTCCCATTGCCGTTACCATTACTGCCAGATGACGACGGTGGTGGTAGCAAACTACTCATGGAATTATACGGATCCGCACCTAGCATCTGCTGCTCATAGGTGGGCTGTATCGGTATAAAACCGGTGTTGTCGAATTTGTCGCGGGAGCGGTCACGATCCCGCTGCTGCTCCCATTGCTGTTGGGATGTCAGCGCCTGCGCATGCGCATGCTGAGCTTCCTGCGGCGTCAAATCTGACTTGTGACGATGCTGTGGTGCCGCCGACGAGGACAGTTGCGATTGCTGGAATGAAGATTGGTTATATGACGGCGTCGGCAGGTCAGAGAACATTTGATGCCGTGGTGATCGGATATCATCCGGGCTCAGCGGCTTGTTGTCGAGAAGTAGTTCAACAGGAGCAGCAGCGTGTATGGAAAAGTCCGACACGGATTCGCCGAAAATGCTTTCAAAGTCAGTAAGGAACATTGAGAAGACCGGGGCAGGGATGTTGAGGGTTGGAGCGAAGACAATGCCGACGTTGCGAACAGTCATTTTGTTTACGTCCGAGTTGTTGATGATGTCGATTAGATATTGGGATAGGGCTTTGAGGATGGTTAGGTTAGGTCTTGGGAGGCGGTGGACTAGTCCGTTGAAGGCGGCTATTTTCTTCTGTTTGTCATCAAGATCTATTTTCGTCGTCAGCAGATGAAACATGATTGAAACCGAGCATATAAGCAAGAAAGGAGAGAGAGCTCACCTAGAACCCGAATAAAATCCAAATGCAAATCTCTAGTCAGCACCGTCGTCGGCAGCTCGCGCAGATACTGCTTAAACAAGGACGCAACAGCATGAACATCATAATACGTATCCCCTTCCAAAAAGTCGAAATCGCCCTCCGTATTAAATTTCTCTTTAAGCGATCTAATCACCACATTCGAGCCGCTCAGGCGGAAGATTCCCTCTTCAAGCGCCGCATCCTTCGCCCGCAGGTAATCGATACACCGGTAAACCACTGCAGGAAGTCCAGTATTAAGACCTGGAACCCCGCAATATTCTACCGCCTCCGCGAGGGGCAACCCAAAGACCGCTCGGACAGGCTCTCGTCGCTCGATTGGGGAGTTGTTACTGCTAGCTTCGTGGCTCTGTATCTGATTGGCTAGATCAGCGGTTGTCGCAGCGCGAAAGCCCCAGATGGAGCGTTTTTTCTCCTTCGTGCTCATGGGTGGAGGGGCCTTATTGCCCCACGCTCCCGCATCTTGGATCTTAACCCCGTTTGTAGGGCCGGAAATGCTCTTGAGCGATGGGGATTGCGGCATATTCTGATCCCATGGATGTTGATAGCCCGGCTCCGCCTGCGCTGCACCGCCCCCCCTACCTGGAGGTAGCACACTACCGGGTGGCCCGCGGATGGGGGCTTCAGCCGCGACAACCTCGTCATAACTAAAAGAACGGAGTTTATCGCCGGATCCAGTTTCCTCAGGACTATCATTATCCTTATTATTCTTCCTTGAACTACCAGGCAGTAGTCGAGTCTTTGATGTCCCGTCCTGTTTCGAAACTTGGCGATGATGCTTGGAACCCTCCTCATCTGAATCTTGTTCAACATAACTCAAAAGTGCTTCAACCCACGAGTCCCTCTCCTCATCACTCTCAGCGCACAGCACATGGCGCACAAACGCTGTAGAATCCTTCTTCTTAGGCTCGAGAATGAGGAACGCATGACGATACTGATTATCCGATTCGTCATCCAACCGTGACGGCGACTGATTGATATTTGTGGACTGAGACTGTTTGCCAATTTGTGCATGATGAATTTTGATGGTTCCCATATGTGGACCACCGGGTGATTCATAATACTTCAACTCTGGCCCGTCGAGGACGAAGTAGCGCGCTTTCCACCCGCCAAAGTTCTTTCCTCGCTTTGTCAGATACCCTTCAATCCTCAGCTTCCCGTCAGGCCCGACGGGGTAGGATTGTTTTCCCTTGAGCTCACCATTCACCAGGTTCGTCTCATCATCGCGTGGCTCAATGGCGTCCGCCGTCAGAAACTGGCATACCACCAACGCACCCGCCTCACCCATCCGCATCTCAAGTATAGCCTCAAAATAGCTATTCAAAGCCGCTCTGCGCGCATCGACTTTCGCAGGGGAATGACCGCTGAAGATAGACCGGTCAGGCAAGCGTCCAGTAAAGCTCGGCACGGCTTGTTTCAATTGCTGATCCAACTGTGGCAAGGCTAGGATGACTTTCTCCACTCGCCATAGCTCCGCTCGATTAGCCCGCGAGAACACACTGAGGGTGAAAACAGGCTCTTCGTCCGTAGGTTTAAGGCCTAAGTAGCTGTTACGTGATGGCCGCAAGCGCGACGAAGAAACCTTGATATCAATAGAGGGTAGAGCGTTGGGAGGGAGCAGGAGATCAGGATACTGATCTGACACAAGGCCACGATATATGCGACTTTGAAAGGCGTATGGTGAAGTAGGGCTGTCGATCTTGACGGACGCATCGAACGTAGGAATATCCTGCCTGGGCGCCTCGTTTTGTGTGGGAGAAGGAATGGCGAATTCAGCTGCTTTAGTTAGAGTGTTATGACCCGTAGCAGTAGAAGTAGAAGTAGTTGGGCCTGAAAAAGGAGGAGCGGGGAATTTTGTAGCTCGTGGTGACAGCGGAAGCCCGTTTCTTGGTGACGTGGGTGGCGACGCTAGATTACCCTGGCCGTCCTTCGGAAAACGGGGGAGCGGAGAGCCTAGCGGGCGATCTCCTGGCCGCGGGCTCAGCGGTAAACCAGGGCTCATTGGAGGAGACAAGGCGAGTTTATCCCTTTCAGACGACGCAGCTTCACTCCCCCGGGGACTCAACATTGACGCGAGCGAATCAAGCGGAGGAATCTGCTGAGAAAGCCCAGGGGGCGGAGAGTGGGCAACAATGCGATTCCCCGCCGGACCCATTCCAGCAGCTCCTTGGGGCGGCTGGTGGTGTTTTTGGACTCCCTCAGGTGGCTGCGCCAATTTCGCCTTCATTTTATTAGATGCGCTGCGAGCCGCTTTCTCCTGGAATAGAAGCGCTTCACGTTGTCGATCGTCTTCTTCCCTAGTTTTTCTCCTTCCCCGATTCTCCATTCTGGGAATTCCGTCGGTATCCAAGTTGTCATCGTAATCCGAGTCATCCCCGACAGCTACATTTATGCGTTGAGATTGGACATGAACTCGTTCATTTTGGCTGAGATTTAACGGTGCAGGAGGCGGTCTTCTCAGAGGCGGTGGTGTCTGTTTCAGGTAATCAGGGCCGCTGGTGCGCAAATTTGCAGGAGGTGCGGTACTCGAAGAGAGATCGGTTTTGTTAATTGCGTTGTTATTGTCACCTCTACTTCCTAACCCTTCAGCCGATTCGCCTTGTTTCTCATGCATTGATAGGTTGGTGGGGGGATCGCGGAGAGGATGGTGGTTGGTGTTATTACTCGTCAACGGCTCGGTTCGAACGCTGTCGCTAGGACTTGATGGACGGGAGCTTGGGGTGCCACCTCTGGTAAGCTGAGGGTCGGTATGCGAATGGGCGAGATGTGAGTCCGAAGGGAATATTGCAGGCTCATCTAGCGAGATTTGCATAGTTGTATCCGATGGCTTGACGAGATCATGACCAAACGTCGAACCTAGGTTTAGGTCAGTCAAAAGATCGCACTGCTGTTTTTTGTCCAAAAAAAAAAATAAAAATAAAAATAAAAATAAAAAATAAAAAGGAGGGGTTAGTTGGACATGTATTCCTACCGTTAGATGAATTGTTGTCTCCTTCAGTGGCAGGCTCACCACTTCCGTGCGCAGCCCCTTCAGCTATTGGTGGAGGGTTGGCATGTAATTCTTTAAGTTTTTTCCTATAACGATCCTTATCCTTCATTGCACGTTCGAGATCCTTATTTAAGCCGAGAACCATGGTGCGCTGCTTATCAACCAATCTCCACAACTGAGCATTTTGCGACGCGGCCTGCTGCTTATCCTTGAGTAGATGTATAATGACCGCCTCAGCGGAGCCTGCCGTAGAGATGAGATTAGCGATGTCCTCCGGGTTGACATTATTCGCATCGAGTGAAGATTTATGCGAATGGGCGGAGGAAATAGACGAGATGGCTGAATCGATCGAAGAGGTGCGCGGCATCGTTCTGACACGATCTCCCACGGCAGATGACAGGGCCGGGTTGGATAGGGGCGGAGAAGGGGAGACTGAATTGGCAGAGGCAACACGACGGCCACCATTATTACTATTACTATTACTATTGTTATTGTTGTTATTGTTGTTGCTGCTGTTATTATTATTGCTATTCATGGTGATGAGATGAGACGGATCAGACGCCTTTCGCAGCAGATCGTAAGAAGAGGACTTTGGCATATTCCCATTGGCACCCCGCACCTGCGACAAGCCGGTCAGTCGATCTGGGAGTGCGAGACAATGCTGCACTGCCTCTGGTAACTGGTTCAGACTGCGGGTCGCGGTTGATGGCCCGGCAGCGGCGGCGGCGGCGGTGGTGGTGGTGGTGGTAGGAGGGATAGGAAAGTTCGACACTCGAGTGAATGTTGAAGTGGATAGGGGAGAAACAGGAGGAGAAGGAGATCGCGGAGAGATGGAAGAAGTGCTAGATGAGGCGCCTGAACGAGATGGCCTGGAAGTGGATTTCGGCGAGGTAGCGACAGGCGAATCCTCCTGGCTCAAAGAAGGTGAACGAGGAAGCGCGGAAGCATGAGGTTGAGAGGAGGAAGGGGGGGAAGATGGAGAAAGAGAGGATAAGTGAAGGCGGGACTTCGGGTCGTATAGTGTCGTTGTTGAGGACGCCTTGGTGGTGGTTGTGGTGCGGAAAGGAGAAAGGACGGGGGCTTGAGAGCGGAAGTTAACGGTGTGGTGGTGGTTGAAATTGCTAGAATAAGTGCTTGGATTATGATGACTACCAGGGGCAGGATTGTTTGTATTTCTTGTGTCGCTTGAGCTGGCGCTTGAGTTGGCGGCATCCGGGCGCTGGGCCAGATAATCCCTGGGGAACAGGGAGGCGGGTGTCAGGGGGGGAGAGGCGAGTTTGAAGGAGTGCGGATCTCCCTTTCCTCTCTGCTGCGGGTCAGCGGGTGATGGGGGGGAGTAAGGCGTGCAGGTGTAAGGAGTGTAAGGGGAATAGGCCTTGTAAGTAGCGGGGTGTTGTTGTTGTTGTTGTTGTTGGTGGTGGTGATGGTGGTGATGGTGGTGTTGGAGGTGGGATGTGTGAGGTTGGTGAGGCTGTTGGAGAGGGTGAAGATGGTGAAGTTGTTGGTGTTGGCGCTGGCGCTGACTGGGGCTGTCCGCGCTGGGTTGCCGCCGAACCTGCGACATGGCTGCGAAAGGGGCCAGAGAATTAGTCGACGGAGTCGAAATAGTCGAAAGACGGCTTGCCGCATGTACCCCAGACACGCTGCGATGAGCTGGGGAATTAGTTCTGCAACGCTGGCTCCGCCATGGATTTAATTGATTAATCCGCTTCCACGCCCACTCACCTCTTTACACTGCGTATATCAGTCAAGGAGCTGGAAATATTCATTCAATACTATTCAAATTCACTGTTCCCTCGACCCAGAACCCAATATCCCCTCGATATGCACTCCCGACAAACAATTCAACACTACCACAACTCAGACTTCCTTGTCTCTCCAACCGGTGGGTGTTCGTTGGATACGGCTGCAGACCCCAGTGACCCTCTGAGAGCGACACAAGAGGAGGAACAGCCCACCAGACAGATGGATCAGAGGATAGCTGTTGCTGGCATGCCGCTGGGAAGGTAGCAATTGGCGGGACAGGTGTATAAATATCTGAAGATGAGAATGATGGATAGAAAGAGCGGCGGTGGCGGCAGCATCGGAGGAAGAGGAAGAAGAAGAAGAAGAAGAAGAAGAAGAAAAGAATACAAAGCCAGGAGAATTCCAGAAGAATGACTTTTTTGAATTGAAAGAAGAATTGTAAGCAGTAAACCTGTCTAACTCCTATGTGAATTGACGATTTCTTTCTTTTTCTACGTATCTTTCGTTTTTACTGGTTGTATCTGCTGCTGATCATTTCCCTCCAGCAGACCAAATGGCAACCAAAGCATTGTGGATTATTCATTATAGTACCTCTTTTTAGTTGACTCTCAAAGTTGTCAATGATTCATCATGACCAGAAGAGTAAAAAAAGAGAACATCAACATTGGATGATGGAGAAGCCTCCTCAACAGAAAAGCATATCCAAAACACCCAGAAACCATTCAGACCACAGAGAATCGAGAGGAATTTGCAAGGATTAAGGACCAGGTACGGAGTACAATATGGCAATTTGCCCCCTTCATTCAAAAATTGCCGTCAGTGGGCTTTACTATGGTCGGTTCTTTACATGCTGAATCCAGGGCTCTCATATATTATTACATCACTTGAATGATATTGCTGGGTAAGTAAGTGAAGGTCGTGTCTATGATACAATTCTAGCAGCCAGAAAAGCCCAGGTCACTTCTCAATCTTGTGGCAATCCCTGCACGCAGAATGGATTGCAGATACATTTTCCGACCCGAATAATTCTGCAGCCAGCCCTCACGGCTGTTGAATCACTAGTGGTTAACCTATATACTATTGGGGTGCGGCAGAGCATCCTATTTTCAGCGCTGTTTTAAGCCCATTCCTGGCCACACCACTTTAATGTTCAATAATACACCTTACATCTCTCATCAACATCTAACTATCTTTCCCGTACATTCCTCGGAGACAGCAATCGCTGCAATGTCATATCCACAGATTATTGATGCTTAACATCTTTGCAGAATGCCTTTCTTCTTAATATACTAGGGGCAGCCTGCCACTATCACCCCCCCTTCTGGGGGTGGGCAAACGAACCTCTTAAGTCCCAGGGGATGAAAGGCATCTTTAATTGCTTCATAGGGGTGGACAGCTCAGGCACAACACTCTATAGCAGGAGCTTCATGAAACATGCAGCTGGGCAGGACGGAGCAAAAGTGCGAAGTCATATTGATATCATTAGCAGATGTCATCACAGATATCATCAGTGGTAGGCAGGCAGATAAGGCAGATAATTCATAATTCAGGGGGAAGAATAGGGGCTCTCTGAGCCAATTATGGACTAGTGTTGAGGAAGTCTCCACTGCATTAAATAAAAATGGAGATTATCCAGCATTTAGATCAATCAGAGGATTGTCTTGAGACTCAATCCACATTTTTGCAAGCATTGACATTCAATCATTTCAGTCACAAAATGCAGCAACTTTTGACCCCCTCTCAGAGCTTTGTATGATTCTTGATTCTTAGAGACTTCGCTTCACTCTGTCTCATTAGCTTTCCCACTCCCTCTCCGCTTCTTCATCTTCCTGGAAAGTAAGTTTTCACGAAGCCGACCATTGTTTCGGCGCCAGAGCTGCAGGCCCCGCTACTATTTCGAGTCTACGCCGACTCATAGCAGGACGCCGCCGAGGATCCTCATTTAATTACGCTGGCCCCGCGTATTGAAATAGCGATATGATCAGGTTTGCTGTGGCGGAAAGGGGAAAAAAAAAAAAATGAATAGGAACTACTCCGTACTGTTTACCGCAGAAACAAAGGAGAATACTACCATGAAATGGATCTTTGCTTGGATTATGCAGATAGATATATAGCTATGATTTCCCTGGAATAATTAAAGTATTTAACCAAAAAAAAAAAGAAAAAAAGAAAAAGAAAAAGGAAAAAGGCCCCCATAATCCACCAAAGTTCACAGTCTACAGAACACTGCTGTTGCTGATGATAGCCCACCATATATCTTCGCCCTGCTGCCGTGTATACAGACAGGTATATCCGGCTCACTGTCTCCTGATCTCCCTGAAATCAAGCACGGAATCTCCCTAGTCTCCATCCTGCGACCCCGGTATCCTGGATAAGCAGGCCTGATGGAGAAAATGAGAATGCGGAGGAAATAAGGCGTTGCAAAACTTCATTACTGAGTAGATAGGTTGGCAATCTATATATTGTCCAGTTCTTTTTCTCTTCCTCTTCCTGCACTGTGCCCATGTTGCTCACACCATTCAGGACATTCAAAAATGCCCGCGCTTTTGAAACCAATATCAAACACTTCACTCTTGCATCTCTTTCTCCGTGCCTTTTTCTCTTTCTTTCTTTTTTTCTAAAAACATATATTTCCTCTCTTTGTCACCATCTTCTCTATTTCGTCCATTGCATGAATTAAAACTATTGCTTAAACTAATATATATGAATAGATTCGCACATCCCAACAGAGGGTAATGAAACATCCTGTTGAAACATAATTTCAGGAGAAAGAGCCCGACTAGAGGACCCTGTCTGTTTTATATTCGGTTCACAGATTCCAACTTCGAAAATGTCCAACAACTCAACATCTTCTGGGACACATGCAGCAGCCAACATTCGTCATTTGAATCTTCAATTTGATGCATAAATGTTATGTGGAAATTCCAGGCTTTGCAATCTCGTGCACTAACTAACGAGAGTGGCTGGGCTCTCCCATATTGCTGGACATCAAATCCCTCAATAGTATGTTGAAAAAACAACGTATCCGATGGGAAAGGCAGTGTTGAGGTATTGAGAGACTCCGAATACGAGTCCATTCAACCAGTCCATCGCATCATATCTGTGGAACGAAACACCATTGACGTGCTGAGGATTCAGGTTACAACACACATTTAGTTCCTGAAAGCAGGGCCGTGGGGA
The DNA here is from genome assembly GCA_017607445.1 of Histoplasma ohiense. Taxonomy (NCBI): domain Eukaryota; kingdom Fungi; phylum Ascomycota; class Eurotiomycetes; order Onygenales; family Ajellomycetaceae; genus Histoplasma; species Histoplasma ohiense. Next base: position 4,068,668 of record JAEVHH010000005.1, on the reverse strand, counting down.
TTACTTCGAAATTATGGAGCGGCATCCCATACAAACTCTCCTGGAATAAAGATTTTTCTCTTGAACTTTGCCGCATTGTGGATTCTCGGGTGGTTGTATTCACCTAGAGGAAGTATCACATGGAGACACTGGTTGGGTTGCCTGCAGCGAATTTTTGGACTACAGGCAAAAGAGGCATGTTCCGGATAGGGTAATGCGCTGAGCAAGATGCTTTGATATCGAGATGGAGAAACATCTCATAGCATAGCACGTCAGTACTAGTACCCGCCACACCCTCGCGGGCTATGAATTGGATGAATTAGATCCTCCTCGGACGCCAAAGAGTGTAAAACTCTACAGATGGCTGCTCTCGGCCATTGTTGTCCCTGAACACGGCAAGGCACAAAATAAATTGAAAATAAATTGGGAAGTCAGCGATGAGATACGAAATTCGTTACGATTCCTACCCAGAGAACAGAAGGGGTCAAACTAGCCACGTTGTAACCATTCTCAAAGCGTTGATATAGAGAATAGAATGACATTGAACTGTTGACAATTCATATCGCAGGAAGCCCAACTTCGCTGAAAGATCCTGCCCCAGTGACTGCATTTTCCAAAATATCAGCATCTAAATCGTTATTAAAGACCTCTTCAATCTGGAGAAGCGGGCGTACCGGCCGTCAAGCAACTACTAGTATTTATATCACATACTAGCATGCTCGGTGCACTTCCGTTTGGATACCAGTGTACTTGCAGACTCCTCTCCAACTGATGCACATCCATGGCTCCCCCGTTGTTGATATTGGGAAGAGCGAAGCCTGGGATCCCTTCCACTCAGAGCAGCCCACTGCAGCTGTTTTTATTCATGACGTTTGGTGGGACATCCCTTTCGCATTCGAAGTGAGCATCAACGATTCCGATCTCGAGCTAAACACAATTTCTCTATCCTAAACTGCGCCAAACATGCCACTGCCATGACCTCATTCAGAATAGAGCCGTTGGTTTGTACTCCTACGCCGCAACAACAGCAACTACTCAAGGAACAACGACCGCCAGGACATTGGCTTCTTTCTCATATAGCCAAGCCTGGGCTGTTCAAATATATCTATAAACAGCTTCCTTTCTCCAATTGCAGCGTGTTACAACATCTTATGGCCAACGGTTATGTGGCTACCACTAATAGATGCGCGGGCGAATGGTGAGCGGGAGGCAATGGTGATGGAAACTCCGTTGTCACATCAAAGGAACAAAGGGACGATGGCTACGTCTTAGAAGATTCTTCTGATGTGGAAACGGCAGTCGGAGATGTACAAGGATACGTGGGAGAGCGGATGGCATTTGTTAAACTGGAAAGGGAATGGAATGCGAGGTTCAAAATTCATGCAGAGGTACCAATAAGAGGGGATACCTGAGACCATACGGAGACATACGGCAGATCTGCCAGACAAAACTCCCTCGAGAAAAATCATGGAATGTCATTTCAAGTTGGATTTGCATATAGGGCTACCGGCATTGACCGTTAACGATTGACGCTGGTTATTTATCACCGTAGAATTTTCATGTCCCGTCGCCTTTGTTTCCTATTATTACTTTCATGATTTACTTCCATGGCACATTGTGCGCGTAGGCACATCTTGAATTAACTGTTGGGACATGGGCAATTGTAATGCCACAGCTCTACCCACTTAAGGTATGGATAAATTTGTGTACTCTTTATTGTATCCTGCTCTAAATCCTATCCCTGGTTAGTAGCCGGCAGCAGGGCTGCGAACGGAGATATATATACCTAGATGGAACAACAAGTAGATCAATAAAATGGGCCGCAAGGACCGTTACCATTTTAGTATAGTATTTACTAATATCTATATCCGTTTGATAGCGCTCAGATCAATTTTCAAATTTACTCTTGAATCCAGCATTGTTCAATCTGGCTTTCTTGCATATCCATTTTATAAGCCTCACATCAAAAGGGCCACCAAGACGAACATTAAGATGAGGTTCGATCTCTGGCGAAAGAATAAAAATAACATATAAGGGGATGGTATTAAAAGGGAGATCAGGAAGAAAAAATCACGAATTCGTTAGAGCTAAAGCAAAAACGATCAAAGTTCATCAATATCAATGGAACTTAGATTCGATCTGTCTCACTAAGGTAGGAACAAATAGCGCAAAAATCTTTGCCTCTTCAGGGAATTTCATGTTTCCTTTCCCTTTTCCTTTGTCCCCTCCATTCTGGCTGCCAACGTAGCCAGGTATGATAATCGCCATCTCTCATCTAGTCGTGGCAGGAGAACAATAACGTTTCGACGTGAATGTCATGTCGTAAAGCAAAAATTTCGTCGTAGAAAAGAGGAAGAGAAAAGAACAAGCCAAAAGAGAAGAGAAAATTAATACAAAGGGTTTATTGGGGCTATGTAGGAAAAAGAGAGGGACGGGTTTGAAAGGGAATCGGGGCGATCATTAGGGTTGGTATTTGATTACTTTCCATTACTTTCCCGTTCGACATTTTCTTGTGAAAAATATTTGTCCAAAAAGGACAGGCATGAGTTAGGCTAAAGATGAATGGAACTTTGACCGATTGATCAAAATGTAAGGAAATTAGAGAAATGAAAATAAAAGAAATGAGGAACAAAGGCCAAGGGTGACTGAAGACCGACGATCGATTCCATTTCCACCTCCTGAAAAGTTCGTTCAAAAGATGGAGGATGCATTGCCTGACTACTCCTTGATCCCCTTTTTTACCTATTCGCTTAGGATTTTTCCCGATGGCTAACAAAAGCCGAGGACATATCTGGTAGGCGATTAATTAGCTGTGAGTTTCTTGGGCCGTTTAGCCTACTGCTGACGAGATAAGGGGTCGTATTTTACCTTGCATCTAGGAACCGCATCTAATAGTCACCCTTGGTATCGTACCCCTTGGACTCATTGTCATTTTTTTCATTTTTTCCATCATCATTCTTTCTGTCGTCCCTCCCGGCACCGTATTTTCCATCGTAGCCCTTTCCGTCGTCATATTTCCCCTCGGGGTACTTTCCACCGTCGTGTTTCTTTGGTTCGCACTTACTGGTGACCGTTTGCACTTTGACGATAGTGGTCGGCACAGGCACGGGTTTTCCTGGAACGGTGATGGTCTGGAAATGCGTGACCGGCTTTTCATGGACAGCAGTCTTAGTAACGATGACCTCCTTGACAGCAGTAATAGTCACTGCTTGCGTGTGGACAACAGTCACTGGTTTGTAGTCGGTGATCGTTACAGGCTTGGGATAGTCCGTTATCGTCATGGTCTTCCACTGGGTGACGGGATGGTTGACAGTCACGAACTTGGTGATCTCTTTGAACTCGGTGACTGGTTTGTATGCCGTTTTATACTCGGTAACTGTGACGGTTTTGATCTCCTTTTCCGGGTAGTGGTCACCTCCGGGAATGGGATTCGCAGCAGCAATGCTAGATGGAAATCAGAATCTTGGAATGTGCAGGAAATGGGAATTACATACCCAGCACCTAGAATGGCGATCTGAACCATCTGACTGATGCAAACCATTTTGAATGCCTGGCTATATCAAAAATATGCGGATGATTATTTGAAGATGAAAGAGGCGAAAGGAGATAATTACAAAAGGGTGGTTTGCTAGCTTGATAGGTGATCAGATCGGTGATCGAGCCCGGTGATGACTTGAAGAAAAAAGAGAGCCAGTAGGGTGATTATGCTACTCTTTATATAGAGTGGGCTGCAGCCAATGCTTGCTCCTAAAAAGGCCATATCTGGACGCATATTTACTGTAACAGTTGCTGAGGAACACGACTGTCAAATGTTGATGTCAACTGAGCCTGATTCATGTTATACACAGAGATAGGATTGTGTTCAGATTCTCACTTGTGTTGAACAGAAGTGGATGATATAGTGGTTAATGTCCTGGTACAATGATAATATTTTCAACCCTGGCAGTCATTAGAAAGGCTGTATAGTATGACATGACTCTCAATGGTAAAACTTTAATGCTTAGCAAGAGAACAGTCTTGGAGACTCGGGAGAAAATAATAGTCGATCACAAGTATAGTGCCCAAAATGTTTTGTCTAGCCAGCCCTTGTCCTCTTAGAACACTTCAGTGTTGGGAATCTTGGGAAGAATCTCCTAATGCACAAATAGATCACTCAAAGGCGGTGAGGCTTGTTGTGTCTGTCAACTTCATATGATTGGATCATTTGCTGACCAGCTTTGTGAGCAGTAGATCTGCCGGTATCTCTCATGTTCAAAATCGAGCACTTTGAGCACAAGTGAAACCTAGTAGGAGGGTTCTAGAACAGATAGTTAAAGTGGATGATCATTGTTTCAAATATCCCTTGTGCAGCTTCAAATAATTTTGGGAAAAACACATCTCCGTTCGATCAACAGCAGAGAAGCGGGACATTGACATCTTGCAAAGATTGAAGAGAACAGCAGGATCCAGTTGAGCCCTAGTCCGAGAAATGTGATTATTCTCCACATAAAAGAACAAACGCACGAATGATAGCAATTACCACTGTTTAGTGCTACCTATTGGGAGCTGAGTACATGAACTTGGGACTTCGAACACTGGGAGGAGTACAATGGTCCAATATTCGGAATGAAACTGACTCAGTGCGAGACCGGAGAGGGTTCTCATATGGAATAGATTTTAGTAGTTGGTGATAAAAGATGAAATAGCCACTGAGATCCAGTGAGGTCGGCTGGCTGAATCTGGATGCACTCGATAATGTCAAAAGCCAAGAAACGCAGAGGCAGAGGGAGCAATGTCGACGTATGTCCTGTCACAAGATCTCCCGATACACTGTCGGTAAAGTCGATGTTTATGATTACCGTCTCCTGATAGATGTGTTCAGTATAACCTTTCATGTTCAACTACTTCCGGGCACTCACATTGAGACCACAGAGTCCACAAATAGATATGGAGTCGATGAGGGCACCGGAAGTGGCTGGTGGTTACAAAACGTGGAAAACAATGTCACAAGAGAAAGTTGCCAGCGAAGCGAGATGCAACATCAGTCGTTCGAAACCAGCTTGCCAGCTCTGATGGAAATGGCCGTGTTCAAAACAAACGAGAGACCAACGCCGATTGTTTTTGGCGCATACATGTATTAAAGATTGTTGACAAAGGGAGAGGTGGAAGAAAAAGGAGGTCGGGCTGACTAAGGATGGTTGGATCAAGCCCTAATTGATTGCTGCCCAGTTGAAGGATTGGATTGGGTGATTCGTATCCTCTAGTTATACCACCACGGTGCTGGTGGTGATTGAGCTCTGTTGCCCTAGGGGCCTAATAATTGCTAACTAATTCCCAAAAAAGGGATGACAAAACATGCTGCTACAGCCTAGCTTGCGAAGGGGCTTCTGTATTGCTTTATCTTATTATAGATGTACTGTGCATATACAGTAATATGCGAGAGAGTAGAGTGCGAGAATGTCATCCCGAATCCACAGAGCAATTCTGAAGCTAGAGTCAGGGGCCTCCGTCGAGCAGGTCAGGAGAGGGATCATATAATGGTTGAGTATCTACCCGCCTTATAGTTCATTGGATAACGGCGAAATATCCGTGTTACATCTGAAGATGTCCGCGCGATATCACGCCTTGAAGATATCGCAGTAACTCGCATCCCGCTGCACATTTCCACTTCAGAAAAATCTCCCCTGATGTATCCATACTCAGTCATGCACGACAGTACTTAGAGCTCTCTTGGAAAAATTTGAAATCGGACCACCTTTGGTTGTTATTTACTATACGATCCTGTGTTTCTGGGATAACTGCTGTCAATCCTTCAGTCTAGAACTCCAAATAATCTGGGGATGATGATGATATACATCCCACTGTGTATCACCTGGAAGTTCTGGGGTGTGCTTTAACGACTTATATTCGATTAAGATGACCATTTGCGATCAGCGCATGTTTCGCAGCCAAATTCGAGCACCTCTCCTTGCCATACTGGGAGAGCATACAAGGCTTTCTTTCATCGTTACAGCTTCGGTAATAGACGTTGACAATGGAGAACAAGAAAATTTCAGGCATGATTGGACGACAAAGTGATTGGTAGTAGAGTATGAAAAAACACCCTGTTCAACAGGAGGTAAATGTCACATTTTGACAACTAACAAAATACTAGTATGAGAGAGAACATTCGAACCCCTGGGTCGGATAAAGGGAGATGAAAGTGTTGGGGAATGCAATATACTATACATACCATCTATAAATCCACCCATCTGTGAAGATCAATCCATGTCTGATAACTTATAATCAAACTGTAGACGCTGGAGCAGAAGTTTCCGAGACGTTGCAGGCGCAGATGTGAGTGTTCGTGTGGTTCATTCACATGCAATATAAATATATAAACATATATTTGAACGGAAGCAGCAGGTACTGACCGGCTCCACCACCTCACCTGCAAGATTCCTCCCGAGTATAGCAGTAATAACAGCACCAAAAAGGGTGCATGAGGGGGTAACTGATAATAAAAAGTAATATGTTACCGACGCAATAGCTATGTACTGTATACGTCCCTTCGCCGCTCTGTTCTTTTCCGTTTTGTCCACCGGGATTTAATCTCAGCACAAAGAAAAAAAAAGAAAAAAGATCAATCAGAGAAAGAGATGGATGTTGGGGATATATGGATATAGAGAATTCTAGAGTGGAGGATGCGGTTAGGGAGAAATCGAAAAATCAAGAATTAAATAATATGGAACATCAGAAACAACGATAAAAAGGAGCAAGCACTTGTAACAAGCCGCACGTACAACCGCAGATGAATAGGGAATCAAATAGTGCATACCGGGTTAACTTTAAGTCATGAACACCGAAGCGAAAAGATGACAAGGAAACAAGAAATATAAGTATAAATGAAGATTGCAAGGGAATTCCTTTTCCGTAGAACTCCACCCAAAAAAGTAAAGAAATAAATAAATAAAAGAAAAGAAAAGACAAAAGAAAAGAGAAAATTCTTCACAGTCGTAAAATGTGCTAAATTATACATGTACAGAAATTGCCGAGTCGTTTGTTGGATGCTGTCGGGTGGTTCCTTGACTACAAAATTTATACAATATTGCCTGCCATGCCCATCAAAATCGCTTGGGCAGCAAGTTGCAGAGACCAAAGCCCCACTTTCTTAAATCGCCGTTTCCGAGCCTGTTCATCCACAACATCTTGAGCGAATGCTTCGTAGGTCTGCGTGAAGAGGGAAACTGTCAGTCATCCTGAAACTCCACACTAGACGGGAAAGGGAGGAGGGGGAAGAGGAAGTTTAACTCACTTCAGCGGACAAATCGGTCATCAACCCACTATCGTATATTGTCCAACTACCATCGAAATCACTAACGCGCTTCACAAGTCGACACTGGATAGGTATGAATGTGCGCTTGGAATTCATGTACGCGACAATGGGTCGAATGAGAGCGTTGTTGACGTATGAAAGATCCCTAGTGAATAGAGGAACAACAGCTCGTATGTTATTAAGATGGATGCGGAGATCAGTAACGACCAATCGTTTATCGTCCCCCCCTCTCCCTGGAGAAACTAGAACAGCATGGCTCTTGCCATTGGCCTCATTCTGAGAAGCTGCACCATGGGGAGCAGAGCCGTTAGGATGTGTCTGGTAGCGATTCGACGTAACGGCGGCTTCCAGGCGGTCGTAAAAGTCTGACATGACCTTCGCAAGGCTCTCATCATTGTCGGCCGGGAACATGATGTCGGCTACGATATCGACATTACCTTCATGTATCCATGAGAACGGTCCTTCAACGTCACGGTTAAGGTGATCAATACTAAGTCCATCAATACGGATTCGACTGTGCTTTTTCCACGGGCTAGCCTCGCCGTGGTCCTCTCCACCGTCGCCCAACAGCGCGCCCGTATAAGAATGTGTTTGCCGGGGATGGATCGTAAATATAGAATTGTCAAACGAGCCAGACATAGTATTGGCGGACATGAAATCGTAAAAGAGCCACTGGCGTCGGAGCTGGGGCAGGTCACAGGAGAAAATGGAGACTGAAAATGGTCGGAAATTATTTGGCTGGTAAATTGTGACTAGCAGATCCTGCATTTTGAATGAATCGATCTCGAAGTCACCTGGGTTGTGCTCGTGTCGATATGATTTGGGGTCGAGGTCACCCTCGGGCCACCACACATGGGTCCTGTCGACGATACCTCGGACGCCAATCACTTCGACATCTCGCAGGAGGCCTTTGCCATTGAACCATTTGGCAAATGATAGAGTTACGTTGACCGTGTTAATCGATACGTCGAACTGGGTATAATTCGTATCTTCCTCCTCCACGTCCGACTGATTATCCCTTAACGCAGCAGCAGCAGCCGTTTCAGCCGCTGTTTTAGGTGAACCTTTGCTCACGTTTCCGGCACCTTGGCCAGGGCGCCTCGAAACGAAGACATTTTTGAACGTTATAACGCCATCCTTCCATTTAGGTACGATTGCTGATTCGAAAACAACGGTGAGTCCTGAGGATTTGGTTAGGTAGTTGCCTACCCATCTCGCCAACGTTTCTGTTTCGAACAGTCAGGACGTGCATTAAAAGAATCTATTTGAAGAGAAAATTGGACAAAACAAACCTTGAGCAAAAACAGTATTAATGGCTAATATCAGGAGAGAGAAGAAAGTTGTGGTCCCAAGAATAATCCACAGTACATGGCCAAGAAGAATCCAAGAAAAGAAAGCTCCAATATCATCTACATTGAAGGGCCGGATACTTCGTATAGAGAACCACTTGAAACGCACTTTGAGCCTTGACCAAAACCCAGTTGCGGCAGCCAGTAATTCTTCCTTCGTGGGTCGATGGGGCAATCGATCCGTGAAATGGCTGGTTGTCGTAGAACTACCACCAGTATGCGCCTTTCCTGACACAGTTTTGCCGTTCGAGTGTAACGGCGATAGTGCAGGTTCAGAAGCAGATCTAGATTCAGATTCAATGGGCGTCACAGATGGTTGATTGGAGGTCTTAGTGTCATCGGGTGGAGACGACGTGCGCTGTGTGGTGGTGTTAGATGCTCTGGAGGGAATGTCGGCGGAGGTTTGCATATCATCATCATCGCCCCCCGACGAGGTATAGATACTTCTTCTCCAAACGCTTTTCGCCAAACCCTCCAGCCTGTGTTTGTCCACATATCCCGTACTTCCGTGTTGACATATTATCTTTTCCGAAGAAGTGATAGCGCATGACGCGCCGGATTCCACAGCATTGGAAGTAGGTGAGGTGCCCAAGACTAGAAATCCGCCAGATGCAAAGCGTCTAGTGATCTGTTTAGCACTTGTAGGAGAAGAGTATGAAAATGACCTTGACCAATTTCCCCGGAACAAACCCTGGGCAGTGTTTGATGGAATTGTGGCGCCAGTTATAAACGATGACCAGGCTGCGGAGGAGGATTGCTCAGCACGGGAGAGGAGGGGATGCGCTCGTTTGTATATGTTCGCATACAATCGACGTCCTATATGGCCAGACATAATTTCGTTGTCATCCTGGAACGCTCTCTGGCTATAGGGAGAGCATCAAGCGTCGTAAGATGGATGAAAGCGTGGCATGATTGATATCCCGTTCCATAAAAAAAAAAAAGGCATGAAATCATCAGAGGAAAATGTTTGTTTGGTTTGCATCCGATCGCCACTTTCCCACACTTCGGACTTTTCTTCGACGTCAATTAGTTAGCAGTGACGATATAATTAGTTAAGGCAAAATCAAACAGTTATTTTATGGTCATTCTTCCTTTCTTTAAACCCCATACACCCGAACTTACGAACTACGGCCACAGTGCTTAGAAAATGCCAGCACCCACGGCACGGATCAGGTACCCGGAGGACGCCACTGACAATAATCAGACCTCCGTAGGGTCTCAGATTCCCCCTCAGCGTACGTCCTTTGACAGAACACCTATGGCAGGTCACTTATAGTGCCCAATCAATCAGGAATGCAACATGCTAACAATGAGATACAGATGAAGAAGACATTTTAATTGACACAAACGCAGTGGCGCCTACAGAACCCTCTTCACAATCTAAACACCACCCCGAACAAAACCAAGAAGACACGGAAATGCAAATCGACCTCGAAGGCCGTCCCGTCTTCACTCCAGCAGCTTCGTCCGAAGGCTCTTACCGTGTAGAAACCCGCAAAGTCCCCGTTCCCCCGCATCGCATGACCCCTCTAAAAGCCACATGGCCCAAAATCTACCCGCCACTCGTCGAGCACCTAAAACTACAAGTACGCATGAACATCAAGAACCGCTCTGTCGAGCTGCGCACATCGAAACACACAACAGACACGGGCGCGCTGCAGAAGGGTGAGGACTTTGTAAAAGCGTTCACGCTCGGGTTTGACGTTGACGACGCCATCGCGCTACTACGGCTAGATGATTTGTACATCGAGACGTTTGAGATAAAGGATGTGAAGACGCTTGGTGGGGAGCATTTGGGGCGTGCTATAGGACGGATTGCGGGGAAAGATGGCAAGACGAAGTTTGCGATTGAAAATGCGAGCCGTACTCGTGTTGTGCTTGCGGATCAGAAGATTCATATTCTGGGCGGGTTTCGGAATATCCATGTTGCGAGGGAGGCAATTGTTAGTTTGATTTTGGGGAGTCCTCCGGTAAGTGCTTGTATATGTCGTGTGTTTCATGCCCAGTTGTTTTAAGATTTATATATTTGTGTATGCTGATGTGTTGGATTGACTGTAGGGCAAGGTTTATGGCAACTTACGAACTGTGGCAGCGCGGATGAAAGAACGGTTTTGAATAAAACGGCTCCTAAGAATGATACCTACAGTGGAATAGCAATGGCGTTTGGGATTATATTTTAACTTGATCTTGATTTGCAGTTTTTGCAACTATGCACTTATGCGGTTATTGTGGGAAACTGGATTTAACGAAACCAGAAAACATAATGAGAATGTATGAGTCCATTTCAATTATATTATCATGGCATAATGAGTTGGAGTTTGCTCCGCACATCACACAAACAAGCCAGCCGAGAAAAGGAAAAAAAGAAGAGGAAAAACCAAAACTGTCTAGAAACCCTCCCCTAATCCTTCTTTAATGGGTGGTAAATTTCCTGTATTCCCTCCCTCGTAATCACCATAACCTGCAACCCATCGCCCACCTCAATGTGTCTCTCCACTGCACTAGTAAACGCATCATTGACCAGCTGCAACGCAACATCCCTTGGCGGTGGCTCAGATGGCCGGGGCTGTTTATCCATGGCATTCCCTTCCCCAGAACCAGGAAGATATTGATTCTTAAAATTAACCTGATTATCCAAGAACGGCATAATCAAGCTCGCCGCTGCACCGGCCGCCCTGCAATATTCCCTCTCATAAGAGCCAACGGGATCATAGCTGTACAACGCACCCTTGCCGTCCTCGTCCATACCAGCTAGGATTGCATGCACATAGTAGGGGAAAAAGCGTTTCGAGTAGAGGATGGTAGCGAGGCGTTGCGCACAAGCGTTCACGGACATGGGCTTGCCGTGCTTGTACTTGTACATTTTCACGACGGCGTCGAGGCGTTCTTTCAGAGCGCGACCGTCCGCGGCGAAACCTACGACGGACAGGACAAGATGGGCACCTTCTCCACCTTCAAATCCTTCGCCAATTTTGAACAGCTTGGGCGCGTAGCGAGTATTGATGTTGTAGCCGGAGACAGAGCGAGTGTCGCCTGCTAGGATTGCGTAGTCTTTTCCTGCGATGCCAAGTGTTGAACCACCGTTGTCGGTATATCTGGAGTCAAGGTATTTTTAGTTGGGGGCTGTGAGCTTAGTTATAGTATGGTAGGAACCTCCATTACGAAGAAAGCTGAAGGGGAAGCTTACGGATAGAAGCCGTGATGTTGTTTGGGTCCGGCGGTTGTTTGTGGTTCAGTGAACGAATAACCAACGTCTTCAGCATGAGACGAAGGATGGTTTAGAAGGGACGTCATTTCGGAGGAAAAATGGAAAATCTGAACGAAGGCGGTGATATCTGGACAGCAGTCGAAGTAGAGAAAATGGTATGGTGTATGTTCTATGCTTGTACGATGAAGCCGTAGTTGAGCTCTTACTCGTGAGTGCCGCTGCATGCCTGGTGCTTATGTCATCGTGCAAACATGCAATTTTTTGACTAACTCCGCCGAAAGCATCAAGATATTATATGTATGTAAATGCATGATTGACACATCGAGCTCCAGCACGATGCTAAGCTTCTTTGAATCTTTGTTATATCCAGATATGCCGCAACGCAAACAGAACTACTCCGCACTGCAACTGAGGATGCGCTGGGTAAGGGTCTTTATGCAAAAAGCCAAATCATCTCTTGAAATCAAGCACTCGCAATATTTATTCCTCCCTGAGTACCTCCCATAAAGTTGACTTATGAAGAAAGCCGTCAACTCGCAATAGATGTTGGTTACTACATTTCGCAATATCGCCAAATACATTATAGTGACCAGAAGCATGTCATGTGTGATGCCATCACACTGATGATCGCGGGCCATATGGCCTCTATCATTTATCATATAGATATGAAGGAGGAGTTTCTGTTCTGATACTATCAAGATCCGCGGTCAAATCGTCCAGGAAGTCGGCTTGGGAACACTCACTCAGACCTCATTTGTCAAACCTTCTTGTTGAGGGTGGACGACTATGCGGTATCGTCGATTTGGAAAATGCTGGTTTAAAACGTGAGCTTTAAGAACACACTTGGATTGTGTGTGGGCATAAAAGCAACCATCGGCTTGCGCAGGATTTCGAATGTGCATCTGAAAAGTGCTACGAAAAGGAGTTAGAAGCTGAGCAGTTGCTTTGCAAGCTGAAACCTGTTTACTGATCTCCACCTCGGCATCTGTGAGGTATCTCGAGACATGGACATTATTTTAACATTGACAAATTATCCATTTAAAAAAAAAAAATCGAAAATCGAAAATCGAAAATCAAATACACGCCAGAGAAAGTGTCAGATTGTCAAATTCCTACAGCGAAGTGAGAGGAAGGGATGTTCGACAACCCCCGAGCGTAGTGGCCAGTGCTAGCCCTGGTGATGAACCGAGTAATTGATACTACCTCTGTGAACCTTTTCCTCCTGCCCTTCTTGCAATGGTCTTGGAGTCTACCCTCTGAAATTGCCTCTGGCCATTTGCACATGCCTTCGTAGCAGCAAACGCTGCTCCGATCCTCCCGGGAGTAGCGTAGCACAAAAATAACATTACCCTCTGCCCCTCCAAACCAACAACAGGACGCCTATGAAACAATCTGGGAATTCCCTCCCCGACTCTCTTAGTGTCGTAGAAAACAAGAATAGTGTCGAAGTGCACGAATTGTTAATGTGTTAACACAGATTCAAGTGATGGATGGTTTGGAAAGAGTCACCATCTCCTTGCTAGATGGTTATTACAACAACTAAACCAGTCAAATATAATTTAGTGAACGCGCAGGAAATCAGTATCCTCATTGAAATTTAGACAAACAGCAGGTCATGTGGTTGCATCAAACATTTCTAGCGGCGCGAAATTATTGATTTCTCGGCATATCGAATTCGTCAAAGGACAAATCTTCGTACGGAATGATACCCTCATCGGAGCCAACTGTGCTATCCGACATCTTTCGCAACCGCTCCTCAGCTTCCAAACGCCTTTTGTATGTGCCAGCCAGACTTGAATAGAGGGAATTTAGTATTTGGTCTCTCTCTTCCTGTCGTAATCGCGCGTTATCCATCTCAACATCAGGAAACTTCCATGGAAAATATGCCTTAGAATGAGACCCCTTCACATAGAATATGTGATCTATCTTGCGTAGGGAACTCAAAAACTCCCAGCAGGCGAGGCAACATAGTTTTGACACTCCAATATATGGCAATGCTAAGAGCCCCAAACAACTAGTTTCAACTAGATGGAGTACAAGATTGCATTCGCAATGAATCTTTCCTTGAACAGTGTTTCCGGGGAAAGATGTTTGAAGCCGAAATCCTGGGATCTTTTCAATGTCCTTTGAAATATCACTGAGAAGTGATGTAGCACCCTGCGCTACAAGAATCTTTTTGGAAATGAACGGCCATTGGTCATGGGAAGGAAGTTGAATTTCTCTGATCATTTTCCAGACATGCAACTTCAATGTTTGTATTGATTATATATTTTTGATAGAGATGTGGCGAATAGGCATACTTTAAAATGGTATCTGTGTTTTTTGAAATTGATGACATTTTCTTCAAGAATCCCTCGAGTGGAAAGCCTGAGAAAAGGGATTAGTAAGAATAAAAAAAGGGATAGAATAGTTGGAAACTTACAACGTATTTTGAGTGAGATCTTAGCAAAGTCAGACAACCATGTCTCCATTTGAAATAGCCGTCGAACCAGCTCTGCGAGGCCACGGAGGCCTTTGATCAAAAGGCGAGTCTTATCATCAGGAAATAACTCAGAACTTTTTGGCAAATTATAAAACATCCAGTTTATAATCCGAGAGGCATCCCATAAGATCTTGGCACTGTCATTGCTATCAACATCCAGCTCATTAGTGAGGTTGATGAATGTAAACCCTTGAGAGGATCTGGTGGGTTTGTATCGCTTATGAAGTCTCTGGTGGATTTTTGGAAGAGCAAATAAGAATACTTTTGCACGAAAGTCATGTACTTTCTGTCTGAGATGGGAGGAGAACTTTGACTCATCAATCTCAGAGGAATCTGCTCTGCTTAGTTCTGATTGCTGAAATTTGATCTGACTGATTTGAGTCTCCTGTTCCACATTTTTTCGATGCTCGGCAAAGTCATCCCCAAGTGCCTTCAGGTCAGAAATAAGCTCACGGGCGTGTTCAAGAGTCTTGTTGTTGATTCCTGTTTGGAAGAGTCAATTATGTTCTCACAAGCATGTTGAACAGGCTTGTTAGAAGTACCTATATTGGAAGCAAGAGTCAGAATTATTTTCTTTTCTGAGCCATTTTGTTGACTCTGCATTCCAACTGCTATTACTTCCCCTCTCTGCTTTGAGATAAGCACACTGGCGATGGCATCTAGGACAATACGAAGCCGGTCATGAAAGGGATCTTCAAGGGGAATTTTCACTAAGCGTGGAAGTTCATTTGGGGGTCGACTTCAGTAAGGAGGGCGATAAGATGTTCGACATCCATAGTTCCATGAGACAAAAGCTTATAGGGTTCTGGATCAAGACGAACGCGTTTAGCCTGGAGTGAGGAATTTGGAGCCCTGGTCGGCCGGAAAAACCTTTCGGCGGGGTTCCAATCAACCTGGCCTGTTAAAGCCAAAAAGGTCTAGTTATGGAGGGCAACCATGTCAGCTTCGTATTTCGAAAGTGGAGCGATGCCATTGAGGGGACGGGACGGGAGGGCAAACACTGTTGCTCTTTGTCGTCAAACCAACAGCGAGAAAACTTGAATCCAGAGAGAATATTCCACGATTTGCTGTGGACACATCCGCCCGATCAATACATCATTTGGCTAGGTTATGGAGAGCTCTTCGTTGCGCTGGATCCGCAATCGCCATGCGTCTTCTTAACGTCAAGACCCATAAGCTTGAAGAGTTTCAGGATGATAGCATTCCAGTGTACGCCATCCTTTCCCACAGATGGCGGGCCGACGAAGTGATTTTTCGTGATCTTGAAACGTCACCAGAATTTACGGCACCACGATTCAAGAAGCTTTTCGACACTTGCGCACAGGCACTGATGGATGGGCTGGGCTATGTCTGGGTGGATACCTGCTGCATTGACAAGTCCAGCAGCGTAGAGCTATCCGAGTCTATCAACTCCATGTATGAATGGTATCGATGTGCAGCGGTCTGCTATGTTTATCTTAATGATGTGGCTGAATCGTCAGTCACGGAAGGTTCAAGTTTCCATTCCAGTGTTTGGTTTACTAGAGGCTGGACACTACAAGAGCTTATCGCTCCTCTCAATGTGCAATTCTTCAACGGCAAATGGCAGGAACTGGGTTCGAAAGTGGATTTAAAGGATCAAATATCTGCCATTACGGGAATTCCTGTCACCGTGCTTACCGGTGAACTCGCTCCCCAAGAGCTTAGCATTGCCCAGCGAATGTCTTGGGCATGTCACAGAACGACGACCAAAGTGGAGGATATCGCATACTGCCTGCTTGGGCTGTTTGATATTAACATGCCCATTCTGTACGGTGAAAAGGAAAAGGCTTTTATCCGGCTGCAGGAGGAAATAATGAAACAGTCGGATGATCAGACGTTGTTTGCCTGGAAGATCTCCGACGGCCAAACATACCATGGATTATTGGCAAAATCGCCGGCAGACTTTGCGGAGAGCGCGGATATAGTTCGATCATCGTCGACTTGGAACAAGTCACCATATTCCGTTACAAATTTGGGCCTCTCGGTAGAAGTTCCTATGCTGCCGTGGGCAATGGAGACGTACTTTGCTGCTCTGGATGTGCAGAGAGAGCAGAAAACAAGGCGTCTAGGTATATTCCTGACCTTCCTCCCTGAAAAGAACCAATATGCAAGGGTATCGCTTGACGGGGAGGGGCTTACCGAATTCGACTCGAACCTCGCATCAAAATGCGAATACCGACGAATTTATGTAAGGCAGGTGGTATCAAGAAAGCAGAAGCCTCCAGAGAAAATATATGGATTCTGGCTCCGCCATTTCCCATCACGCGATACCAGACCGCAAGCGGAATTTGATATCATGTCTTGGAACGAGTGGGACTACAAAGAACGGCTCGTTGTGATCCCCACGGGACAGCGCGGAAGTGCTGTAAATCTCAGGTACAAGATGAAGTCAGAAGGTTCGGAGAATCTAAAACTAGGCTTTGATTCTATGTTTAACCCCGTGGTTCAGTTCGGAGGCCACAGGCATACGGACAAGTCTTTCGGGACGCCGACTATGCATGACTTCGATGTCATGATGGGTACAGATTGGATGGATACCAAACTTGAAGGCGTCTACAAGGGGGATAGACTTTCAGGCCTTGATGTGGAGGATACGTGGATCAGAATACTTGTCCTGGAAGAAACTGTCAATGGAAAGCGGGTGTGGGTTGTCCACATTGAATATGCAGAAGAGGCAGCCTGGCACAGAGACAATTTTTGTGACGGTTGTAATTTGGTCAGTTCCATGAACTTATTTGGGCTTGGCTTATTGGGAACTCCTCCCAGCAACAAGACATGCTGACGAAAATCGATAGAATATATTTGGCACCAGGTATACATGCCGGGTCTGTCCCGACTTCGATTATTGTACAGCTTGCAAAGAAATGGACACGGCGCACAAGGACCACGGTTTCAAAACCATCAAACTCCTTCGTCACTACGGCGTGAAATGTGATCACTGCCTTGAGGTAAGCCCACGCATGTTCCCAGGCTGCATAATCTATGCCAAAATTTTAAAGCATCGGCTTCTGAGACACATGCCATTACAGACAATTTACGGTGTACGGTATAAATGCCGCGATTGCGATAATTTCGATCTTTGCTCATCCTGTCACAACAATGCTAATGAAAGCCATCTAAATCACCGATTTGCCGCCATTAAAAAACCCTAGTGATTAGTTAACTGATTTTGATTGAATTAGAGGAAGTTCATTGAAGCTGTATCAAGCTCAAAGGAAAGCATACTATATATCACAAAGAATATGTGGTTTTTTGAGATATCAATCATTTAGAAAGTCCTCAAACTTCTTCTTCTTTACTCAATTGTTTGTTTGAATTTGAATTCATCATGTGTTAATTATCAATATTCTAACACTATGCAAAATTACTAGTATTTATATAGTGTGCCGAATGTAATGCTTGTGAAAGCAAAATAGTGTTAAAGACTAGAGAAATATATAAAAGTTTAATTCAAGATTTCAATGTTAGAGCTTATTTATTTATTTATTTATTCATATATCATCTAATCTATTATTGTCATTGGTCACACAGCCAGTCTACATAACAATATCAGAGACAAAACACTACTGTCTCATGGAGTAGAGAATATGATCTATCTCATCATGTATATAGAGAGTCCAGTAGTTGGCAATGTAGTACAATTTAACAAGAGAATGGCCTCGGCGAAAGAGTTGCTTGTTTACATGTAAAATCTAATATAAACCTCTAGTGGCAGTTGTGGTGCTTTTAATGCCTGAATAGTACGCATGGCCATGTAGCCGCGCGCTTATTTAAGCTTCTGGATACTCCGTTTCCGACAGGAATCAGAAGCAGCACCAACTTCAGAGGGAATTCATCTACGCGCTCGGATTGTTGGACATAAATACCATGCTTGGCCTAACGGCATATGCAAGCAGCAGCGAAGATGAGGCCGAAAGAAGCCCTTCATTGACAGTACAAAAGATCACTGTGCGCCGCCCTGAATATCTGGTACCGGCCAACTGACATCCTAACCAGTGTGTATAGCAACCAGCGAATTTTTCAGCAGATACAGCGGCTCAGATTACAGGTTTGCTCCATTTATACCTATGTTTTGCCCAGTTGTACTGTGACGTATCTAATATTATTCGTCTAACAGAAAACGGACCATTTGTTTTTCAAGAACCTATTCCAACGGCTACCGCTACTAGCATCGAAGAAGACGACATACCTCGAATTGGGCCCTTTCAACCCTCTCAGCTCCCCTCCCCCACAAATGATAATAACATCGGGCCCCAACTACTTTCTCGTAAATCCTCCCCATTCTCCACCAACCGCGCCCTACTCCGCGACATGACCCTCCCCCCGGTTCCCAATCTCGACATTCCCCCTTCACCGTCAGGCTCCCCAAATCCAACTGCAAACCAGAAATTTGCCCATTTCCTCTCTATAAAGAGAGAGGGCGTCCACTTTAACGAGAAGCTTGCCAACTCCTCCTCCTTACGAAATCCTAGCTTACTCGCCAAATTAATGGAACACGTTGGTATCGATGCACAGGCGCAATATGCCACCTCCCTGCCGAAAGAGCTGTGGGACCCCGTCGGGATGCTTCCGCCATGGGGGTATAAGGACGAGTTGCTCAAAAACCAGCAGGAGATACGACGGAAGATTGAGGAGAAGAAAGCCTTGGGGCCAAGGGAAGCTATAGAATTTGTGCCTGGTAGTGGTGGGGTCGGGGCCAGTTTGTCAGGGGATTCGAGTCGGACAGGGACACCGTCCAGTGCAAAGGCGAAGCCCAGTGCTGCCGAAAGGGTAATGGCGGGGCTCAGTAGGGAGAGGACGAGCTCACCGATGAATACCGACAGGGATCGCGGAAAGAGGACGACAGATTTAGAGCGGCGGCCGAGGAGGAAACGATCGCGATCTAGATGATGGAGGGATTGTTTTGGCCATATACATACATTGCTCTCCCTCATTGTTTCAATAGGGGGGATTATTATTTATGGGTGGCCCTTTATGACGGTTTTATATATAAACATTATCTACGTTATGGCTGCACATGGAGTTATTGGATGGAAGTGTTATAAGGACTTTTTGCTCGGGACAACGGATTACATAAAGAAACATCAGGTCAGGTCATATACAGTGTTTCTTATCGTTTTTTAAATATTTTTACGTAAATCATCTTTCGATTCTCTCAGAATATCCTCTTATCTGCTTCATTGTCTGTTTTGCTTGGTCGGGCGCGGCAAGCTTCATAAATAAGCGCGGCGCTTGCTGACTGAGCTTCTTTGACGCAACCACTTGTTGACTGATTCGAGCAACCTGTATCTCCGCCTCGTGAAAAGGTCCAACTCTCTTCAACTACGCCTATATATCTCTACAATTCCAAAACCAGAGATCTCATTTGCAGTAGCAGTTCCTCATCGACCCACCATGAACCACTTCCCTCAAGCATGGGGACGAGTGAGCAGCTTCCTGTCTAGGTTGACTATCGTTTACATAGAAACTAACTGCTTTTCTCAATATCCGAAGCCCAGGAACGACGTCTACGGCCCTTACGACCATTCGTATCTCCAAATCCCCGCTCCTCAGACACATACACAGTCACCGACAGTAACAGGGACATCAGTAATCGCCGTCAAGTTCAACGGCGGCGTAGCAATTGCAACAGATAATTTAGGTACCACAGCCTCATGCTCTCATTCTTTATTCCCCAATGGCTCCTTGACGTATTCCTAAACTAAATATTATATAGCATCCTACGGTTCCCTCGCCCGGTTCACGGACATAAAACGCCTACGCTCCTTCGACAACTCCACCGTCATTGGTTTTGGCGGCGACGTGTCCGATATGCAATACATTGACCGCGTCCTAAACTTCCTGAGTATCGAAGAAAACTACTCAACCTACGGCCATTCCCTCAACGCGCAGAACCTGCACACCTACCTATCGAAAATGATGTACAGGCGACGGTCGGAATTCAACCCTTTGTGGAATGTCATCCTCGTTGCAGGCTTTGACAGCGAGGAGAAGCCCTTCCTCAGCTCCGTCGATCTGCTGGGCAACACATACTCTGCGCCGCACCTGGCTACGGGATTTGGAGCGCATCTGGCCATCCCAGTATTGCGGAGGCTGTTTCCGGAGGAGGTCCCACTGGAGAATGTCAAAGAGGAGCAGGCGGTTAGGGCGCTGCAGGAATGTATGAAGGTGTTGTTCTATCGTGATGCGAGAAGTACTGATCGATACTCGATTGCGGTGGTGAAGAAGGATGGAGTGGAGATGAAGGAAAATGAACGGTTGGAGGACCAGAACTGGGCATTTGCGGAAGGTGTTATAGGGTATGGAAGGGCAACTAATTGAACTGAGTAACGTGTTGGGGGAGATGAAATGATGGATGGGACGGGGCTGAGACAGGTTGAGACGGGGTTTCTGATCTTATTTCCTTAAGATGTTGATTTGTACTTGATTCGAGCTTTTCCGTTTTGAAGAAACTTTATTTGGTCTCGTTCTATGTGGGTATATGGGCTGTCTCTAGATCTACTGATGCTCTTTCCTGGGGCTAGATGTCTTAATCCCTCTACGGCTGTGATACTGACTGCAAATCACTGTAACTGGCCTCCTCATGGAACCCGCTTCCTTACTTCTTCCTTTGAAATTAACACCACATTACCGTGCATGGATTCATCCACTCATTACAGCCTAGCGGTATGACCCTCGAAAACAACTCTGTTCTGGCAAGTCCCCACGCCTTCAAGCGATACCTCAACCTTGTCACCATGCTTCAGCCATAGCGGCGGGTCCCTACCCATGCCTACCCCCTGAGGCCTAGAAATATCACATTATATCAGCACAAAAAGCGGTTAGCAAATCACAACCTACAACATTCCATAAGGACAATAGACGCGGGGAAAAAGCGAAGCTGAAACGAGGAGCCAAATTAAAAGACTCACGTCCCAGTAAAAATCAAATCGCCCGGCCCCAACGTACACCCCCTAGATAGCCACGCCACGGCGCTCTTGACACCAAAAATAAGATCTCTCGTCGAACTCTTCTGCACAACCACGCCATTTAGCTTTGTCCCAATCCCCAAATCGCTCGCATCACCCAACACCTCCGTCGTCACAATTCCCGGCCCAAACGGCGCCCACCCATCAAATCCCTTCCCAATCCCCCACTGCCCGCCCCCGCGCTTCAGCTGCCACCCTCGATGTGAGACATCATTCCCCACGGCGTAGCCCAGCACATACTCCAGCGCCTCCTTTTCTGACACGTCACGACACTTCTTCCCCATAACAATCACCAATTCACACTCGTAGTCTACACCGGGGTACTCCTGCGCGATGCGGGGGATGGGGATATCATCCGCCGGGCCCGCAAGGGCAGCCGGCGGTTTATAGAAGAGGACGGGGTATTGGGGGATGGGCATGCTTGCTTCGGCGGCGTGTTGGGCATAGTTGAGGCCGAGACAGCGGATGGAGGAGATATCGTTCCGGGCCAGCGGGGAAAGCAGGCGTGAAATAGGCTTTGTGGTGCCTGTTAGGACTGGGGAGCGGAAGATGTCACCGGAGATGAGGCGGGCGGTGGTCGCTTGGGAGATGTCGGTGGTATTGGTTGGGAGGAGAGGTTCGCCATAGTAGATCCGGCCGTCTTGAGAAAGGAAGCGGATGAGGCGCTGGGCGTTGCGGCGTTAGTATTGGAACAATACGGGGAGGGCCTGGCTTACCGAGAAGGGCGGCATGGTTGTTTCTTTTCTGTTCAGGTTTACTTTGACTTTATCTTTCTTTACTGTTTAGCTTCTAGGTCAATCGCGGCGGAATTGAGAGAATGTTTTTGCATGGATAAACAGGGGAGTTATATCTAGAGCGAGATTTATACCAGCATATTTATTTATATAAATAGATAGATAGATATATAGATAAGATACAAAATTATTTTAATCCTGGACTTATATCCATTGCAATTCCTCTCCGGTTGGGCAAAAATATCTGCTCATTCCCCGTCCATTTTGAGCGCCGAAATTAGCGCTTTGATTTTACCGCGCGCTAAATAAATAGTAAACGGGGTTCCTTTTTCCTCCAGAAGCTGAGAACAACAGTTGAACATCATTATTCTCTATGATGAACCTGCATGGCATGCGTTAAGTAACTAACTAAACCTCCCCCGCTCTTAAGTCTCAGCCTTGCTCAGCATTGTACACCAATTGCAAGCCAAATAGTTTCTCCAGCATCCTCGGGATCCTGAAATGAAGAAGCTCTCCGGGCTGCAGCGGGAAGTGTGCTCTCTGTACAGACTCGCACTCCGGGAAATCAGGAAGAAGCCCAAGGTATGCATAATATTGTTGTGCTATTTAACACCGCATATATTTACTGTTGTACAATAGAGATGCTAAAAGCCAATTGATCAATATATAGGAGTCTCAGGCAAACTTTAAGCAGCTCGCCAGGTACGTAGAGTCAGCCATATATCTATCTTCATTACACCTGCCTCTACCAGTATGAATTATCTCAAACAATGACGTGCATCCAAGCTAACTGCAGCTACTTTTTGCATGGTGATTGTATAGACAGGAATTCCGCAAGAACATGAGCATCAGCAAAAAGGACTTCCCAGCCATCGAGTTCCTATTGCGGCGGGGTCAGCGCCAGATCGAGATGTATGCGTCTCCTCGGATCCGGAATGTTCTGCCGTGATGGCTTCCAAGGTTGTGTCATCATCCATCGCAATAGAGTTCGCCCCAGCACTCTTTCCACACCTCACCGTGTCTTCAACCTTGGGAGTTCTTCTGGCTGAGAATGCCATGTCACGTGGGCATCCACCGAAGCTTCCAGCACCTACTCGCACCATCTCGAACCATCGCACGGTCTGTGACGTAAGGGGCCGGTACCAGGGCAATGAGCGCTGCCGGCCATCTATATAAGCTCCCTGGACATCCGGCAGAGATGTGCTGTTTTCTTTTCCCTCAGAAACAAGACGAAATCCAAAACCAAACATCGTTGATGATCAATTACTCCAAGAAGCAGTGCTGAGATACCCTCTTATGTTCTCTCGCCCCGCTGGTAAACTGAAGAACAGACTTCCTACCTCAGCTTACCGCATTTCCAAGCTCTCCACAGTCCGAACAACTCCATCCGTCCACCCCACTAACACCACCACTATCAACAATCTCAACAGCCTCAATCGCTTCAACCAAACACGCAAAATGTCTTTCTTTCCACGTTTAGCCCACCCCTCTGGCGACTTTACTCCTCTTTTCCGCCTCCTAGACGACTACGAGAGCCACCGCTCTGGCACTGAAAGCGCCTCCTCCAGTACCTTGCGCTCCTTCGCCCCTCGCTTCGACGTCCGCGAGACAAAGGACGCCTACCTCCTTGACGGCGAGCTACCAGGAATTGCCCAAAAGGACATCGATATCGAGTTCACTGACGCACAAACTCTCGTCGTCAAGGGCAGGTCGGAACGCGAATATTCCGCCTCCTCCAGCGGTGACGAAGAGCCTTCCGATGCTGGCCATGGGCGCAAAAAACCCCGCCAGGCAACAGTGGAGGACGAGGATGCGTCATCGACGACCGCCGTGACGAAGGCGGGCGGCAAGTCGCAGGAGGTCGGTTCCCCTCTGCGCGGCGGGATGAAGTATTGGGTCAGCGAACGCTCTGTGGGCGAGTTCAGTCGCTCATTCAACTTCCCCACCAGAGTCGATCAGGACAAAGTGAAGGCTTCGTTGAAGAATGGGGTCTTGTCGATTGTTGTGCCGAAAGCGGCGGCGCCGACCTCGAAGAGGATCAATATTGAGTGAAGGCAGGGGTGCCAGCCTAGGGTATGATAAGATAAAATGGGTTTATAATTCATATGTCGTTTGCCTGACTGATGAGTGGATGATTTGATTTTCGATACGTTGCACTTTGGTATGAATGACAGCTTTTGGTTTGGAACTCTATTAGGTTTGATTTCAATTCTGGCTTGCTTTTCCTTTTCCTTTTTGCTTCTTCTTTTCAATCAATTTGCTAGCGTTTCTTTGTGAATTGCAGCATTAATGGGAATGGAGAATGGAGGGTGCGACTTCTGGATGAGATAACATCGCCTGGGTGTGGAGAAAAGTATGTACACTAGCAACATCTTGAAATCATGAAATTGAACTGTAATAATATTCATTGATTTGCATGGAATCACCTTAACATTGAGATAATGGAAAACAGCTACATTATTTTATCTTATTATCAACAATCGAAGGGGTATGAAATGAAAAAGGGGGAAAAAAATAAAAATAAAAATTGTAATAATAGTTGCTGATGGGTATAAGACGGCAATTCGTATGTATCAGATAACTAGGAAATGAAATTGTCTAGGCCTAGGCCGTAGAGAGTGGGCAGGAGCAGCAAGGCAAGTTCACATGATTATTATTATTTTTTTTTTTTAAAAAAAATAAAACTTAAATGAAGTCGTAAATGAAATTACACAAGAATGTGAGAGGCAGGTGAGCTCTGTCTATAAGCAAGAATATATCGGATATGCCTTTTGCCCCCGATAAAGCAAAGAGGAGGATTAGACATCTCGTTATGAAGGCAGAGCCAGTTGGATAGATTAGCAACATTCAAAAACAAAATTACAACCAAATGAATAATCTTAGGCCGTTCCCATTGTTCTCTTTCTCTGGTGTCATCATCTGTGATTCGTCGCAGCAGAATGAGAAAAGCATAAAATGTAACGATGTTTCTCGAAAGGAAAAGCCAAGGGGGCGAGAGGGTAACTGGGGTGAGTGATACGGATAGTGTGTAATGAAATTGCAAAAGATAAAAGATAGTAAATAAGCGATGAATTAAATCCCCATTACACTCTACTCAGCAAAACAAATAAACAAGCAAGCAGCACCAGGCCTCGACCTCACTCAATTTGTTCACTAAGTCCCTGAGCTATGCTGCTGCGACTGCGACTGCGGAAACCCAACACAAAAGAAAGGATCCCTCTTCCCTTCCACCTCACGCAAGAAACTCCGCTTCGGCTTCACATCAATTCTTAGATTTTGAAGGGGGAACGGGCCTGTAAATATAGAAGCGGAATGGGTATCTTCCGCGTTATTGTCATCACAGTTATTGTAATGGGCGTTCCTGTTGTTGCTGGTTGTAATGTGATTGCTTCTGGAGTCCACCCAGGGGGTCGTGGTGTTGTCTCGCGTCACCGATTCATGCTTCTCAGGCGGAGTTGGAGACAAACGACGATCTAGATTTGTAGTTGACGGGTTTCGGTGGTGACGGACGGATTCCGTTGCCGTAGATAAATTTGCATTTCTCTTGGGTGCGTGTTTTGGGTTATTGGTCGGCTTGGATCCGGTTCGTCTATGGCCGAAGAAGTTCATGCCGTCGCCGGAGGCTGTATTTCGCTTGTTGCTGCGGCTTCGATGCTGGAAGAAGGAGCTGCGCACCCAGCCATGGCTTTGCTGTTGCTTTTCTGGTTGGTGCAGTTGAGGGCGATGTTGGTGATCGTGTTCCGAGTCCGAAGTGTAGTCATTTAAATTTACCATTGATTGTGGACGGTGGAGCCTGCGTGCCTGCAGAAGGTGCTGATTGGTAATGCGAGCTCGGTCTGTTGACTTTTTGGTCTGAGCCGATTTGAATCGATTAATCTGCATCAAATTTTCGTTCATATGGTTATCTACGGGAGAGATATAGTGGGCGTCGAAGTTCTTGTGAGGGTTGTGTTGTGAACGACTGGGGTTCCATAGCCAGGAACTTTGCTGCCTCTCCGGAGTGTTCTCGTTAAGGAACGAGCGGAATCCTTTATCAAGCGGCTTTGGAGAAAGGATAGGTGTAGCTGGCGAGGCTTGCTTGGGAGCAACATTAGAAAGCGATCTGATGCGAGCCATACGCTGTGAAAAGCTGGCGTTTGTCTGTGCAGTTGGAGACAAAACTTGATCGATTTTCTCATCTCTTGGGCGAGAATGGTGTAAGTTCGGGGTTTTTAAAACGGGAGGAGTATCCTTCCGCGGAACTGGCGGAGGTGTGGCCGATAGGGATCTCCTTCGAGAAGCAGACCTTGAAGTGCTTGTTTCGTTGCATTCTTCAATGGCTTTTGTTGTTCCAGTGGAGATTAGATTCGGCTGCCCAGCTGGCTCATCCTTGCTGTCGGCCCTTGCAGTCAACGCTGATTTGTGACGATGCAAGGATTTATTTGAAGAAGCAGAACTGTAACCGCTATCTGCTTTGGTCAACGCATATGTTTTTCGCCCCTTCTCTTTCCCGGTACTACTTCGTGTCGAATTTTCCATGGAACGGCCTCGGTTCGGATCGTCGTTCCATTCGCGCTCGATAGGCTCGTTCTTTCTCGTTTGCACCAATTCCTCGCTTTCATTGTTGAAAAGGATATCATAAAATTCACTCGGCTTGGAAGTTGCTAGTAAAGCCTGATTAGGCTCATGGGATAGACTCGTCAATGTGGCAGGGTCTAGGGGTTGATCTTTTATGCTCCCAGGAACCGAAGAAATTCCAAGGAATGCTTCCGGATTGTTAGGCCAAGAGAGTCTAAAAACTGGGAGGCAAGCGTCAGGTTTTCCGTTCGACGGCGATTCCAAAGGGCTACCATATTCCGACATCAAAGGACTTTTGCTGCGGTCAATTCGCGGGGTTTTTAAACTATTAAGCGACGGCTCGAGGTGTGAATTTGGAGCATATGACCCTTGTGGTAAATTAGGAGAAGAACAAGAATCGGCCCAATCTCGGCTTCGGCTCCGTAGCAAGTCTATAGAGTTGTGGTGGTCCAGATGAACGCTTTTCATGTCGGAAAATGATTGACGTCTCACGCTCATCGGGACACGGTCACTTGGGGCTGGAGAAGCGCTGCCATTAACAACGCGAAGAGAGCCAAGCTTCAACCTTCCCAAATGGGAATATTCAAGGTCACTGGGAGTCGACGATCGTAAGGGGGAAGATCGAGTCATTTCATATAAGAAGAATGTATCTGCCGAGGTCCGTCGCATTGGTTCATGGCCATCCCGTCCCCAGTACGAAAAGGGCGGACTATCGTTTTCTGTATTGCGCGGAGAAAAGATGGTCTGTAGCAATGTTTTTGGAGATCTCCTGGATTTTCCACTGTACAATGAAAGTCTGCGGATCGACGGAAATCTATGAGTCTCGAGAGGAGGGAATCCATCTACCCCCAGACCAAATGTTCTCTCCGGCTCTTCCATTTGGACGCTGCTCACTCCAACTGGGATAGGTTGGGCAAGTCGTGCATCCAATTTACCCAATTCTGGAGTATGAGAGAACCGAGCAACTCTTGTCCGAGATCCTGATCGCGACATTCGACGTTTGAATTCACCCATCATTTCCCCAAAATTAGATCGAGGCCTACCATCATCCCCGGTACTTTGATTCTCAGGACCGTGGCTGGCGCGGAGGGACACCGGTGGAGAAGGCCCCTCAGAGATGATTCCATTAGTTGGGGAACCTAGCGCTGGAGAATGTACAGGTTGGGAATCCAGCCATGGGTTGTGTGAACTATATGGGCTATACGGACTATATTCCCACAGAGGAGACTCGACATATGGTTCCTGACCCAAAGTGGATCTCAACTTATTGGATGGGTAGCTTGTTGGGGCTTTTGAGAGGCGGTTGGAACGCCGAGCTCTCCTTTGGGAGTGAAGTGGCTGCCCAGATTGCACGTTTCCCATTACCACTGTTTTTGATATCGATTAGAGGGTTGCGGGTCTTTGAAAGCAGGCGATTCTAAAAGACCTCTAGCACAGCCTCAGGTCTTCAATTGGGCCAAAAAGCAAAGCTGGAAACAATAGAGCCTTGGATTGGAGGGGAGAAGCCGGGAGAATAGAGAATTAAAGGTAGCAAGCAAGCAGAGAGTGAATATTGATTCACTATTGACGCGCGACGAGGCAGGGATAAAGCTATACAAGAATTACCTGCATATGTCAGAATATTTAGGTGCAGATGGAATTCCATGAAAAAGGGAGACAGATAGATCATTCCCTGCTTTCAAAATAAAATAGTTCTTACGAATAGCCTGGTTCTCTATCCAATTAAGGCTTCTCGACCAAGAAGAGTAAAGAAAAATAGAAAAGCAGCATCTGGCCACATGAATCTCTGTCTCAGGTGCGCAGAGCGCTCGGAGCGTAAAGAGCAGATGGAGGACTGAAGAATCTTAGGGAAAAAAAAAGAAGATAATAATCGTGACGCAAAAGACCGCGCATTTCACCACTGACAAAAGGAATTTCAAGATAAAACAGATTCAATGCTGGGAAAGTCGACGTAAGCGTTCGGGTGATCTCGAATAAATCGAGGAAGGAAGGAAGATGTCAGAAAAAAAAAAAAAAACCAAAAATTAACAGGCAAAACGCCGTGGCTGAAACGGCGTGATGCGGGGTGATCTATGAAGCAGATCGAGAAGAATGGTATTTAAAAAATATGAATGACGGCTGCACAACACGGCTTCTACGGATACCAGTCAACCATGGCCATGTTGTTTTGATGTCAAGAATAAGTGGGAGATGATAAGAAAAAGTAGAAGGATAGGAATCCAGGCTTGGTTCGCGACCACGGAAAACTTGATTCGGGCCAATTCGGTGGTGGTGGGGATTCCCTTTGGGGCAATCATTGATAGAAAACCTGCTGGATCCCCGACAATGGGAGAGTAGGAATTTAAGACGCACGAGCCTGGGCAGTTGTATCGCGCCAAAGATGGATCGATACTCGCCATCCAGGCCAATGACGGGATTGACGTGCAGGAGGCAGAAAAAATGAACGCATACGAATCCTGGAGATCATGTATGCAGGACCAGTGCATGCTCTATAGGTGGAGGAGATATATATCAAACAGGTTAGCGGGCAGCCAACTGGCAGGATATTGACTGATTGGAACACCGTGAAACTTGAGAGGCCAAAGAATCAAGATTGACGGTTTCGGTTTCAGAAGGTGGGAGACATTGCTCAACACAAGCGGGAGACTCCTTCACTGATTCCTAATCACTCACGCTCATTGGCACCCGCGAGCATTCCGACATTGGGAGACTGAGACTCCGGCGCCACCTGCTGAGATTACGATTGGGCCGGGCTCAGCGCAGATCAAAGCGATGCCGGGAAGATCTAGGCACATGGTCGTTAGCGTGTTAAGATGCGAAGTGGGAGCAGGAGAGGGACCGATTGCGAGAGCAGAGTCTTTGAAAGACAAAAAATGGCAATGTGGTCGCTGTCGATATGATTCGATGGCGGTGGTTCTTGATGGAGTTCGAGGTTACAGGAGGCTGAAGCGATCCATTGGGCGAGGATGAATAATCCACCAAACCTTAATGGAACCGCCGCCAACTGCGTCTCAGTTCTCTCAGCGCAACTTGTGAGGAACAACGTGCAGCAAACCAATTCTGCTTCTCGTCCTTGGGATTGACCGATGCATGAACTCGAGAGGAAGCCTTTTTGACAACAGTCATCAAAACAGTCGTCGCAGTATTCCAGGATGGCACAACCTCTGCTGGCAACGTCGGGCACTTTCGAGCAACACAACTAGTCAAGTTACACCAAACGGAGGAGCAGACTGGACAGAACAGAAAGAATATTAAAATCAATCAATAAACCAACAAATCCCCAATCAGTCCGATCCAGATCAAGCTTTCTCTCTCTCGTTAAGTTCGCGCCCTCCACTTCGGACTCCATTTCGGACTGGAAAAGGAGACCCGAAATTGCTCTGGCTTGGGAACTCGAACTTCTCTCAACTGTGAACAGAACAGATTTCTTTATATGAATCCGAAACTAAGAAAAGTTGTTCATGAGCCAATAAACCCTGCCTTTCCCAAATGTTTTTCAGAATCATATCCAATGACTGCCTTAACGTCTCTTTCCGCCTTCCCATATCTCACACGCGATGAGTTCACGGCTGCGTGTCGTGCCCTGATTTCAAGAGTTGATACTTTTCTCCATCACGACGAAGGCGATCCTACCACTAGCCTAGGTTGGACAGGTGTGAGGCTCGAAACAAAAGTATGTTATTTAATATGCTCGCCCATTCCGAATTGTATTGTTTTTGTCTCTCTCTTCCTCTCTTTTTTCTTTCTTTTTTCCACCCGTTACTCATGTACCTTTCATCATTTGCTACATGATACATTAGAGGCCAGGTGAAGGTGTGCGTGTACAAATATTTACGATTGTTACTCTACATGATTGCTTTTCTTGCAGCGCATAAAAATTATACTTTCTCTTTCTTGTTCACTGCAAGTAATAAATAAGAAAAGGGACGGCAGTGATTTATGCTGGACTGTTATTGACTGGATCACGATAACTACTTAAATTGGGGATAATTTCGGTAACCGTGTCCATTTGCACAGGATGACGAAGTAGTCTTGATAATCCAGAAGAAGCTCGACGACCGAAAGTCTACTTCCCCGCAGCATCTGAAACATCCGGGTGATACATTTAAGAATGAGGTAGAAGAGGAGGATGATGATACGGCTGACATTGTCGAGCTCAATGATGATGATGATGATGATGATGACGTTGATGATGATAATGATCCCGTTCGTACATGCTCCCTCCACGTTGCTTTGGGCTCTCTCTTTTCAAATGGAAAAAAAAAGAAAGAAAAAGAAAGAAACGAAAAAGCAAATGATCAAGAATGGTTGTTCACTGCGGGGTCGATTCTGACAACGTGCGTGGTACACAGGAAGAGCTCATTCGACAAGCATGCACGAACCTGCAAGTAGAGTACAATATTATGCTGTCCCCTACGTATCAAGTCCCGATCCTGTATTTCTTCCTGCACGACACCAAAAACGACAGCAGTGGCATGTCTGCTAAAAGTCCAGATCGTCATCTGGATCTAATTTACAATCGTATTGTTCCCGCACCGTATCGATCGGAACTAAAAAGCGTTGGCATATTAGGCGGTCTGAGCATCGGGGTATGTTTGATATTGTACCTCTTCTTGTCTTCTCCCTTCCCTTCTTCCCCCTCCTCTTCTCTCCTTGCCATGTCTCTGCAGCCAACCAATGTCCATCAAGTAAGAAAGAAGATAAAAAGAACGCTAACTAAACTGTAGCATCACCCCATATCGGACCTTCCGGTATACTTTGTTCACCCTTGCAACACCCCAGATGCATTGAGGGACATAGCAGGGAGTAAACCAGAAGTAACCGCGGAGACGTATCTGCTCTTGTGGCTTGGCTTAGTGGGGAATTGTGTGGGATTGCATGTTCCGAGCAAAATCCTGATCGAGAGACGAAATCCATAAAGCGGGGAAAGCTTCTTCAAAAGCCAGGCTCCCCTTTGGAAAAGAAAGGAAGGACGAATGAGCAAGCGGACCCAAGAAAACGGGTGCAATGTCCTTTTTTCCCCCTCCTTTGTCGACCGCAAAATGTAATATACCTCCTATGAATAATTTGTTGGTTTTAATCTTCATCAGATGACGCTTCCATAGAGACGTCACTATCGTCTTCCTCCATCGGTGCTTCGCCTTCACTCTCGTCTTCTTCACGGGGTCGTTTGACGCCCTGTTGACCCTCGCTCATTGGTTGCGATTCGGATGCGACAGGTTGTACCGTTGTACTAGCGGAGACCACAGCCGAAGGGGGAGCATTGAATATGGATTTTTGAAGTTCGGTAGATACGCCAGGCGCCGGTGCGGTGGCTGTTGTGTTATATGTACCTCGGAGCTTTGCTATTATATCCGAACTGCCTTTCGCATACACGATTTTCTATTTTCCAAAAAAGAATTAGAATTGTGAGTTCCATATCCCCATTGCTTCTAAATCAGGCCACCAAAATAACAGTATTTGTACATACCATCTCTTTGCCAAAGAACTCAAAACCCTGTAATGCTCGCATAGCTTGAGTGCTGGCTTGAATATCTCTGAATACAACATGAGCTTGACCGCGCATCTTTGCCGTTTTCATCGCGACAATGTCGAGGACTGTGCCGTAGGTTGAGAAGAGGGTGTACAGGGCTAGTCGCAAATCTGGCTTTTTAAGTTTATCTGGAAGATTCGTGCAGTATAGTCTGTATTATAGTCAGTATATGCGGTTAACAGGTTAAAGGCGGGAATATCGATATTTGATTTCCACGTACGTTTGGTTTGGAGCTCCCACATTCACCACCGCGGATGCGGGTTTGGCCGTCATTTTTTCTGAAATTCCAAACCTGGTATATCTCCTTAAACGAATTAAAATGATCTGTATATCACGGAGCACATCAATTGCTTCGACAACCTCAGGGTCCGTAGGCTGACTTCCTCAACTTGTTCTTTGCGTGTGGATGTTTTGTTTTGTGTGAAGAAAAGCAAGCAGAAGCCAAGATCACCTGACTCCCATCATCTCCAAGGTTACTAGTAATCGTTTATCATCCCGCCATGGAGCCTCACAGTTCTTTGGACGTAAGGCATCGTAGAGATACAGATTCAGAACACGCTCAATCCTGGCGATAGTAGAGAGCTCCTCCTATCGCACACTTGACCCTCCCAACATGGCTGCTGCCCCGGAAGTGCACCATCTCTTCCACCACCCAATTACCGACCACTCTTTCTCCGCTGATAAGCAGACATTGGCTGTAGCCAAAGATAATGTCGTCGACCTATACCAGAAATCAGGTTCCAAATATACCCTGAGCGATGAGCTCAAAGGCCACGATAAAACTGTGACAGGAGTGGATATTGCCCCTAGAAGTGGCAAAATTGTGACTTGCTCACAGGGTCAGTGACACCGGTATCACCATCTGATTCCATATTGCTAAATCTAGCTGTTTATTTTCAAGATCGCAATGCGTACGTTTGGGAACGCACTCCTGCCGGGTGGAAACCAACACTTGTGCTTCTCCGTATTAACCGTGCCGCAACATTTGTTCGCTGGTCGCCGTCGGAGCAGAAGTTCGCTGTGGGCTCGGGTGCGCGCGCGATCGCCGTCTGTTACTTTGAGGAGGAGAACGATTGGTGGATCTCCAAACACTTAAAGAAGCCCATTAGAAGTACCATCACAACTCTGGCCTGGCATCCCAACTCAGTACTACTTGCTGCCGGGTCTACGGATTCACACGCAAGAGTGTTTTCCAGCTTCATCAAAGGCATCGAAGAGCGCCCAGAACCGAGCGCCTGGGGAGAGAGACTACCATTCAATACTGTTTGCGGTGAATTCCTAAATGATTCTGCTGGATGGATTCACGGATGTGCCTTTTCGCCCAGCGGTAATTCTTTAGCGTTCACTGCCCATGATAGTAGTGTCACTATCGTCTATCCGAGTGCACCAGATCAGCCCCCCAGGGCAATGCTGAATATCAGCACTAGGTTACTGCCATTTATGAGTTTGATATGGAATGGAGAGAATGAGCTTATTGCTGCTGGACATGTCTGAACCCTAATAGCTACACATTCCAAGCCTAATATCTTTGCTGACTATTGTCTCACAGGACTCCGAGGCATACCGCCTTAGTGGGGATGAATCTGGTTGGCAATTGCTGGGACCAGTGGATGCAAAAGCACGGGCGGGGGCTGACAGCGTCCGTGAAGAGAGTGCTCTAAACAAATTCCGCCAAATGGATATCAAAGGAAGTACGAAGAATGACACTCAACTCCAGACTGTACATCAAAATACGATCAGCACTGTTAGAGTCTATGAAGAAACTGGAGGCAAAGTTCGCAAATTTAGCAGTAAGTAGTCACTCTTGTTTCCAGCTTTTCTTTTGGTGGGTTTTATTTGAGAGGCAGACAGCTAACACATCATTAACTTTCGACAGCAAGCGGCGTGGACGGCAGAATCGTTGTATGGAGCTTGTGATATAGAGGCCAATGACAGATGAATGAACCTCTTTTTTTCTAACTTCTCAACCTTTCTCCTACTCCCTATTCAAAGTTTTTCAACGATATGCGAGATGTTTCAGTGTCCTAATATTCTCCTATGTGCAAATCGGTTTCCTTTCATGAATGAGTATACTTATTCGCTGCTGTATTTGTCTTCTTCTTTCCTTTCTTTGATGTGCATATATGCCTTATATCGAATTGCCGCTGTTTCTCGATTGTTTGATATTCACGGTCAGTTTCACAATTCCAGAGTTTGCTTCTTTCTATGGCCCCTGACTCAGCTGGAAGCATCAAACATGGTCTCGATGAGTGTTCTCGAATCACCTTGAACGTCTCTGTAGTCCATTCACCCACCCCCATTTAACATTTAACCCTTAGATACAAGTACCTTGATGGATCTTGGGTTGGATATCCTAGCTATATAAACCTAAGTTGTTCGTTATTACACCTAATTCCCTGAAGGATTTTTTGTTTATACACTTCAGATTCTCCCACCGACGACTCGTTCAACACTACGCATACTCCACAAATCTCATAATAGAACAGGAGGAAGCTTTTCTTGCCTAATACATCCACATAAATACGTCAGTTGATGATGGGGACCGCGAAAGCTAAAAAGGACTATTCTCATAAACATGGGAATTCTCAGCCATCAGCATCAATACCTGCAGCCGATGGTAATCCCACCATTAGATCAACCAGCCCACCACAACCCGCATCCTTGAGGCTCCCTCCAATAGACCACAGTAGGGCGCAAACTCCAGGTCGTCATCTACCACCTATATTTCCGCATCCTGCGCCAATGAGCCAACCTCGGCAACTTACCCAACCTCCGTTGGGCGATAGTGGCGCATACAAACCATTTGACACATTCCCCATGCCGCGGCCAACAGCCAGCCATACCCGCACTCTCCAATCGATATACCTTCGGGAAATAGAATTCCATTGTATATGTGCTGCCCGCCGTTTTTGGGAAGCCCATCGTCCGCAGCCGATGTTAAAACTGGTCGTCCCGAATGCTGCCCGTCCCTCACGCCCATTCGGCTCAGATATCCCCTGGAGGGGTATCAACGTGCTGACAGATCCAGCATTCCGAGATCTTCAGCAGCCGATAAGGGAAATTTTCCGTACAGTCGACCAGGCCACTAGGAATGACGACGGGCTGGGATTGCGAGAGTATCTGAGCTTGATTGCAGACTTGGATTGGAATCGGGTTCGCCAGCAACAACAACATCAACAACACCTGTTGCAACAGGGACAGCAGCGGCAATCGCCATCACGGCTTCAACAACCGAGTCAGCAACAGCTGACCCCTTCTGGACAACCAGGAATACCAACGGTAATCACCGCTCCCCGGCCCCTGTGCCCGCCGCCAAATAGCAATGTCGTCGATACAGCCCGAAAGGCATACTCTCCACAATTCACGACTATCCAGCTACTCGACGATCTGTACACATGGTGCGAGACTGTGGTGGATGCAGTACTTAAAGTGAATGTCTGGGATGGCGATAAAGAGCCAGTGGAGCTGAGCTTTGCAGAACTGGAGGGTGTTGTTTCATCAGCTAAGGGGTTGGTTCTTTCGTTGAACGGAACAATGGAGCATCGTGCTATTGGTGAGGTTTGGGCGAAATGGCTTCAGTCAAGATATCCATAATTCTTTGTTACTGGATGGCAGGCGGTGGGAGTTGATGCTGGGAGAGATTGAAGGATACATGGATGGATGGTCACGAGGGAGGGGATCTAGGTTGCGATTCATGGGCCGAGAGTTACCTTTTTTCCACCTCTCACTCTCACATTTTTCTCTTCCTCTTCCTGTTTCAATTTCTTTTGTTTTTTTCTCTTCTTTCTTCCGTCATCCTTTCCCTCATATTTTGTGATTTAGTTTTCTTTTTCCGCTGGTGCTCAATGGCCTGATCCTCCTGATGAAATTTTCATAGCTGAACAACACCCACCCCTCTTCACCAGGCAATGCCACGTCATAGCATCTCTGTTAGCGACTCGAAGAATGTACCATTTTCCATTCACAGGCATTTTCCTGGAGTACGTGCAATAGTTTCTTTATTGATCCAAGGATTATCTAGCGACGAATTTACGTCGTGATCCAACCGCGTAGGGAACTAGTATGCGAGTATCGTAAAATGTCCATAGGGATTTCGCCTCGCTCCGTTTCCGGATACAAAATTGACCTCACTCATCAGGAGGGGTTTTTTGGATCCAAGGGATTGCTCGGGTGGTTGGAGGATAACTATCGGGAGATCTCAAAACTCTTCCAACAATGATCCCCTTCGCCGCCAAAAACATGTCGTGTTCCCGCTCCAGGTTGCTGAATGAGAATTTCAGCGTGGGAATAGCCCATAAAGGTACAGTCCGGCCTAAAGCTGCACAGGGCGTAATTCTGGGGAAATGGTTAAACCGGAGAGCGACACTTCCTTTGTTCTATGACCTCTCTGGTGTCTCTCAGCCAGGATGCGACGAACAGCCGAGAGAAGCATGGGGGCGAATCCTTCCAAGCTCAGAGCAGGCAATCGGATCATCGGCATCCAGAGAGAGCAGTCGGAAAACGATATCGCCAGGTAGCCTGCCTGAACAGGGTTGGTTCCCAGGAATACCTTGTTTCCTGGCTAATGCGTGGCAGGCGAAATTCTTAGTTCGTTTTAATTCATAGAGGCCGCCTTTCTGCTTGGAATTGCTCATTTCGCAAAGCACTAGTTACTCTGCAATCCGCTGCCGACACTCTATCCCATCAGGACAATGCTGACGATATTTTGATATGGGCGGGTGGCCCTCAAGTGTTGTAGTTCGTGCCAGGATTCGACAAGATTCCCACATGCTCCGCCTGAATTGACTGAGATTGACCACAAGGATGTGTACATACATGAGTATATTCGATTCGTTTCTAGCGGGCGAGTTCCCCCAGCAGCTTCGTAAATCCGACCAAAGACTTTGTGCCCAACACTGTGAGTGTCTCCGTCACTGTCAACGAACGGGCTCTGCTTCGTAGGGAATTCAGCATCTCTGAAAATCGAGAAAATCTTTAAACCATTCCTTCCTACTCGGTAGATAAATCTAGAGAGATAGAGAACTGAAAATAATGCCTACTATTGAAGATCCATAAGAGTATATATTCGAGAGCTCGTCTGAAACGTTCGAATCCCGCCTCATATTTGGATGTTCGAGAGGAGTGGGCCTGGAAGACTGCTTCACAACATTGTTATCATTAGTGCGACATCCAGCACCAGCATCTTTTTGTCCCAAGCGTGGGCTCAAGCCCACCCTGAAGAAACGCTCAAAACTTCCCAACTCAGCTTGGGAATGCCCAACTTAGCAACACCCAGCGCCCCATCCAACCACTGTTCCCGATGATCAAGCTCCGTCGATCAGTGAACCAGAAATCCCAGACACTCAGGTTGTCAATGGCCATTTCACTATGGAGTTCTAGCTTCTCCATTACTCTCTTGCTATGACTCCAATCATCCGCAAAGTTCAGTCACTTTCCGTTAATCCTTGCCCCATTCCTTAGCTGTTTCTTTTCTTTTTGTGAGAAAATGGCGTGTGCAAGTCTGAGTTAGTATACGAGAGGTTTGAAAGACGGTATGTATCAGAAGCAAGTGAGCGGATACAGACATCACCGAGGAATTTTTTGTTCTACATATATTCACAGTTCAAAACGAGATAACTGCCCAGGAACCCAAGTTGACACAGGAATATACCTCTACAAACGCAGACCGTCTCGGGGGGGGGGGTGTTGAAATGTGTGCTATTTGATTGCAGCAGCTATTGCTGAAAGCAGGATTTCACATTGATGAATTCTAGAAAAATGGATTTCGATGCATCATATGAACAAGAGTCTGAATTGGAGCTCCATTTTTCTTGTGATTC
This sequence comes from Histoplasma ohiense, assembly GCA_017607445.1. Lineage (NCBI taxonomy): Eukaryota > Fungi > Ascomycota > Eurotiomycetes > Onygenales > Ajellomycetaceae > Histoplasma > Histoplasma ohiense. Next base: position 4,030,724 of record JAEVHH010000005.1, on the reverse strand, counting down.
CTATCATACTCTCGACAATCGGTGTGACCGGAATTATTAGCCATCGCCACAATAAATTGGTCTGATTTCAGCCCAGGGTCACTTTCCGATGTCAGTTTTCACGGCACAGATTTCGAACCCACACTTGATCAGAGGGATACCATAGTATCAATCAACATTCTTGGAACTGCTCTGTCTCCATCTTGCGCGTAATTTATCATTCATTCATTCATTCATTCATTCATTCGCGAATGGCAGGAACAGGTTCCACGATCAGATATTTCAATTGTTCATATATCCCCTCCCCCATCGGTAAGAAAGAGATCAAAAGCCCATCTCGAGAAGTTGATGGGAAGAGCATCAAATATCGCGGGTTGATCTGGAATGTCTCGACTCTCCCAAAGAGTCCTTGCTCGCGAATTTCAGAGTCCAAGAAATATTCTGCTGGAGGAATTGGATTGGGAGATTCGTCCACTCTCATACTACCAGCGGGTGAACGAGAGGTATACACTTTGGTGACGGAAGCTTAAATAATCACGTGATTATGATACGACGGTACTTATTGTGGCACAACCCGCCATTGGCCCCAATCAAACCATCCCATATGGTGTAGTGGCTAACATCAGCGTCTCTCACACGCTAGCCGGGGGTTCGATTCCCCCTATGGGAGAAAGTGCTTTCTTTTCTTTTTATTTTATTTTTTCTTCATTTTTTTTTTCTTAGTTCTTGATCGTTACTATATTTTATATTTATTTATGCCAATTTGACACGAATCATTACTACGAATCACACACCTCATTATTAAGTTTGCAATGCCAGATCCATTTACAAAGCCCAAGACAGGCAGTTTACTGCTGCATTGCACAGGCATGATACAGAGTAGCATTCTCTCAAGAAGGGAAACATGGAACCATTCAGCCTGAATTCTGAGACGGGAATCCCATGAATTCCTCATACGCCAGAACCAGCAGGCGTAATGGCAGCTATGTCACCTCGCTATGCAAACGGAGAGATCCCATATCCTCCACCCCTTCTCCCCGATCCCCCAAATTTTGGACATGGATTTACGCTGTATTTCCTTTCCTTGCCCTTTCTTTCTTTTTCCTACTCGACAGCAGAATGTTGCAAGGGGGCATGTTTGGGGTGTCAATACCAGGAGTCGTTCTGCACAACAAACGGGCAAAGCGGAAAGATACCACAGTCAACAAAATGGCACACTGACCAAAACACCTCACTCCTTCAGGCCTGATCCGCCCATTTTGCCATATATAGGTCTATCCTTCCGCCCTACGATGTATAACATACTGATAAAAGACCAAAAGATTCAAACGTTGACTAGTCAGTTACCAACCCCAAACACTAACTTAGCCTCCCCACAAGCTAAAAAAGCCTTCCGTCTGAGCAAAATTTAGGGTGCCGCAACCTTACTTCATTATCCTGTCGATGGGCGTTAATTTTAATTTCATAATAACTATCTGAGTTTCTATGATTTGAGAAATCCCACGACAACGCAGCATGCCTGGGAGAGGAGTAGCTTAACGACAATCAGAAAATTCTGACGGATTTGGAGACGATCTTCACCTCAAGACGAAAACTCTGGATGCATGTTTGATTCGATGGTTCGAGGGATGCCATGGCAGCTGAGCCGCTCGCTGATCAGGGTAGCTGCATAAAGAGGCGCAGGCCAGGCGATGGCACCACAGGATCGGCAAGGGTGGGGTTTCACCCTTGGGGCATCTTAGGTCGACGTGTGTTGTCTCATACATTTGCGGACCAGCTCAGAATAATAATCGTCCTTCTACTATGGGCATATCGTGGAGATGGGATAAGACATCACAGTCCAAAACCAGAGCGAGGAAACACACACATAAAGGGTTCTTCAGAATATGAATACGGGAGTATGGTCATCATATATTGTTTGGCATTATATACATATATATATATATCTCCGTGCATAGTGGTGGTTTGAAAAAAATGTATGAAAAAGTTAATGGTCGACAAGACGCATGTGACTGCGTAAGAACTTGGGTCTGGATGAGGGTAGGGTTGATGGCTCTAGAGAGATTCCAAAGAATTTGTTCTCGACCTGAGCATTAGTCTAAAAATAATGTATAGATCGACAGCATTAGTTCAAGTCAAATGCAAGAACTGTCAGGTGCCATGGAGTGCACGTCGAAAAGAAACTGAAGGGGAACGGAATAGAAATAAAATAAAAACCAGAAACGAGAAATCCTCTGTCATACGACTGCGGGCCAGCCGCTGGAAAAATCAAGGCGATTCCATCCAATAAGTTGGTCAGCGTTCGACATTCCGATCTTGGTATTTGAGTAGTGATAGTAGAGCACCGGGCCGTACTCTGGGTGTGTCATGACTCCTCTGTTCAAGAAAATATAGGGTTTTATTATCAGCATTTACTCACTTAGCGCTTGTCGCTGGTTGACTTGTTGGTTGTAAAAGGAAACAACAACAACCGGGGAAAATTATGGGAATGGACAAGAAACAAAACTTACTGGCCACCTGGTCCGAATATATCATCGTGGCTTGCGAGGACAGTCATACCTCCCCCTTCAGTACATGGACGTCCATCGGGACCAGTCTAGTATCGGAATCAGCTACACTACCCCAAATGAAAATCGAGGAACAACAACATGGAAAAAGACTCACAAAAGGGCCAGACGCTTTAGATGACCGACAGGCTTTGATGCGATACTCTTTGCCTTTGGGAGGAGGATGAATATCAAAATCACCGGCTTGCCCCCAAGAGAAGAAAAGAAAGTAATCGTCATTGTTTCTGTAGAGATAGGAAGCCTCGATGTCGTGGTTCGAGCCTGGCTCGTAGGCGAGGTTGATAGCTGAAGATAACGATGATGCTTTGGTCGCATCACCATTCATCCCAAGCTGGTAGATACCGCCCCAATAAGATCCGAAATTGAAACGGAATGTGCCATCCCCATCCTCAAAGAGGTTGCCGTCAATGGCGTTGAAGTTATCGCTCGTCGTGGTCTGTACACCAATCGAGCCATGATCAGTCCAAGAACCTGGCTCCATGGTTCGGGAGGTTGCCAGCCCGATGGCAGAATTGCGCGAGCCAAGCGTTGACACTGAGTAGTAAACGTGGTACTCATCGTTAACTTTGTAAACATCGGGAGCCTGCATATGATCAACACAAAACTCCATAATTTCTTTCCGTTTACACCTTTCCCAAACCATCAACCACTTACCCAGAGGTCGTGCTTTCCTGGAAGATTTATCGATGAGCCCTGTGGAAGCATGGATTTTGGAGCTGACCACGGGCCCTCCATCGAGGGAGCAGACGAGATGGATATCCCATTGTATGACTGGAAGCGGAAATATTTCCCATCTGACGTCCGTCGGATGAAACCCGGGTCTCGGCCATTGCAAGAGCCGCGACACGGTTCCGGATTGGGAACTCCTTGAACAAGCGTCCAAAAGAGGAGCTGGATAAACAAAGGGGTATGGAGTGAGAGCATGGTGGGTAATATTTGCAATAGAACTATGGGTTTGAAAAATATCAAAAGGAAAAGTCGATAGCTTTTCGTCAGGTGAATAGTGGGAAGGGGAATGGCGCAGCTTTAAAGAGAAAGAGAATAAAATTGAGATATCGAGATTGACGCCAAGGATTTCCATGAATGTGGGTTAACTTAATCTGTGCATTCCTGGTCATTGCTTTGTGGAGTAGCTCGCGGGCGAGCTGTTGGTATGGGGCATGGGCTGCAACCGGCCAATGCAGGCATCAGCGCGGATTGGAAAGGAAAGAGAGTTATACCCAACACAATGTCTCTGGATAACTCTGTCACAAGATCCAAGTTCTCGGCATCATTGCATTTCTTCGCTGAGCACCCACTATGCGCAGCAACCTGTTTTGAGGAAGGTGCTATGAGAGCTCCGAGGGGAACTGAACTTTGTAAAGAGACGTGCTTGACAGCGCGTAGCAACGCTCAGGTTGCGAACGGTACAAAAAAAAAAGAAGAAAAAAAGATAGAGAGAGAGAGAGAGAGAGAGAGAGAGCGAGCGCCCATTATTGTGGCAGTGTGGTTCGTGCAAGCTGATCACTGCGAGAACTGCACGAGCCAATGTAGCGTTGGAGGGCTGAATGATTTCATTCTCCTGGCTGGCTCAATCATCTTGGCGGACCAAGGTGACGAGAAGATTTGCGGATTCTGTCAGCCTCAGCCGGTCCTTTAGCCGATTGCCAAAGGGGTGAAGAGTTGCAGAAGAAAGTTCAGCATATGTCTTAGTCCACCTTGAAAATCCCGAAAATCGAGAGATAAGCTTCGACCCCGCAGCTCTTGTTCAAACCTTCCAAGCAAACCGGATGGGTGGGATGGTGAGATCAGCATCAGAAGGGAAGCACAGAACAAGCATCATCTGGCTGCACTGGTTGCACCTATCTCAAGGTCCCCGCAGGTTCAGTGACAAGGGCAAGGAGCCTGTCAATGTTGATTGCCAAACTCTGGAGTGAGCAACCCGCTCGCCACTGGCTGGCATGTGTCATCAGGTGTCATTCCCAGGTGTCATGCCTGGTTTCCTCTTTGATACTGTATACTGTTTCACTCCGCCCTGCAAGTTCAACCTCTCCGAATGTTGGTCTCGGAAGTCCAAGTCAATTCTCCCATGAAAATGCAGTGTTCCCTGTTGTCCAAGATTCGATGTGTACGCTAGCGCAGACCTGTCCTGGAGCCTCTGGTCCACCATTGGAGAATCACATGATGTCGACTGTGTCCCCAAGTCAACAAGGAATCACCTTTCACGAGAGAGCACGATGTCCAGTAACCTCAAATATGCTCTTATTAGTTAACCAAAAACCATGCTAATCTTGCCAACAGGATCATCATATATGCCAAACGCTGGAAATAGGGTATGCCGTTAACCGTAGCTTTGCTAAGACCGAAAATTTTCCGGCATCAAGAGCCAGAAAATAAAAACAATGACGTTGCATAAGGGTATAGAAGAAAAATGAAAAAAAAGAAAAAAAAGTAAAAAATGAACCCCGAAAAATCAGGAGTAAGAAGATTGGACATGAATGGGAAAACAACAAAAAGCACGCTACCAATGAAGAAAAATCCCGAAACCCGAAAATCCAAGGCCAAAAAAAAAAAAAAAAAAAAAAAGGATCTAGCAGCTAATTCAACCCATTCCCATTGCTACCACATCGGCTCTTCCCCCGCCAACTTCCCCATGGCCACTTCCATTTCCAAAACCATTTCCAGAAACCATGATCACCAGGAGCCTTCTCACCCCATTTCGGCGATGGGAAACAAATCCCCAACCGCCAAAAATAATCGCGGTGCCCAAACAGCAGTTCCCACAGCCGATAGCGGTGAGGAATAGGGCTCCACTCTGTCAAGACCTGGTTGATTTCATTATCATGGTCTTGGACTCGGACTTGTATCCGACCCCCCAGCCTCGGTCCGGACGATAACAAGGGCAGTTGTTGCTGGTGCTGTTGTTGATGGTTAAGCGATATAGTAGTGTCCATAATTACATTATCATCATCATCCATGTAATCATCCCCGTCATTCCCAATGCGCCCGGCATCTGACATTCTCAATTGGGCTGTGGATAAAGCCAGGGTGAAGGGCAGTAAGTATCGTTTATCCGCTAGTTCAGATCCAGCGATGCATTCAGGGTCTGCATCGCCCGCGCAGTGCTGAATATCAGAGATCTTAGGAGGCAGATCCGGTTTTGAGATATATATCTCGCCCGCGTGAGGTCGGTAGCCCCATTCCGACAAAGGGAGAAGAGGGACTGGGTCGTTAATGTGCGTGACGCGGTGATAAGAGAATGTCTTGTTGGCGCTGTTCCCCGCATTCCGCTTATTGTCGTAATTCAACGATAGCGACGAATTTTTTAGACCGAATACCACATCTATATATTCCACCAGCCCCTGATTTCCCACCCTTGGCTCCCCAAACGTCGTTACTTGTGGCTGCCAGCCCCGAACCTGAAACTCGAGGCCGGCAAGGGAGGCAACGGCTCCGCCCAACGAGTGTCCCACCAGGACCAGCTGGTAATCGGGATACTTCGCCATCGTTTGTTTTAGAGGCTTCAGCAGTAAATGTCTTGCATTCTTCCACGATTCCATGAATCCGGCGTGGACAGTGCAGTTAATACAGCGTGGCTGGTCTGGCGAGGCTGGGTTTTTGGCAGGGTATGGAGCGTAGACCTGCGGGATAGCAGAGAGGTCCGCGATGGTGTTTGCAATCGAGTAGGTGCCGCGGAATCCTATGATGATGCGTTTGCGCCATGGTGAGTGGGAGAGGACGATAAAGCCGCATGAATCGGAGAGAAATGGCCCTGAGTTCCAGGTCTGCATTGCGTTTTTTTTTTTTTGGTTGTTTTTTTGTGATTAGCGAGTCGTAGCAAGATATATATGTAGCAAAAGATATGACACGGCGTATGCTTTGCGACAATATCTGATATTTCGCTGAAGCTCCATGGATTTACATACCGTGACTAGTTCAAAGCCTTCAAATTCATGACACCGTCCAGCGCAAATGAATGGCTTGTACACGCCTGTCGTCCCAACGCAATAGGTTATATCAACAATACGGGAAAGCTCCTCAAGAGAGGTAAACAGCTCCTTAGATATCGTGCGTATCTCCCTCGGACTCCGTGTCGTGTCATCAATATAATCGGCCCGATGTTCCAGGAGGATTGCAGCGATGCTGTGAATTATTGCGGAGAAAAAGAGGATGAGCAATAGCTTCATCGTGACAGTAGTTGGACAGGTAGCAACGCGTTCATTGCATCCCTTTGTAATCTAGTAACAAAAATAGGGAAACTTCAGTCATTCTGGGCTATGGACAATAGGTTGGGTTGGGAGTTTAATAAGGCTCATGGAGGGACTAGAACGTTTAACTGGGGGCACACGACCTGCTCCGGTCATGTGACGTAATGAAGCAATGGACATTTTAAGGTTTCGCAAACAAAATGACTTGATCAAATGATATTCAAAAAAGATTGCTAAATAGAAACAAACTGAGTAGTTAAACAAAATCTTTGGCATATGTATGTGGTATAACACCAAAAAAGAAAACAATTTTCATCGCAAATCCGGAAAAGTATCGAATCACACAAGATTAAGGAAAAGGAGGAACATATATATGCAAAAATTCGAATGTGAAAGATACCGTCCCCAGACGTTCCACATATAAACCAAAGAAGTGATCTCGTGGTATCAATATATATAGCTCATGCAACATGCCATACTTCTAACCTCGAATCAGAATTACCTCCCCAAATCCAAACTCGGCACAATAACCGGTCCGAATTTAACAACATTTCCATAGGCACCTTCCCCTTGCACCAAGAAATCTACTGCAAGACTCAACTTGGGAAACGAGCCCGGTGCCGCCATCATTCCCGGTGTTGTTGGACTCATTAACCCGTAATTCGTCTGTACATTTTCCGGATCATATCCCACGATGGCCACGTAATTACGGCGGCCCATGAGTTTGCGGTGTTCGCGTGGTTGACCCGTGACATCCGTCTGGAAGATCTCCATCATGTCTTCCTTCGTGTCTGTGACGGTGCCGGGGGTGGCTCGTTGGCCGTTTGCGGGAATGTAGAGCGCTTTATTACCGCCGTGGAGGAGTTTCATGACATAGGATGGTGGGGGCGTGTTGACGACGGAGGAGGAGATGATTTGGTATATGGTTTTGTGGTCAGTTGGGTGCGAGGGGTCGTGGACGAGGCCAGCGCCGCAGCAGTTGACAGCGCCTGAGAGGAAAGTCATTCGGATGCTCTTTTGGTGGGCAATTCCTTGGAGGGTGCGGATGAGATAGGTTCTTTCAAGATCCTGGCAGAGAAAGGTGAATAAATTATTATCATATTGACAGCAACTAAATAAATGATAAGAAATTTACCTTCGAGTCATGAGTCCACTGATCCCGCAGTTCATCGAGGATTTCAATTTCACCAAACGGACTCAAAACGCTACCCATTAGTCCGGACTTACCAACAGCTCTTTTTACAGAGTTGAACCCAGATCCCACTGCGTTCTTAGCACCCACAACACCAGCAACGGAGCTGGTCACTTTACCGAGGACATTGTAGGCTCCAGTAACAGCTTTTTTCCCGGTAGCTATCGTCTGCGCGAGGTGCTCCGTTGACTCTAACCGTGGGTATATAGGTGGTACGGAGATCATCCAGATGCAATGTTGCACGCTGGGAGGTAGCGTTACAACTTTGGGGAAGAGACCCTGATAGGTAGGTCCTGCCATGACTTGATGAGGGTTTCTTTCCGAACGGCAATCAGGCCCTACCACAGCGATGGCAGGGCCAAGGAATTTAACGAAATGCCACCCTGTTCCAGTTATAGTAAAAAGGTCCATATCGTTGCTCACATGGCGCAAAATCTCTAAAGTTGTATGGTGCTGGAAAAGGAGATACATCTCGATGCCGATTCTGCCGATGTTCTTGAACATATTCGAGAACTGCATGTGGTCCGGATATGAACCGAACCCGTCGAAACTGAAAAAGAGGTATATTAGAAAAAGGGATGCAATCAAAACTGTGCGAACATATATTGAATGGGGAAAAAGGCATACATATCATGATCGTCAACTTGTAATACATGAGGAATCTGAGCAAATGCTTCGCGCATGTGCGGTTGATCAAAGTGGCTTGTATAGTAGTGGAAATACGCATGTGTAACATCCTCCTCATGGGCGGCGGTCCACACTGCGCTTTTCCTCTGCTCCTTGCCGCTAATGGTAAGCCATTGTTTGAGAGATGGGATCTCTTTCCAAATCCGATCGGCATTGATCTGGCTTCCAAGTCCAAGGTGGACATGGAAGCCTCCGCATTCCGTATGTTTTTGCATGATATCTTTCCACATGTATCCAGCACCACCAAGGCGGGCTCTCTCATTGGCACTCACACTAAGGGAGAAGTCGTTTCCAGATGTTGCAATAAAGCGCCAGTTGGTTTCATTACGACCTGCGACGAGGAATTCATATCTTGTGCATCCTAGGTGCGAGGTGATCGCATATGTCCACTTGGCAGGGTACTCTTCCATGGTCAGGTCAATGCTATATTTGTAAAAAGTCCACCGCTGGTGCGTTGAAATTGGCAGTCCTTTGAGTTGTCTCGGATTTGGAGACAAGTCCACGCTCTGATGAATGTGGATAGTCGGCGGCTGGGGTGCATCCGTTACCAGTAGAATTGAGCCCAACCAGAGTCCACGTTCCATGTCCATGTTGGTGTAGCGAAGATAAGGGCCAAAGTATACTCCATTGGTTGGGGCAACTTTATACAATTCAACGCCGCTGGCAGGTGGTGGGCCAGTGAAGGCAGTACTCATACTCATAACGCTTCCCTCATACCCGGGTGTCATAGGGAGACCCGGTGACCCTAGTGGATGTCCAAAGGTAGATAGTCCAGGCGATGCCAACGGATTAGGCCCAAACGTAGAAAGGCCCGGGGAAGCAATTGTGTGGCCACCAAAAGTGGTGACTCCGGGTGACATGGGTTCATTTAAGTTGAGAGGAGTCGGCCCCTTTGGAAATTCCCATTGGGTAGATTGAGAGGGAAGGTGAATGTAATAGTATTGTCCGGAGTTGGGATCCAAGTGTGCAATCCAGCCTTCAGGGAGTGGAGGAGGGGAAGCTGGGGAGGGCCCAGGAGGTGCAGGCGAGCCGTTAAGAGGAGCTGGTTGGACACCAGGATGGCCATTCTGGGTATTTGGTTGCGAAGTGCGGGGATCAGCTTGTCTGGGGTCATTGGCAAATGCTGGATGGCCCTGAGTACTCGGAGCAGGAGTGTGGGAATGGGGTGCCAGAGTAGATGGCGTCATAGCTGCAGTGCTCATCGCGATCATTGAGGCGGGATGAGCGCCTGCGATAGCGACAGCGCCTTGCTTTTCATTTGGGTAGCTGTGGGGCGCAGACCCACCAGGTCCTGGTCCACCAAGGCTGGAGTACGCGGGAGGAGGAGAAGCAGTCAAATTCATTCTCTGGAAATCTTCCTCTAGTGGGTTGTGGTTCTGATGGTAGCCAGCAGGGTGGCCTGGGGGTGGATGGCTGGCCGGGCCTGAAGTCTGCGGAGGAGGCACGGATGTGGGAACGGGTCCCTGATATACGGTTGGTGGGCCATGCGGTTGGCTACCGGGTAATTCTGTCGGCGTCCATGGTCTGGGAGTCGAGTTCTGAGGTTGAGAGAGGTGGGTTTGTGTTTGGGGAGCGGCATACTGCTGGGCACGCTGTTGCGCCGCAGCACTCTGAGCCTGGAGATTGGTGAGAGTCGAAGTGCCGGCGATTCCTGCTGCAGCGTATCGGGATTCAATATCGGAGCGACCTGGAGGCACAATTGGAGTTTCTGGTGGAGGAGGAGAGCCGCGGTTTGCTTTCGTCGTTGAGGTCGAGGCGGTAGAGCCGAGACGATTGACCGAATGGGTTGGCTGTGGGGCTGCTAGGCTCGACGAAGCCGGAGCATTGCTTTGCGAATTCCAGTATTGCTGGGGGACATCTGGATACGAGTTCACCTCCGCAGAAGGTTTTCTCCGTTGATCTGGCATGCCTCCAGTGTGCGCGCCTCCTCCTGGTGGGCGCTGAGGAAGTTTTTGAAACAATCCTTCTTTATCTGACGTTTGAAGTATTGGAGACTCCGGTAAGGGCTTTGGGCCAGTTGTTCCTCTTCTCTCCGCCAGACTAGACTGGGCTGTCTTCGAATTTCGTCTTTCCCGAGGCCGCAGAGAAGGAGGTATGTCAGCAGGACTCGATCCTCCTGAACCAGAATAATGCGGCGAGGAGGGTTTGGACGATTGTTTTACAGTGGAGGGCAACGGCCCATGGTCAGAATAAGGGGGCCTGGTATTGGAGGGGCTAAAGGATTGAATATGATGCGGCCGTGGACGGTCGTCTGGGTATGGCAGGGGGTTTTGCGGGGGTGGGCTTTGCGGAGGCGGACTGAACGCGGAAGGCTGCGTGGTATTGCCAGCAGTTGGGCGGGGGAGGGAGTATCTCGTTTGACAATTCTCAATGGGGAGACAGTCGGGGGGTCGCGGTCAGATGGGGAGGTGAGAAACATCTCGTCGTTCTGATCCATGCCATGGCGACTCATGGCGGGCGGACTGGCGCTGGTCGCAAAAGAGTATAAAGGTTTGCTTCAAGCTCTAGGTAGCTGTATAGTAGACGGGGAAAGAAGCAAAGAATATTTATTTATAGAAGCCCGCACAGCGGAGATTTCTGCAACATGCAGGCTGTTGCGGGCGCTTGGAGATGGTGCGAGGGAGATGGAAGCAAGGGGCCAGGTAAGTGGGGTGGATGGAATCTGTGGTTAACTTAGCAGGCGGTTGGTTAGCGCAATGCAGAAGAGGGGATAGGCAGCAGAAGGAGATATAAACTACGTTTTCAGAACGTATCAACACGAAAGCGGGGGATATATATATGCGAGTTTGTCCAAAATCAAGAACAGGAGATGAGAAAACAGTCAGAGAAGATGAAGAGAAAATGAATCGAGGTGAGGTTGAAGCAGTCAACGAGGAGGAGGAGGAGGAGGAGGAGGAGGCTGATTGTGTGTATGTATGGCTGTAATGATGGTATGGCGAATACGACAGGCTGAGGCTGCACATGCCAGGCCCCGCCATATCTTAGAGTTGGGCACCTGGAAGCGCCAATGACGTCTCCATACCCAGCCAGAGAGGAACCGTGCTGGTTGCCACAGGTGGCTGAGACTGCGCCCTGGGCCGGGAGTTGGGCGTCAATATCTGAACGGTGTGGAATATCGAGGCCTTGTGTGGAGGATCAAGAAGGATATACGAAGACGAGATCACTGCAGCGTTTCCCTCCAGGTCCAAACTCTGGACAATGGTATTCCCCAGACGGCAGAGTAACCTTATCCGTTCCGTGGATTGGTCCGGGCGGGTGCCTGTGTGTACCGTTGTATTGTCCCGACCGTACCTGACCGTACCTGACCGTACCTGACCGTACTTGATTCCTGCAGCCAATCACGTGCTGCCGCTGCTGCCTCGACGACTCGGGTAAGCGCCAGGACAAAAAAGTTGCATGTCGGATGGATGAGTGGGATAGCCAGCAAACACAGCGCTTGCCATGGCGAGCCGACTGCTGGCCATCATTGGCCTGTCTGAGGCCCAAGACATTTTGCGGTGGAGTCTGCAGCGGGATCTCACACACAGTCCCGCAGATTGAGGGGGTGCATGGTGAGAAGTAAGACGGCAGTTCAAGAAAAGTCTTATGGCTATCCTTGTATTTACCCTGCGCGACACGTCTCTGGGCATTGGACGGCTTTGTGGGACCTTTGGAGAAAATTCTCCATGAATTGGAAATGATGCAGAAGCAACTGGCCATGCTGGAATCGAACAAGAACTCGCGTAAGACGGTAAGAGGCCTCGACAGGACCAGGGCCCAGTGTGGTCATGAAAGCTGATCTCTGTTGAAAAGGTCACCAGCAAATAAGAACGGCCAATGTGACAACACACCAGCTGCAGAATGCTTGGACGATGACCGGCGGCAAGAACTAAGTGCTGTTTCGCACGCTTCTTCCCGCCACGTTGATAAATGTCACGGGAGCATAGAAATGGACAAATTTTGCTTTGCCAGTGCACCCACAGCTGCCAGTTCTACCACCCAGAACTACAATTCGTGGAAAGCTTACAGGACGAAAAATTAACAGTCAGAGGTTCAGCCAATAATGGCGAGATCTCTGAGCTTTCATGCGCGACTGGCCGTGTAGAGCTAACCATATTCCACCCTGATCCACTCACGAGCCAGCATTTTACCACGCAGATCAGATACTGGATTCCACCCAACTCTCCCCCCCCACCCTTTCCTACCCTACAACAGTTGAATAGGCGGCTGACCATTTTGCCATATATCTTCAGGAGTACGATGCATTATGTCCCTTGTCCCTACCCCTTCCCAAGCAAAACAAACCCCCCCCCCAGCCTGTTAAATAGAGTTGGAACTTCTACCAAAGGGAACGAGATTTCCAACCAGATATTACTCGTCTCATGGAAGTCACTGAAGATGACGGTGTGTCCTGAGACCTGTCGAAAGAAACGACATAGACGCATCAGCGCTTCCTTAGGATAGTGATTATAAGGAGATTAATGATAAGGAGAACAACTCATCCTGTGTTTCTGAGGCTTAGTGACTGTCAATATTGGCTGCTCCCTCGGGCTGCTAGGGATAACTTGGTAAAATCTTCGGTAGGAATACCTTGAAATAACATTATATTCCTGGTGAATAATTGAACATTACTCTGTACTGTATTCCACGCCTCTGCGATTTAGATAGAACGACCAGGCTTGACATTAGTATGGGGAAGTGGTATGTACTGTACTAATGGGGCCGTAGGCCCAGTGGAAAGGAAAACATTTTAACACCGAAGGTGAAAAGTATTTGAACTGCCATGGAATAATAAGGACGCAACTCAACCTGACAAAAAACTCCAACGCTACAAATTAATTCAGAGACTGGATAGCGAAAAACAAATAAACAAGCAATAAACAAATGAATATGAATATGGAAATAAGAAATAAAAAGGGTATAAGGTAGCATGGCAACTAAGTACGTGGGACAGATGAACGTCAATTGAAGAAAGAAATGGGATGAAATTGACACAGCCAGATAAATATGGACCAGATATCAAAAAGCCAAAGGGGAATCAAAAATTGGAAATGAACAGGAGGATAAAAAGCCCATTTTAAAAAAAAAAAAAGAAAAGAAAAGAAAATAAAAATCATAGCCCAAAATTCACCATCTGCAGGCCTTGTTCAATCATAATTTCCATCCAATCCACATCCAACGCATGTCCCTTCCGCATGTATCCCTCCGTCTGTCTCTGGAACACAATCTGCAGTACATGTCTCGTTGTCGTAACGTTGCGACCAACAGACTCATTCCCCTCAATACCAGAAAGCAAGTCCAGCGCGAGCATTTTCTGCGAGCTGGACGAGGACGCCACACCCGCCATGAACAGCGGGAAAACGATGAAGCGCAGATCAAAACGCCCTGCGTGTACGATACTCGAGGCAACGTGGAGGATGGCGGTGGTCCGTTGGGAAATTTCGAGCGCGGGGCCACCGCCGGTCTCGATGCTTTGGCTAGACCACATGCTGGTATATGAGTAGATGAGGCTGGCGTGGAAGAGAGTGGTGGCCTGTAGAAATGGAAGGTAAAAAGTCAATTTCATTGTTACCTTTCTAGCTAGGTACATTAAAGAGGGGGCATGAAGGGAAGAGTGGGAAAAACGAACATGTTGAAGCATTTCCTTCGACCGACTGGGGAGCAAATCCATTTGTTGTTCCAAGATAGCAAGATTAGAAGTCTCCCATAAATGCCGTAGTGCTTGCTGGATTTCAAATAGGCGCTTTTCCCTATCGGCAAGTATTTGAGGAGGGAATACATGGGAACCATTCGAATTTGCGTTATTAATTAATGCTCCATTTGCATAGGCGCTCTGTGTACGGAATTCAGATGCCAGCAGCCCTAGGCGGGCCGCCAGGACGAATATGTCATGGTTAAGCTGTAGGATGGTGGGAAGGATATCCATCTCCTCCGGATAGATAAGGCTTGTACCATCCTGGACGAGCGGGTAGAGATGGTATCCTGGAGATGGGATCATGTCGTTTTTCAAGACCGTCGCAATGAATTCTCCCGTTCCTGTACCGCTGAATAACGCATATAAGTCGATGGAACAAACCCACCAGATGATAAAAGGGAATTTTTCCGTCTTAAAAATCTCATTTCGCATTAAGATGATTCGTAACAGTCGTTCCAGATGGTGGGACCAGAGGTTGGACCCTCCTGGTTCAGCTGCAGCTATCTAATATGTGACTTAGAGGTTATTTTCTTAGCAGAAGAGTTAGGGGAGTGACAGATACTTACCTCGTAAATCAGGAGCAAGAAATGGGTGAGGAACACTCCATCCGAAGAGAGATCTTGATGACTGCGCATACTGGTTTGTAAGAAAGGAAGAGTTTGCTGATAGTGTTGTAGAGCAGCGATGCTTTGGCCCTTCCCATGATGGGACAAGCTCAGAGCAGAAACGGCCATCATGGCGTGGAATAACTATTGGTGGAGAGTCAGTATTTGAGCCCAGGGGCGTCCAAAAAAATAGCCATTTGTTAGACAGGGAGGTTACCGGACGAAAAGTGGCCGCCTCCTGCTCAAAGATATCTGAGCCAGGAGCGTTGCAAACGTCATAGACTGGAGATTCACAGCGAGAAGCTGTTTGCACGAGATGGCTCCAGACCACTCTCCTAAAATGCAAAAGTAATCTTGTATCTTCCACATACTGTTCCGTGGTATCTATGTATGATTGATCAAATGATTCCACGGGATCCTGAACAGGCACTTCATCAATCAATTCCGCAGAGGACTTGGACCCAGACGTACTCGACCTCGACGGTGACTGCCTCATGTTAGTCCTCCAGTGGCCAGGGGATGAGATTGGAATGGAGTCCTCGAATTTCGAGAGAATGACCACATTCGGGTCACCCGTTTCTGTCAACGAAGAATTATCCCTTTTGTGTTTTCTGCCTCTCTTCCTACTACCAGCATTGGTGGTATCGTCCTTACCAGAGCCAGGAGAACTCGACATGGATGTGTTGTCAGTTGTGTCGGAATATTCAGGAAGCGACGAAAAACTCTCTGGGTTCACAATAACATGATAGGTGCCCGGAGAATATGCCTCAGCTTTCATCTCTCGTTCCAAGTCAGACGTTAAACACGCGAATGGGGGTAGCGTATCTCCTCCGATGGACGAGTTTGGGCTACTCGCGGTCAGACTTGGCGATGTTGCTACCAGAAAACGTATTAGCCATGTGAGTGACTACAAGTGTACCGGGAGGTATAGAAGCCGCCGCAGAACGTACGGTCCCAGACTGCATTTCCAGCAGTGGAAACGGCCTGCATACGATGTTTTATTCTGTATGTATCATCCCGAAACGCTAGCCTTGGACTGTAATCGCATTCGTGCCCGAGTCTTGAGCATTGCTAGAGTGTAGTTTCAATAGTTTGTTGCATAAATTCTATATCTTCTCATGCTTGGTTGACTTACGCCACAGGTAGGATGGCCCTCATCACATTTTACTGAAAACAACAATCAGCAAACCTCTCCCGCTGGTATTTATCACCTAGATAGTTGAGCAACACTGACCTTTGCGACTCTTAGCAACAGAAATCGACGGAGTCAGCAGTGAGTTTTCGTAGCCACAAGATGTCACAACAACATATATAACTCACCCGACAGGTCCTGAGCCGAGAATCAAATATTAGAAATGTATAACAGCGAAGGATTCAGGTTGCACAGGTCACGCAACCCTACTACATGCATAAAAAGGATAGCGGAGAGAATCGACTTACCAGCACCCAGTCCTGGATCTTGGAGGCAAGCGGACTCGAACAGGCATTTTCAGTTTCTGCTCATCCGCGGTTCCTGATTTAGCTCCGGACTCGGACGATCTCACCACGGCATCATCTTTCGGTGCAATAAGTGGAAGATGTGCGGTGTGCTTTGGTGAAGGCATGATTCGTTTGTCTGGAGTCACAACAGCGCAAAATTCATGGAGTCGACTTGAATTCATACACTCGCGCCGTCGTTCCTCTTGGATGTTCTTTTTGAGCCTCTCATGCCCCGTTCTACCCTCGAGGCCCACTTTGTTTCCCCTGGATATGCAGTCTTGTATCAAGGGCGAGTGAAAGTTCAAGACGCAGCAGGAACAGTAACTAGAAACACAAGCAGGATCTGGCTAAAGATATATATCTATATCGATCCAAGAGATTCATGCAGAAACGGTGGCGGCCTCAAAATGGTTATGGAATGTGCAAGCCACTGCCACTAAGATGAGACGGGATCAAAGTTCGTTTCTTCAAAATCACTTAACCTCGTCAACCGAGCCGTCATCGACAGAGATTGAGAGTACGTGGGGTTTTCTCGATCCGCTTGGTTTCGGCTAGCGACTGATCGCAACCATGAACGTCAGGCATTGATAGAGCGAGAAGGATATATATGTACGCGCAGTACACGAGGAGATTCGGGAGGGATAGTTTTGGATTTGAGCCAAGGGTTGAAGATCAAAACTCCGAGGGAAATATGTGTAGGCGTGCAGGAAAGCTTTGACAGAAATGATAAACCAGAATATTCTTTGTTTCACAGCATAAAAAGGAATAAGAAGTGAAAAGAGAACGGATGGATATGCGCAAGAGGCTTCTGTGGCGGGTCCACAAAAAGTTGCGAGAGATATATACTCTGTTAGTGGAGAGGAGCAGGGGCCGCTCAGATGCATAATGAAATGGTTATATTTAAATATAATATATCCCCTGTGCATTGTTCATTTTGTGAGGCTAAAACCCGCGGGAAATAGGCGAAGCCAATACCAAAAGGAGGGATTGCAGAGAGCGTAAGAAGCGGAGAGTGAAAGGAAAATTTTTTCATGTCAGGGACGCACTATCAATAAGGTCGGATCAATATGTTTTAGGTGAAAAAAGTTGTCTGCAAGTCTGGATGCTTGCAGGTTTTTTTTTTTTTTTCTTTTTTTGAACCCCCATGCAGCGCCGGGCCTGGAGATCTGTCTGTGAGTTCAAGGAATCAAAACGCAAAACCATCATGAATAAGCCCATTATTTTCCAGGATGCCGTCGGTTTGACAGCGAACCCACGCAGGAATATCATCGCTGATCGTCAAACAGGGTGTTCTACTGCGGCGCTAGAAGGATTTCGAAGAATGAGGTGGGGTCAAACACCGGGGATAAAATGAACACATCAGAAAAGAGACGGGCAATGGCGCCCTCTCGTCGTTCAAATTTTGAGAGGCTTTGCGTCATCGTCGACCGAGCGATCTGATCCCAACACCGAAATTCCACAGCAACGAGTTTGCTATAGGCTGGGATGCCGGGGCTAAGGCATGCAGTCAGCACCGGGGCGCCCGACCAAAGCATCCCGTTGGACTGCTGGGATGCCGGCGAGGTTCTGGAAGAAAATCGAAGGGTGTCACGGACCTGTGCGCAGCGAGAGCAAGTCGAAGGCCCCGGCGACATTGGCAACGCTGGGATCCAATGGGCGATGTTGGTTTGTCGGCTGAATTGGCCAAATCCCACATTGCCTGCCTGCGTGGAAAGGCTTCTGGATTCCTTCTAGAATGATTTCCGCAACCTTGGTGGAGGCTTTTTCTTTCCCGCTTCTGCATTGTTGGATGCATGCACAGGGCAACATCGGGCTTGCATGAATAGGATGGTTAGCTGTCATGTCCCCCGCCCTTCATACTACAGTTTATCTTGGCTGCGAAGTGCGCAGTGTTGTCTGAGGCCGACGGGAAATTTCTCGATTCTTCTCATGTACCCGGTAAGGCGAGTTTTTGGGGCTCTTGGGATGTATCCGAGCCATCTGAGAGAAATTATTGAGTCACGGAAACGCGGTTTGTGGCTGTTGCTCAACTTCACGCCGTGAATAGAAATGTCTGATATGCATTTCATGTTATATTATCTGTTTATTCTATTGGTAACCCTCTGGCTTCACACGATGCTGCAAAAGATGACAAAGTGGGTAAAATAGTTATTAGAATAATCATCCTAAGATAATTTTATAATAGCAACAAAATAATGGTAGCGCAAAAATCATGATTTTTATAGTGAAATGGCGGAGGGGTGGACTCGCATTCGTCCTATTATTAGGGAATAATTAGCATCCAACATTATATTGTTCTCTTAATTGCACACACGCTGGTTCTGATCCCTGTGGCTAATTAACAGGCGATAATAAGTCTCAACCACTTAGGTTGCATGCCGGGAATTGAAAAAAAATATGTTTTGTGCCATGCACGCGCTACGATGCAACTTCAATGTCGCATGGCTCACTTCCAACTGGCTGAAAAGATCAGCCCTATTAAAAGTCTGTTTGCTTCGTGCAGATCTTCGTTTCCAGCTGGCACCCCACAACGACTTTAACCGGTGCAACGGCTCAAGAATAGATCAGATGCTGCTCTGACATGTCAGGAACAGGTGGAGGATGACCGAGAATTGAAAAAAAAAAAAAAAAAAAAATTAAATAAATAACTAAACGAAACATGCGACAAAGCGGAAAGTCCGACATCAGACGCATTTTCATGTGACAATGACAGGGACCTCCTAGGGTAGAGCTCATTGCAGGGAGTTCTTCAAGGGCTTCGATCCTTCCACCATATCAGAGCTACCAATTTTGAGACATCCCTGCAATTCAAATGGATTTTGGCAATTTAACTGGCCTGATGGCAAGCTTTAGGAGATCTTCTCCAATACTTGGCGCAGGGTCACTTGCACCTGCCTGGATCGCTCCGTTGCTAGCCACTCTTCAACTTGTTGGCGCTGTTCGTCAGGAATTTTAATTTCGAATCCGTTGCAGATTTGTATGTATGCAAGTGCGGCTTGAGCACGACTGTGCCTCGTGTTTTCCACGGACAGATTGAGGCCCCGAAACAAAAGTTGGTCGGCGAGAGAGAGTAATGCAGTCCGGAACTCAGTAGTTGATTTTCCATTGAGCAGTTTAGAATCGGGTTTTGAAACTTCTGCACCGAGTTTTTCGAATGAAGATTTCAGTCCGCTGTACATGATGCTATATATGGGCTTACCACCGTATGTGACAGCCTTGTCGATGACAGGGTTTATTTGAGATATATGATCGGCCAGTACTGCCTAGCCATTAGTAACGAGAGCCAGTCTTTTTGGGTCCCTAATATTTTGCATACCTGGTAAGGAAATAGTGGAATTAACGCAGTTGAAAATGCACTCCACACCAGCTGCAAGAGTTTGTTCTTCAACCCTGCAAATCTACAGTTAGTTTTAACAATAAAACTCATGAGTCTTCGATCATTTGACCCACTTTGAAGCCTTGCCGCCTGCATCTGCATCTACCTCCATTGTGTCTTGCGTGTCATCAACTAGATCCTCAACCACTTGAGAAACAATTTTCAGAGTATCAGGCATGAGATCTAAATCATCTCGATCCTTGGCAAATTCACCAAGAGACCTGAGCGCATGAGGTCTATATGCAGAATTGTTTCGCTTAGCTTCTCTCACTACAATAACCTGCATCGTGACAGTCAGAATACGTGTGCAAACCCTGCCGATCAGGCGACGGACTGAACCAACCTTTGTTTGCTCGCGGATTTCGCTATTTTGCGCCCAGAGAGCTTTTGACTTGAGAGAAAATTTGACAAATCCTTCCAGTACCATTTCTTTTCCTTCCCAAGTCTTCCCTGAAACCGCCTTCTCGATAATTGGCCAAATGCGCTCTGCTGTGCCAAGATCAATGTTGTCATCTAATGACAAAGCCACCTTTGCAGTTGCAAGGGCGGCAGTGTGTTTAATAGCCCACCGTGGTGAGTCTAGATGGATGGACACAATATCAAGTATTTCCTGAAGATACAATGATACAGCGCGAGAACCGCTGACATTATTATTCCATGTTTTTGAGAACAGCTCCGCAACCTGCGCTTCTGTATCATGCATTGCCACGAAGATGAAGGGAAGAAAAGCTGCCGAAAATGCCGCAACACGGTCGTTTGCACGCTTAGAAATGGAGCTTAAGATCTCCCCTGAGATGACACGGTGAGATGTGTCTTCGCAACCAAAATAGAGCGATTTTGCAAACTCGATTGTTTTCAGCATCTGGTCATCTGATGCCAATCGCATGAGATAACCTATCGATGAGCTGTATGCAGCGCTGATTGTATCGTTCCTGTCAAGCACATATTTGCGCATGAGTTGAACGAAACGATCAGCATGGGGGCGGAAGAGAAAAGTTTTGGAACTGAGAATAACCAGGACACGGCTGACGCCAACTTTTGAAGGAAGGCCGATTGCTGATCGTAGAACGTCTTCCAGTTTATTTGCAACTTCCTTCATGGCTACATCATCTAGAGACTCGAGAAGATAGAGCTCTATAGCCTCCATCATTGGAGATGTTCGAATTGCCGACAATCTCATTCTATCGATGTCTTGCCCGGTCAAGCCATATTTGTCGGCGTTGAGGTGGATGTAATTGACAGCTTGTGGCTCAAGGGAGCTCAAAGAAGAAAGAAATCTCTCTAATATCTGAGGCACAAACTGGCGGAGTGTTTTCCCGGGGCTTTTCTTAATGATCTTCGTTAGAGTTGCAATCGCATAACCTTGCACTTCTTCCGCGGCAGACTCCATGCCCTCATGACTAAGCAGAAAGGGAATGATATGGTTTAACATGACCTTTGCTCTTTTCGAATCGGAATCTCCTGACTCTAAGGTTCGGATAACAATGTTTGTGAGGACTTGACATAGTCTAAGCGCTGCTTGGCGGACAGAGGCCTTAATATCATCTAGAACCTTGAACGCTTTGGTAAGGATATCGCTAAGATATTTGTCGTACTTCTCAATAGGTCGCCCTTGGATAAGGTCAGCAATTGCCGCACAGCTCGCCTGGCGCACTCTCCACTCTTTGCCCGTCATAATACTTTTGAGCAGGTCATCCATGATCGCGTCAAAATTTGACTCGATTACGGCGTTCGAATCTTTGACCAGGGCGTTCCAAATGTCATTCATTGAGCGCTGCACATTCGAGTTGGGGTCGAATCTGTACCGATACAATTTGGGATAAAGCTTAGGATTTTGCGCGAGGTATCCATTGACGCTTGAGTCGGACAGCACGTTGCTTAATCCGAATCTGCCGAAGGCCGCACGGCTTGACCAAATAGCGTTATTTGAAGCAAGTGACATGAAGCGATAAACGAGACTCGGGTCTCCTACTTCAGATGCTAGTCCAACAATATCCTTGTAAGTGGTGACAGATCCCTCGCCTGTCGATAGGGCACCGGGCTCAAAAAGTTCTGTATCTGTGGAAATTTTCCCACCCCCGAGATTGGAGCCTTCCATTGTAAAAGATCGAACAAGATCGCGCACCAAATCATCTTTGAGGTCCTGATTGCCCATCTCGTATACCAAACTCAAACCCCTAGAACCTGTCTCCTGCACAACTTCATCTCTGTCTGATAGGAGCCATACAAAGGTAGCTTGGCATTTCCTCAGGCGGTTTTGCACCTCCGAAAAGCTTCCACAATATTGGATTAAGCAGAGAAGCCAGATGACAGAGGCCTTTCTTAGCGATGGCTTCGAGGCCTTGCAATCGACAATGATTTTGTCAAGCATTTCCGAAAGAATATGCGAGGGTATATCTGATTTCGGCCAGGCAGCGTCTACGTCAAACATTGTAATTAACGACTTCGACAACCATCCAACTGCCACTGTACACAACCCCTCTCCTACAGAAAATTGGACCTCTGGCCTCCTAATTTCATGGAGATCATAGAGAGATTTGAGTAAATATCTGAACGGGGAGCCTTCGCTGACGTCCTTGGGAAGAACCAGAGAGAGACGTCCTAAAGCCAATATCGCCGTTTCTTTTTCTTTTTTCGCTTCTTCCAATAGCTTTCTTATCACTTTATTCACAGCCTCATCTTTATTCTCCCCAGGGAACGATGTGGGGCGTAAAATGGATGCGAGACTCAGTTGCCCGATCGAGACCTGAGCAGCCTCCTTGAGTGCGAGATCTCTAGAATTGTCCAACATATCAAACGTGATATCTACAAGCCTTTGGATCCGGTTTTCGGATATAGAATCTAGTCGACCCCGAAAGGAAAGGCGGGAGGATAGATGAGTCAACGCCATCAACGCACCTCTGCACTGATTAATCCCTTGGCCGATCGCAGTTTTCCAACCCTCAATCAAAACGACAAAAGATTCAAACAATTGTTGCAACTGGGGGGGAGGATAATCCACGTGAGATGCTAAGATGCCTAATGCCTGTGCTGCTATGTCCTGGTTCGCAAGGTTATTTGACAGTATAGGATCTTTAAGGGATGACGCGTGAATGGCGAGAGGAGCCAGAAGGTTGTCAGATGCGAGCGCGCAAATTTCAACAAAATGAATACCACAGCGGCCTAACCCTTGACCATGCTTCCAGAGGAGACCGGCTAGAGAGGCCTTCAAGAACTTAAAAGTTGGCGCACGATCGCATTGTTCAAGGTAACCCTTAAGGCTCACCCTTGAATCTTCCTTTGTTGAGATAGCCACATCAAGGCGGTGTTCCCAATCCGGTTCGACACTCAGGGGAGAGCCAGCATATTGATGGGATTCGCAAAGGAGAATATTGCGAATAAAAGCAATAGCTGGTGCAAACGAGGTTATGTAGGTGTCGGAAAATCGCATGGGAATAAAAACTTTTCCATCATTCATCTCAATATCATCGCTACTCGGATCGTTGAATAGAGAGAGTACTAATTCTGTAAACCGAGGAAACCGATATCTAGGGGGAACATCAGGTCCCATGACGGTCGAAGCTACCCAACTTCCCTCCCTGAGGGGATTAAGCATCCTATACCAGTATGGGTCCAGACCTCTCTGGCCTTCTTCTATGATTTCAGATCTCCCACTAGACTCCCCACCAATAGCCATAAGATCTATCCAGCGAGCCTGCACATCCCAGTACGGCAAGCACCGATTTGCAAATCGTACAGCAGCAAATCTCGTACTTCGGACAATACGGAACCCTGTATCGCGGTCTTCCGTGTCGGGTTCAGCGTTCATATGGTGGATTAAAAGGGGACGGATTTCATTTTGAAGATATTCATCTGCATGATTTGCGATAGAGTTGAGGATACTCCCCAGAGCTTGTTCGATACTCACAAATATCTGACCACTTGAAGTGTCAGAGCTCAGGGACGTGAATAGCCACCGGAGCAGATCAAGATCAAACACCCGTTCCTCATCATCCTGGGAAGTTCGGTCAATTTTCGGGGCTAGCACGCCAATGGTTTCATACGCAAGACTTCGAAGACTAAGTTCAGCAGAGCTGAGGTTCTGTGCGCTAGCGCGAGGATCAGGCCATCCCTGGTAAGAAACAAATTCTCTTAAGCCTTGAATGGCACGAGGTGCGACGACATTTAAATCCGCGGAAGAACCCATACGTGCTATCCACGTCACAAAAGAAAATATCTGGTTCCGGAGCTTCGACGCTTCAAGACCCTTGGCAGCCGTTTCATCATTCGACAAGAGGCCTTCATCAAGCAGCTGATTAATCCGCTCAGGTTCGGCGGTAGCTTTTACTGATTTACTTAGAAATCCGAGAATTTTAGCTTGTAGCGCTGGTCGTGCTGGTGGGGCCCCTTCCGGCCCTTTAGTTCCAAAGTAAAGTGTAAATAGTTCATCCACAACTTCCGCGTTTTCCAAATCTGGACGGAAACGTTTGAGTATATCTTCCCCAACATCCGAAAGACGACTATTTGGGTCAGCAGAAGCAATGACAGCACCGATAAAGCGCTCAGAATCGGTAAAAGCCCCGCTGGCCAAAAACTTTGCGAGAGAAACCTTTGTTTCGATCAAGTTAAGACCACCAGCTGCCGACGGATTCCAAGTCTCGTCAGGCGGTGAATCTCTGTTCACAAATCTGTACTCCGAAGGAGTAAGGCCGGGACATTTCGTCGCATCCTTTCTACCGGGTAAGAAAAGAAGGGTTTTAGAAAACCATTTTGCCAGGAATGCAGCGTCTTCATTCGAGATACCTAGTTTTGTTCTCAGTGCTAGATCTTCTTCGCTACCTCTTCGTGGCAGCTTCAATAAAGGTAGCAATCTCAGTAGGAGATTGAACACGATGGAGCCTTGTGATGAAGCTGAAATGGAACCTCCTACCCCGGCAATGCCCTGGATCAGATCTGGTATGAGATCGATACGCTCATTGGCGGGAATCCGATCAAGACCCTGCTTGATATAAATAAGATCGAAATGTCTCACCAGCGGTGCATTAACATCTTTAAACTGTTTCAGAAGAGCTGCGATAGGCAGAGTGATAGATGCTGGCCGGATTCGTGTGTTGATATGCTGACAGATAGAAATGACTTTGTTGCGCACTGCAAGACTTTCTGAAGCTAGTTTTAGGAGGAGGGGACCAAGATATGTCTGGAGAAGAGACTGTAACTTGGAATCACTGTCTGCGAGGGCAATTCTAAGCTCGAGTTTTGATATAAGACTTAGTTCTCTGGCCTCGTCTGGTTTAGACATGACGGATTTCGCAGTAGCACAGATGAATGGACAAGTAGTAAAAAGTGGAGTGGTATGGTTATATCATGAATGGGTATTGTGGAACGAGAGAAAATGGAACTCCCTCCTGCAGGATTATCCCGCAATATGAATGCAAGACTTGGTTGTGCAACACATCCAGGTGTACGTAGACAGACAGATACCTGGCGTGTTGGTGCTTTGATAGCTTTGTGATTGGTCATCAAGAACGCTGTCCAGAACTAGTCTCATTTTGAGTTAGTGCGGCTTGTTGCTTCGATCACATGATATGTCGTCTAGCAACCCTACCACTGCGCCTGAACCACTTGCTTTATATATGTTGCATCTGGGATGAATCTGGTACCTTCACGCAATAGATTGATCGGATCTGGCGGAGTGGGGCGCTGCTATCTCTTCGTGCAACTCATTTAGGATGGTCCACATCTTGACTGCATCTGGTTGGCATCTAATCCAGGCTTGGACAAGTTATTTTCACAGCCGAAAACGATGAGGATTTACAGAAGTTCCATTTTCCGGAATCAGGAAGGATTGAGATGACTCATGACACCTGCAGGTGGTGAGGGAGTTGACTGCCAGGTTCTGAGATATCATTGAGATGACCGAATGGCTGACTATCGTTCCTAAAAAAGCCATTCTCAATATATCCCAATGTCAACCAACAACTACAATGATTAAAGGTTCTCATTAGGGCACTGGCGATCCTGAATCCTCAAAAGTGGGAAACAACTCGCGAAGCTCTGGAACACTCCGGATTTGCTGGCTATGAGGTGGCTGTACCATGATATCCTTTGAAATTTCTGCGCTGCTTCAGGATTTCTGATGCCATGCCAAATGAATGGAAGGCGTTGCTGGGGATTGGGACGTCTGTAAGACAGTACAGGGAGGTTTGCCGTCCTCCAGCAAGTTTGGGCGAAACGTAGGTCTCAGTCGAATATGAAGAGTGTTTTGTGTTTATTCCACATCAAGTAATTACATGAGGTAGTGGGAGTTATAGTAGCTGGTTTTGAAAGGCCAATGAGCCTGACATTTGTGTCAGAATGATAAACAGGACCGTGGTAGAATCAGCTGGTAGATGGACAAAACCAGTGAGGCACGTAGGAGTTCGGCGCCCCTATTTGCGGGCAATCTCTCATCATGGAGGAAATTGTACAGGAAGGGTGGAATTCTTTCAGGCCCCCCCCTCTCTCTTTGCGAAACTTTCGACAATAGGCTTACCAAAGATTCATGGCGCAAGCGGGGTGTTGATATGGAAGTGTAAAGGGAAGCCAAAGCGGCGCGGGATAATTGTTCTAGATCAGCGGTGATAGGATTCTCTTATCATGAATAAAGCATTAACTAAGGGACATAGGCTTGCAGGTGATTTCGTATGCAGGACCATGCAATGCACATGCACATGTACACATCATGCCTCTTTAATCCTTTAGCGGTGTTGTAATTTATAATTATCAAAACCAATCTGTATACCATCAGATGGGTAGATTATGAAACTTTCAAGGTTATACCCACCGCCCACGTGGTCGCACATGGCCGGGATACCTGTTCGGCCCAACTACATCATTATCGCCATTCCCAGCTGCTTCAATCCTCCCTTCCGCCGCTTCAGCCCTCAAAAGCCGATCAATATTATTCGGCACATTCCCTGAGTCCACCCTCGATTTCGCCCTCCTGTTACTCTTGGCAAACAAGCACTGCCACAGATCGTCGTCAGGAACCAGTTCTCCCTCAGCCGCAGTCCCCGCCATTAAATTGCCCAGCTTCGCATCCTGTATTTCTAGAGAGTTTGCAGCCTCAATGACTGTCTCTATAGGAACATGTCCATTTTCATCTTCATCATCTTCTCCTCCTCTTTCACCAATTCCCAAATTGTGGTTCTGGCTTTTCACACTATGCTGCTTGCGTTTTTGAGCAATGTGAGCCAGCCGCCGCGATACGGAAATATCGTAGATAGATTCCTCGACGGAATCAGATACGAGATACATCCAAACTGTCGTTTCCTGTTTCTGCCCAATACGATGAACACGGGCGATGGCCTGAAGCTCAATTGCAGTATTGATTAATGGCTCGCAAAGAAAAACGTGCGTGGCGTTGATGAGGTTTAGCCCCGAGGAATGAGCTTTCGCATGCAGGAGGAAGCACTCGACCTGTAGCAGAAAGGGATCGAAACATAAGTCAAAATATTAGGCATAACATAAAGGAAGCTACCTCTTACAGAAGGATCAGTTTTAAACTGTTCAACCCCGTCAGAACTATCAATGCTACTATATCCAATTTTGAAGTGCGAAAAAGCACGCCCAAGAATCCCCAGGAAAGGCTTATACTGCGAGAAGACAATTGACTTTGCACCCGGGTCGTGTTGTCGTAACCAAATCAAATGGCGACCCAGAGTATCAATTTTTGTTCCGAAGGAGCCTTCAATTTCAATATTCCTAATTTCCTTCAACATGCCTGAACTAATGTCGGAATATATCAAGTTCTCCAGAGAATGGCCAGAATCCTGGACGTGTGCTGCAATGGACCTTTCTTCCTGCGCGACAATCTCCGTGGGTTTGTAAGCAATTTGATGGAAATCGCTGCCTTTCAGGCGTATCTTGCACATCGGACAAGTTTTGTGTTGGCGCCACCAGGATCGCAGGCAGTCGCTGCAATATTTGTGACCACATACGGTCAAGACACCTAGTTATTTAAAACAAAATTAGGCAATGCTCGTACAGCAAGTGGGATAACCTGGATGGGGTAGCGATTTTTACCGATTTCAAAGGTCGATTGGCATATGACACATATTCTTCCTGACTCCTCAGCCCCAGAATCATCTCGAAGATGGATAAGATACCTATGTTTAGACTTCAATACTGATATCTTCTCCTGCATTTTATCCTCCAAGTCAAGCATGCTGTCAAAGAGAGCGGCATTAAGCGGTTTGCCTCTACTATCTTCATCGTAAGGCGCGACAGTATCCGAAATCTGCTGTAGTTGCCTATAATACTCCAAACGCCGATTCATGACATTGTGGAAAAGCTGCACCTCCTTCTCCAAATCCAGCGAAGCCTTTGCTTGCTCCGATGACATCTGGCTCGAGTCTTGCAGAATACGATTGACTATACCAAGTTCAACACGGGCTCGAGTACTACCCCGGGCTTCCTGCGATTCGAGAGATACCACAAGGCTACGCAATTCTGTAAGAATACCGCGAAGCGATCCGAGCTCATTCGGAGGCTTCAGTCTTTCGCGCGTCTTCATGATGGAGATGTAAACCTTAGGTGATGGGCCCTCTCCGATTTCTGCAAGATCTAACCTATTCCTAACATCATGCTCGATCAGGTGGTTTTTCTGACCCGTGATAGCGTCATGATAGTCGGCGGATAGAACGCGTAACGCTTCCATGTAGACATATACCTCATCCTGATGACGAGTGGAAGATTCGTACTCATCGCCCTCCAACTTGGCATTATCGTCTTCTTCATCTACTAGCGGCTCCAAGAGTAGCTTGAGAGCATGTGCGCGCCACTCAATATACTGCCGTGTAAGTTTATTCGTTGCCTCACAAAAGTCTTCAAACTTGTCTAGAAGTCTTCGACTTTCGATGCCACTGAGATCCAGCCTTGGTGACATTTCAGGGATTTGTACAAGTCTTTTGCAATCAACTGTCGCTTGAAGCTGTTGGATAGATCGACTGGTTCTTTGATCTATCTCGGCTAGAATCTCTTTTCGAATAAGTTTTGCTGCCTCGTAGTTCTCTACCTCGAGCTTTTCCAGAGCGAAAAACTCTTTCGAGTCAGCATCTGTGAGTTCCGCATT
Source organism: Histoplasma ohiense (assembly GCA_017607445.1). Lineage (NCBI taxonomy): Eukaryota > Fungi > Ascomycota > Eurotiomycetes > Onygenales > Ajellomycetaceae > Histoplasma > Histoplasma ohiense. The sequence continues at coordinate 4,001,887 of JAEVHH010000005.1, read as the reverse complement.
AGTTTTGATCTGATAATACGCATTTGCAATGAAAAATTTGCAAATATGTTCGATTTCCAAGGCACTCCGGAGACGGCTGCGATAAGCCGCCATCCTGGAATTCATCTCTCCTTTCCCGTCATCAGCATCGCCCTCGTCTGCGGAATTTTGCACACCACTCGGCCATGCGATCTGCTCCTTCTTACGTTCATCTTCAAGCTGAACTCGAGAATCCTTAACATTAGACTCAGCCAACGCCAACGCGGCTTGCCACAGCTCCAAGGCCTCCTTGGGCTGGCCAGCATTCTCCAGCAGTTGGCCGCGGCGAATTTGAGACAAAAGAAGTGAGCGTTCCTCTGTACGGATACGAGCTTCATTCTGGTCAATCATCACCTCCAAAACCTCTGCGACGGAGCGAAGTGGACCGCTACTCGCTCCCAAACCCTTGCGGCCAGCACTAGCTACTTCAGGATGGAGACAAGCCTGGCGAAGCCTTGTTAACCAGCGCCTCATTGCGTCAATGACGTGTTTCGAATTGGGATCCCAATCTGCTGTACGAGGGTCTCCTAATGCGTCGACTCCGCACTCGTCGCACATTTGTTCAAAAAGTTGATGGTAATGTTGTTCTTCCACTGGAGTGAACGGGATAGTTATAACAATGCGCTTCTGAAGAGGTAGGTGTAATTCATCACGTATCATATCCTTATTATGGCGCAGGACAATGCGACCAACAATTTCTTTGAATAGGGGCTTGTGGATCTCGTATAATCGAATCCAGGCATCCGACCAATCGCATAATGGGTGAATATGTAGAAATGAAAGTATACCGAGCAAGTCATTCATATCCTTTCGAAGTGGTGTACCTGTTACTGCCCAAGCGTTGCGCCGCGGAATAAGCCTCGCCACCCTTGCCGCATGGCCCGCTTTAGTTTCAATCATTTGAGCTTCATCAATACAAACTCTCCACCAAAATATTTTGACCAGGGGGGATTTTCTTGGAATCGATTTCTTCTCACTGCGTAGTGAACGGTCAGGTGGATCTTCCGCGTAATGAACTTCTCCCTGTAAGATATTGAACGTTGTGAGAACAATGTCACGGGATGTTAGTTTTTCTACCAATTCCTCATCGCTCCCTTTCATACGATTGATACCCCGATAGTACGTATATCGAAGATGTGGAGCACGAGATGAGATTTCCTGTTTCCATTGTTCAAGGAGAGTAAATGGAGTGATGATCAGGGTGGCACCGGATTCGGTAATGGCAGGCGGTTGCCGAAGTAATGGCAGCGCCTGCTCTGGAGCAGGCCTCCGGTGCAATAAAATCAGAGTGATAATTTCCACGGTCTTGCCAAGTCCCATTTCCTCAGCGAGAATACCGCCCTTCAGTGTCGTAGTACTGCTCCACTCCTTAATCTCGGAGGTCATAACCCAGTAAAGGTGACTGAAATAACAGATGTGTCCGTCCGCATCTGTTATCTGAGAGAAAGAGTCGGGAAGAGCAGAGCCCGGAGGAGGTGAACAATCCTGCACTTTACCATCCGGAAGGAGCTTTACACCTTCTCTTTCAAGTAGCCACCTAACTGTTCTCCTCTGGAAAGGGAAAAGCTGACATTGAACCGGTATAGTGCTTAGGGGCAGATCCAAACTTTTGGAAGGGACATGAGCACTCTCGTAAAACTCGCTGGGGCTCCAGGTTCTCTTTTCAACGCGCCACTGCCGCCAATCCCGACGGGGGCGTGTGGTTTCGTGACGTTCCTCTGGCGCGCCTGGCAGATATGTTGAAAATGCTTTATTCTGCCAAAAGCCCCTTTTCCCGAGCTTAACTGTATCTTTCCAAAACACCTTTGTTTCAAGAATGAATGAAAGTTCGTTACCCTCAACCTTCCGCAGTGTGGACATTGAAAATACTGTCGGGGGATCTTTGCGCGGCGGAAAGGCAGAAGGCAACTTCCCCGGGAGGATAGGGTCGTGATTCCATGTGTGGAAATCGAGTGTCTGGTCAAAGATGACATCCGAGCTACTAGTTCCAAGCTGAATCTTATATTTTTTCACAGGAGCATTGGATACGCCAGAGAAATCGTTTAACTTGGATACTGCTAACATGATAACAGGAATTTTATCCGGAGTGCCATTTTCAAAGACTGAGGGGACAACACTGGTGCCAAGTGCCGGCGAGGAAAACGTCTAGACAGAGAAAATAAGCGTCAGCTTGCGACAAAGGAGACGAATTCCACAGTCCCTCACTCGAAGGTATTGCTCGTCATGCGGCTCCCCTTACTTACTATTGTCAATTCTATGTGCGCCAAAGTCAAATACTCCGGAAACATAGACGAAGGAATGTCCTTATTTGTGTTTAACTTCTGCCGCTTTCTTGGGTGATCTTGACCCGAGTCCGGTTCCTTCGATTTTGAGAAACACCCTTGAAGAATGTCTGGCACGGGGCCTTCATTGCATCGCATGTCAGTTCCCATTCACATAAACCTGAGATGGGCGAATGACCGTACCTGACGCGAAAGCCACATCTTGAAAAATAGACATATCAATATGGTCTCCAGATGAGCCCCGCCTTCAGTCCTGCCCCATCAATTGCAGATGAGCTGGCCAAGACGTCTGACAAGAAAGGCAGCAAACGAGGACAGCGCGTTTTGGCCACTTCGAGCGTCGCAGCCCCGCACGTGACTGGCGAGTACGGAGCCCTGGAGGTTTCTCCATGCATATATATAAGCACAGATGAGCATCCAACACTGTGCTGACCATTCAAGCCTTAATGGAGAGAAGAAGCCCGAATTTGGTAGGCATATTTCAGTCCGCAAGGTCTCGTTTCGTAAGGGTTAAACTATGGCGAAATAAATAAACCATTCTTGTTGGGTTTCACCATTTGTGCTATTTTCGCCCACTCAATAATCACGAGGGTAAATTTGATACTCCGTAGTTATATACCCTCTCTCTCGCACTATCTTATAGGAATGAAAGAAATGGTTCTTGGTTACTTCCAGCCTAGGAATGTAGAATTGTATTCGCCATGGTTCGCCAAATGTTTGGAAAAACCATCTGTGTTCGGCTATTTGGACCCGGCAACTTCGGCAATGGAGAAGTGTTGCCGAATCATTGAATTAAATTTTTTATCAATCTCATATGTTGTATGTGTACGGTACGACTATCGCTGATATCAGACATGAGACTTCCCCCCCTCACCCCCGGATCTCCTGAAATGTTTACATCGTTCGTTTGATGAGTTCTAATATTGACGGAAATTATTGGTATCGTAACAGCAAAGTGCGAGGGGCGAAATAAGCGTGGTGTCTGGGCTAACAGCCCGAGGGCTATTTTCGTCGTTAATACTCCCCATGTCCAAAAAAAAATATGTCTTAAGTCAAAGTCTACAATCAAGCCCCTCAGATAGAAGTTCTCCCGTTAAAAACTAGGAAGCTTCCCTAAAGTTCATGACGTGGTGAGTTTAGCAAGCTTAGTTCCCGATATCCCGGAACTGGCTAAATCGACTTTCTCTCTGCACTGGTTTGGTTCTCCTTCTCAAACCACCTTATGAGCCAGAGCTCCCAAACGCTCCACGTCTGGATGAATAGAGTTCCTGGAGAACATGAGTCAAATAAGAATTATATATACGAGCCTGCGATTTGGATTACCGAAGACTTCTCGTTCTGGTTCTCCACGACTTTTATCAACATTCGCAAGTCCTCGTCTCGCTGGCGAAGAGCCCGACCTTTACGGAGTAGGTGGTTTCCATCGTGTTGCGCTTGGAGACACCTTTGATGATGGCAGATACCGTATCCTAAGGAAGCTCGGCTATGGACAGTATTCCACAGTGTGGCTTGCTAGAGATTCCAAGTACGCCGTTTATTCTTGTGCTTTTGCATGATACAACACATGCTCATCCAAACTGCAGGCATCAGAGATATGTGGCTCTTAAAATACCGAGAGCCGATTGTTACGGCGGTCCTGAGCGAGTTCTCCTCTCGAAGATCACAGAAACCTGCGCAAGAAGCAAACACGAGGGTCGACATTTCATCTTGCCCATTCTGCATCAATTCAAACATGCAGGCCCAAATGGGGTGCATGTTTGCTTCGTCTTTGATGTTCTTGGACATCATCTGTATTTCCAATGCTCAAAGTATGAGGACGGACGACTTCCTGTGCGATCTGTAAAACTAATCGCACGTCAGCTTCTCCTTGGGCTTGACTTCCTTCACACAGAGTGTGGTGTTATCCATACCGGTACGGTAAAATATATATTGATATACATATATATATCAAATTAACCTTTTTTTTTTTTTTTTTTTTAGAGCCACGGGGACTAACATCTCTCTAACTCATGAGTAGACATACACCCGAAGAATATCCTTTTAGAACTGGAAAACCCACACGCAGCAATTTCACGGCATCTATCGGAGGTCTATCCACGGACAGATACTCGGTCTGGTGAAGTATTACCGCTTCGGGAAGTCATGAAAATTCCGCCAATTTCTGAAATCAAGGAACCTCACATTAGGATAATTGACTTTGGCGTAGGTGAGGAAGTTACAGAATTTTTTTCTGATTTCTTGATTTTATATCTGTCCCTCTCAATATTCCCGCGAGGAAGCTGATTTTCAAAATAGCTACCTGCAGACACGAACGTCACTCACATAAAATTCAACCACCAGCCTTACGAGCACCGGAAGTGACAATAGGAGCCCCTTGGGACGCAGGAGTGGACATATGGACCGTCGGATGTCTTGTTAGCAAACCTCTTCTTTCTCTATACATAAACCCGTTTACGACTTAATCATGACAATGATCATTTTTGCAATAGATCGTGGAGTTTATGCAGGGAATAGTGCTTTTCTCAGGGCAAGAATCAAAACATGGAGATTGGACAGCTGATGAAGACCGATTAGCAAGGACGATTGAGGTCCTCGGCGCATTTCCTGCTGAACTTCTCAAGAAGGGAAACCGTACAAGAGAATTCTTTAATGAACATGGTACACATACCCAGATCTGGGGGGCTATCATACCAGTTCTATGTATTGATGCAACTTTTGCTACAGGGACTCTTCGAAGAATTGCGAATTTGAACCCCACCACTCTCGAAAGTATTATCGATGGACCAGAATCCCCTTTCTTAAAACCAGACGACATGCCTCATGCGGAGGTACCGATTTTTATCGATTTTCTTAAGGGGATGCTTGCAATTAATCCCGATCATCGACGGTCAGCAGCTGAGTTACTGAGACATGGTTGGTTGAAGCAGTGATGTTCCTTAAAATATGGGGGAGCTTGTAATAATGGGCTGTGGCCCAAGGCGGGGATTCTCTGCTCATTTTTGGAGTTAATGAGTGCGGAAATAAATTTGTGACTTGTTATCTCACAAAACGCCCAGCTGAAATCTCGAGGAGAATGAACTGACGTTATCATAAAACTATGCTCTATAATTACACTGAGTTCTCATGGAATTCATGTTGCTAACTTGAAGCATTATACAACTCGTCCCAAACACCGCATCTCACGTCCACATCCTTGGAATTTATGGTTGCCAATACCTTTCTGTCTTCATCGCCTGTTCCTGTTCTTGCACCACCGCCAAACACTCCGAGTCGAGGAACTTTCTCCCATCCCGGGCCCTTATTTGGATTCTTGGCAAAATTCGCCCAAGCCTCCTGCATCCCCTTTCCAACTTCTATCTGGAACTTCGTGGCCCCTTCTTGAGGATACGTTCCAAAAATCGAATAGACTTCCAATCCATGATATGCTCCGCCTCCCTCGGCTAGCTCAGTGTTTGGAAAGCTCGCGTTAAAATAGTATCGCCATACATCAATTCCCGCGGCTGCGCTGTCATCTGTGTCTAACCTCGCTGGGCACTGGAAGGAAAAGTCAGTAAGGATGGCAGACAGACGATGGGATTCATCGCTAATTCCTGGGGAACCAATAGGGTATGTATTCAGGATGTTTTGAATAGTCTTTTCAGGAACGCCCAATAAATATCCACGGAGGAATCCCTCAGTGTCATTCATGCCTGCTGCGAAGGGAAGAGCTTCGTCAGCGTTGCTTCCCATCAACACCGGTACACGCGCAATAAGTGATTTCTGATCGGCCGAATCGAGACGCCTTTTGCGAGGAGAGTCTGCCCAGGTGACACCACCATCAGGTGTCGGTCCAAATACTAGCTGTTGCCGTTCGATGATTTCTTTCAACTCCAAGGCAGGAACTGCGCGAACACATTCGAGAGCGTCATTTGAGGAAGAGCATCTAGTCACGTCCAGGAGCTTTTTCCATGCGACAGCAGGGTCAGGGTCGAGAGCCCTTATCGTGGACTGGCCAGATTGCATAATTGCAGCGCGGAAGGGAACAGGTTCGGGCGGAGCGGTAATTAGACCATCGACGCTCCCTCCTCCTGCGCTTTCTCCGAAAATTGTTATTTTCTCTGGATCCCCGCCGAAGGCTGCGATATTACGTCGAACCCAATCCAGGGCGAACCGTTGATCCAGTAATCTGGAACTCACATAATTAGATTTCAACTTTCTATTTCTTGACGAATTTGAAACTCACCCCAAGTTCTTCTCCGCTGCTGGTAGCTCAGGGGATCCAGGGAACCCAAATAGATTTGTCCGATAGTTGATTGTTACCACCACAACATCTTGATTAGCAGCCAAGCTGGAGCCGTCGTAGAGGTGCAAAGAGCCAGACCCAAAAAGGTAAGAGCCTCCATGTATCCAGACCATCACGGTCTTGGGGCTTCTGTATGAGGACGCTGGAGCAAAAACATTGAGATTTAGACAATCTTCGCTCTCTCCAGCGGGAGGTGGAGGCGTGTTGAACCACCTGATTGACTCGTTGCGCACTGCTTCCGGGTAATTGAACTGCTGGAGACAAGCGGGCTTGTATTTGGAGGCGTCATACGTCCTTCTCCATGGCGTGACTGGCTGTGGAGCCTTAAATCGAACAGGAGGTGCAGCAAAGGGAATACCGAGGAATTTATTGACGGAGCGACTGGAAGATGGAAGACAGGCGACAGTCCCCGCAATAGTCCCGGAGTCTATGATAACCGTAGGTTGACTTTTCGGGTTATGGCAAGGAGTTGAGCTGGCAGTGAGCGTGTAGAGAACTGTAGTAAGAAGTAGGACGGAAAAATACATGGCGTTTGTTTTGGATTTTGATAATCAGCTGAGGGCTTGGAGGAGCGCAGCCATGCCCCAAGAGAGAGATATATATATATATTGCGAGCCCTTTATATGTGAGGCCATAAGGTCTCAATCGAGCTGGAAATCTGTCGAGAATTTTACCCTAAACGAGTCAATCCTCTGCGTGGGACTCCTCTTTTCTTGGAGAAAACCTCAGCTCAGCTTCAAGCCCGAACAAATTTTCACATCTTCTTTGAGGCATCGCAGAGCTGAATCAAGTACATGCTAGCCCTCTGCATAGAGCGATCCTTATGCGCCCGATTCGGAAGGGATCGCATGGCTTAGGTCCGCCTGTTCTTGTGGATCCGCGTATCTTGAGGATAGAATCCGCCTCAGCTGAGATGCGCTGGTATATCAGCAGCGTGTGCCAAACAGTCCAGCCTGTCGCTTGTGAGACCCTGTGTGTCGTGGTTGATTTTAACGTCTTGACAGCCAAGCTCCTGCTGATATCTGTTTTCCAGCATTTGCTCCGACTGGAGTTGGTGAGTTACTCAATTATTACTTCCTAGGCGGCGGTCTGCAAACAAAGCTGTCGTGAAAACTGGATTGCCATACTAGCCGATGGCATCAAAAACCGCTTCCTTGCAGGACATCTTGGCTATGTAACAGCGCATACGTGCTTCGAGGCTGTAACATTGCATCGCCACGCCATTCTCTCCACAGCTCGATGGATGCGTGGGGGGAGGTGGTATTGTGAGATAAAGCCGAGCTCTCTATTTAAGTTACCTTCGCTGATCCGCTGGAATAAAAGATCTCTAAAGTTTAGAAAACATATGAAAGTCCGGCAGCCTAGTGTAAGGCTTTTTCGAATTCCTAGAGAACCATAACTAGCGATCTCAAAGTCATGGCTTCTCGGGCTGCTTCTTTTTCGCGACCGTAAGACTCCCCTTTCAACAGTCAGTAACGAAGTGGAGTATGTTTTAGGCAAACAAGGACACACAATCTTGTTGGGTGTACTGCCATTCCAGGAATTTTCTTCCTGTGTGTTCTCATTCCGAGGGTTCGAATGCTATTTCATTTCTCTACCTAGGGATGGATGTGCTGTATCGCATCAACATGTTTCGACGACATCAGCCTAGATGGCGCAACGCGCTTAGCGTTGCTGGTCTTTAGGCAAGACCATGATCAGCCGCTCATAGCTGGCAAGGACCTCCCTAACAACAGGAAATAAACAATATCAGCACCCCATGCCGGTGAATGACCTAGCAATATTGCCCATCAATCACTGGCTCGGTACCGGCTTCTGTATTCTTCCAGCTTATCCATATCCTCCTTGTTGCCTTGGGTTCCCATTAACGTAATAAGATCCTGCAGCGTAACAATACTAGCAGTTGGGACGCCGAATTCTTGTCTAATCTGACCCATAGCACTCATCCTCGGCTCATCGTCGGTTTCAACACCTTTCGGCCCGGGCATTTTCTCCTGTCGGTCAAGCGCAACTACAAAGCCCACCACTTTACCGCCTTCTGTTTCCACTAACTTTAACGTCTCTCGCATCGCAGTACCGGCGGTGACCACGTCGTCTATGACAAGAACGTTCTTCCCCTTTAACGGGGATCCCACGATGCTCCCACCTTCTCCGTGATCCTTGGCTTCCTTCCGGTTGTAGCTGTAGGAGACTGAGGACCAAGTCGCCGGGTCCATACGGTGAAGTTCAAGTAGCGTTGCGCACGCGAGAGGGATTCCTTTGTAAGCAGGCCTTAGGAATCCTCCAATCAGTAATTTTACGGCTTCTGCGATCGGTATCAAAAGATTTTATGTGCTTGCTTACCCGAAGATTACATCGGGCTTCGGAATAGAAGGATTGGAGGCGAGGTAGGAAACGATAGTGTTAGCGTAGGCGGTAGAAATAGCGGAAAGGAGTGACGATGTATGAAAGAGGCCCGCATTGAAGAAGTAAGGCGACTCTAAGCACCGTATATATCAGCAATTGGCAACTCATGCGTATCAATCATGCTGAGAGTAAAAGTATATACAGACTTCGCCCGGATTTAAGGGTGAAAACCCCGAATTTCAGCACATTGGCGGAGAGACAGGACTCAAGGAAAGTCGTTTTATAGGCAGGAAGGGGAGAGCTTGTGGACTGTGCCGAATACATTGTAGCAATTCCCGCTGGGTCCTCCGACTTGTTAGATTAATGTTAAAATTCAAGTTCATATTATCAGCGCAAAAAAACGAGGGGAGAGGGGTGTTGGTGACTAAGCAGATCTGATAAGTCAACGTGGGCGACTCCAACAATTTTTTTTCAAGATATGATTTTTCCATTTTGATGACTCTGATCTGAATGGGAGTGGAGTGGATCGCCAGTATTAGAGCAACCAGGTCACATCACAGAGGGCATTTTCATCCTCCTCAAACCTGCACGGAGAGGTTTGCGGCTAGAGGGTGATTGCAACCTTCTTCCCCTTGGAAGAAGAACGAATGGCTGAACACGAGTAATTGTCTATCGAAAACTCTGAAGGTTATATAAAGCTTCAATCGAGTCAACCACATCGTAAGGTTTACTCGAAGCACATCTGAAAAACCAAAGATTGAAAAGGGGCGGATTGGAATCCTAGTGAGTATTCAGTTGATATCGACACCTATAGAGTAAACTGCTAAATTTTCGTCAGACCCAAATGGGAACTCCTGCGACTTGAAGTCAACACCTGAACATGGGGCCGCCGTTGCGCTTTGAAGAAGACTAACTGGGTCTTAACTAAACACCGGGTCCAAGCCAGCTACTATTCTTAAATTTTCTAGCTAAGAGTCAATGGTCGTTTGGCTATTGCCCGGACGTCACAATTCCACTAAATCAACCCCTGGCAAACGCTAGGGTAACAAACTGCCTAAGTTTCAGTTTCTGCCAGCAAAAGTTTAGCGCTTCGCAAAGAAACAGAACCCGCGCGCCAGACGTCAAGTGCCAGCCTGATTGGCCCACGCAGTCAAACTGGTCAGGGCATGGATGGGGGACGTGCTGTCAATCGGTGTAGCAAGAAAAAGCAATTATGGACACAACATTTCATTTCGTTCGGGGACAGGCGCGGGGAGTTCCTTCTGTGGATTCTCTCAATCCTACTCTTGTTAATGACACCAGCAGTTTTATTTTATTTTCGTCATCCTACTCAATATGGCATTTAATGGATTTTCGACGACCTTTAAGAAATGTATGCATTTCCAAACGCCGCTTAAAACTAGCACGTTTTTGCTGACTGCCTGAGCATGATGCCAGATCTCGACGTTGTTAGGTATCACCATGTTTTGATGTTTCTTTTGCTTGTTCCAATTGTATTTCTATGTATGTTTCGTCGCCCTTCCTCTTTCTTCCCTGGTTGTATCTGTATGGAGAGAAATGTTGAATTTTCTTTCCAGCGGTTCTCGTCGCAAGCTGCTCGAACTCTGCTCTCATCAACGTTTATTTAATATCGTTATCATACGCTACGAATATCACCTCTTCGCCGCTGCAGGATGAACACCCAGCAAAACTTAATCCAAATATGCCAGGGATATTCGCAAATTTAACCACCGGAGCGCGAAATAATGCAGATTCGTTTGAGATCAGGACAGGATATCTGAGCCATTGCTTGAAGCAAGCCTCAGGGCTCTGGGTTTGTGCTCGAGACATACAGCCGCTAGCAAAAGTCATCAGTGACCAAAAAACATCGAATATCGACCCGTTAAATCTGATATATATGTCCAAGGCCTTCAAGGATCGGATGGTTTTCAGCGGCCTAATGTAGGAGTCGCCCATATTCACTCTCATCGCATGCGCTCTCCAAGAGCGGCCATCCCATGCGTCGATAATTCCTCGTGGAGAATTCACTAATTTGTCAACATAGATTTGCATCTATTCCATTTCTATTCGTCTGTTTCCTGCTCCTCGCGACCTTTCCCACCTGGCAGGATGACGTCGATTCGGATGGCAGCGAAGTTCAGGTCAAACCATTTCCCTCAAAGGTGGTGTCTCGTGTCACGACTGTTTTAGTGGGGCTTGCTTCGTTGTTAGCCTTTGTATCTATATTTTGGCAGCATATATCGAGCTCCGCAAGTGTTACCATGCATGAGGAGCTCTATTATGGCGTCGTCAGATCTCACAGCGGAGTAGTCGCTATGATACTTGGCTGGGGTGGAGTTTTTGCTGCTTTTCTTGTTGTCTTAGGGTTGGTTGTCATGCTTGTGAGCTTAGACCTTGTAATAAAGCTTAGCGATTAGTGATTTGGCGTGATTTTATCTCTTGTTTACGCCGTTTCTTTTCGTTTAGTCAAATATTTTAAGTCAATATATGAGTTATGCTGGGACAGCTAGTCTGGGAATTTTTAAGCCAGATGGACTCTGAGAATGCAATGTTTCAAGCTATGACCTAACAATCTATTCAAGAACATGATGATGAATAAGTAGAAATGCTCTCGTTCGCATGCAACTTGTTGAACAAAGGGTATATACTGCGAACTGCAAGAGCCAGTATTGTCAACAAAACAATGAAGACAGTCACAGCCGCTTTCATTCCTGGCGCCAGATCCCTGGTCCAAATGACTGAAAGTAGTATTACCAGCGATAGAACGATAAAAACTACAGTCGCCGTTGGTTTTCCATGGTTCTTTAAAAATTCTGCAATGCGATCCTGGTTCAATGCAATCAGAATAAAAGGGATGGATATTGCCCCGGATATGCTGACTGCTAAGTATGTTAGATACGTAAAGGACGATAGGTTGTAAAAGGCACAGGAAATTTTCGCATACACATGTATCTCAAGACGTAATCCATTGGGAGCTTATCTCCTTTATTCCAAGGGAAAGAATCGATATTAATGGCGAAAAACGCAGCCATAAACGATAACGGAAGCTGAATCTCTCGATTAATTTTTAGATCGGGTTTAAAGCGCGGCAGAGGATTCCTCACAAATATAATAGTGACCACGGTGAAAACTAGCACTGTTCTGCCTTGCCGTATGGATTCATCTGCTTGCTGGCGGGCAAGGTCAGCATTCTCCAGACCCCGCTCGGTAAGGTCCTTGGTTGCTCTTGCTTGCTGCGAGGCATTTTCGGCCTGTTTACGTGCGGACAATGCTTCAGAGACATTGTTTTGTTTTTGCTTCAAGTCGAGAAGATTATAGAGCTACAAAATATTAACAGGGGGATATCATTTAGTCTGCTTTCATGCACTTACGGCTTTGGAAGTCTGGTTCGCGAGCCGTTGCATTTTTTCAACCCGATATAGATGGCCCTCAAGAACTGGAAACCGTACTGGTGAGGAATGGTCATCACTCGGATTGGCATTTTTAGGTTTCTTGTGCTCCACCAAATATTTGGAAAACTCCTCTATAGGTATTGTCTGATCGCTTAGGATCATGTGTAAAATTCCAAGTTCGTCGATGATGTCTTTGATTTCGACAAGCAATTTTGTTTCAGCGGTGATGCTGAAGACCTCTGAGCTGGGCGTTATTCGCAGGCTTGATCGAGCCAGCCTATTTGCAAAGTCCTCAAAACATTGCGTTTCTTGGTCAATCTAGTTATTTCCGCTAGTTAGTTTGGACCACACTCCTCAGAAGGTGTGAAAAACCCACCACAGCACCAATAGATCGTTCGAAGAAGTCAAAAAACTGATACTCATCCGGGACCCGATACTCATCAAATAAACATATACAAAAGCCGGTAATGAGCTGCGCTAGATCGTGAGCTGATCTGAGAGGGTCACGCGTTTTCAACCCAATGTGGCTAAGTATCATCTGGTGAACGTTCAAGGGGTCGCGCTTGAGCAATGCCAAACGCTTCTTTTCAATAGAGGACCCGCCGTTGCTACTGACCGGATATCGGTGATGCCGTTCCTCGTTAATTACTGATGCCCTCCATCGTTCTGTTCTAATATGCGAGTCCCTTCTGCTAGACCCCGATTTCTGTTTTTTCCCTGTCACCCAGCCAAGCATAAATCCCGATTCATTCTTGTTTTTATCCTTCATCTTACCATGGCTAAAGTGGTCATGCCCCTGTCCACGCCCGTGAAATTGTGAACGATGAGCTCTGGTATCAGTATCCTGAAACGGCGGAATGTCCAAGATGGCTGGATCAACTGGAGGGGTTTCGAAACCAATGCCGGCTGCTGGTGGGGGTTGACCAGACCAGACATTCCATCGCTGTGGAAAACAGCTTATAACAGTATCTGAAATTTGGTCAGCCCGTTGAACAAAATCCAAATGAAGTCATCAGGTAAGTGGAGGTAGGTAATTACTGTCGTTCAGTATCCAGAGCCACAACTGATCTACCATGAAAATCTTAGGCTCTGCAGAATTCTTTAACGTGTATCGATAGACTACCTGGCCGCGGTCTCTTGCAGCAGTATCTGTGAGATGGGTATAGAAATATTGATCAAGCGTTCTTCTTAGGTGAAGGGGTGAATCTGTAGGGCTCAGTGGAGACAAATACCCTTTCACGAGATGCTCGTCGAGGGGTATAGCAGGTTTTGTGCCTTCAGATTTAGTTCTATTGGCTGTTGCATCTGCCGGTTGGCCGTCATCCCCAGGTATATCAAAAGTAGTTCCACCTCCGGTGCCTCCGGGAACAGCATTAGCAGGGACGCCGTCTTCCTCAATTTTATAACCATCAGTCCCAGGGAGAGCAGTATTTTGGTTCGCGGCGGAATCACCCTCGGCGTGGAGGTCCAGAGTCGCATGTGCCTTTCCTGGCTGGCCAATATGTGTCGAAATATCCCTAGCTTTTCGGTCAGGGGAACTCGAATTTTCAGCTAGAGAATTTTGCGAATGGTTTTTTGCAATATTGGTGCTCGGGGATGGTAACGGTTCGGCGACCTGGGGGTGGGGGCTTGCTGTATTCCTTGCTGGGATATCGGTGCCTGGTCGGGTTAAATCTTCCACATGGAAAGAATTTCGCGTATCACTGCTTGTTCTATTGATTGGCGGCATTTTCGGATACCCTGTCTTGTCTTCTTCTATTTTGTCTGCCGGTGTCGACTCCATAGGTTCTTTATTTTCATTACGCACCTTTCCCTCACCAGAATCGATATTTTGAAACCCATATTCCTTGCCAAGCTTTGTTCGCTCTGCCTCGAGTGCGTCCTTTTCTGCGGGTTGACCTTCATCCTTAGCACTTGTTGTGCCTCCGCCTTTTTCTAGGTCGTCTTCATGGTCTGATGATTTTCGTGGTGGCTTAACAATGTGACCCGACTTTTGGAGAATTTTACTTCCGAGAGTACGAATAGTTGACAGTATATCCATCCCCCCGTGAAAAATGTTCCGAGAGTGAGAAGGCTCCTTGGTATCTTCTGAACTGGAGCAACTGGAGCTGTATTGGCTGTCTACAACGGTCTTAACTGTCCTTTTATTGACTCCCCGGTCTCCTGGTCGCGCGCGGGAAGTGCTTACTCTCGCCCCGGGTCTGATTCTACCATGGCGAAATTGCGATACTTTTGAATGTTGTCGTTCACCGTCGTGTACAGCTCCTTCCCTCCTACTCTTCTCGTTTGTTAAAAATGCAGCCATTCGTTCGTAGCCAGCATGGGTTTCGAAGTGGAGAAACGGAACCTGCCAGGGACTTAGTAGATGGGTTCAAGAGCTGCAGCAATCATCTGGCTTACGAATAGCATGAGTTGATCTGCTTGGTCGTTTCCTAGTAACAAATCAGGGGACTATAATTCAGATATTAGTAACTGTAGTAAACGGCAAATATAAAAGCGTAATGTTATATATACCTTGATTGTTCGACACAATGGCCTCATATAAGATGAAAGAGTAGAGGAAGCTCTATATTGTTGGCCAATCCCATTAGCCAGAGCTAGTTTCGATTTCGATTCTTCGCTTAGTACTATCGCGCCCGACTCCCTTTCTCCAAAATGTCGGCTAACTAGAATCTGTTGATTATTAGTGTCTTGGGTCTTAGTTTTAGACAACTAGGAACGATGAATACTATACCTCAACCCATTCAATCTACAAAATAGTTAGCATGTAGTTTTGCGCTTGCCCAAGGTAAATGCACTTACATTGTTTGCGGGTAGGTGATACCACCTAAAGCTTGCTTGCTTGTCCATCTTACTTTTTTTTGCGGAATTCATAATTGCTTCCGGGCCTTTCCCGTAAAGCATGTCATAAACCGACGCTGTCTTCTCGATCCTCTTCTCCGTTCCTTCAAGAAAAAAGTCAATAATAGTGCCTTGAAATCCCTGGCAAGAATTGAATTTGTCGGTCTCCTCAGTTGGAAGAGATGGAACCCTATAATGAATTTCCGGTTTCTCCCTCCCCCTTTCAATTGGCGGGCCATGCAACACCCTATCCGATCGAAGCAATTCAAGCATATGATCGCTCGTTGCTAATTTGTCCACTGTTTCGCCATTATCATCACGTAAATATTTATTGGCGCCATTATCTAGCAAGAATTCAGTGATCTCCAAATCGTCGTGCATCACGGCACTGAACAATGGAGTGTGCCCATCCGGAGTTAATGCGTCAATATTGGCTTTATTTTCGAGGAGGGCCATGGCAACACCGGCGTGTCCATTAAGAAGGGCCTGGTGAAATGCTGTATATCCAGTTTCATCATTGTGCGATTCGACATCGGCGTTGAATCGCAATAAAAGGTTGACAAGGGCTAGACTTCCTAACTCCGCCGCAATATATAAAGGCTTGCTTCCGTTATGACTGGCACTCTCCGCGTTGGAACCGGCCTTGAGCAGAAGTTCTGCCAGCAACTCATGATCGTTTACCACCGCTAGGTGAAGAGCTGTGAGTCCATCGCTGTTTACAGCTCTCAGATCAACGCCGTTGTCTAGAAGGCGCAGCAGCTCGTCTTCGTTGCCTTCACTCACGACCTCAAGAACTCGTAGACTCTCAGAATCGAACTCGTGTTGCACATCATACTCGTTCAGGGGTTCGTCTGTCAGTTTAAAATGAGTATTTTCCTGGTCACTATGAAAAGAATCGGAAGGGCTATCCATATTGAAAGTAACATCCTCTCCTTGATTTCGCTCTCTGATGGAGGAGTCTTTCGAGAGTTCTCTTGTTCTCGAATGGAGCTTTCATTTTTACATTTTGCAGCACTAGCACATCAGGTTAACAGCCCGACCAGCGAGCGAACCAGCCATTGCAGCTTGCGGCAAGTGGGCAGGATCCTTCGGGCTTCAATGGTCATTGGTCATATCCGCATTTTCAATATTTTGGCGACAGGAGAATTCTGTCTGATCTGGCGGGCTGAAGCGTGCTCGTTTCTGCTGATTCGAGGGGAATATCTTCTGCCGCAAGGCTCATGCTCCATTTAAAAGCGATTGCCACGTCTCTTCTGGCCCTAACTTGATTAGTTAAAGCATCCTTGTTTGTGTAGGTAACTAGTGGTTAACTAGTTCAAGAATTATACGAGTGTTGTTCCCCACATTCTGCTGCTCATTGTCGTAATTCAACGGGTAGCGACCAATTTGTACCGCATCAATATATCCTCCAATAACCAGACAGGCTGAACTATTTGTCCGCCCTTCCACATTTCAGCCCACAGGCAGATGGAGAAACCCACATTATGTTGATATCCGGGCTCGGGATCGGAGGGAAGGGATAATATATTTTGTCCAGCGATCAGAATGGGAGGCTTAGCCCCCTATAGAATGTTCGCGGGGAATATCCTAAATATCGAGTTTCTTGAGCAGAAGCTGGGTCAACTCTTTCGCTGCGACCTCTATATCTACCCGATCAAACTGACCCGTATTCTGAGCTCCTCAATCTCCATCTTTTTTGCCTCTTATATTGCGGAGGATAGTTCCGACACGATAGGATGGCGGCCCATGCTCCAGAAGCCCCTGACTTGAGAGTGACTATCAGCCTCGCAGCTGTCCAGCGCAGCACTGGAATTTTTAACCGCTCTGCAACTACTGACAAAGTTTGTCACCTCATCCACGAAACTGCCCAGGTTCCCGTTGCTGGTGGTTAAGTACTGTTCAAGCGGCGTATCGAGATGTATTGACAATATATCTAGTGGTTGTGGCATAAACGAGAGACACATTGGTAGTATCGCATTCTTTTCAGCACACAATTATGGTCAGTTATTGCAACAATCATCAAGAGTACATGCCAACCACTTGGAGAGAGGCTTGTCCACGACCCGGAAACTACGGGAAATAAACCGTCCGTGGAAACCAGCATTGGCTGCTAGAGAACTCATTTGTGGCGAGTATGGGGATTCCCTGGCTATTTATTCCCTCTCTCGATAATCCGATCGTGCACGCAGCCTCATGGCAGCCAATATGCAGAGGAACACTTTGACTTACAGCAGGAGGACTGACTGGCAACATCTCTATCTACTGATGATTTCGCTGATTCTGAAATACGCGACCTGCTACCAAGTATGCCAGAAACCATTATTTACTTGCGCTATATCGCGAAGTATTTCGAGAACATTATTAAGCCAATGAAGCAGCTCAGCCATGATTGTATATTTAGTTTCTGTTCCCGCCAACTTTATTTCCTTGTGTTAGATACGTATTGGTTAAATGAAGGATAAATTCTATGAAACAGGTTCATATAGTTGAGCGTTGGTACAGATCGAAGCAAAAGTGTCTGTAGCGTCTGACATGGTTGAACCAGTGACGTTGAAACCAGCCAGGAAAAAATCACCACTATGACATCTGCCCCTCACCACAACAATCCACAACAATCCATCAAGCGCAGCACCTCTTGTTCTACAATACCTTCGAATTCTCACCCCAATTCCAGATACCCTCGTACAGGGCGACCAGTCTTCCGTTGTAATCACATACTCCAGCAAAAGAAGATAAACACAAAAAGAATGGCTGAAGCAGCCGCCGTTTACCCCCCACTTGAAGCCAGGCCGCTCAAGAACACCATCTGCCTTTTCGATGTCGACAAGACATTGACGCCAGCGAGAGGGGTAAGTCTTTGCGCCTTTTCCCCTTCGATTCTGTCTTCACTTGATTTCTACTCCATTTTGTTATGTGGGGAAGTTTCTTGTACCATCCCAATGACTGACATATTTCGCGCTCTGTGTATTATCCAGACAGTCGCCCCCGAGATGCTGCAGCTGCTCTCACAATTGAGACATAAATGCGCTATCGGATTTGTGAGCTACGGCCATCCCCAAAGCATACTACAACGCATCCTAACTGCATTGTAAACTTCCCAGGTCGGCGGATCCAACCTGCCCAAGCAACAAGAGCAATTAGGTTCCGCCACGGTTGATGTTACCACCCTCTTCGACTTTTGCTTCGCGGAAAACGGCCTCACGGCGTATCGCCTCGGCAAGCCTATGGCCTCCAACAGCTTCATCCAGTGGCTGGGCGAAGAAAAGTATCAGAACCTCGTAGACTATTGCCTGCGGTATATTTCCAGCGTGAAGCTCCCAAAGAAGAGGGGAACATTTGTGGAATACAGAAATGGAATGGTCAATATTAGTCCTGTGGGGAGAAGTGCGAGCACTGAGGAAAGAGATGAATTCGAGGCGTATGTGTGTCCGTCCTAATTGTGGGGAGTGAACTGCACTCACCTTGTTCGCCCTTCCCACCCCCCACCTTCCTGGTGAAAACGGCCTTTTATATTTTCTTATTTTGGGACTAATAAAGTTGACCAGGTATGACAAAATACACAACATCCGCAAGACCCTGGTGGAGTCCTTGAGAAAGGAATTTGCCGATTACGGCCTCACGTAAGTTTCTGCGCACTTCATCCAGCTTAGACCTCTAATCCACTCTCCTAACATCTCCTTCCGTATCTAGCTTCTCAATCGGCGGCCAAATCTCGTTCGACGTGTTCCCCACTGGCTGGGACAAAACATACTGCCTCCAACACGTTGAGGCAGAGAAAAACATCAGCGGTGTCGAGTACACCACGATCCACTTCTTCGGTGATAAGTGCTTCGAGGGGGGGAATGATTATGAAATTTACGTAGACCCCAGGACGATTGGGCACGAAGTCACGGACCCGGACGACACGATGAAACAGCTAAGGGAGATCTTTGGGCTATAAAAGAACAGAGACCAGGGGTTCACCAGCTGAGGTGTGTGCAGGGTGTGCAGGTAAGGGGGAGGGGAAAGAGGATTTATGCAAAATATCAAATAGAGGCACGTTTTTACTAGATCAGCTACACAATAACGATGACTATTTAGCGAGAATGTTGGCCCTGTTTCCTCCATGCTCTTGATGTGATGTTCCGTTGTCTTACCCGGGAGGGGAGAGGGCGGGAGAACACAGTGTACGACCTGATATGTTGTGCAGCATTTTAGATATGACACTCTGGGGAGCATTGGAATTTTTTCTCATTTCAATATCAAAGCCACAGGAACATAGAATCGCAGAAGAAAGTCATGCATAGATTGAGATATACATATATGCTTCATGGTACCTCCTAACTTTGTCTTATATTTTCCTGACCGATTGCTACGAATATCAGGAACTAAGCCCAGAGAACAGATTTCGGAAGACCAAGGAAACATCTCCCCATCTACTAGTAAATAGCCTCAGGAGATGCGACAGCTTCAAACCTATTGCATCCACGTTGTTGGAATTTTGGTCTATCAAGAAAGAAGGAGAAAGACGATTGACCCCGGCCGAGTTTTTTTCCGGGCCGAACCCTGGGCAACATGCTCACGACAATAAAACTCTCCAGCCTGCATTATCGTGATCTTCCACCCTCTTCACCGATCTCCTTTGTGCGCAACCCACACAGCCTACACGCCCCGGGCTTCCTGCACCATGAATACGGCTCCAGGCCGAAGCCACTACTAACAAACGCTTTCCCCGCTCCGCCCATATCGACAAGTCTACCATGGCGAACTCGAAGCAGGTCGTCAAACTCCCCCGATTCCTCGTCCAGCCCATAACGTGGAATGCATCTTCATCCATTGGAAACCCACAAGCTGTGACGGTTGCATCGTCTCCCGGCCTTTCTCTGCACCTATTTGCCCCAAAACAGAAACCACTCAAAGTCCCCAACCGGCCATTACACACTTCACCAGCGATTCCGCGACATTCCCGATCCTCCCCGCTTTCCTCTCGCTCATATCTTACCTCCATCGCCAGGACACCCCCCTCCTCGACAAATATTCCCCGCGATGTCAACTCCGCTTCAATAAGACATAATGGCGTGTACGTGGCGGTATTCAAACCTGCCCGCCGCGCATTCCACAGTACACCCGCCAACTGTCGGGATCACCATTTCGACACGCTCAAAATTGTCCAGCGACTCAAAGGCGAGGGCTTTAGCGAGGAGCAGGCAGTGGCATTGATGAGGGTGCTGAATGATGTGATCGAAGAGTCCATTCAGAATTTGACACGCACTATGGTTCTGAGAGAGGGTGCGGCTCCCCCAACTCTTCATTTCGTCAAATCCCTCCTTTGCAGATGTTCTCCTAGGACCGCTAATTCTAACTCCACTATGCATCTTCATATAGATTCCGAGCGATCCACTTATACCCAAAAAGTCGACTTCGCCAAACTCCGCTCTGAACTGTTAAACTCCGACTCCACCGAATCGCAGTTAACCCGCGCCTCCCACGACCGCATCGCGGGGGACATCCAAAAACTGAACTCACGCCTCCGTGACGAAATAGGGCGCACACAAGCCTCTGTGAGACTAGATTTGAACCTGGAAAAAGGCAGGATCCGCGAAGAGGCAAATGGACAGGAGATGAGAATCAAGGAGACGGAAACGAGAATCGAGCAAGAAGTTGCCGGCCTTCGCGAGAGGGTGGAGGCGGTTAAGTTTTCGACTCTGCAATGGTTGATGTATGTTCCCTTCCCACGTTTCTTTATTTCATTTATTCTTTTAATCATCGCGGCTTTGCTGACTTGGGATTCCTTTTGATTCTTCCAGGGGTGTCTGCACGGGTACAGCTGCTCTGATTCTTGGTGCTTGGCGCCTGTTGATGTGAGGTGTATATTATTACGTCTTTTCGTGAAGGCGAGTTGGGGATTTCTAGCGCCCCGACTGCGTGGGAGAAATGCAATACTATTTCTCCCTTTCCGACATTCGCCATTACAGCAAAAGATAGACTTAGACACATAGATGACGACTGATATTTTCTTTTGTCCACTCGAATGATGTATACTATGAACCCAAAACCATGACAAATTCAATGGCTAATCAAATGTCAACGCAAATATTCATTTTTCACACCAAATATACCCCTGCCTTTACTTTGGATAAATGCACAGGAGAAGAATAACTTTAAAATCACAATGTTTCCCCGTGGCCATCATCACTAGAATCACTGCTAATAACAATCACATCAGCATTACCATTTTCGCAAGGAGCTTGAACTCCTGCCATTGGCCTCGCAGCCAAACTTTGAACTAATCCCCTCTGCCGCACCTCCTTCTTCCCCTCTGCCAAGATCGTGCACACTTGTTGCCCAACAGACTCCTCGCGCATTACTTCACCGTGCTCCTGCAGAAACATCTCAATCGCAACCAGTGGAACACCATGCCTCTTTCCCATCCGATCGTCCCAAGACGAATGCAACCCGATCAAACTCCCATCCGCTGTATTTAACAGCGGCGCGCCGGAGTGGCCCCAATACGTCCAGGCATCATGCTTCAACGTGCCGGTTTCCGAATTATCACACGGGTCTGCGCCAGGGACCATCCCCTTAAACGCACCGAACGATACCTCTACAAGACCGTAATCGGTTTTTCCGGTCCGTTGCAGACTCCAGGTCCTCACTGCCAGGTTGGCCGATACATATGATCCGCATATGCACGGCAGGGTTGCAATCGGCAAGGGCCACAAATGGAAACGAAGCATCGGCATCGTGATCATGATCATTACGATTGTTATTATTTCTACTGTTCGGGCCAATTCCTGCACTGGCGCCATCTGAGTCAATGGCGATGATCTTCAAAAGCGCAAGATCCCGCTTCGCGTCCCAAGCGCGACATTCGGCCTGCACGGCTCGTCCGTCATA
Organism: Histoplasma ohiense; assembly: GCA_017607445.1. Classification (NCBI taxonomy): domain Eukaryota; kingdom Fungi; phylum Ascomycota; class Eurotiomycetes; order Onygenales; family Ajellomycetaceae; genus Histoplasma; species Histoplasma ohiense. The sequence goes on along the minus strand of JAEVHH010000005.1, from coordinate 3,979,850 downwards.
GAAGAGCAGCCAACGGGTTTTGGGAGAGGCGAGATATTCTTCCTCCGTCTCGCCTAAGCAGTGCGCGCAGGTTAGCACCCAGCCAGCTGGGTGTATGCAAACCGCGCTTCCGGCCTCGTGCTGGGCGAAGATCAGGCTAACTTCAAGCGCATTGCGGAGGTGTTGGCCCAACACTGAGGCGCGGGTGTGTGGGGTGTCGTTGGAGAGGCGGAGTTGTTTTTCACGGAGGAGTTTGCATTCTGCCGATGAAAGGTTTGGCAGTTTTGAGCCTCGGAGGATGGTGATTATTGGGTCTTCAGGTGTTGGTGGTGCATCTAAAGGAGGCCTGAGAGAGCGAAGGTTGAGATATAGATTCCTGTTGCTTTGCCGCGGACCTTAGGATTCGACTTGTATCATTCGGCATACTCGACTATGTGTTGATAAAGAGCAGTTTCTAACATATTACTTTATCCAGCAATGCAGCGCCAGGGCTTCAAATGCTGATGCGCAATTGTGATGCTTATTTGTCCTCGTATAGATGGGCCAGCAAATCTCCTCCACAGGCAGCAGCCATATCACATAATAAGAAGTCAACATGGGCGATTTCATTGCTCGTCCGCTGTCTTCGTGGGATGTCATTCAACATGTTTATAATCAAATATAACAACAAACCATAAGGAAAATAGATCAATTATATTGAGAATCATTTATTCTTGTTGGCAATCCCTAGTTTTCCTTTGTCAGAATAGTACTAGTGGAACTAAGTATAGACTGATAAACTGATTGATGATTGTATATTATTATTCTCTTATATTTGAAAGATGAAGAATGAACTGTGTTGAGAACCTGAAGCAATGACTGGACGTAATATAGTAGAGCTAACTATGATTGTGGGAGCTGTTTCTGATGATTCTGAAGAAATCTTGCAACTTTCCAGCACTTAAGATAAGGGCGATGACCCCCATTTTTGTGGAGTCTTAGCTATGCTTCTGAATGACAAGAAGTGGCCCCCAGATTAAAGTATGGAGGCCACGCATCGTTGCCCTTGCGTGGTGATGCAGGTGAAATGCAGCTCTGATATGGCCCTTCCCCAGCGCGCCGGCTGAGACCCTTTTCTCCCCAACCTCCGATCCAGTTCCTGCTTTCGTTTCCCTCCTCACTGCTACAGCAGACAGGTTCTTCCACTTCTGCTTTGCAATATATCGCTTCTAACATTGCATCCGTACCATGGATGTCCGGCGTCAATTTCCTAATGTACTGTACACTGGATCTGGGGAGGAGGGATTTCATCTGTGTATGAGGTCCATCCTCTCATCGTCGTCAAGGTCCCAAAGCCTGGCGAATTTGAGAGAGAGCAATTCCAAAGGGAACTTAAGATCTATGAGGCCTTTTCGCAGCACCCACCGTGTCCCTCTGTGGTGCAGTGTTTTCACTACACAAACAATGGCATCTTTCTAGAATATATGAGGGGTGAGACTCTATTGCAGTTCGCATGTATGTAATAGGGTACTGACTGACAGTGTCAGTAGATGTCTGCCTTTCTTACAGGATACAATGCAATCACGTTCGGGATCAGCAAACTATGGTGGTTACTAAAGTCGCAAAGTTGGAACCTCTCTCTCTCTCTGCGGAAGGAGTGGATGAATGACCTTGCTCAAGCTGTTGCTTTCCTTGAATCCCTCAACCTTGCCCATGGCGATCTACGACCTGAGAATATCCTACTTGATTGTGACCGGCTGAAACTATCCGATTTTGATTGTACTGCAGAAATTGGGACAGATTTTGAAGCTTGCATAGCCCCATATGGAAGAGTACTGAACAGTAATGAGACAGATCAAGGATCATCTGGATCTGCCGGCTTCTTAGGTCCTCGAACAGAGCAGTTTGCCCTTGGTTCCTTGTACTATCTCATAAAGTATGGCTTTGAGGTTTACGGAGATCGATGCCTTACCGAGGATCCTAAGGAGCATGGACGTAAGACGGTTGACTTACTCCAGAAAATGGAGTTTCCGAAGCTAGATGGTGACCCACCGATTGACAATATCATCAACAAATGTTGGCACAACAAGTATTCCACTGTCGCGGAATTGGCTGCGGACACCCAGATGCTCCTTAGAGGAGAAATCAAGGGGGAAGTAATCGCCGAAACGATCGCCATCACCCGATGGCGCACGGATATAGGCAGCATAATTCGTGGGTTATGGTGCAGCCTCGGGGACTGGCTTCCGTTTTCACGACGGAGCACCAAAGATGATGAAAACAACACCGAAGATATCGATGGCAGAGAACGCAATAATGACAGCGATTGCAATGTGGACGAAGATCACTTGGCAGAGGATTTGGCTTCGAAGAAGGCGTTTTGTCAGGACTTGGAGAAGCGTGGACTTCTTCATTTGCTCTCTTCGGGTGAACCTGAACAACTTGGCTTCACTTTCGACTGGTACAGGTACACGTCCTCAGCTGCGAAAGAGTAAGCACAATTTTGAGCCGCGGGTCTGCGTAGGGGAATAAAGATTATCTGGGGCCGCCAGGTAATGGGAAGAACTTTGCAACCGAAGTCAGACTTATGGCTCACTCTGAGCTCGATCTGTTCCACGGATTCGTTGTCACCATCCTCTAATTGTTAGATGGATGCACCTGTGTGCTTTTCCTACAGGATTGTTCGCTGCTTCCGCTCCATCTACTTTCCTCAAGCAACACTTCAACCTCAAAAGCCACTTCTCATGGCCCGGAGTAAGTGAAAAAAAAAATGGACAATCACCCGATTTTTGTCCATCCAGTTGGTGGAGCCTTCAACCATACCCATGCTTGTTTTGAGGGGATGCAGGTACAGCTGGAAAAACCAAAATGAAGGTGCTGTGATGAATCTGACTGCGCATCCTGATCCGGTTGTGCCCGCCCCCCAGAGGAATTGAACGTACACAATTCCGCTGTTCAATCCGCTGCGCACCTTAAACCGATTTTTGTCGCCCGTTCTGCTGTGAGTCGTGGAAATTGCAGATCCGTAGGGCAATTGCTTTGAGGGAGGTAAAACTGCTCCCTGCTCCAGAATCATAGGAAACTCACCTTACTTTCCTTCTGATGTGCCTTTACCCCCAGTAACACAGTTTCCAGATAGCTAGCTATGAGCGTCCGCTCTATTTTCAACGTCGTCATGGAGCCTTCTACGGAGTTTGAATGGAGGGGCCACCTCTATGGGTGTGTTGTCTTTGCGGTTGTATTTGGAAGGCGTATATGTAGGGACTGTACAGATTATTGTAGTAGTAAATGGTCCTTTTTGAAGCGCTGTTATTGAACATTTATTCTTCCGGGCTATGTTTTCCCAATCAGAACAACTTGATAATATCGTTGCTAGCTATCATCGCTAGCCACATATTATCGCTAACTATCATTTATAGATATGGTAATCTAGTGATGATGGATAGATACTAGCATAGGTGGGTAGGTGGGTGGATCGGTGGGTGGTGCATGGTCTCATAACAAAAACATTTGCATGAGCTCTCAAAACATTACCCATCTTCATAATGCAATATCTCAACCAATATTCTTCATCAAAGCTTCTGTGGTAGCAGAAAATGAAGCTAGATAGACTAGAAATTCAAAAATATAAGATCCATGATGGTTGAATGGATATTTGAGGTAGATGTATGATGTTGAAGAGTGTGATATTATATGCATGGGAGGGTTGATTTCTTTGAGGGCTGAGCAACGTCAACCGTGTAAAGGCAACGATTTCTCTTATATAACACGGTTAAATGCGTCTTCAAGCCGGCGCAGGAATGAATGTTCAGGCTATTATAGTAACTATCCCATGATACCCTGAGGACGTGATAACGCACTAACGTGACAGTCGTTTTTTCGAGGCAAATTCGCCCCAATTTTGAGGCTGGCGCTCACGCTCCCATGGCTCCTATAGAATACAGAAACCAACTATTCAGGCCAGGCACATCCTCCAAGTTAAATATCAAACTGGGACTAATGATTGACCACAGATGAGATGGGGGCAAAACGGCAGGGCCTGAAGAACCTCGCTGGGGTGCAGGATCTCAATCGGAAGAATACTAGTTTTTGCAAACGTCCAACATATGCTCTCTGCGTCTTTGCTGTGCTTTTTATGCTTTTCTACAGAGGCCACGCTTCTCCAAATCCAGTATCACCAGAGGAGGAAATTCTTCAGTTGAATGCCACACAACTCCGAGTATTCCAGGTCTACAAGCCGGTTCCTGATGAACCATCACCCGAAATCCCAGGAGGATGCAATGCGAAAATTCTATTGATGCGACATGAGTTTGGTTCTAGCTATGGCCATCCGTTTGTTGGTAAGTCCAAAACTTTTCGTGTATTAATTAAACCTACGTCGCATCGCTGTAACATGAATTCACACTTTGATATCAAAAAGGAAACTATGTCCCTCCTCGATGTGATTTCGACACTGTAATCATGACTATGACAGTAACATCCAAAGGTCGCCAGTTCGATAGACTTGCGCTGATGTTTCTTGGAGATACCGAAGTATTCCGCACATCAACGGCCGAACCTACGACTAATGGTATTATTTGGACCTACGTCAAAGACATGTCGCTCTACAAGGCACTATGGGCCAAGCCCCAGAAGTTAATTTTCGATCTTGGGAATTTAATCAACGATAAATACACCGGCCCATTTGACGTTAAGCTGACCGCCAAGTTTTCCTTGAAATTCCATGAGATTAGGGCGGCAGATATTATACTCCCGATCTCCGCCCGGCGTTCAGGAGCAGATTCTCCAAGTGCCTTTCATATTCCAGATGATAACGCAACTGTGACATATATTATACCTCCAGATGTTTCGCGAGCCACCGTGTCCATATCTGCCTGTGGCCAATCCACGGAAGAATTCTGGTACAGCAATGTCCTGTCTTCCGACGTACTTACGTTTAATAAAACAGCGGGGCCACTGTACGGATACTCCTCTTTTCGGGAGATTCAGCTATTTATAGATGATCAAATGGCGGGAGTTGTATGGCCTTTTCCAATCATCTTCACAGGTGGAATTTCGCCTGGCTTTTGGAAGCCAGTTGTCGGTATTGATGCTTTTGACCTTCGCGAGCCAGAAATAGATATTACCCCTTTTTTGCCTGTTTTGGCTGATGGCCAGTCTCATTCTTTTACGATAAAGGTTGTTGGTCTTGGAGATGTGGAAAACGGAATTGCAGAAATTTCAGACACGGTTGGATCATATTGGGTCATAACCGGGAAGATATTCATTTATCTCGATAGGGAAAAGGGCTTAGTCGATCAATCTACAATAAATCGACACGGCGATGTGGTCCCCGTTGTTTCAACAAAGTTCGGATCGGATATTTCACACGAATGGCGACAGAATCCAACCACGGGTATGAATGAAACCCTATCGCATACGATTCGAATTTCTAGGTCATTAAGCATCACATCTCCTTCTTCGCAATGGACTCAAAGCCTAAGCTTTTCCAACTCAGGGTCCTTTTCTGAGCAAGGTCAGACACAGTTGATCAAACAGGTGACAGATGCTACATCAGAATCTCTCGACTTGATGGGCGAAAAGGACCTCGTTATTAGCAGAGTAGCCAGCTCCTATCCTCTTGAAGTGTGCTCAACGTATCAATCCAACCCTAACGGTCTGGAGATTAACGCCTCCCTGTCTCGCGGTTTGCAATTCTCCTGCCAGAGTGACGTCAGCTATTATTCCCCTTATACCCTCACAACTGGTTCCTCCGAATATGATGCGAGACAGTTTGGCAGGGCAACATATCGGTCAATGTCCAAGGGCAGTTCAAGCTCTACAGGCGATACGTTGGAGATTTTCAAAGAGAAGTCTGCAGGGGCAACCTTCGACGTAAGAATTCGGGCGGTAAATGGAACTGTTGTCAAGGAAGATGAGCAACCCCTGGCATTAAGCCAGTGGCTAAATGAGGATGTGCTAACGGGCAGAGGAAGTATAAAAGCAATTTTAGGCAGAGGGCCAGGAAAAGCAAATATTGAACGCCTCTCATCTGGCCGTCAGCACCATGCATGGATGGATGGACATCCATGTCCATATCTCAAACAAGGCGTCCAAACTCTCCGAGCTGACTGTTCTTCACCTGTCATTCCCTGCTCACTTCAGAAACCCGGACCAGATTAGAAATCCACTCTCCAAGCAAAAATTCAGGGACGCTGGCTGTCCTATTCTGATTTCGTCAAGGTTGCATTCAACCCCTACAACGAAAATAGATTAGCTCACCGAGGATGGAGTGGATCCTCCAAACTTTGCTGGATATGAGAGCCCATGTCAACAGCAAGCCCAATGGAAAAATGATAGCCTATGTAGTAGTACATCATCATAATCTCCAGGTTTTGTTCTCCCAAACGCATTTTCCAACGAATTTGTGAAAAAAGTGGGTAGGGTTAGGCAGCGTTCGCATTTGATGCGAAAAATTCCAGCAAATGGATATATGCATGATAACTCCAGGCCCGTTTTATCCAGGCCTCAAATGGCTGTGTTTTGTTTTATCAGGCACGACGTTGGCGCTTCCAGAGCTCCGGCCTGGGGTTTGGGAAAGTATTAAGCTCGAGAGATCTACTTTTTGGCGTTTGGGCTAACTGACGATTCCTGTGCACTCCAAGCCTGGGCCGTTGAACTGTGGAGTTGACTTACGCTCTTGCCGATGACCCCATCAGGTCATGCTTCGAATGGTTCTTTTCCTTGCGGGCCAACAACCCGGGATGAGCCATACTCCTGCGTAGTGGGAGACTACGTGTGGCTAAGGAAACTCGGTCAGCCTACCATCGGGGTGCGAGGCCAGCTACTTTGGATACGGCTCCACCCTGTTCGTGGCACTGTCGAAAGACTCGGGGTCAAACACAGGTTGGCAGTGCCCCTGCTTACTTGTCTGACTTGTATCATGTCCTGGGGCCCCAACCTCCAGTGCTCCCCTCAGCTTCCTTACAGGGTCCATGGGGAAGAAAAAAGTAGAAAACATCACAGGCTCTCCCTCTCAGCCTGTCTTTCGATTCCAGTCATCCAAAAAACCACCATGGCGGCAAATACACTACTCCCAAATATGCACCCACAAAAGAGGAAATCCGAGGATCACGTTCGTCCGAGCACTCGAAGGCCTGTTCAAAAGAGAGCTTCAGCCGCGTGTCGCAGCTGTCGTGCCCGGAAAGTTCGCTGCGATGTTCTATTAAAGAGCACGCCCTGCACTAACTGCCGCCTGGATGGCGCTGAGTGTATCATTGCAGAGAGCAAACGGACAAGATTTGCTCGTACGGCGGATGGAACAACGATACTCATTGGAAACCCGCGAACATATACTGACAACAATGATGGGAACGCGGGAATTGTCGCACCGAACAATGATCTCATTGAATCTTCAGGCAATCCAAGCCTTGAACAAAACGATGGTAAGTTTATATCCTATTAATGTTTCCTCCACTTTTAACAAATTTCCAATGTCACGTTCCTGCCAGTTTCCCTGGAGGTTTTGGTACATATGATATGGAATAAACACCGCCCGCTGACTTTGACAAATTCAAGACTACGATAGTAGCAGCGACTGCGAATCGCGGCAGCAGAAACCGGCAGCCGATCCAATCATCGCGCATGATATGATTTTGACAAACATGTTCTCCATCATGAATCAGCTTTTCGGGCCCGCGCCGGAGCCCATGCGTAGAGAACCGGATATAGACTTTCCCCGATTCATCAAGCGATCCCGCGTGGACCTCGAGATTAACGATTTAAATTACCTGCAGAAGAAGGGGGCGTTCGAAATACCCCATTTCGCGTTTCGGAATGCACTTCTGAAAAGCTTTGTAAACTATGTTCATGTTTACATGCCCTTCCTTGACCTTAAGGATTTCCTACAGACCATCTACGAGAACACTGGAAGAAAACGTATAAGTTTGTTGCTTTTCCAGGCTGTGATGTTTGCCGGGACGGCGTTCGTTAATATGAAGCATCTACGCATGGCAGGGTATGAATCTAGAAGAGCAGCGCGGAAGGCCTTCTTTCAGAGAGTGAGGGTAGGTTTGACAGTTTGCTCTTTCTGAGATGGCTTTGAGATTTTAACCCGACGATTTTTGCAGGCCCTCTATGACCAAGATTATGAAGAGGAGCCCATAGTTATTATTCAGACATTAATGCTCATGAGTTATTGGATGGAAACTCCCTTCGACCAGAAAGACAGCTTTCACTGGATCGGCATCAGTCTGGCCTTAGCCAGACTTAATGGCATGCATTTTGATGCCACAACCGCTTCGATGGATCTTGATCAAAGACGAATTTGGAGACGTACCTGGTGGATTTTATACAGCAGAGACAAAATGATCGCGCTTGGTCTGAGGCGCCCTATCAGGCTCAGAGACGGTGAACATGACCTCGACATGATCAACCTGGACGATTTTGATCTCCAGCCATTTCCAACCCACCTGTGGCAAATGATCGGGGCGAGCGAAGTCCTTAGCAACCCAGAATACCAGCGAGTTTTGGCACTACTGTTCATTGAGAAGATAAAACTGTGCAACCATTTACATCATGCACTCATTTTGCAGTATCCCACTCCGGCCGAGGGCATCGAGATGATGAGAGCTGCTAGGATGGCCCTTGTCCCGAAACCAGTGGTACCGGATGTCACACAGATCAGACATCTTGATGAAGGCCTAGACACATGGTTCGCCAACACCCCCCAGGAAACTCGATACTCCACACAGTTCGGCTGCCAATTGTCCGAAGGCGAGGAAGTCCTGCACGTTCACCGCGCGATGCTAAGATTAATTTATCTCGCTACACGAAGCACACTCCATCTTCCAAAGATCATACGCGCCCTCCCAAACAAACTCCAGCCGATCGAATTACACCGACAATCACTCGAAAAGGTCCGGCACGCCGCTGCCGGAATAACATCCATCACACAAGACCTGCAGCACCTAAACCTAACCCGCTACCTCCCCTCAAACGGCACCACCCCTCTCCTCTCCGCCATCGCAATGTTCGTCATCGACACTCTCGTCTCACCAGGCTCCTCTATCAAACTCAGCAGCATAAACGGCTTACACCAATGCCTACGGACAATCGTCCGCCTGCGGGAAATCTATCCGATCGCCGACGACTTTGCCAGCGCCGTGGAAATGCTCATTCGCAACATCAGCGTGCATCAGCACCTGGAATACCTACACAACCCGTTGTCCATTCAGGACAATCCTGCGGATTGCTTCGACCTTACCAGCGCCGTGACGGAGTGCTACGGCCCCGCGTCAGTGCCCAAGGCATGTCCCCCTAGCCTGAAGATTTTAGATTCTATCATCTGTCACCCGCGCATGCGGGAGGGGAGCAGTGCCTCTTCGTCGGAAACTGGGACCAGTGCTGAGATTGTTAGGGATATAATATATCAGGATAGGGAGCACTACGGATTTGCAAATATCGATGCAAATGCCAACGCATATGCGAATGCAAGTGTAAATGCAACAGGAAACCCAAATGAAACGGGATTTCTTCTTAGGCCCGAGAACCGCATTGGCGGCGGCCATAACGCGTCTACCTCGTCGTCCAGCTACAGCAGCCCGGGCAGCTATGGCCGTTGCGACTCCAGCACGAACACCCTGAACAGTTACGCCGTGAACTATCATATGGCGCAGGTACCCTTCCAAAGCGAAAACCAAGCTGAGCCCGCAGCGGCACCGCGAGCGGGAGCAGGGATCGAATCCGAACCGCAGTCGCAACCGCAACCGCACCCACCACTAACCGAGCCGGGGAGGCCATATCCAATGCCCGGCCAGGGAATGGATGATCAATCCATCCAAAACGTGCTATCTATGTTCTCGGGGCATTACCCGATGTATGATATGGGCTACACGCTGTGCGGGGACAGGCCCGTCCATGATGTTTTACCTAGAAACCAACGATGAGGATCTGGATGGCAATGGCGGTAATAAAGCAGCGAGGGAAGAAGGGCAAGTTAGAATGGAAAGGACAGTTTAATGGATGTCGGCTTTTTGGGGTGAGATGGTATATATGGGGTTTTTTTTTTATTTTTTTTTTTTTTCTTTATATATAGGTGGTTGGTGTTATGCATGTGAATGACGAAACAAATATGATGTGTGATAATAAATATGACAATATGACATTTTTGGCCCCACCCCCCCTCCCTCCTTGTTTTTTTTTTTTTTTTTTTTTTTTTTTTAGAGAATCGTCAATAGAGAAAAGCAACTAATTAAACGGGCCACAGCCCACAGCCGCAGTAGACCACACAACGCAATGCATGAATGAATGAATGGGCTACCTACTGCCGTTCATGACCGAATATTGTAAGTATCTAGCGGGCGCAGCACCGCTTAAATAGGTGTGGTCACGTGGCCTTACAGCGGGCGATAAGGGATGCCAACATTTTTTCGATTATTTTTATTATTTTTATTTATTATTATTATTATTATTTTTTTTCTTTTTGGCGTTGAGCGATTCCTAGCCTAGCTCTATATCTCCAAGTCTATCTAGCTCGAACAAAAGAGAGATGAAAATGAAAGTCCCTTGCTGGCTCCTGCTTGACTCATTAGAGGGTGACTACCGCCCTCTCCCTTCACGACATAATTCACAAAGGAATAAGATGTCCCAAGGGGAAAAAAGAACAATGGGTGGCAGTGCAAGAAGCTGTCGAGAAATATTAAGAGCGGGAACTGAGCTGGGGCGAGGTAATGGTGCTAAGCAGGGTATAGCAGAGAATTTGTACGGAGTGGAATGTGGTATCATAATACAAAAAGGAGAAAGTATAAGCAAAAAGAAAAAAGAAAAGAGAATGATACAATGGTGTATATTGAAATGGGAATCAAAAAAAAAAAAAAAAAAAAAAAAAATTCAAGACACTGGATACTAAAAATATTATAAAAGAACGCAAAGAGAAAAAAGGGGAGGACGAGAGAGAGGCTGTTATCCGATATCCTTTCCCTCTAAGCAGCCGAAGCACTAAGATTCTTCCCTTTCACGCTTTTCCACTCAACACCGAAGGCCCCAATAATGCCCAGCGCCGACATGACAACAGCGGCGTACCACGTTTGTGTTAAGGCCTTGTTATACATCACCTGCACCGCGTCGAGGAATCGAGGCGGAATCACCCTCGTGAGAGACGTGGCACCTTCTTTCAAGACGATTTTTGGATCCACCCCGGGCGCCGCAATAATGATGCCATTGTAAAGTTTATTGGTAAAGATGTTCTGGGCGACGGAGATGAAGAGCGCGCCGCCAAGGAGCTGCGAGAACATCGTCACGACGATCCCGACGGCGACGTCGTCGATGTCCAGGATCACCTGCGGCGTGAGGATGGGGAGCTGGAACCCGAGCCCGACTCCGAGGCCGTAGATGACCTGGTAGCCGATCCATTTCGGGGAGCCGGTGTCTGTTTTGAAGGTGGTGAGCATAGCCGCGCCGACGGCGCTAAGCACGGCGGAAATGTAAAAGAATGGGGTGAAGTATCCAATTAGCGAAATTGAAATACCGCCGATGATGGAGCCGATCACGACGGTAAGGACCATAGGAATAGTCATGACTCCGGACTTGGTTGCGGAGACGGTCTTGATCGCCTGGAACCAGATCGGGAGGTAGAAGACCAGGATGAAGAACGAGGCGCCGAGGGTAAAGGCGAAAAAGCTTGCGAAGGCCATGCTGCGTTTCTTCACGATGCGTGGCGGGACGGTTGCGTTTTCTCCCTTCCAGATCTGGATGACGACAAACGCAATCATAAGAATACCGAAGAGGATGAACAGGACGATGATGCGGGCGCTACCCCAAGCGTACTTGGGCCCCCCCCACTGGAGGGCAAGAAGCAAGCAGACGATACCAGGCATGAAGGTTGCGGTTCCCCAGGGGTCCAGCTGCGCCAGCTGGCCCTTCCATGAGTCTGGCCTCTTCAGCGTCTGTTTAGGGTGCTGGAGGAAAACAAAAATGGCGAGAATGGTGACGGCGCCGATGGGGAGGTTGATGTAAAAGCACCATCTCCAGGAGACATGATCGGTAAAGGCACCCCCCATCAATGGGCCAGCCACCGAGGCAATGCCGTACATACTGCTCAATACGCCGTTGTCTATTTCCAAGATCCAAGATGGGCAGTCAGCGATGTTTCACCAGAGGAAAAGAGGCAAGGAAGCAAAACTGCATACACATGGGTCGTTTTTCCAGTGGGATAGAGTAGGTGATGATAATCATGGCACCGCTGAATATGCCCGCAGAGCCAATGCCAGCAATGGCGCGGCCGACGATCAAGGCCTCCGAAGTAGGCGCAGCACCGCAGATGGCGGAGCCGATCTCGAAGACCAGGATTGCGGATAAGAAAACCCATTTGACTGGGTAGAAGCTGTAGAATTTCCCGAACATCAATTGGAAGGCGCAGGTTGTTAAGAGGTACGCACTGCCATACCAGCCCACATCATCTAGGGCTTTAAAATGGTCTGTGATCCTGGGGATGGCGGTGGCAATAATCGTATTGTCCTGGGAGGCGAGCGAATTAGCCACTGGGTTCCGTGCATATGGAGATTGGGGTTGTGGGTTGAGAAGGGAACAAGGGAAGACGAGAAGACGAGAAGACGAGAAGAGAAGAAGGGGGGGTGTTGTATTTTCGACATACCAGTGCAACCAGGAAAACAGCGAGGCACAAGCCGGTGACAACGATTGCCAGAGGAAACCCTGAGAGATAGGATATTCCAGCGCTGTCGTTATTTTCTACTGTTTCAGATGACACTTCTTGCCCATCTGTTGCCTCTGGTGTTTCCAGGGGAGTCTCCTCGCTTGGCACCTGTGAGGTGGAAGCTTCTTCATCTCGTGGAGATGCTTGTACTTCAGGGGCTGTCTTTTCATTCGGGCTGGTCGTCATCTGTGAAGCGGGAGCTTCATCTTGTGGAGATGCAGTCTCCTTTTCTGCCTCGACGACCGAGCCGGAGTGGCTTGGGACTGCTGTAGAAGCGGAGGAAGCTGGCGCCACTTGAGTCGCAGCTTTCGCATCCGAGCTGCGGGAGAAGAGGGAGCTCAAAGGCTTCATCGCTCGAATACTCGGCCGGCGAGATAGCTATATGTTAGTGAGCTTTACACGGAAAGCAAGGCTGGCAGACAGGCGTTCAAGGTCTTCCAATAGACGCAGCAGCAGAATCACACAACATTTCTGAGAGAGAGAGAGAGAGAGAGAGAGAGAAGACCAAAAGACCCAAAAAAAACAAAACAAAACAAATAAAAGGCTAAAAGATCTTGCGGATTATGAGGTCAATGCAGACAAGCTCAACGAATCTACACCGTAAGCATCTCGGACTCGGATAGTTTCTTTCCCGCCTCAAAGTGCCCGGAGCAAGCTAACACTCCTGTGCCGGACGGAACATGAGCTTAGCACGACGCCGATATCCCGATCCTCGGCAGCGAGCTCGTGATTTCATCACCCTGCATGCGGACTGGGCCTTGGGCAGTGCCTTGGGGAAGATGTAGATGGAGATTCCTGGATTGCATTCCGAGCTGCAAAATCCCCGAAAGCTGACTGCCCGTGGGCCAGCGCATCTGACATCGCATTCATCCGAGATCTGTCGGCTGCCTTGCCTGCCTCGTATTATTGGCGGTTTGGAAGCGAGAAAACGTGGGTGCCACAAAAGCTTCATCTTCGTGGCGTCTTCGGATCCAAGGGCGAGCTCTGCCTGGAGGTTGGAGGTTGGAGGTTGGAGGTTGGAGTGTGTGGTGGCACAAGCCCGGCGCATCTTGATGCTTGTATTTCTTTATATATATATATATATATATATAAATCCACTGAAAAGCAGATAAAAGCACAGTCGACCGAAGCTGGTTCCTGCAATCTGTATGCTTCTTTTCGATGCTCCCTCTGTGCGAGGAAGACATAAATCCTCAAGGAACCTCTCTTAGAGCCCTGTAAAGCCCCAATGCCATATCCCGACCAGCTGCGGAGACTTGGGCGGATCCAACTGCAGCTCGTTCCGGTGTCTGGTCGTATCTGGATGGCACTCTCTATCTATGCATTCCCAGGGAGGGATAAAATATCAAGATCCCTGCGCAGCTCAAGTTATCAAGTTATGTATACAGAGAAGATGACCATCGGAGTCCAATGGGAGCCAACGGGAGCTATCCCCACCTCCTCCTATATGGAAAGGCCCGGCCTCTGTTTATTTAGGCAACCCAGCTTGAACAAACCCTGCCGACAGAAACAAGACATCTCTAACCATTTGAGCTCCTGGATCAAATTAATCAGTCTAAATACCTCGATCGATTCCAGAACTACGGAGTATAATCAATAAAATTCCCTCCCACTCGGAGAAACGCCCATCCATCAACTCCCCCAGTACTCCCCCCTAAAGAAACAGCACAGAACACACATCCCCCCTCCCCTCCCCGCGCAGCTCACGAAACAGCAGACCTCAAGACCCTCGCGGCCAACTCTCCCAGCAACCGGGCCTTATCCTCCGCTGGCAACGCCTGAAAAACCTCATAGACGCTCTTCCCCTTCGCATCCCTCACCGCTCCAAGTCGATTCCCCGCCACCGCGCCGGCCACGGCCCCCGCCAGATTCGCAACAATGAATCCCAGCGCCGCCCCACTCAGGCCGCCCACAACTGCCCAGAACCGACCCGTCGGCCGCGTCCTCCCGCCATGCCCAGCATCGCCATCGTCCTCCGCCAGCCCTTCCTCGCGCAGCATCTCTTCGAAGACGGAGGCAAACTGGCGGGAGGCGGAGCCTGTGTCTGTGTCTGTGTCTGTTGCCGGGCCTGGTGAGAACGGCCGAGGGGTGTCGGGACGCCGCTGCTGGCAGCGCTCGAGGTCATATCTGCGGCGGCGAGCGGGGTCGGAGAGGACGTAGTATGCTTCGTTGACTTTCTTGAAAGCCGCCTCGCGGGCGGGGCGCTCGGGGGACGTGCTGGGCACGCGGTCCGGGTGGCATTTCAGAGCGGCGCTGTATATGGGTACATATGTATGCGTGAATGAGTAACTGTCTGTATCAATATGTGGCATTCATGCCCCGGGCACTCCCGTAATTCGATTCAGTTGATTCAGTTGACGGTGCGCACCGTTTATATGCGAAGCGGACTTGCTGCTCCGTGGCCGACGGATCTGTTTCCAGGATCGTATCTGCGAATTTTCTGCTGGATAAGCACTCGTAGTGGTAGGCAAACAGCCAGCAACAAGCGGATGAGATGCAAGTTAAGTGAACATACAGTAATCCACACCAGCGTCTGTTGGATATATTTAACATATCCCATGATTTAGCCGCTGGATTGCACCCGGCGAGCCTAGGGTTCTTACCGTCCATGACGCATGCTCTGGCTGCCCAGCTTCAAATCGCAAAGATACAAGAGATGGATTCTATGAGCAAAAAAAGCCCACGTCGATATTGTCGTGGAAGAGATCTTTTCACCGAGAGCTCTGAGAGCGAAAAGAGTTGTAGATAGAGTCAGTCCTCACCGTAAATATTGATGGGCCTGGATTTATGTCTATACTACATACTGCATAGCCTCTAGGTACTTAGTGCTACTCTATTTCCTTTATGTATCTAGTTTGTAATGGTAACTTATATTGGCAACTCACTCGCTTGAACAGCCTTGCCTTCGTCCTCTGATATTCTGATACAGACCATCTCCAGCCCCAGACACAGCACATCACCGACTCCAAATCCACCAACGGCTACCCAGGCATGCCGATTTGATTTTGATAGTGCCAGGGAACTTGGTGTTAACCATACTTACCGGCATAGCCTTGACTCGTTCTTCGACGTGCTCTTCTAGCTGTGTGCCCGTACTGAGTCCCGTAAAGAGCAGGCTACAGAAGTGGTGAAGGCGATATCCCCGGGCATTTGACAAGGCCATCGAGGACAGGGAGAAAGCAACTGAACGGGCGTTGTGCTTGGAGTTTCTTCTTCTTCTTCTTCTTCTTCTTCTTCTTGTATATTTTCTTCGTAGGCAGCCACTAGCCCGCATCACGTTAGACGGCGGCCTATCCCCAGCCACCGCGAGGAGACATCTAGATAACTAGGAGATCCGGGACGGTGGACACTTCACTTCGATGCCATCCATTGTCCAGTAATCCCGTCCTCCAATTGATGCTATGGTCAGATATAGCAGCATATGTCCGTTGCCCCTCTGAAACACCTCTAGCTCCGGTGCGCAAGCCTTGCGTTTCAACCGGGCCTCTCTCTCTCTGTATAGCATAGTTATACAAATATATTTCCTCAATTTTCCGCCGCATAAGACCCAACGCACTCATCCAGCCGAACCAATTAACCCCTAGATCGCACAATTGCACACCCCACAGGGACTAATCACCTGCATAACCACCCTTAAGGAACCAAACCACATCACTCCAGCAATGGACTGGCTGTACCCCTTCAGTGGCATCGGCCGCCGCGCACGCAGTCGAGACCGCTACTCCACCACCACCACCACCACCTCCTCCTCCCGCCACAGTCACGGCCACGGTCACGGCAAAAGCCACAGCCGGTCCTCCCTCTTCAACCTGGGCGGGCACGCCAACCGCTCCACGACGTCTGCCGCCTCCCTGTTCTCCATCGGCAGCGCGGGATCCTCGTCGTCGCGCCGCGCAAGGCCGCGCTCGGGCTTCGTTGCCCGTGTCGTGCGCAGCATCCGGCGCCTGTTCCGGCATATCGTGCGCTATGCGCGCAGCCATCCGCTGAAGGTGTTCTTCATGGTCATCATGCCGCTGATCACGGGCGGGGTGCTGCAGAAATTGCTCTCCGTCGTGGGCATACGCCTGCCACCGTCATTGGGTGGGGGCCATAGTGGTGGCTTTAAGACGGGCAATGGCGGTGGTGGGGGGGGGAGGGGGATTGGGAGAGAGTGTTGGGGGGTTGGTGTCGTTGGCGAAGATGTTCGTGTGAAGCGGATATATATAGATATAGATATAGATATAGATATAGATATATATATATATATAGATATATCTACAGTCGTTCGAAGAGGGCGGAGTGGGGAGGAATTGAAGGGAGCCAGTGGAGTGGACGAGTTGAACTTATAACTTATGGGCCAGCGGCTATCTATGAATGCGCAGAAGGGTCCACCGCCAGTCCGCACGACAACGAACTGTTCCATTTTTTATTATTCTTACGATATTTTGTTGGCCTTTTGTATTTTTTTTTGTTGTTGTTTGCATCTTTTCATGTTTCGGCTGTATTTTGGATCATCCCCAAGGAGGGATCCATAGATAGGAACCAGCCATGACCAATTTTAGATGAGATGATATGGTTGATGCCAGAGGATGCTTTCCCGTTTTCCGGTTTTGATATATATTTTGTATTTTTCTTTTCCTCTCTTTCATACAACGTTTTCTATATACTGATTTCCTCTGGAACCAAAAAGAAGAGAGTGTGTACACGTCCAGTACAAACGCTACAGAGCAACACAGCACCATCCCACCGCATATCCAACTCAAACTCGGAAAATGCATCGATAAGTTGCGCAGACATACGTACGCCAGCATCCCGTCCCTCTGCTCTGCATCCTGCCATTTCATATCATCGCTGCACGTAAAAATAGCAAACCCCCCCCCCCAGGTCGGGCCGATATTTACAACACAGGAGGAATCCTGCATCCTCCCCCACCCTCCCCACCAGGCAGACATGCAGCCTGCTGCAACCTTGTAAACTGACTGGCCTGTGCAGCGCCGTCGCAGGCTTTTCAATTCAAGCTTTCCACAGCGTTGAGCAACCGGGAAACTCAATTGGAATGGTATGCAATGCAATGTACGCCGGACGGCTCTTTGGTTTGGTGCAAAGAAGCAGTTAGTTGTCTGAGGGGTGGACGAGGAGCATGCTGTGATGAGAACGGGGAGAGGCAGAGTATGTGGTTAAACTTAACCCGCGGAAGAAGTGCGATGGCCAGGCTAATAGGTCAACTCCGGAACGGATATAGGAGGTTGTTATACATAGGCATCATTATCATTTTAGATAGTACAGTACAATAAAGAAAAGGATCGAATGGCAAGGATGGGCAGGATATGGGGAAAGAAATTATGTAAAAATGTATATATATATATATATATCTATAAAATACAGATCATCGCATAGCCGCTAACCCATAGAAAAGTTGAAAATAGGAAAACAAAAAGGAAGAAAAGGAGAAATAGAGAAACTGATGAACACACGCCCTGATACCAAAATCAGAATTGAATTAACCTTTCTTCCCCTTTTTCCGCGATCCAGAGTTATTCGGCCGCTTCTGAGACCCCCCAACAACAGACACATCCGCGTCAGTATCTACGCCATCCTCTCTACCACCCTCCGCAACATTGCCGTCCGCTGAATCAGCCTCACCGGCTCCCAAAAACCGCCCCAGGGTTCGCCTGTACGCCCAGAGCGGAAACTTCACCGCAAAGGTATCCCGCAGACCGGGCCGTGGAATCTCGTCGACATCCAACAAGAATTCCTCCGTCACGCCGTCCTCGTTCTCCTCTTCCAGAAACACTTTGCCCCCAGCATCGACGATGAGAACCTTGCCGTTCTCTGCCATCACCCGCTTCCGATCGCCGCGGTAGCCGATCACGCCCTCGCCGTTGGGCGTCGCATTGCCAGATGACCGCCCCTTCTTTTTCCCGTCCTTTCGATTCTCCTTATCCATCATCCGCTTCTGCCTGCGGTTCATCGCCACGGCGCCATCACCGGGATCCGCGCCTGATCCCGCTCCGGACGCAGCGGCACTGCCATTCAACTCGCCCAGGCCTGCAATGCCCTTGACACCCAGCTCATCGCCCCACGCCGCCCGCCTGGCGTGTCGAATATAGCGATCCACAAACTCCCGCTGCCGCTTCCAACTCAGCACCAGCGCGCCATAATGGGCCGCGCCGCCAAAAGTCACAAACAGGCCGAACAGCACGCTGCCCAACCCCGGGCGGAAGCGGGAATAGTAGTATCCCGTCCCCTTCCATTTGGGGAAGCCATTGTGCAGGAAATGGTCGTAGCGCTCGCGCTCGGGGCCCTTCAGGATGTTATGGACGACGCCGAGGCGGGCGTAGCGTTCTGTCGCGAGTCTGAGAGCGTGGGCGATTTCGCGTTCCGAGGGGCCCTTGGAGACGCGAACGCCAGGTTTTTGGCGGTTGTTGGTTGTATAGGAGGCGATGAAGGTGCGTTTGGCTTTGTCCGGGTGGAGTTGTTTGGATTTTTTGCGGAAGGCCTTGAGGAGGTCGGCCTGGGAGACGGTGGGTTTCACGCCGAGGAAATCTGTGGGGGAGGTGTTTCTCCCGGGTTGGGGAGTAAGTGTTAGTGGATAATTTTTACTTCTTCGCAGGATCAATTATATTATTGTTGCTGTGAATGCTGTTGCTGTTGTTGTTGTTGTTGTTGTTGTTGTTGTTGGTGGTGGTGGTGGTGGTTTTTTTTTTTTTTTTTTTTTTTTTTTTTTTTTTTTTGGTTTCAGGGGTACCTTTAGCCACAGCATAATGGCATGGAATAAAGAAACGAGTGTCTGGCACTTACCGTAGAAGGTAACATTGAGACCCTCGGTCTGCTGCACCTCATCCCGCAAGCGGAATATCTCATGGTCTAAATGCAGTCAATGACAACATAAACATTAATTAGTCCACATGTACAGTTACATTGCACGCCAATTCAGTGTGTGGGGTCAGGAATGTTTGCGATTTCGCGAACATGGGTTTCGAACCTTCTTTGGTCCACGCAGCCACCAGAGCCAGCAAGGCTGATAGGACGACCAAGAGCCTTGCCAGCGAATGCCTCATTTTGGGCGAGAAGAGGGATGGGGATTAATATACTGCGTCGTAAGAGGAAGGCTCCTGAGGATGTTGGCGCCCGACGAGGCGGGGATGTGGGTGGGTAAGGGTGAAAATCAAAAGGAAAAAAAAAAAAAAAAGAAGGGAATAAGATGTATCGCGAACGAACAAAGCAGAAGCCTTGTCAGAATAGCGTGGGCGAGGCGAGACGAGGGACTGAGACGTAGCGGGATTCCCACTCTCCTGCCCTGGTCGTGTCACTTCTTCGTTTCGTTGTCTGTGTTCCTCTTTATGCTTTTTCCCTTTGTGTCTCTTGTTCCCCTTCTGTTTCGCAGCAGTCTTGAGGATGTTCGTTTCTCCACCGGGCCCCAGAGAGATTTCAACGTGGACCAATCAACCCGTGCAGCGTCGCAGCGAGTTCAAAATACCGATTATCATTATTGAGAACAAGCAAAGTCAAAGGGCCGCACCGGATGTGATGAGGATGTGGGCATCTGCAGACTGCAGGCCGCAGACAGTTGGACAGATATGTAGTAGTTGTGCAAGGCTACGGAATAAAGGCCGGGTTGGTGGTGATGGTCCTCGCAGAGGGCTAGTATTTAAAGGGCCAGCACCCGTCGTCTGGTTTCTAGATCTCCTCTTTGGCAATCTCTCTGCCTTTCCTTTGGCGTATCCCTTCCTCTTCGTTGGCCTTTCTGGGTCCTGGGCCTCGTTGCGGTGGAAGAGAAAGGTTGAATGAAGCTGGCGATGGGGGCCAGCTGGGCCTGCTGTTGAGCAGCCACAGTGAGGCGTTGCCCAAAAAAGAAAAACAAGAAACACTCGGTAAGAGAGATCGAGTTCCACGCCTCGTATCTCAATGCTTAATCTCCCTCGGACTGTGAATTCCTCCTGTCTGGAGTGATCTATTGCGTTCCTTCGGTCTCGAAATCTACAAAATCCCAATCTCCAAACCCCGATCGGGCAAGCGTCCACGTGACACTGCCCTGCCACTGCTGAGTCAGTCTGGGTGAGGCTGAGTCCTGGCGCTTTTCCTTTCTGGGCCAACAGTCACTCCTGCTTTTACGATTCTTCAACACCGCTTTGACAACTGCGAGAACTTGCATCGACGGCGGACGATCGATTATCCTATCCCAGATTCCTCTTCAATCCTGCTGCCTTGAGAGTACTATTCCAGGAGACAAAGCCCCCTTAGAAGAACGGTACGTGGCTCGATTCCCTGTCCTGGCCACCTCTCCATCCAGATTAACCCCTTATCATCAAATTCAATTTCCCCCTTGGAAGATATCACTAAAGTAACCTGTTAAGATATCAAAAAGATCCCCCCCCCCAACAACCTGTCAGCAGCCTTTTGAATCTAGCTCTCGTTTTTCTTTTCCCCACGGAACATACATATCCCAAAGTCCAACGCAATGGCCCGTCTTCAGATTCCTCTTGACGCCTTGACGTCGCGCTTCAACCTCTCCGACAGGTTCGCTGGAGTCCGCTCCCAGTCCCTCGCAACCCGCTTCTCCAATCTCAGACCACTCTCGGAGTTCTTCGATATCAAGCGGATTTCCAAGCCAGCCAACTTCGGCGAGGTCCAGAGCCGTGTCAATTACAATTTGAGCTACTTCTCCAGCAATTACACTGTTGTCTTTGTCATGCTTAGCATATACAGCCTGCTCACGAACCTCATCCTTCTCTTCGTCATTTTCCTGGCTATTGGCGGCTCCTATGGGATTGGCAAGCTGGAGGGACGCGACCTGGAAATCGGTGGCTTCCGTGCTACCACATCCCAGCTCTACACTACACTACTCATTATCTGCGTGCCCCTTGGCCTCTGGGCTTCCCCACTAACCACTGCCCTTTGGCTCATTGGAGCTACTGGAGTGACCGTTTTGGGTCACGCTTCGTTCATGGACAAACCGATCGAGAATGCTTTTTCAGAGGAGGCGGTCTAGATGGTCGGCCGCGAACTCCTTACGATTCGCCCCTATGGGGAAGACCATCGGGGGCGCGAGTGCGGAGATCGAGCAAGGAGGGTTGGCCGAAGCAGCTGGAGGAGTCTGTTCAGATAGAGCAGCTGGGTATGGTCGACTATGATGATAACGACGACGACGACGATGACAACCAAGGTGTGCGACTAGGTCCGCCGTTCGATCCAATCCGGTTTAGCGACGCCAACATGCGGGCTCTGCGCCCTGACTATAATTCTAGCGTGCGCCTCAAAGGATATCATGGCGTTGACGATGATGAGTTGTACGGGGAGGATTCCTCGAGTGATGACGATGACGAAGACGAGCACGGCCTTATTGGCGGCGATCCTAATAGTACAATGGCTTATGCTGTGCAGCTGGCTCGCCGGGATAAGCAGGCGAGGCTTGTCGAACGGGCTCTAGCGAAAATACGTCGAGCTCAAATACAAGGGCTATCGAAGGTCAAGCTTTCGCAGCGGGAACTTGATGCGTTGGAGAAGAGGAGGCAGCAGGATGCCACGGTCAATGATTCGAAACCCAAAGAAAGCAATGGGCAGCCTGCAATTGATAGCAAGCCTGTAGTTTCGGACAAACGAATACCGGGCGGGAACGATTCTTTCACGGGGTCTCCCAGACGCCACTCACCGACCCCTGGCAAACCCTCGAGCCCTTCCTCACAGAAGTCCCGTTCGCGAGTGCCCTCAATAAAGCCAACCAGGATGTCGCAGCGCCCGGACACATCGCCCCGCAACAAGCCTCAACAGATCTATCCACATGCCCTTCCATATTCCGTCCCGGAAGACCCGACTGCTCGGCCAAGTTCCTCTCCGTATCAACCAAACAAGCGCCCCGGATCCGGTTCTAGCAGCCATTCAGCATACCCAACGCACTACCACCACCCGCCATACTATACGTATCCAATGCCTGCTACTGATCCACGCTACGCCTATTCTACACACCTGCCCCGAAACGCCCCACCACCACCAGCTATGGACGCGACGTACCAGCCCGTCTACCGCGCCGTGTCCGGCGACTCGTACATGATAAACCACTCATCCTCCGACCCTTTCGTTGTGCAGCATGCCTCGCGCCTCTGCGAGTCCCCGCGCTCCATGCGCAGAAGCAGCGGGAGCAGCAGCAGCGGCGACAACGGTGTGCACATCGCGGTTGAGAACCCTAGTGTGCCAGCTGGGTACGCGGCAAAAGGGACGAGTGGTGATGGTTCTGGCGGTGCTGGTGGCATCCACGGGCGTATACGCCGTCGAAAGCGTCGTCATTAGTTAATTAAAACCGGCACCTTATCACTTGCCTTGCCTGGTCTGGCTCGTTCCCTCGTCAATCGTCATTGTTTGTGAATTGTATTCAAATCTATCGCTATCATCATTACTGTCGTTTGTCTTTCGTCATAGATATTTTACCCAGTTTCACCTATATACAAAGGATAAACAAAAGAGGATAGACTCTCTTTCTTCCGAGCGGCGTCCCGGTTCCAATCACCCCCTATGTTTTTTTGTTTTCCTTTTCTTTTCCTTTCCTTTTCCTTTTCGCTTTTCGCTTTTTTCTTACTTACTATTTGCTATTAATTAAATTTTACTAGAGAGATACTCGAGACAATTGAAACAGCTTCATGCCATGACAAGCAGGGGAGACAGAAGTTCCTCCACAAATCTCAGAACAACTTGCTAGTCGACCTAGCAAAGCAAATTGCAGCCCGAACCCTCCAAATCAGAATCAAAGACTATTATTATTAGGCATCGAGAACGACTGGATTTCAAACGGCATTTTAGCAGGGGAATAATAGTTTCACACCGCTCAAAAATTGTTTTTAATCATAGTTATCATCTAGCTTAGCTTTTGATACCGTTAACTTAGAAGATGGAGAATGAACGATGGTCACATAATGAATCATATATCAGACGCTGGGTTAGAATAAAATCCTGTGGAAACGTTGTATAACCACAAAAGAAGGAAGACCGGAGTAATGTTGGTCCTCATCGCAATAGTAAAGATCGACCATGTTATTTCTTGAAACTGTGTCAGTCGAGCAACAATGTTTCCTTCTCAACCGCAACAACCAGCCAGCCATTTGAATAGGAAGCTTCTGAAGCATGTCTAACTAGACCAAAGACACTTGTCTGAGCTTTTTTCTCAGCGCCGGTCACCGCACTTATCCTCACTTTACCTGTTATTTACCTCTTGGAAAGGAATCGATCTCCTCCAACAGCATCTGATACGCCTAATCTGTGTCTACCAAGCCGGATAATGAACTGTGCGAAGCTTGCTATTGGGATAACCTTGGCAACTTTAAGCGTTCAAGCCTTTATCGAAACGTTATCTTAAAATTTATCCTGAAGAATTAGATTTAAAAATTAATGTTAATATAAGCAGATCCCTTTGGACCCCCCCCTTCTCCTTAAAAGAAAAGAAAATAAACAAGACATCAAGAAAGTAAGAGTGTAGGGGCCTATAGAAAGGGAAGAGCCTAAGAGGCAAGGACCAATTAATATCTAACCCTAACAATAATTAGTTTAAGCTCGATGTGAGCCCCCAGCCAAATATAAATAACTTTAACCCTAACCCTAACCCTAAGACATCGACTTAGTTGGCTAACTAAATACCCTTCCTTCAAATGGATAGAGTCGAGCAACTTGAGCCCTCGATTCCAACAACATGTCCAGCACAAAAGCCACAGTACCTTCCGCAGCCCCAATCGCCGCTCCTGGGCCGCCTCCCCTTCGAGATCCGCCGGATGATCTGGACCTCGCTTCTCCACCACGCCCCCAAGAGCGTGCACATCATGCGCTGCAGGGACAAGGCGACAGATCTGCAATACGTCGTGTGCCGCGAAGGCGTCAGGCCAAATCTTCGTGGCTGGAATTGCTGTAAGTTTTGTGTCAATGCCGCCAGGCGGGGAAGGAGATGGGGTGGGGCTTGGAGTGGCTGAAAAGGCCGTTTGGCGACTTGGTGGCGGTGGGGAGGACGTGTTATAATATATCTATATATATATCTCTCTCTGTGGAATATTTCCCGTTCACAATACAACTCTCTTAATATATATATATATATATATATATATATTTTTCGCCGTACCTAGGGTTTTTTTTAACTTGTCAAATTTCCATCCAGCAGTGCCAGTTGTCTTTTATCCCCCTTTCCAACTCTAACCATGTGATAACAATAATAACAATAACAATAACAATGCAAATCTACCCAGCTACGCCGAAAAGCAAGCCCCCACATATATTCAGCAGGCACCTTCATCTTCGCCAACGCCACCAACTTCCTGCACTTCAACTCCGCCGTCCGCGCAGGCCCCCACTGCCACCAGCACCACCAGCACATCCGCTCCGTGAAAATATACTGGAATCTGGCGGGCGACTTCTTCGTGGGCGATGAGGAGGACTTCCTCATCCAGCTCTCCGTCCTCTGCGACGTGGCCAGGGGGCTGAGTGGGCTTCGACGATTCGTGATCCTCATGCCCCCCGTGCACTGGTACGGGCGGGAAGATATGGTGGCAAGGGTCCTGGCGCCGCTGGAAAGCCTGCGCTGTGCGTGGGAGCTGAGTATGCATCTTTCGTTTGGGGAGGGGGAGAAGCAGGTGTCGGACCTGGGGAGGGTGTTTGGGAAGTTGGGGTGGTGGGGAGCTGCGGGTGGGTATAGACTCCTATATGACCTCGAGATGAGGTGGGTCATGCAAGTGCTGGGTGCGCATGGATGATGGCGATGATGTATAGGCTATAGCCTATGTAGCCTATATAACCTATGCTTTGTGGACTAGCTTCACCTTGAGCTCCAGTACTGAGATTTTCCATATAGGTTTCTGGAGTCTCCAAGGACTTATGTTCCTCGTCCAGGCACGGCAGCGGCGGCCTCTCAAAGGCCACACTTTTAGCCCCACCATGAATGGTCATATGTCAGGCCAGAAGTGGATGCACAGCTGGATGCACAGCTCTGTGAGCTGAGTCTTCTCAAGAGTTGCCATCTGGATCCTGTTTCTTTCCCACTGTGTATATAGAAATCTCTCCAGCTTAGCACATCCCTCCCCGTGGCGCAGTGCTACACAAGAAGAAGTTTAATCAATACACACTAGTTCCAAAGTAGTTTAGTGTTCACACAGTTTGTTGCTTCAACTATCCGTAGCATTGCATGCTGTGAAGATATCACATTCGAGGGCTTAATTCTCTGTCTTGGGCCATAGTGGATGATGATGATGATGAAGAAGAAATATAACTAGTAAGATGACAACACTATAAGAAAAGAATATGAAAAGAATATAAAGATTTATTGTTTTGAAGAAAACATCATAGACAAGCCCTACTCCAGGTGACCCACACACACCATGGATGGATGGATAATATCCATGGATTAGTTGCCGCTAGCTGCTAGATAGATCATAATAACCAACCAAGGTTCAACCCTCTTACAGTTTGAGGTAAACGATTCTATTTTAAATATCATGGGGCACTATAATTACCACTAACTACTAGGTATCCATGGATGTGTTAAATTGCTTTGGAACTAGTGTATATTGATGAGAAGTCACAAAAGTTTCAACCTTCTTGATGAATATATTCTGAATCAGGTTTTATTTTATTCAACTACTAACCCCGGGTCTCAATGATTTAGCTATATCAATAACTATCAGCTAATATCATCTGATAGTTACTAATTCTCCTAGAGGAAATATATTACCGAAATAACAAAAGCTTATCAGTATTACATATAACTTGGCTATCTTCATCTGACCCCGTTAGCTTGAAGCCGGGGATGCCAGGTGACAAGGCCTTATACGATACTGGTAACCATAACCCTAATCGTGGTGACAACCACTCTATGCTCCTGTTTGGAATTAATCTTTTATTGCAGATATGGATAGCTTGGAAGCATCCATGGATGAACAAGTCCGCAAAATAGAAGCCACAGCCGCAGGGGTGATGACTAATATGATGTCATGGGGCTTAGTGATCTCAATCGGGGTTGATTTGGAGGATTCGAGAGCTTGCATCTCATCAACAATCTCCTCAGCCAAAACCAAACCTTTTGAACCGCACTCAGCTTTTTTGGGACCGCATTCAAGTGTACGCCCCCGATGCTGGAAGATGTTTCGGGTGCGCCCGATATTCTGGGTAGGTGCTAACAGATGGCCCGGGTCCGAGGTTCCCCCGTTGCTTGATTTGGAGATATGGTCAATTGTGCGATGAAATTGCCTCCCGTATTAGCTACTACCATGTCGTTTGACATCTCCCGCCTCCCGCGCGCCGTGATCCTTCATTGCAAACCTCGGCCACCTCGGCCACAACGGCCACAACGGCCACAACGGCTGCTGGTTGTCCCTGCTGTGGAAGTGACAACCGGGCCGACAAGCTAGCTATGAGCTACCTGATTGATAATCCGTGGGCCTTGGTCAAGAATCCTGCTCGCCACCGTCTGGGAATGAGGAGAGTTTTTATTTTCGGGCTGGTGATTCCAGTACTGTCTACCTTTCTACCATATCCATGGCTCAGCTACCCCTCTAGTTCTATTCCTTCCTGCCCAAGAGCTAATATTTATGTCACTCGTTAGAAGCCCGTCGCGATGTTTGATGTCCGTTCCCAGGCTATCTCCTCTTTCCAATCGCTGCCACATTTCTCCCCAATTAGAAGGGGCATCATCACATTGATCTCGCTGGACCTGGATTTGTCTATCCGAACGTCTCCCATCTCCCCTCGTTATTAGTCTACCTTTATATACCCGTCTTCACGATTGCGGTGGGGGTATTAAAAACACGATCAGTTCCAAATGTGGATTATATCGTTTTGGATATTTCCCGTAATTTCATCATGCATGTGGCTTGGTGGGTTAGCGTCTCATCCAGAAAGGCGAAACATAAAACATGCACGCTAGTGCTCCTGCAGGTACCAACATGGCGCTAATCAATCATATCTGATAACCCGTGGAGCAAAACAGCTACGACTCTCACTCTCCTGATCATATGGACCGTGGTTGACGGATCCCCACGTTACGAGAGTATGGAGCCACATCAAAGGATCGCATTCATATCAGACATTGGCGCCCAGCGCTTAAAACCTCTCTTCGTCGCCGGTTGCGTGATCACTGCTGTGTTTCTCAGCGCTTCATTTATGTCCGAGAGATGGCTTAGACACAGCGGCCACCTTGCTAGAAATATAGGGAAGAGAGACAAGGCGTTCGCCATCATCGCTATATTCCTTTCGCTGATCGGGGGAGCGGCACTGATTCTCCTGTCGATTTTTGACACCCTGCGGCACGCTAGGATTCACCAAAAATTACTCATGGCTTTCATGTAAGGCCTCCTTCTTCTTTACCCCTTGAAAGTTTATTTACCCCCCCTTTTTTTTTTTTTTTTTTTTTTTTTTTTTTTGGTAAACGCAGATAAATATTACATTGGATATGATCTAAATTAACCACGCCGAGAAAATAGAGGATCGTACCTTCTCAGCACGATCTTCGTATGTGCAGAATACTACCAACTCGGCATATATTATCGGGAACACAAAATTATATTCGTGAGCTTTTGGATCAAACTCGCCTTCATCGTTGTTGAGATGGCGCTTTCGATTGCGTTGGTAGTTCTGCGTAGACGAATGAAAGACGACCAAGCTGCAATCTTAGAGTGGAGTATGTCAATTCCTCCCTTCCCCTTGTCAGTTATATACCCAACAAAAGTCATGCAAGCTAACCAACATCACTACTCTCCTAACCAGTAATCGCTTACATATTCACCTTCTACATCTTATCCTATGCAATTGACCTCCTCCCCGCCGTGAGAACCCGCCACCACATCCCACAAGGTAAACGGATAACAGAAATGCCCCAGGCGCTTAACGGAGCCCAGCGGACGACGGCTATTTCTCACATTTCTACACCTACTCTTACACCCTCACAAACAAATGCTTATTCCGAGCAACAAACCCTTGCCACAGACTCCGTGGGCGATCAGGCGAATATCGAAAAGCCCGCTCACAACCAATCGTCGGACGCCATACAACAGCCTCCAGAGGAGATTTTAGATGTCTAGACATGACATGACGTGACGTGATATGACTTTCCTTTTCCTTTTCCTTTTCCATATTTCCCCCCCCCTCTTTTTTTTTAATAGGAAATGACCAGGATTTGGGGCGATTGGGCGGTGCAAAAATACATAGTACAGGGGGCGTTGTTCTAGGCGTATTTGCGATTTCTGTTCTTTGACCTTTTGTTTTAATAAAGGGAGGTCTTACAAAAGAGGGAAGGGGACGGGAGGACTTGTCCCTAACTTATATTATTAATGCGTATTGATCCCGCGGCCTCGTTTGGGAGGGCGACAGCATCCCAACACACACCGCGTTTTCTTTTTCCTGAACATGCTGTTGCTGCAGCTGGAGCTGAAGCTGAAGCTGTAGGACAATCGTTCATTTTTCTCGATCTCTACATTGAGATCGGTGACTGGGTTATCTATCTCGTTGGAAGACATTGAAATGAAGCCCCTGGGCAAAAGCATTGTTGCGTATGTTTATATTACTACTCGAGAATAAGTTCGCTTTCTTTTTCTTTCGTGTGTTATTTACTTAATTCTCCGATGTCGCTTTTCCACACTTAGACCATCCATCTGCTTCCTAAAAAGCGGGAGCGGAAGGCAAGTGCAAA
This sequence comes from Histoplasma ohiense, assembly GCA_017607445.1. Lineage (NCBI taxonomy): Eukaryota > Fungi > Ascomycota > Eurotiomycetes > Onygenales > Ajellomycetaceae > Histoplasma > Histoplasma ohiense. The sequence goes on along the minus strand of JAEVHH010000005.1, from coordinate 3,950,571 downwards.
GGAGGATGGCAGATACAATGAATAAGAGCTCTGAGCAGAGAAGAGAGAAACGAAACGAACATGAAATTTACTAAATGAACCATCTACAAAACTCTCTTCGGAGGTATAAAATAAAATCTACATAACCCTATCTAGCATGTCCCTCCCGGCACCCAAAATCAATTGCGCCAGTATCTATCTATCTATCTATCTATCTATCTATCTATCTATCTATCTAACAGAACCAGAACCCTTCCCCTACATCCGGCCCGCCCATCTCCATCACGCCACAAGCAACCCCCTAACCCTCTCCACAACGCCATCATCCACCCCAACAGCTCTCAAATATCCCCGAATCCCACCATACCCTTCCTCTAAGAACCGCACGACGTCCTCCGTAAACCCATCCGGGCACGTCGCATATTCCTCCGACATACCCATGGCGCGCATCTCCGCGAGCCGCTCCTGCAGCTCCGGAAGCAGTTCGCTCTCCGACTTTCGGTAGTCGCTTGCTATTGCCGAGAGAGGGATTTGGGGGCTTGTGTCTGTTTGCGCGCCTGTGCCTGTGCCTGTGCCTGTGCCTGTGCCTGTGCCTGTGCCTGTGCCTGTGCCTGTATCTGGATCTGCAGCTGGAGCCGCCGCTGTGTCTGCATCGGGGCCCAACTTGGGAATGTCCCCCTCGACGTGTCCATATCTAGCCCCACCACCACCTAATCCCTCCCCAGCGTTGTTATTATTATTACCGTCGTCGTCGTCGTCGTCGTCGTCGTCGTCGTTACTATTCCTACCATCCCCATCCCCCATCCTCTCCCTCGCCCCCCCCTCCTCGCCAGCAGGAGACCCGGCCAATAACAAGAGCATGATTACAACCAATCCTGTCCGGTCCTTGCCCTGCGTGCAGTGCACGAGTGTCGGGTACACCGCAGGGTTGCCTAGGTGTTCGAACAATTCCTTGATCTCGGCCTGGCTGGCTGTTAGCGTATCGTGCGCCAGCCCCTTCAGGCCGCGGGGTACCATGGCCTGCTCGACCACGAGCTTTGTGGCGGCGTTGCGGTAACCGGACGCGAGCAGGGCGATGGCCTTTCTAGATGTTGTTTATGCATTAAGTTAAGTTAAATAGGATAGGTAGATGGGTATAAAATACAATAAATATATATAAGTAAGTAAAAGTGCCTGCTCACAGCAAATTGAACCAACTCAGGCGCCACAGCAATAGCTTCTCCAGACCCCAGCCGGCCAGATTGACCATAATCCGGCACACGCCGGGGAGCTGGACGAGGTGTTCATCGTTCGTTGTGGACTGGGTTTGGATAACTGGCGTGGGCTCACCTTTCGGCCTGCTCGGCTGAGAAGCGAGGTGTCTGTTGGCAGCGATATTATGCTCTGTGCTGGAGGTATAGGCTTCCATTAGCATAACGTATGTTTACTTTGGCTGGGTGGACGACTTTCGTCCCCCGTCCCTCTCTACTTACGTTGACCTGAGATCTATCACGGAAGCCAGATGGAGCTCATCTGCCAAACGGTGGCGGTCTGCTTCTGAAGCATTATCGGGCTGTGAAATAGAGGATTAGCGATGGTTTGGAGAGCGGAATGGAGTACAGAAACTCTGAGCATTGGGATGTCCGGTAAACCAGCGCAGGATAAATACATATATCAGGAAAACGGGTACCATAGTAGAAATGAGCAAAAGAATGAAGAAGGAAGATCTGGATAGAATTTATCCCGTTATTACCCTTGCACTTCGGAATAAAACACCCTCTCTCATCACCCTAAAGACGAACAGAAAAAAGTATATTAGCATGCCTCAAGGCTGATATATATACATATCTATAAATCCATATAGATAGGACCATCATCGATACATCTCTTGTACAAATTATACAAGTGAGGGGTCAGGGAACTGGCTTTCCCATACCGTGTTCCACATAATTGATTGACATATGAACCCACATCCCGGAAATTCAGAATACTTTCAAACCGGAGGTCCGGGGAATGGATTCGAACGGCGGGTTTGACGGTGGCAGCATCACTGGTTCTGGCGACATCGATATTCGCGTTCAAAGCCGGTGGGATAGGCTCGTGGGGACTCATTTGCGCTGAGGATATTCTGTTCCGATTTTTTCTCTTTTATATGTTCTTTCTTGTTCTTGTCTTTGTCTCCTCTTTTCGTTTCTTTTCTTTCGGAAACTATGGCTTTTCCCTTTTTAGACACTTAATTACTTTAGCAACACCATCAATTGGAGTAAGTTACGGTTCGGTTGGAAGAACATGTTGCGATTGGATGAGTGGTGGCGTCTAACTCGGAAGGGCAGGATGAAATATGAGTAGGTGTCGGCGATGATGTCTCATATCAGGGTTCCTGTAATTAACATCTTCACTAACAACATCTCGCTATTTGAGACCTGAGCACTGCCCCGGTGTATACCAGCAGTGCCTCTATCATATGTCCAAGCATTCTCTTTTCCCACAAATACTGCCTGGTTATCATGTAATTATTGGAGTAACAATAACGAATTCAATTTATCCCGACAGTTATGAGCCCGGGTTAGCTACCTATCGCTACATTGATATCTATCCATACCGACTAGACTACTATGAGTCCATGACCAATTTTAGCATTGATCCCATTCAGGGCCATTCTTGTATATTTTAGTCCTGGTCCCATATATTGTTTATCAAACTAGTCACTTTACAACTGTTTGTATTATAGCTCTGGTCCCATTTCACTGTTTATAACAAATATTTAGGTTTCAAATATTGTTCTTATCTTGATTTCCAAGTTACAGTCTCATTTGATCTCATTTTACAATATAATAAATATCAAATGAGATTTTGACTTACTCATAGTTACATAATACAAATACTTTTAGTTAACTATACTGAATGATATCTAATTATGCTATAAGCGTTATCAAATATTGTTATCTTTTGAAGTCAACAACAGAAATATCATTATATACTTATAGATGTTTTGAAAATTTAGAAAAAAAAAAATTTTAAAAAAACCATCTGAGAATAGAGTGGCCGGTGGGACCATGAATTTCATGTTTGGTTTGGTTTGGTTTGGTCCCAGTCCATTTCTTGGTGTGATTTTCAGTGGGACCAGGATCAGAATGGGAGTGTAAAGAGACTAGAATTATTAGAACATGGAGTGAAATGGGACTAATAAATCTTGATATTTCATGTAAAGTGACTGACTATCATAAATAAGAACATGACCTGGGACTGACTATGATTTTGACTGAGGTTTGGTCCCATTCTGATGATTATATAATACATATCTAGATATCAATCTGATGATATGATTGGTGGAGATATTACCTCTATCTATGCCTGACTGCTAATCTATCTATCGCTGTCAATCTATATAGGGTAAATCATGGTCCCGTTTGGTCCCATTTTGTAAAATGGGACTACAAAATGGGACCAAATGGGACCAGGACTGATAATTTATAACGAAAACATGATCTGGGACTAGAATTATAATATAAATCATGTAAAATGACTGATTTGATAAACACTATATGGGACCAGAACTAAGATATTTGAGAATGGAACTGAGGAAAAATTTGGTCCTGGTCCCAGTCTATATTCAACACTTCAAAAATTCAATTCTGAATCATCAAAATCTCATATAAATTGAAACACAAAAAAACCACAACATCCCCTCAGAATGATGGCTAGCACAACATTAAAATATTAAAGAGACAACAAAAATAAAGAGGTATAACAGTATAACAGAGGCAGGAACACGCCAAGCCATATTCCCACTAAAAGTCGCGTCTTGGCGTCCATACTGACGCCAGGACATGGTGTTCCCAACAATGTCGTGGTGATGAAGGAGAAAGACATGGAAAGAAATTCATTACAGCGAATAGGCAAGCACATTGCAGGTGTGGTGTGGTACTGGGTTGTTGAATGAACCAAGGTAGGCTGTCTTGACCAGTGGCTTCGTCAATGCCTTTTTCTTTTTAGGATATGCAATAGCAATGCCATTCGCTTCCTGTCTATGTCAATAAGACCGATCCATAGGCCATACCCTGAGCTTTCGAAAACCATAGTCATAGTATACAAATGTGATTTAATGCAAAAGAGTGATCATTGTAAGTCTCAGACGTAGTAGTGTCTTGTCAAGTTTCTTTGATACGGACCATTCCCACGGACCCAAGAATCGATAAGGGATAAATGAACAGAAGCTTCTCATATACGCTTCCACAATATTGAGGTTCATCCTATTGAGAACTCATTATGTACAACACAGAGATCCCATTCTCAGTACCCCAAACACTGGAAATATTCCATTCACTGCAGAGCTCTTGGGGACGAGCACCTCTATGCACACATGAATAATGAATAGCAGCGGGGCTTGACCCTGGCGCAGGACACTTCGACAGGCTCAGTGATGTATCCAGTCTGTCGAATTGTCGTCGAACGCTTCACTGTAGGGATTCCTTTCCATCCATTCCCCTGCAGCAGTCACGATACCGTATTTGGAGTAAAACTCAGTCAACTTTGTATTTAAAGCTATATAGGAATTAGCCAATAGATGAGAACGTTGAAAATTGACATATTTATCAAAATAGACAGTTATAGCCTAATGCGAAAATTTTGAAACTGGAAGCGTTCATTTTCGGTCAATGTAGGAGGATAACGTTGTTATTCATTACTAAACTATCTACGCGAGAGTTATCTCAGCAAGCTCAGACGCTTCACAGGATAATTGCTGTTTTAACACTGATTTGATGATTAGTCACTTTTTAAAGAAGCTAATCTCAAATAAGTAATCAACTAACCCAAAATAGTCATATCACATGATGTGGGTGTGTTAGGGCGCAGCGAGGCTCCGTTTGGGGCTATGAAATTGCATTTAGCACTACACATGAATACCGTTGATTATTAGTTCTCACCCTCATATGAAGCTGGAGCGAGCGCTTTGGGTTTGACTTTGCCTGCCTCGGTTAACAGATCAAAGCTCCCTTGCGGCCTCAGAGGCCCTGGGAGAGCCTGAAGACAGATGACAGCTCCATTGTTCAAATGGAACAACTTCTTTGGAATCGAGGTGAAGGACTAGATGTATCTTGACATGCTAGGGATGGAATGAATGATGAAAATATACAGAAATACAGTTGATATTTGTTGCGATAATCCGTAGATCGACGTGCAAGTAGATGGATGGGGTTTTGAGTTTCCTTTTAACTAACTAACTACCAACGGATGCTCTAGCTAACATAATAGACTCATTTTAGGTTGGTACTGGGCGCCCGCAAAAGCTAATTTTAGCTCTGAAGCACAGCAACAGTTTCAGGTAAGTGGCCAGCGGTTATTGATTGCGCCTGGATTGTGAATGCAACGCGGCCTATAACAGATATAGTTCTTAATCCTGTCACGGCGCAGACCAGTTTCGTAAATTAATTTGGGAGCGCTTCCCTGGGGATAAATAGATCCCGCCGTTAACTCTCTTGTGTGATTGGCTAGTTAATGAGGAAATGACTGTGCAACAGACCTAGATTTTCAATTCTTGCCTCTAATTCTTGTTTCTCATCCTTGAGAAAAACACACCTCCAGGGCTTGTGAAGTTGTAGGCTAACGTAAGAACCCTTTTGCCTTGAGAGCTTGTTTCTGCATCTTGGCGGAACGGCGCTTCACTTTCAGCATCTGGGGAAGTTATTCATTATACACCTCCAAATGTTTCGGCAACATCTGGGAACTTACCTGGGAGACTGGTGTACATGTACATTACCCTAATTCCGTGGCTTGGTTATCTTCGGTTTCTTACCCGCCCTCATGCCCGGGCACACCAGTCTCCCTCGCGGCCCAGAGGATACCATTTATGAGGTGAGCAGATCCCACGACAATTTAAGGATTGAGATCAATACCACAAAGATCAAGTTTATCAAAGTGCTGAAAACATCAGAGGCGTCGTCGATATTCCATGTGAACTATGATAGCATGCCCCGTGTTCTGAAAGTTGTATGTGCCTTGGTAATTAGTGCATCTCAAACACTAGCTCTGACCCTGTCAAGTTCCACAATAATGATGATGCTGGGTATGCTGACGATGGGTTCCGTGACCTGAATCGTGCTCGCTGTGAAATTCGGGGCCGTGGTCTCTGGAAAGCTGCTCTCGGATAAGAGCATGAGACTCCGCTGGCTGGTTCCATCTCTTAAGGTGAGCTAGAAAGCTGGGACAAGAGGTGTCGAGCGGATTCAGTGTTGAATTGTTGGCAGAAGTCAAGTTCAGGTTGTGATATGTCAAAATCCATGTTAGGGGGCATCTGATCAATTGCTGAACAGATTCGTTTTAGATGAGTTGGCATCCCATATGTTGTAGACACTCCCCGTGAATTTGGATGCCGCCCGTTTCTCCTTGCCATCTTGTTCCGTGAAATCAACTTTGCGAATCGGGTGGCGGTAGAAAGCAGTTCTGTCTGCTCCAAGAACAGAATAATGGCCATATATCCTCACTGCTGTGTTGGTCATGCGGGATTGAAAATTGCGACAATCCCTCAACCACTTTGTCGCGCTTCACGAGCCTAATAACATAACTCAACAACTGCTCTCACTGCATTAGCTGTGCTGTGGGCACTTGACCTCACATATTAGGAATGGAAAGCAGATGGATGCTGGATAGTGTAAAATGTGGCCAATGAAAGTCCAACTTCTCACGGGGTCTGGCCGGATGAGTCAGCTAGCCGTCAGTTGCCGGTCTACGTCACCGACAGCGTTCGAACCAGACATCGAGACTGATATCAAGTTTGCCTCCAAACTCTCCGCGACAGCGACCTCAGATGCGAGAATGGTCAACCGAAACTTTCTCCGCTGGCCGATACACCAGCCGTCTCAGCGTCTATCACATCTATTCCGATCCCATCTGACCCCATTCGGAGTCATGTTGGCTCCCTCTTCCAAAACTTCAACCTCTGTGTTGCATCCACTCCGTTGAAGAAGTTGTGGGCATCGCCATGTCTGCCGCTATGATTCCCCAAGTCCGGCATCGACCGGATCCTGACGAGAGCCTTGGTTCGTCTTTCCGATTTCCTTGTTTTCTTGCAGCGTTTATCGTCACCCAACCTAACTAACATCTCCTTTGCAAAGCATCTTCGGCGGCAATGCATGTAGCTCGTTCCCGACCACCAGTGCCAAATTCCGAAAAGAGCCACAAGATTAATCGCACTGGTGAGTATACTGACGATCCCGGTTCGAGCAACCTGAACTCTCTTAACACATTATGATTCGCAGCTTCACGCCGAACCATGAGCCCACCTAGCTATCTAGACCTAGCCAAACTTCACTCTGGGGACCGGGAATTGGCCTCAGCCGGTGCCGCTGCCAGCTTAGCACATGCAGGATACACAACTCACCAAATAAACAAAGTGGAGACCGAGCACCCTTTGAGTAACCCAGAGCTTACTGCTGCGAGCTGCCAGGCTGCATCTCAAGCAGGGAGGTCACAGGCAGTTAGGAATGCTAAAACATCAGAGCAGAAGCATATAAGCCACGAGAATGAGCGGCTTAAGAACGATGCTGGGGCGATGCTTGCGGCAACGGACGCGATATCCCATAGCCGCAAGAGAGCGGTGTCAGCTCCTGCAGTGTCCAGCGACGGCAATCACTCCTCCCATGCTATGACCGCTGCTTCAGCATCCCACAAAATGTTTTCCGGATCGGCACCAGTGCGCAGAGAATCCAAGGTTGAGACCCCGTTGGACGCCCGTAAGGTCCATGCAACCGCCATGGCAAATATCCGCCGCGAGTTCCAACCTGAGAGAAAAGGCAGCCTACACAAACAAGCGGTGGAGGTGGCACGGCAGATGTTCTCAACCGCGCCCCAGGCGGATGCTGCTGCGACTTCCATATATTCGCGCCGTCGTCGGGAACCAAAACCGTTGGCACGTCCGCTAACGTTGCATGAAATAGCTCAAAAATTAGTGTCGGAGAGATTAGCCATGATGGATGATCAACACAGGACTTTCCGAGATTACTATAGTGCAGCGATCCCACCCAGACGCCAGCGCTCTTTCTATTCGAGATTCAGGAAGCGCGCTGCCAGCGACAGCGGTGTGGTAGACATAGACAATGAACAATCCGTCAAGGCCCGGCCGCGAATGGCAACCTTGCAGAGTCGAAAAGACAAGGCATATGCTGAAAAAAGGGCGCGTGACCATGAGTCCCTGATGAAAGCTGCGAGGAAGAATGCAGACGCTACACTGGACGATGTTGATCGAAGGATTTACGAGTCCACGGGAAGATCACAATCTCGCGTGGTAGACAAAGCAAAAACCCGCACAGTTGATGATGAGGATTTAGTTCCTGTCCCTATCGGTGCAGGACAGTTTGTCGTCCAGGAGGAGGTTGACCGCCTTGCAAAATCGAAAACCAAACCTGCCGTCGACGACGTCATGAGAAGACTTGAGGAACAGCAGGCCAAAGTGATAGAGGAAGAGCTTGACGAGCGGGAAGCCATTCGCCAGCAAGGATTGGAGAAAGAACGGGAAGAAGAAGCAAGGAGGTCCATACAAGAAGCAAAAGGTCTTGGTTTAATATCCCTCCTATCTATCGCTTTACCCTAAATTGGCCTACTGACAGTACAAGACAGAAGATGAAAAGAGAAGCATACAGAGGCCAAAAGGTACCAAAAAGATTTTAGATCGCCTCAGCAAGCCCTTAGGAGTCGACTTATTCCGACGCAAATCCTCAAAGGCCCGCGGCAAAGTTCCAGCCAATGACGAGGAGGGCGCGGCTTTGGGTGCCCCGATTGATCACCAAACTCAGCAGAATGTAGAAGTGGACGGCTGGGCTCAAGTTCCCGAGAAACAAAATCCTCCAATATCCCATACTCCCACACATAGCGCGGGAGAAGCGTCCCAATCCATATTGTTGGAACCGCCGCGCGAAAGTCTCTCCCGGCAGCCAACCACTGCTTCCAACAAATCACAGTCAGGGGTCTCTGAAAAATCCAGTTCGCAATCGAAGTTGCAGTCCAGGAAGAAGCGAGACGGCAAGGAGGTGGAGCCCACACCATCCACTGAGTCAGTCAATATTAACGGCTCTGAACCGGGAGAAGAAAGCACGAAACGAAAAACTGCACCCGCGACGGCCCGCACAACCACGGCTCCTATGGTGGTATCGGTGAATGGAAGAAAGGCGCCAGACAACGGGCCTGCATATATCGAGGCGAGACCAGCTCTGCCTCAATGGAGCTCATCTGTAGAAATCCCACGAGCGGTACGCGAGCAGCAGCAGGATCATGGTGGAGGCCTATCGAGACGGCTTTCGATGAAGGCCAGATGGAATCTTCGCCTGTTCGGTAAATCATCACGGAGAACTGCCTCGGACGGCACTCAGGGCTCCTTCGAGGTGCAGCGCGAACGTGGCATTGCTCAAAGAGGCGCGCCAGCAACTACTGCGGGTGGGATGGAAGTCCCCCCCGAACCGCTTCGGGCCGTACCCTCGCAGAACTCGTCGGTGAATGCGCCAACAAATCCGTCGAAGTTTACAGAGAACCTGTGATTTCATTTTCCTTTTTTTTTTTTTCTTCTCTTCTCTTTTCATTTTTCATTTCATTTCATTTTTTATTTTATTTTTGTTTTCTCGAAATTTGGAACATCAACACGGAACATACATTGCTCAACATTGCTCATAGTTGGAGTGACATATCTTGTTTTTCATCTGCGCACAATACTGGGGGTCGGCTCTTATCATCGTATATTTTCTATTCATTTCAATTTGCATTTGTTTGCTCCGACATATCTGGTCACAGCATGATATCAACGCTCATCATCGTTGTTTTCTCTTCTCTGTATTTTTTCTTGAAAAGCTTCAAGCCTTTTATGGCATACTTCTTTTTTTTCTTATTACATTGTTCCCCATTCTCAAGGCACCTACCTATCCACTCTCTAATATTTCTGCTGTCATAATCAAGTTTGAAACTTTTTTTTTTTTTTTTTGAAATACCGCATTGGCCTCTTGAGTGCATTGGAAAATGAGATTTGCAAAAAAGTTTTAAACTCACGGCGAGACACTTCAGTTATCGCTTGTATATGGGCTATTTTATTTGATACTTAATTCACATGAGAGCAGAGAAACGGAACGGGAGAATGAGTGCGTGTGGCATGTCCGCCAATGCTAAAGTGCCTAATCACAGGTTCACACTGGCACTTCATTTAGATCATAGTATGGCATAGTACGGATGTGAAGGGGGATTAAAAAAAAAAAGTCGATGGATTATGAATGCTTTTCCTCCGCCCCAAAAAAATATATGCAAGTTGGGCTGAATGATTGCGGGTCCGCAGGATGGATAATACGCTACTTCTCTGCGTCTATCATAATGTAATAATAAGCTGTTAAGGGGGAAATTATATATATTGTTTTTAGCCTGGTTGAAGACAGTGACCAGGTTATTTTCATTGTATTTCGAGTTCTGTTTTTCGAGATGGTTTGGCCAAACTAACCGACCCTCTTTGATATCAATCTCTAACTTGCCGGGTCTTGTGTATCATTTTATGTGCCAATTTATTCCCCCGCCGGCACCAGCAAGATACCCTCATGCCATTTCATGAGACCGATTCTCTGAAGAAGAACTCCTGAGCCAGGTTTCTTATCCGATTACCAAGACCTGTTGGAACTGGTAGATAATATAGACCCATGAACATCTTCTTTGTGGTCCCATTTATCGTTTGAGCATCGCCACCCACAAAGTTGGCCCGACCAAGCTAGATAGATTATTGAACTTGCTCATACAGCAATTCGACACGCCATTAATAAAGAAATCATGGCGGAACCTCAACTCGGCCCCATAGTTCCAAACAAACCTGCCATCCCACCCACCCGCAAACCCTTGCACGGGAGAACAATCACCCTGGAACCGCTCACCGCAGCGCATTCCGACTCCCTCTTCTCCTGCCTGGGCGGCGCAGACAATGCGACACTGTGGAATTACATGCCGGATGGGCCCTTCACGTCGAAGGCCGACTTCGACAATTTCATCCACTACGCCGCCACATCCGAGGACCGGCTCTTCTTCAGCGTCAGGGACCGCACCTGCCTCAAGGACGCCTACAGCGGCAAGGCGGTTGGCTTTCTGAGCCTGCTACGCATCGATGTGAAGAATCGCGCCGTGGAGATCGGCTATGTTACCTTCTCCCGCATGTTGCAGCGGACCACTGCTGCGACGGAGGCTTTCTACCTCATGCTTGCATTTGTGTTTGACGAGTTGCATTTCCGCAGATGCGAGTGGAAGTGCAATGACTTGAACGTCCCGTCAAAACGTGCCGCGACGCGGCTAGGGTTTCTCTTTGAGGGGGTTTTCAGGAAGCATATGATTGTGAAAGGGCGCAACCGCGACTCGGCGTGGTTTTCGATTGTTGATGAGGAGTGGAAGGGAAGGGTTAAGGGGGCTCTTGAAAAGTGGCTGGATGCTGACAATTTTGATGCTGAGGGCAGACAGAAGAAGGATCTGGTGAGTATTAGACTGGGGAAGTAGTCGATTCCTCCCGAACACTGTGCTTTGATCATCGGTAAGAATGTCGCCATATATGCTTTTTTGCTGTTTATGGGTTATTTTGATTCAAAAGAACCAAAAACTCCCCCTTTAAGATGGAGTCGTTTCTTCGCTTCCGATTTGCAGTTCCGTTAGTTACTACTGGAGAATTAGCAGATTTTGTTATATAACTAGTAACGATCGTTCTCACTAAATTCTTTCATTCGGCTTTTTCAAGTGGACTCAACTCGCCTCATAACATGCGGAAACGAAGCTAGCCTATAAGGTTAACTGGGAGACAATTCCTGAGATGCGATATCGTCGAGCATCTAGGGCCATATTGGGCCCAATATGCTCAAGCGGACATCTATATCTGGTTTCCATCGCCGAGCAGATGCCCACACCACGAACCGAAAGCCTACGGCTCCAACACCTGGCTACGGAGAACTGATTCCTCCATACTAGTAGCTATGGAGGGCGCCCAATCGTTCGTCATGAAGTCACCAGCCCCATAGCGGAACCTGGGTTATGCACCGATCTTGATATCTAAGTCAAGCTGTGAAATTCACACAATATAAAATTTTCGGATGAGCTTTGCCACCGTTTCCCTGGCGTAGGAAGCCACATTGCTAGTCGTCATGGCAATTGCAATGCCCCTTATCAAGGAACTTGCTGCCTTGGCTTGCCTTGCCACCCCTATCACAGCCAGCTATGCTTTCTGCGTCTGCAAGGACCTCATTACGATGACGGGGTTTTCAATCGTCGGAACGGGGAGGCGTCCAGCTACTGGTTACATTTCTTCCCCGCGTGAGACCACGCATCCAGCGTCACCGGGGATGCATCGATATTTGCCTGGCGAGCTGATCAACATGGCACGCGTGGTGATGGAGCGCACCAGCGCATCCCGGGAGGACGCTGAAGCTATCGGAAAACGTATCAGGGAGTACGGCTACGCTACCTACGGGATCCCGGTCTGCGAAGAGGATCTACTTGAGAGTGTTCACGACCCGTGCAGTACAGATGATCAGGCCGGGTATGAACAAGTCGTGATCTTAAAGGAAGGCGTCCACCCTGATCTGTTGCGCGCCTGGATTGCCCCGACACACCTCAATGGCTGCACCGTTTGTCCCACGGTGACTCGGGATCAGTCCCATCCCTCCCGAGTTCAGCCAACACCGGTATTTCAACGACGGCGAATACATGAGCAGACTTCGGGCTGTCTGAGGGCTTCCTTGCTCAATCGCAGTCTGCGCACTTTTTTCAGCCCAGCCAATATCTCCCCGCGACTGATCCTCGAATCCCATCAGCATAACAGTCACGATGCGGAGGCTGCACCTTTTCAGATCGGAGCACATGTAGTATAGAACTCGCTTAAACAGGCGACTTGCGAACCGGGGCGCCTCATGCAACCCATAATCCCACTTCAGGAATATACTAAATGCGCATTCGCAAACGCACGTTTCTGAGGCGCTGGAGATGGGACTTGCCGTGACAGAACCAGGAGAACCAGATCAATGGTGCAGGTATGTGCGAGTGTGAAATGGATCAAACTTGCAAATATAGTATCTTAAGATAGGTTCTCCCACCTTAAGGCTTGATCCTTTGGTGTAATGATAGACTACCCACAGTGAGGAAACGGCCAATCGTTTATTTAGTTGGCCTTGACCCTGATGTGTCGCCTAACGAGCAACAGCAGCCGTTGGGGCGGCGAGCGTTACAGAGAGTTTACCCCATAGTATAAAATAGATCAGAATAGAAGTTGTACTAGTATTAAAAGAATTTCTGGCCTCGGTCAGTTTGACAGCTGGCTGAAATATCATGCAATCAACTCCCTCGAACTCACGATGGGTTCTAGTCTCCTTCAAGATAGTACAGTAGTTTGGTAGTTATCAGAGAACATTGGCTCATCTTAGGGAAGAGTTTCCACCGCGCAATCGAATAGCTTCAATTTGGAATATCCACAGAAACCTGATTATTCATTCTTCTGGAATGGATCCATCGGAAACTTCTTCGTGCCTTGTTGTCCCACAATTCCAGCACCAGCATGCACCCCTCCCGTTCGCTCAAAGTGTTCCAATACTCTTGGGCTCTCAAACAGCCCATCTGGGTCCTTATCCTAACAGGATGTACCCTCTCAACTTGACTGTTGTCGCCCTGGCACCTTTCAAAAGCAGTCATTGTCATTGCATCGTGGATCTGCACATCAACATGTTGCACGCTCTGAGTCCTGTCGTCACTTTTTGTAGTGACCAAGCAGCAGTGAAATACAAGTTGAGATGCATATGAAAAAGGATTTGGCAGCCGGGGCGTTATTGGCCAAGATGCAATAATGTGAGGTCAACTGTCGCACAACATCAGAACCGTAATCTGTATTTGCCATTTACTCTGATATTTAGTTATGATTTCGACCCGAGGCTTGGGGTTGAGCCGATCAAAGAAGATTCCCAGCGATGAATTTCGAACTACCCCCGATTTGATTTGATTTAGCCGCCTGCAAAGATCCTGGCTTGTTTGTGGAACTACTTACTATATACACAACCAACTGGGCATCTCTGCATTTGGGTTCTTCCTCCAGACAGCACAGAACACGTCTCGGAGCCGATTATGCGTTATATGTTCGATTGACCTTCAGCGGCTGGTCGTCTTCTCGGTCCTCTACGAATATAATATGGGGCTGCCCGTTTTCTCCTGGCTGCTCCAGCGAGCTGTGCAACGTCTTTCCCGTGTCCCAGAAGCATCAAGCGAAGCAAGGTCATGATATCGCGACTTCGACAGATGACTTCCGCCGGACCATGGGCGCCGGTAAATGCACCGTGACCTGGGTATCCGGGCAGCTGAACATTCCCTGCCCTTGTTCCAATGGCATTTTCGAAGTTCCTTTTCCGACTGACAGTGTTCAATGCCGGCTATGCGCTCATGCTTTGTCGAACCATGAAGACTTTGACTTCATTGTTCCTCCACAAAAGGCAACGGCTCCCCAAACATCTCTACAGAATATCCAACTACAAACTGTACCGGAGAGAGATCTAGAAAGTGATCACGCTCAATTAAACAACCCCGGACCCCCCAACATTAATTCGCTTGAAGACGAGTCTCCTAGGATATCTCGCGATGTAACGGTAAGAGCCTTGTGGAAACGGGTGAAGGAGACCGGACCGGAGTCGTTCATATTCGTGGTACTCCAGCCAGTGGTAAATCCAATTTGGCTCGCCTCCTCCGCCGTCATGTTGCGAAAATATCAGAAATGCCGGTTATCAGCCTAAGCTGGCAGATGGACTTCCCCCAAAATTTGCCTACAAACGCCATGTATTAATTCTACAAGCTATTGAACGCCATAACTGTGAGGCCTCTTGATCTGGATGATTGGCTGGAAAAGCGCGTTCTCCTTATTATCGATGAGGCGCAAGGCTCATATCCTTATACATCTTTCTGGAATGACTTCATAAAGTTCATTTCACCCGGTCTTGGCCCTTGCGTCGCCATGTTCTCATCTTACGGTTCGCCGTCTGGCCGTCCACTTGACGAGCAAACTCCTACCCCCATTCTACTTCTCCCATCCCAACGAATATCACTTCTGCGTACCCCTATTAATCCTGACGTCGGATTGTACTTTTCACTTGAGGAGTACCACAATGTAGTCCGTGCTGTGTGCAAATACTACGGGCAGGACGGTCAGCAGTTCTTGCTCTGCGAAAACCTAAAAAATTTCATCTGGGAAATTACTTGTGGGCATCCGTCAGCTGTCAGGTCACTCCTTGATGGATTGGCTTGTGCTGATGTATGTATACCTACTCCTGCTCGGGTTATTTACATGTCACTGATCAACGGTATTAGGCTTTCCGCGAGTACCGCAAACGATCCACTGAGATCACTCTTGAAGCTGCCCGGGAATTTCTCTCGGATGATGCGTCTTTTCTCAACTGTCTTGAGAACAGCAAAATGCACGGCTTCTGCCGGGGACTACCAGCAAAATATATGCTCCAAGCAAACCCATCTGTTTCCCAATTCCTTCGTGAAATCGTTGTGGATTTAGTGTCAACTGACGACCCCAATTCGAATCCTGCGCTTAATATGTGTTATCGCAAAGGATGGCTTCAAGCTGAGCTCTTGGAAGAAAACAAGCCAATCTACATATTCTCGACCGGTATTCATCGAAGGTAAAAAAATCCGCACCCATTGCAAATGTAATTTTAGTGACCCATGCATGACATATAGATATATTGAACATCTCCTCTCCATTGACACTCCACCTTTCCCCTTTCATCTTTTCCCCACTATTGAGGATTTGAGTTTCGCCGCTATCCGGGAATTCAAGACCGCTGGATTAAGGGTAGAGCAACGAGGCTCAGCTTTTACACCAGCTACTCGTCCCCTCGAAGCTACTTTCCAGAATGAGTTCTACCGCGCTTGCTATGAGCTCCTCGGGAAAAGATTATATCTTTCTTCTGAATGGACCGGGACAGCGAAGGGGGGGCGTGTGGATTTCCAGGTCAGGGGGACTCGTTGGGCGATCGAGATACTACGCGATGGGGACAATATCGATGAACATGTCGCCAGGTTCCAAACCGGGGGTAGGTACTTTCCTTGGCTCCAGGCCCAAGAGATACAAGAGTACATCATTCTAGACTTCCGGAGGACGCAGCCACCCAAAAAGCCAAGTAAGAATCCCCCTTCAGGCTCTTTCTATTTTATTATTATTATTATTATTATTATTATTATTATTATTATTATTATTATTATTATTATTATTATTATTATTATTATTATTATTATTATTGTTCTTCTTCTTGGTTGCGTATTGAAATATGATCAATTTTCTAACCCACCTGATTTAGACTATGACCGCGTATTCTATGTTGTATTTTCCGAAGACTATACGATGTATCAGCTGTTTGGCTCGAAACTGGATCGTATTGGGGATTCTGTTGCGCTTCTGGCGTAAGCAGCAAATGGTAAAATTATGAAAAAATTTTTTTTATCAGGGCTTCTTAGCAAACTGGGTTACGTTTGATCCTTTCCTATCTGCCCACCGAAAAACGTCCGCAACTTACTACCCGTTACAAAACTCGAATTCCCAGTATCATCACACTTATCATTTCTCATGTTATAGCGTTCCAGCTGGATATGAAAGACGAGCATGAGTGCGTATTAGAAAAATTGCTTTGATACCCTAACGCTTTAGTATTTCTTCCTCTCATCTTCTTTCTTCCCCTCTTTTTCCCTCTGTTTCAGCGCAGCGTCTGTTTTATATTTGAAAAAGTAAAACGTTTAATGCATAATCGCATTTCGCTTAGGTCTTCTGTAGAATTTCAATCTAGGTCTTGCTAACAAAAGATGCGGCCCCATCTTACGGCATATGCTCATGTAACCAAATACCTAGATTACAGATTTGAGAGAAATTTTTCCAATGTGTAACAAGCAGTCCTACGCGTATTCTCAAGGCAGCTATACAGCACTACCCACACCCTTTATCGCTTAGAAACCCAAAATTCGGGTTCTTGTTATTTACTTCCATATTTGCCGGGATAGCGTTGGCTAGGAATCCCTAGCCCTTAAGGCACGTCCGCATGTTATCGGTCATCGATCTACCAAAGACGAATGAGGGGGCATTTCCTTAGTTTGCCAATTCGTCTCGATTAGGCACATACGATGAATCCCACCCCCCCCCCCCTTCCCCCTTCCCAATCCTTCTGATGTTGAAGGACGAGATCAAAAAGAGGGGAATTCATCACGACGAATCCACTCGGCAATAGGTAGAAAATCAATCGCGCTAATAAAGCTCGTTGTTAGCACTTGCTTCGCATCATTCCTTCTGAATCACCGAACATTGCATATAATTACAGGTTCATACAAAATCTCGCATGCCACAGTGCTGCTGATGTCGATTTCACGAAACCAGGATCTTCCATATTTATTTTGAAAAGATGAGAAGTTCATTTTCAGGCTCCTCTGCTATTTCCTTGTCGGTCTGATCCATCCACCAGTCTTTTATGCGCCTTGCTTTGACTATTACAGTAGTTGCTTCGGGTTAGACCTGATTCAGAATATCTCATGGGAGCGCATTATGGCAAGCATTTTACTGTCTAATATTGCCTCTTCCCATTCTCTCTCCCTCCTAGCTCCCTTGACCGTATCGAGAAAATTTCTATAATCGAACTGTCAGCTAATGCTCTGCTGTGATATTCTGAAAGCCAATTGGGGGATGAGGAAATGAAGGAGGATTGAGAAAGAAAACCTTCAGATAGAAAAGAGTGCTCATATACCTTAGTCTTTGTAGGAGATTTTTGATCCTCGCTTTCCAGATGGTGCGTCTTTTAACCCGGGGATATAAATCCTCATATGGAGGAGGACTCTCGTCCGGTATCCACATGATGTATGAGCTATATAGCAAACGAAATTCGCAAAATTTGTGAATATCACATGAGAGATGGGAGTTAAGATATGAGACGGATACATAAAATGATATAGGAAAGGGTCAACAATATCTAGATCTGAATGATGTCATTTTAAGGTTAAGCCCTAAACCCTAAGCTACGGCTACACTAATTGAGTACGGCATAGATCGAGAATTAAACATTAACCTTCCAGGTGTTGTAGAGTTAAACTCAACTGCGAGGAACTATGGAAAGGATCGAGCAGTATACTAATATTTGCTAGTGGAAAGTTTCCTCCTATGATGCCAATATCCGTGGTTAAAAAATTTCCGATATCACCCAGCGCGAACTGTATTCGACAAATGTGCGCGACGTAACATATCTTAGAGTACACTAACTTGAGCCTGCTGCAAATTATTCTCCTTGAATAGATTCAGGATTGTTGCGTAGCATCACCCTGAAGAGGAGAGGCGGAGGAGGAAATCCTTTAGGTTCCGTAATAATTCCGGTTCCATCGCTAGTTACCAATCATCACAACAATGTATTAACAAAAGCTATTAGGTATCGAATCCCTTTTCCTAATCACCCGCCTCTGGCTGGCCTCTTCTTGCCGCTGAACTGTCTGCCAGCAGGCCGAAGAACATCTGCGAATGAGTCAATCCCTTGTCTTCATTTGAGCTCTCTTTCCCCGCAATAGTTAGTGTCGGAACTGAATAAGTCCGAATATTGTCCCAATTACTGAATATCGATAAAATAAATTGAATTGATTATTCTAACTCCAATAATTACATGATAATCAGGCAGTATTTACAGGGAAAAGTATGCTTGCTTAAAGCATTGGTAAGTTTCATATGATGAGACATTCCAGGTTTCAAGTTGTTACAGAATCCTTGCTAATAGAACCTACCAAATCCTTGATTTGACAGTTAGTTACATCGGGGATGAATTCCGTCCTGCAAACTGCATTCTATTGCTGAAAAAAAAATTAATCTAATCTGTACGTTCATTCTAATTGCTATCGTGTTGGATATTATATATTATCGTATCCAGCTTGCCCCTGATTTCTGCACTTAATATAACCAATGAGGACCGAGCTTGCCGTTTCCTCTGGAGTTAGGGGATGAATTGTATCTGTAACTATGAGCCATTTATTCCCCTCGTTGCGAATATACCGTGGGACTTTACTCTGTGCTAGCGAATATTTGCGATGTGTTAAATACGGCCAATGAGAGGAGGGACCGGTATCTAAATGACTACAGTTGATTTTGGATTTGATGAGTGTATTTGCCTCTGACATGACGACCCGGATACAGATGCTTCAATCGCCATCAAACAGATAAATAATTCGTCTCGCGACAGTTAGAATTACATTTCTATCTACAAAATTTCTTATCTCTACGCAAAAATGGCGATACAAGATGATCTTCCCACTTCTCTGAAGGAATCTGTCGAGTCGTCAAAGGCGGAATACACACAATTGGAAAGTCGGGACTGCGAGTTTCAATTCCAATTTTCGGGACCATGAGTTTGGGGCTCTCGGATTGGAGCGAGTGGGTGAAGAATGAAAATGAGGTATGGTTTTATATAATCGGGCTCTTATTTCCTTTGGCGGTATACTAGCCACTTTGGCTAGGCGCTTTCTCTTTTGAAAGCAGCATATGACAGGGGCATTAACACTGTACGTTTAGCGTAACCAGTCAAATACCCAGCACCTCGAAAATGTTTGTAACACTGCTTACTGAGTATAGTGGGATACTGCTGGCTTGTACTCGAACGGAGGAGCAGAGGAAATAGTCGGAAGAGCTATGAGAAATACGACATTCCTAGACCTAAACTGGTGATTACCAGCAAGTGCTGGGCCCCTGTCAGCGAGCACGAGGATGTGTTCATACTTCCCTACTGGGGAGAGCTCGCCAAGAGCAAAGATCAGGTCAATCAATTTGTTTTGTCAGTCAATACCTCCTCTCCGGCCTTTTCACATTTGGTCCATTTGAGAAGCTAATGACTCCAAAGGGCTCTCGAGACAAACAATCTTCAATTCCGTCGAAGCATCTCTGAAGGGAATGGAAATAGACTGTCTTGATCTCCTAATGGTGTACCGTGTGGATCCCACTGTCCCAAAAGGTATATGGGAGAGAGCTCCATGTGGATGTATCAATTTGCAATGATGCAGTTCTGTGCTGAGAGAAACGGCTGGACGAAGTTCATTTACATGCAAAACTAGGACAATCTGTTGCGTCACAAGGAGGATCGAGAAATGAATAAATTTTGCAATGAAACTGGAGTTGGGATCATACCTGTACGTGCCCAATATTGGTTTTCGTTCTCTCTTCCGCAATTTGCTCGTTATTCTCAGGTAGTTGATGCCAATATCATTTGCGATTATTTTCTATCACGATAGTGGACGCCGCTCAGTTCAGGATACCTAACTCGTCCTGCATCCGAAATGGATGCAACAGTCCGAGGTGGGACGTATGTCTTGAAACGGGATCTTGATGGTCAAGAGAAAGCGATATTGCAGCATGTTTGGGAGATAGCGGACAAGCGACGCTGGACAATGGGTCAGGTTCCTCTCTCTTGGCTCAACAAGCGCATCGCGAGCCTAGTTTAGAAGCTCTCGCTATTTAGGGATAGACCTTGACGGAGGCGGATTTCAACATACATCTAGTAAATCGGGGTTTTCAACTGCCATAATTAGAGGGGAAATTTATTGGAGTACAGGATAGTGAAGTTAAAGCGTCTCAGGCGCCTTGCTATGTGTGGACAGGGATATATCACCTTGTTTGTAAGTATGCCGATCCTGAGTATTTTATTTTTTGTATGCAGTCCCATACCTAAGTCTTTATTTGTCCCCAATTCTGCAGGTTTCCAATATTATTATGGTAGTAGAAGTGCTAGATTTCCAAATGCACATGGTAAAATGTGGAACTTGATCTAATTACCTTGCTATAATAGACAGTTGGAACCGTTGTACCAAAATATATACGTACTGTATTTTGTGCCCAGTGGGCTTTGAAAGTAGATAATTAAAGGGAGATTTGTAGAAGCGGCAGAAATGGATGAAAATATAATACAAATGAGATTAATAAGGAAAGGTAGTCCAGGAGTAGAGGGGTGTAAGTCTGAAAATAACCTAGAACTATACTTTCCCAAAAATACCCTGAGAGGTTGTCATCTTGCTCCCAAACACAATGAAGCCACCAACTACGCACATGATACCGCTGAAAATGCATGCTTCAAAAAATCCATGGTACTTGGCAACCAGTGCTCCGTTAACTGGAGGGCCAATCAAGATCGCGACAGAACTAATCGCCATTCCCATTCCTAAATAGGTGCCAATGTCCCGGTGATCTTTAGCACAGACACTGAAGGCTGCGGCAATTCCAGACATTATGGTGCCCGAAGAGAACCCAAACGCAACCGAAAATACTACCAATGCGGCAGTACTTTCCGTCTCGTTCATACAGGACACGATGACGCCAGTGACGATCGAACCGATCCCGAGTATATTTATTCGGCCGAATTTATCCGCCAACACACCGGGTATGATCCGTCCCAAAGCGGATGCGCCGTTGATAATTGCTAACATATAGGAGGCAAGCGTTGTGTCCATACCCCTACTAACGGCATAGGTGGGTAGAAACCAAATTGGTGTGGAGAAACCGATAAACACGAAAGACGCGCCTATAATGAGAAGGACATACTTGACGTCTTTAAAGGCCTCTTTAACGAAGAAGTCGGTTGTTCTCGGCGGAAGACGGGTCCTGACTGTAATGCATGAGAAGACTAAACCAGGCAGCACGGTAAACCCCATTATCCGAATGGACCATCCGAAGCCAAGAGAAGAGTCGTTCAGCATCTTTGAGAGTGCAATAGGAAATATAACGCCGCCCACTGACGACCCAGAAACAGTGATCCCCAAAGCGGTTGCTCGACGCTTATCAAAATACTGAGATACAGCAGCGATTGCTGGGACCAAGAAGAGCGCCATGAGCATCCCTATGACGACCCCTTGCGTTAGCATGAAATGCCAATACTCCCGGCATATGCTGACCATCATAACAGAAAAAATGTAGAGGATAGCGGCTGGACGGAGGATCTACTCGCATGTCAGATTTCCGATTTGGGTACAGGGACTTGAGGGAGACATACCCAGCTGCCATACCGATCGAACAATGGTCCTGAAATTGCCCCTGCCGAAAGCTGGAGAAAAGTTGCTAGCGATCCAATCCAGGCGATATCATCCGGGGGCCGGCCGTGGAGCTGGTGAGCCAGATAGTACTCTTGAAAAACGCCAAAGGAGTTCGCATAACCCAGGGTAGAACAGAGGATGAAAAATGCCCCGGCGACGACGAGCCACGCTCGGATTCCACCATCTGGCGTTTCTCCGAAGCTCTCGGGAGTCTGTTCATCATCAACTTTGATTGCCGGTATTGGGGACATCTCATCTTCATTGTTCGAAACCACGGTCTCTGATTCAGCGTCCTTCATTTTAACTCAGGGCGAGGTAGCTGACTGACGCAAGGTATAGGGGGTAGACTGTTGCCGAAGTTTGGCAAAGGAGACGTGCTGCAATCTGATAACAGACAATCCATCACGAAATCAGATAAAACGATGGAAAGCCTTATATACCCAGAATAATGTGCCGGTATCAATTGTAGATATGGTGTCCAGCCATCTGTTCGGATGTTAGGGAAGTCGGAATCGGCATGTTATCCAATGATATTCCATGGAAGCTCGGTAAATGGCGAAGCATACGGACCAAAAGCGCAAAAGCCGATTTCGGCCCGGAGCTGATCGGAGCTTAAAAGATCACATATTTTGATTCATTGGTTTTGCAAATAGGAGGAATACATCGGAATTGCAATATCGGGAAATTCTCTCCAGGGGCATCTGGTGACAAATCTTTGAGAAACTGGAACGTGGAGCGACAAGGAGCAGACAGCAAACCCGATAGCGAACCCGACACCGAACCCGACACCGAACAACGGATGGCCGACCAAGAACGGAAGAGGCGAAGGCCTGCTGTGTATGTATCATAGAAGACCAGGATTTGTGTAGCTCTTTAATAACAAACGTCATACAGTTCTTGTGCTCTCTGCAGACGGCGTAAAATTCGATGTAATAGGCAAACTCCCTGTGGAAACTGTGTGCGTTCCAAGAGCGGTCACTGTGTTTATGGCGATGAGCCACTCCGGACTCCGTTACGCAATCTTGCACCGGCTCAAGGATCACGGAAGCAAGTCCATATATTGCCTGCTTCCGAGTCTCCTAGTGTTGGAAGTGACTCGACGACAGTAAGTCGAGTGGTAGGGTCGATAGTGACGAGCTCAGCAACCCCCTTGACTGCTGCTTCTCAGCCATCCCATGAAGTGGAGTACTTGAAGAACAGGGTTAGATTACTTGAAGAAGAGCATTTATCCCAAGCAACTGCGAAGGCGGCGGCATCTCCGAATTCCACCTCAACGCCAGCTTTAAACATAGAAACAACATCGTCATCCCTCGCAGGAACATTCTCTGTTCGTCGCGAAAGCCATGCACCGGGAGGAACACCAACTATCAATCGCGGTATCTTTCATAAAAGTCGCCTATTTGGACAGAGTCATTGGGCTAATGGGATGGTACAGGTCAGTTGACTCTACCCAGTAGCGATAGGGAAGCGAAGTGAGAAGAAATTTTTTCTAAAGTGCAGGAATAGCTCCTTCGAGGCCTTCTCGAGATAATCGAACCACATATACAGAATAGATCCAGACTCGCTTCCGGCCTACAGAGGTGTAAACTCCTAGCAAAGATCATAAAGGCGCAGTTGGCACCTCCGTGGCCAGTACCACCAACATCCGATTTACCACCAAAAGCACTCGCCGACAAGCTCCTGGACTGCTATCTGCGAACCACAGAGACAATATATCGAATCCTCCATACCCCCACGTTCAAAAAGGATTATGACGAGGTATGGCTAAACGACAAAACTCCGGACACAGCGTTCCTCGTCCAACTTAAGCTGGTACTCGCCATCGGGGCTACCATATATGACGAAAAATTCTCCCTGCGCGCTTCAGCCATTAGATGGGTCCATGAGGCCCAAACGTGGCTTGCAGAACCAGAATTTAAAGCAAGACTAAGCCTCCAAGTACTGCAGACTAATATTCTGCTGCTTATCGCTCGGCAAACGGCAAGCGTTGGTGCAAGTATGATCTGGATTTCAGCAGGCTCTCTCATTCGAAACGCAATGTATATTGGGTTGCATCGGGATGCCGCATGTTTGCCGGAAGGGACAGTTTTTTCTATCGAGATGCGCCGGAGACTGTGGAACACCATCTTAGAAATATCTCTTCAATCGAGCCTAGACTCCGGGGCGGCCCCTCTCATTTCACTGGGAAGCTTTGATACCGAACCACCTCGCAACTTTAATGACAATCAATTGATGCTTGGGAATCCGCTTCCAGCATCAGATGATACCTTCACCCAAATGTCTGTTGCCATCGCCCTCCGTAAAACATTTCCAATTCGCCTTGCGGTTACCGAATTTTTGAATAATTTTCAATCCGCTAGTTCGTACGAGGAAACGCTTCAGCTCGATGGCGCATTGAGGGAATCATATAAAGAGCTGTGTCGTACACTTCAAGGTCTTGACTCAGCCACAGGGTCCTCCCCCTCTCGATTCCAAATCCAGGTGGTAGACTTCATCATGCATCGCTATTTCTTGGCTCTTCACATCCCTTTCTTCGTCCCGCCTTTACGCGAGACAGCCTATGCGTTCTCTCGGAATGTAGTAGTGGACGCTTCGTTGAAAATCTGGCGTGCTGTTCTGCTTCCCTCTTCTCACAGTGATGAAATCTCTCCACTAAATGGGGACGATCTAGAGCGACTGGCAATCTGTGGATCTCAATTCTTTCGCGTGAGTGCTTTGCAGGCCTGCTTTATGGTAGCAGCCGAACTCATATTCCAGCTCCAAGAAGAGAACAGCTTGAGTCCTGCACCCTTACGTCCTGATCTACTATCAATAGTAAATGATGCTGTGAATTGGTCCTTCCGGTGTGTTGAGGCCGGAGAGACCAACATCAAGGGACATCTCTTCATGTGTTTGGTAGATGCGCGGCTTGACGGACTCATACGAGGCGTAGGAAAAGACGAGCTTCCAGCATCATTAATCAGGGCAGTAGAAAACGGCCAGGAAAACTGTTTGCGAGTCCTGGAGGAAAGGGCTGCTGAGGGCCAGACAGAAGCGAGAGTAGATTTGCTTAGCCAAACGGGGATTGACACGCCCAAAGGTATGGAAGACTGGGATATTATGGTAAGCGGGCCGCTAGTGTCATGAATCTAAACTGTCATTAACAAGATATCAGATGCCGATTGGCCAGTTCAATTTCGATAGCGGAGATCCTATGAATTGGTGGTTTGACGATGAAACGATGGAACGTTTACCACTCTAGTTATGAAGCGATGGAGAAGTTGAGTTTTCCGCAGCAATGAGAAATATTTCGGGTTGAGAACTTGGTGTCCAGCCAAATTGCTATTATGTCTGACACACTCAGTTCCAGAATTTATATCCCTGAAAAACATGTGGCTTTAAATTTGCGGCTCCTCCCAATATAACTGTTGTCCGCACTCAGCTTAGCGGAGAACTGGATGGTTGAAGAGGCTAAGAGGAAAAGAAACGAACAGAATTCTGATTTCCCGCCATCAGTTATATTCATGGTATTTGCTGGTATTTCGCAAGACCCAGCAGTGTTCCCAAGATATAGACAGAGGGAGAGACCGATTCTATTATATGTATATGTTGTACAATTGGGTATTGACCTCCTTCCGCTCTTTCCGAACTTTAGATAAAGCACCAAAATTGTGAATATTGCAAAAAGCAACTTCCTTCCAATCTTAGCGAGAAGTCAAGATACTTGTCAAAAGCCAAAATAAAAAAAGAATAGCAGAGCTTCGTAAACACAGTGAAAAATGTAAATTTTCAATGGCGAAAATAGAGGGAATCGGTGATCTAATGACAAGGGCTGATGAGGCAACACGAAAAGAGGTATAGAGAAGCTGGGAATATGTAATGAAGTCGCAAAATTTGTAAAGCAGAAACGAGGTTTGGGGAGGATATGAAAATTAAAAATGAGGAAGAGAGAGGTATATAAAACAAGAATGGGGAGGTAAATAAGAAATATTCAAAATGAACAATTCAAAATATAATATGAATGGGGAAGAAATAAAACGGGGCCGAATGAAGAATGTGCAAAACAGACCGGGCCTAAATAATGGGCGCAGCTTATAAGGAAATAAAGGAATAAGGACAACAGTCTACCAGGGAAAATTTAAAATGGTGGGGGGATAAAATGTAACCTAAAGAGAAATAGGAGGAAGGGGGATAATAACTTGACTAAACGTCTAAAGAAAATGGGTGTGTAAATGTGTCTTGGGTAGGCAAGATAGGGGTGCGATGGAAGGGCATTTAGGGGGATGAGGGGAGGGTTACAATAGCTAAAAATCGTAAACCCTCTTGAAACGACGTA
Source organism: Histoplasma ohiense (assembly GCA_017607445.1). Lineage (NCBI taxonomy): Eukaryota > Fungi > Ascomycota > Eurotiomycetes > Onygenales > Ajellomycetaceae > Histoplasma > Histoplasma ohiense. The sequence goes on along the minus strand of JAEVHH010000005.1, from coordinate 3,924,233 downwards.
AAATGAAATAATGCAAACGGAAGCTGCGTTGCGGATACTCCTTCATGTAATATCGCCGAAATAACTCAGTCGAAAGACTCTCTTTAGAGTGATAGGAGATCGGTCCCCTCCGTATCACTTCTCACGGCGAATGGTTCTTTTTAGGCCAAGCAGCTGCAACTTCCGATATCTCGAAAATCGCAGGTATGCCAGGCACGATGAGAGTCATTCCTCTCCAACAGCGACTTTGGGTTCCACAGAAGTGGAATGGTTTGTAGGTGGCCTGTCCGCAGTGGGAGTCGCCTCGTTAAGTATTACAGATGGCAACACATCACCACCATGACCAGAGGACCCAGGTTTCTCAGCTAGTGACGAAGAACGGGGAGGATGTGTGGTCTCAGAACCCATTGGCTGTTCTGTTGGATGGAATGGAGGATATTCCGCCTCAAGGATGTCTGCAGCGGGAAGGAGATGTGGCTCGTTGCTTGACTGTTCAATGGTGTTCCGTGCTCGTTCGAACTCGAGGGATACCCTTGCACCCAGGTCGGACGGTGAAATTGGTCCTGGATCAGTGTTAATCGTAGGGGCATCATCGGTGGAGCTTCTGCAATCCATGGAAACCCCGCTTGCTTCCTCATCAGGTTCAAATGTATCCACTTCTTCGATGTCCTCATCACAATCGAACGGAACTTCATCCTCTTCCTCAATAATTTGGCTTTTCCTTGCACCAGAACCAGCGGCTTGAGCCCCGGAGCTCGCACCGACTACACCGTCCCTCGGTTTGGGCAACCCTGGAGTGCCGGGACCGCTTGAGGCTGATACAGCAGAAGTGGCAAGGGACGGACCCTTAAATGCTGACCTTTTTCGGCGAGCGAAAACAAGCCCCGACACTGGAGAAGAAAGGAGAGAACTCGGAGCAGCTTCGTTAAAAGCACTATATGCCGCCCCTTTAGGATGGGCGGAACTGCCAACAGCTGATGGTCCACCACCTCGGACAAGCCTGATACTACTTGGGAAGGGGATGCTTGTACTTGGAGTGGCAGGTAGAACTTTGACTGAGGGGTGCGGAGATCGGGCAATTGCTTGCCTGGCGGTAGCAATGGGTGTCGATACCGTATTGGTACTATTTGAAGAGATGGACGAGGTTTTAGAGTGCGAGTGCACATGATGAATACTCCGAATGGACGAGACAGACGAAGAAGTGGATTTCCGCCCACGTAAACCAGTGGAAGAACGACGATATGAGTTCCGAGGGGTAAGAGGCGAAGGGGATAAGGAATTACGTTTATGAGTGGCACTCGTGATGCTAAGTGGTCGTGGCTGGTGGGAGAGGGAGCCCGAGCGAGCAGCCCCAGGATAAGAGGCATTGCTTGGTGTGAGGCTGCTTGCAGTAGATGAACGTTTCATCTGAACTGGAGTTTGCTGTGTCCGGTTGAACGTCGCATTAGTAGGGGTTGTTTGGGCTGGTTTGGCTGCGGGATCCTTATTCTTAGGTGGACTGGATTTGTCGGTAAGAAACTTAAGCGATGCTGCATGAGAAAATGCCTTCGAGTGAGGCGACTTGGCACGTTTCGTTGATTCAATTAGCCAATGCTTAAGAGATGCGAGTTGGCTGATTATAGGATGATGTCGACGACGTGCGCCATGTCGTCTCAAGATACTCTGCGGGTGCGATAAATCAGGCTGAGATGCGCTGAGATGTAGTGTACTCGTACGTGATCTGCGATTTTCTTTAGGGGGAGGTACTGGTCGATGGCGAGATGAGCTTGCTGGCCGGACAGAGGAATCCTTCTCGATTGGCGGCGGAGGAAGGGAGGAGGCTGGGGACGAGACAAGGGAGGCTTCCGGTAGCTTAGGAAGGTCTGGAACTATAATTTGAGCTGCATCATGTTAGAATTAATCGCCACTACATATTCGGGGGTCAGTCAACTACACGCACGGTTTGGTATGCTTCTCCTATCTCTCCTGCCCCTGCTTCTTGGTGGATTGGCAGAGTGCCCTTCCTCATCAACCTCGACAAGTGCAGCTGATATCCGTTCGAGGCGACTACTGGCTGCGCTCAATCGACGTAAATTTTTTGCTTCAGCCTCCCTCTCACGCCTTTTCCGCTCCCTTCTTTTCTCCTTCCTTTCTTCCTTCTCTATTAGAAGAGCCCACCAGCCTGCCAGCGCATCACAACGCTGCGCAAGTACGCTTTCAATTACCTGATCTATATTTACCCCGGCACTTCTCATCCTCTCTAGGGTGGTTCTTTCCAGGGGCGTCGAGAATGGAGCAGGTCGGGCTAATTTCAAGATTGCTTGTTGCTGTGGGGAATGCTCGCTCAAAAACGGATGATTCAAGACTTCGGACAGGGTAGGCCGGAGAAGTGGGCGTTTTGATAGTAACAGACTGATCAGCGACCTTACATCTTCCGGAAACCGATCGTTGTACTTGGGGTCCTCTACTAAAATCCGCTTTTTCGTGAGCTGGTCGTCATCATCATCGAAGGGAAGCTCTCCGGCAATAAGAGCGTAAAGAATGATTCCCAAACTCCAAACGTCCACTTTCTCCCCAGCATATTTTTCACCCTTGAGCATTTCCGGCGCACTGTAGCACACTGTCCCGCAGAATGTTTGTAGGTAGCTGGCCTTTCCTTCATATTCCCGTGTAAAACCGAAATCGCATAACTTGACATTTTCGTGCTTGTCAAGCAAAATGTTCTCTAACTTCAGATCACGATGGACACAAGATTTGCTGTGGACGTAGCAAACAGCCCCAACGAGCTGGGCGAATATCCGTTGGACTTTCTCGAGCGGCATCGGTCCATTGCGGCTAAGATGGTTGTAGAGTTCATCGCCTGGGCAATATTCCAACGCTAACCAGACAAGATTCTCGGTCACGATCACTTCGTACAATCGAGCTATATGCGGATGGAGGAATTGACGATGGTGGTGAATCTCGCGCGCAAGGTTTGCATCTTCCCGGCTTGATGACTTGAGGACAACCTGCAAATAACGGCCCACTGTATCAGTATTTGACGTGCCACGATAGAAATCCAGGGGGATGGAAGGTATTGTATCCGCAGTACCTTGGAGCCATTGGTAAGTTTATGTGTCGCGAGATAAACCTTTCCAAAGGAGCCTTTGCCTATCAACTTCCCGAGACTGTAGTTGCCGACATTTCGCAAATCCTTTGACGAGAACTCTCTGGAGAGAAAAGAGCAGAAGGTCAACACAAATTCATAGATATCAATGCAGTGGTATGATGCAGGAAACAAGGCTCATCTGGAAGAAGAGGGGGTTGATTTACTGTAATAACTCGCGGTAGGAGTTGACGAGCTATGCGACATCAAGCAGAAAATGTCAGTCAAACCACAGTTCCGCCAAAGCCAAATCACAGAACAACAACAATGAAGCCAGGCCCAACAAACCTTATCCTTTTGCAGCTGGGACTCGAGCTTAGACTTGGGGCCCGGCATGTGTGAGGATGGGAGTCGATGATTAATGTGATGCTGCCCCTCGCGTTGCTCTTCTCCTTGCTTGCGAATGGTCAAAGCATCGCAGGTCAGCCATATAATGAATGCGTTCGATGTCAGCACTTCGGGAGATTCTGGACGAGGGAGGGCACTGATTGTTGGAGGGCAGAGAAGTCCGGGATAGAAGGGCAGTGGTGGCTGATTGAGACCGATAACTACTTATTATTTAATCACGAAATTAGCTGCGGGTGGATAGAGTTGGCGGAAGAGCGACGATCATCCCTGAAGTGTCTTTTTGACAACGAGGGCATCGACGAACTACTGCGTACAACTCAAGACAACCAGAGACAACACCTATGGGATACCATTGACGGTGCACCCGATAATTGGCCGAACCAGCGGTGGCTATCGCTGGAAAGGACTGGCGGACTTGTTCTCAGGCATTTTCCGATCAGAACCACCAAATTCGCGACTTTCACACGCAATTGTGGCAACGAGTTTATACGCTGGGGGGTTTAACGTTCTCACTCACTGTGTACGCAGTATGCTTAACTTACCCCCTTGGCCATCTGGAGTACCTTTGCCCATCACCCACGCGCTTTTGGCGTTATAGTTAGCACTGACTGGGTGAATAGGGGCAAGGGAGGCAAGGAATCAACAACTGGTTTCCACCAATGGCGACCCATGTCCATGAGAATCCGCCACTCAAGGACATGCATGCCACAGAGTTTGGAGGTGATGCAGCTCTTGTGTATCATGCATATATATATATATCTCTCTCTCTTGATGAATAGGTGGCTACCTTAAGGATTTATCCTTTTTGGCGTAGTGGTAAAACCTTCCTACAAGATTGCAGTTCTGGTCATCCTGTCCAGATGCAGATTTGATATCTGGGAATTGAAAAGAGGCACTACCACGGTTCACTTTATATAAGTCGAACAGAAGGAAGGACAAAAGAGATCTACTCTTACGAGTCATATACGAGCTTATTTATGGTGGTTCGAGTTGTCTGGTTCGTGTTTGATACATGGGCCCTTGAGCAATACTCGAAACACCACTTACCTTCCTTCCGTACGTAGTATGTCACCATTCAATGGTTTGCGGAAATCAGGTCTCTAAACCCCGACGTCAATGGATTACATCACATCAAGGACAGTCAAAAGAATTGGGAACAAAATATCTGCACTCATCCTGCTGTCTCCACTTCGCCAAGACACCAGTTCCAGGTTATTTATCTTCGCCCCAATCCTGGTGACTGTTGCTAGCATGTTTGACTTATCCTTCGAAACTTTCTTCCTCAGGGACAGGGAAACGATAATGAAAACCTAGGAAAACATGCAGCAAATTGGACAGGGCTCTGCAAATCTGCTAGGCGGTTTTGCTACTCATTCCCAATATGTCTGCAAAAGGAAGCGGATAAACTATTTTTATACTTCCTCAATATTGACTTGGGAGTAATGGTCAAATTTCTTTGGTGTATCAGCAAATGGTTGTGGCTGAGTCCTTCTCATTGTTTTCCAAAAGGCATCTGCCGCCCATTGAGCCAGAGCACACCATGCCACCAGAAGCGAGCCGTTACACACCTGAAAGCTCAATTATCCAAAGTCAGCAACCTTGGGAAATGCTTAGGCCGTAAGATCGAATGGGCTAATGTCTACTGGTCCTCTCTTTCAACGATATCGGATTTTCCTTCAAATCTACTACGGCGTAGGTTTTACGCCTTCTGACAACAAGGGACCCTGGAGATTATGAAGTTGGAAGTCCGGTTGCATATGCTTCACTTGAAGGAAAGGCAGAATGTGCTAAACGAAAATGCTACGCGGGCCGTTATAGCAGTAAGGACTCGATAAAATAAAAAGTCACTTGGGGGCCCATATTCAGGGCCGTAACACGCCCATGGAGGAAGCGGCCTGCTTCAGCAGGATCATCCGTTTTACAAGACAGGCTTGCAAGGGAACTTATTTGTAAGGCTTCTACAAATGTTCCCTGATATCTTCGAATGGGGAAAACTTGAATGTAAGTTGTGATTTACCGTATACTTTCCACCCCTTCCAAATTACTTCTTATCATTCTTTACTCTCAGTGTGTTTATCGGGAGCAGAAGCTACTTTCTTTTTCATGATCAAAAACTTGAAATTCTTCAAAACAAATATTCGTACTCGTATAATATAGCAGGCCCACCAGTTTTCTCTAGAATGCCTATATCCCATTTGTATATTCAATGTAACAAATCTGTAAGCCATCCAATTTTCACATTCAAACCTTTCGCTCCATCGATGACCAATACATGCAATTGAATAACTATCTATATTGAGTAAACTCAAATATGGCCCAGTGCTATACACTAAAACTGTGACTAAAACTGTGATAAAGTCTCATCTGCCTTTTCAATTTGCAAAAAAAGAGACGGAAAAAATAATAATTCCATAAGAACAATACATGTTCCGCTGAAAAATTAACCATGATAACAATTTCCTTGCATAAGGTGCTAGCTAGGATACTGGCCCTCTGTAAACCATTCTCTACAATGCAAAACAAAAAGCAAATAAGGTCCCACCCGTCGCAAACCAGACTCATCATACACTTCTATAACTCACTCCTTTACTATTTTTCTCATCTAACTATAAACTCAGGCCTAAACAGAGAGGCAAAAATGTCGTTTTGTGGAGTGTTGATGATATGTAGAGGTCATTCGCGGTCTGCTGGGACTAGCACCAATTAATAAATTTAATAATCAGCCTAACTACATGTACATACAGAGTCTGCCTGATATATCTCTTCATATCGACATCGGTCTACCGGTCTTATTTCATTGAGGGAGAATCGAATGCGCTGGCTACTTATCGTCTGGATAAAATAGTTTGTACTAATTGGAATCCTCTCCTCACATGCCGTCAAGAGGTCGGGAGTTCGTGAATCGCTCCCCCATCAAATGTTCTCATTAACCAGGGTGTTTTTGAAATCCCAACATGACAAATTATATTCGATATTCCCCCCACCCCCGGTTTTGCTGAGCTTCTACCGACTTTTGCTCTTTGTAAGAAAGCCATTGTTCTCCCGCATGCCTCTATCAATGGGATTCCGAGCCAGCCCACCAAGGAAGAGACTCGAGGTGTCGACGTGCTCGTTTGCTAGTACAGAATGTTGGGTCGACCCTGGCAATTCCGGCTTCGCCGAAAAGACCAAGGCTTGCTAGTCCCAGGTAGGAGTGGAGGAGATCTATATGAAGGGTCAATTACTTGCAAGTGCAGGGCTAAGTAAGACAGAGATAAGTCGGGGGGGGTAGGGATAAACAATACTTACCTGGTGGGTCATCGACACACTTCCCAAACCCCCCGATGATATGCTGTGTTTTCTCAAGGAGATAGCGGCGATTCACTTCTGCGTCGACAACGTTCAGCCTGTCAAGAATCTATATCAATCATCAGCCGACCGGACATGAAGTATGGGAGGCGGGGGAATACTTACACCCAGTGTCCCTGTCACCCAGAAAGAGTAACACGTGTCGGCTATTTTATTCGATCTGCCATTGAATCCTGCCCAATGGAGATCCTCACAAGGCCGCTGTGAGAGAGAAGGTATATCCGGGAGTGCAGATATTTTTTCATCTATCGATGTTTGCACGTCAGTGACTGCCATTTCTTCGGCATCACTTTCGTCTTCTTCCGCCTCTTCAAGGTCTACCGTTTGTCGCCATGCCAACCAGCGTACCAAGTCTTCGAAATTCGTTGCTGTAGGGGCGAGAAATGGCACACCACAGACACCTGCAGCCGGGATGCACCCAAGGAATGAAAGCGACGCGAGGGCACAGTATGTCAAACCAGCTGGAACAAAATGTAAGCTGGGTCGCTGGTTATCATACAAGCAGAGCAGTATGTTGCGTACCGTGCGATTCGGTCATTGGTGACACTGAAAAGCCTCCATCGTATGACTTGCAATTTTGTGTTTCTAGTCAGTCCGGCGCACACGTATCATAGTTTGGATCATATGGTAAGGAGAGAATGGGAGTGGGGCAACAAAATTACCTGACACTCTTCAATGTGAGAGATTAGACGGCCAACGTCGATATCGCCAACATCCCGGAGATTGCTCGCATCCCTCCCCCGTAATATATACCGTACGCCAGCCGCGCAACAGCAAAACCGTAAATCATTGCTTCCTTCAATCCGTCCTTCAGATCCTAATACCTCCCCAAAGCTTCCATCCGCCCGCTGCATTCCGGCTAACCACAGTAAGCATTCTCGCCGTCTAACACGGGTTAAGTCGTCACCCAATACAATCAAAGCCATGAGCGCAAAGAACGTGGCGGGAACATTGGCGGGGTCCCAACACTCATTTTCACTGGTTCTCTTAGAGTCACCAAATATCGTCCCTGGGAATCCCCGGAAGCCACCAGATGGCACCTGGCAATGGTATATCCAATCAATATACCCCTTGCGCTCCGCGGGGGAAATGTTGTCGTCCAAGGCGTCGAGCAGATCAAGACCCGCGACGGTGAAAAAGGCCAGGGTCATTCGACTTGAGTCATTGGAGGTATACTGATGAGGGAGAAAGGTTTTCAGACATCGGAGGAAGTATTTTATCTGGCGATCCTTTCGGAGCGAAGAAGAATCCGCCATCGATGGCGAGTGAAGAGGGATCTCCGCCTTTACGGGTGAAACGCCTTTGTTAGCAAGGGGATACCTCAACTCTGCCGACGATTCATTGAGCCACAGTACCCATGCTGCGGCAAAGTATATTCCAAGACAAAAGACATTCTCGAGATCATCCGTAGCAGGTGAAAGTTGAAACAATCGTCAACAAGCCAGAGTCGCGGGGTGCTGAATGACATAACCATTTAGTCAGCAAGGGCCATGCCGCCGAATAAGGTTCCCCCCTTTGCATTGTTCATTGTTCCATGGAATGTGTATTTATATCAACCCGCAATATCAACAAACATGGTCCTTGGACTTTGTTCAAACACTCGAAGGACACCGCGAGAATCGTAGCTCTCTTTCGGGGAGCTACAGGGTACAGCTTCGTCATGGGCCGGCTCTCGTCGAAAAGCTATATCAACCTGCACGCTCTCTTCCAGTTTGCGCTAACCGTCTACCTCACTCGTTACCAGGAAGTTATCGCGGACTGCGACCTCTCATACAACGTTAATGACGTTATTCGGATCGTGAGTACCCTTGCGATGTATCTGCGTATACACAACCTCTTTTCCTCGACCGGATCAGAAAAGACAGGAGGAAAAAATGAAAGGAAAAAAAAATAAACACCCGTGGGAAAGACCCCGCTAACGGATATCCCAATCACCCGCAGGATGCGACCCCGACGTTCGCCCAGCCTCGCTCTCCCTTCGCCTACTGCGGCGTCACCTTGCTAGCCTTCGCTCTTTTCGACCTGATATTGGCCACACGGCTACCCTTGATCAACCAACTGATCTCCGTGATGAGCCGCCTCTTCAATGCCCGGCGCACACATAACTCCGCGCCGCCCTCGTCCCCGACATCGTCCACTGCCGACAAAATGCTCCAAACCTACACCTCCCTCTTTACGCACATTTGTATCCTGCTCGCCATAACGAGGTGTCTAGTTTTCTCCGTCATATCAATACGAATATACGCTTCTGCGTCGGAGGTTTGGGTGCCAGCTGCTGCAGCTACCGCTGGAGGCAGAGGGGGAATGCCAGATGCCGCTGCGTTGGACGCGAAAGTGGCCCATATAAAAAACAAGGTGGTGCTGGGATATGCGGTGGCAGAGATGATGATTTCCGCTTCGGTAAGCGATCTGTGAGATCTAGTTTATATGTTCT